>JBAMCL010000471.1:0-1200000 GCA_037075165.1 Hirtodrosophila histrioides | reverse complement strand
TGCTGGATTCCAGACTGTGGTGTTTCGAAAATTGGTTTTGAATTAATTGGATGATAACCAGAAAAGTTGTAAAATGAGTTTGAAGTCAAAGAGATTCATACAGCAGTTTTCCGACTTGGTGGGGGGGGTTTAGATTTTCCAAAATCTTTTACCACCGCCTATTAATTTTTCCTATAAAACCTTGATTATGAGTCTGAAAGCTTATAGTATGAAAATTAAAAATGTCGAATTCCAGAGTTTTCCACCCATTTCCGACCATGGGGCTGAATTTCCCAAAATCGCTGATACACGTTGTCGAAATATTTAATATGTAGAGCTTTCAAAATGAGTTTGATTCCAAATGGACGATAATTAAAAAAGTTTCATACAACAGTTTTCCGCGAATTTTCCGACCGTGAGGGTAGATTTTCCAAAATCTTTGATCTCCACGTCTATCATATTTTTGTGTAGAACCTTTAAAATGAGTTTGAAGCCAATCGCATGAAAATAAAAAATGTCGAATGCCAGAGTTTTCCACCTATTTTCCTACTATGGGGCTGAGTTTCCCCAAAATACTGATACACGTGTCGAATTAATTTACGTGAAGAGCTTTGAAAATGAATTTGAAAATGATCGGACTATAGTTAGACTTTCGTCCGTACAACCTTGAGACCCCCAATTTCCGCCCATGGGGGTGTATTTTCCAAAATCGGTGAAATATGTCTCAAATGAATTTTTGTGTAGATATTTGAAGCCGATTGGATGGTAAACAAAAAGTTTCATATAACAGTTTTCCGCGATTTTCCACGCTTGAAGATGGAAGATGGAAAACTTGTCTTAGTGTGCACTTTCATCATAGATGAAACCTACTATGAAAATTTCAGCATCGTAGCTCTTATGGTT
This sequence comes from Hirtodrosophila histrioides, assembly GCA_037075165.1. NCBI lineage: Eukaryota > Metazoa > Arthropoda > Insecta > Diptera > Drosophilidae > Hirtodrosophila > Hirtodrosophila histrioides. Next base: position 1,199,118 of record JBAMCL010000471.1, on the reverse strand, counting down.
TGGGCTGTGCGATGATTGTCAATCAGTCAGTCAGCACGAACTCTTTTATATACATAGATAGAGAACGGATTTGGAGGGCGTTTGAAGCTAATTATTAACTTAAATCCTTGAAAAGTACAGCATAATGCGCACACGGTGTCCTATAGCATGACTGGGCAAGTTTCTGTTGAATCGAGCACGCACGAATCCAGTGTTACCGTGGATGCGGGTAACCATGCCCCAAACAGCAATAGCACGGGTCTTGCGCTTGGGATGCTGTGGAACGCATTTCTTTGTCTGCGCCTTGTAGACGTACACAAAGCGCTTAACATCGTAGAAGTCACCGTGGTCCTGGCGACGAGCGCTCTCAATCTTAAGAATGGCATGGTTCTCGTGTTGGTTCCTTAGACCGGGCTTGTAACCAGTGAAGACAGCCTTGTCAAACAGACGACTTTGATGTTTGTATTTCTTAGCAGAGCATTTTGTCACGGCGGCGGCAGCCTTCTCGGTCTTTGGTACCTTGGCGGCCTTTGGCGCTTTAGGTGCCTTAGCGGCTTTTGGTGCAGCGGCAGCGGGCCTTGCTTGTGTCTCAGCCATGATATCGGAAATCTGTCAAATGGCGATTTTATTCGCTTTTATTTTATTTAGCAAATTAACGCAGAATGCAGTAAACGTCGGATGGCGTATTGATTTAACAATAGAAAAAAGTGTTTTAAAAATGATCACATGTATTAAGTACAGACTTTACCCACCTTTCCTCTATATTCTGGATTTTAGTAGTATTCATCAAACGTTATCAAAAATATTTTAAAGCACTGCTTATCAATTTTGGAAAATTGTAAGGTAGTTTTCCAGCTGGGGTACAGATCTCAGTCTGTATGGGTCTAGCAATTACAAGAAAATTTGTAAGATATGCTGGGACACTGGGCGTAGGGAAGGGAAACGTTCTAGGGGAAATATATGTGTTAATACTACGGCCTCGTATAACTCTGCACGGGATAAGGAACCAGGAGCCGACCAGAATTTTTACCGCTGGTGCTCTACTGGTCAAGGGGTCTACGGACTACGGCCGGGATTGTTTACACGGGCGCGGGATATACCTCGCTCTACGTTAGTATTAGTTTTTACAAATGCCGGGATTGCTCACACGGGCGGCGGGATATACCTTGCTCTACGTTAGTATTAGTTTTTACAAATACCGGGATTGTTCACACGAACGGCGGGATACACCTCGCTCTACGGTTAATGTTAGTTATTCAATGCTAAATGTTAAGGCAAAGACAATCGTTTGGTTATTCTTGATTATCTTTATTACAATCTCTTACGGTTAGTTTGTTAAACTACTCGTGCCCTGCTGCACTGTGCCGCCTAACGGCTCTTTTACTCACACTCTGTTCTTTAGTATGTCTCTCGCTAAGTGATCTCGTCTGCCCGGCTCAGCCACGCGCGAGCCTGAAAAGAAAGCTTTCGCTATTCACCTCGCAGCTTCTGCTCTGAGTGAAGCCGCGCTCTGGTGGCAGGATTGCGAACTGTATCAGCTGCGCGTGCCAGCTGTGACAGAGGATCGTTGCATTTAAATTCAAACGCATTCGTTAACTGCTTAGATTTTAACGTTTATTTCTAATGATATATTTACAGCGCGCCAGGCGCTGGCGCTCCTTGCGCAACAAAAGAGGTCTGGCTTTGCTCCCTTACTTACTAATGAGTAACATAAAATTAATTCTATAATTAGCTAATATACCGCGCTCCATGCGCTCATTCTTCCGGCGCTTATCCTATTCCTGTAAGGGGGGTTGCTAAAAGCCTCCTTACATCCCCCCTTACTCCAGCGTTGAGACTGTCACCTCCCCGGCGGCGTTGAATGTTACGGTGTACCTGTGACTGCCCTCCGTTACGCGGAAACGAGTCCGCCGAGCCCTGCCGGAATACCGCGCCAATTCGGCTTGTGTCGGGCCGCGGCTCCGTTCGGTCACTGTCGTCGTCGTACACCCTCGCCTCCTCGTCGCTGCTAATCTCGATAACGTCTTCCATCTGTGGGATTAACTTAGTCATTACCTTACTAAAGAACTTAGTAGATCCCTTCCTAACAGTGCAGCTCACAAACTACGGAGTTACTATGTTACTTAGGTTAGCTTAGACTACAAATAGGGTTAAATCTATGGACGGGTCGCGTTCTTACTCCCGCTGGGGTTAGGCTTCTCGTTGGTCGAATCTCGGTCCCCTTCCTGTTGCTCCCTGAAAGAAAATTTTAAGTTGCATTCTGTTGGCCACATCTCGCTTGCGCTCGCCGTGTTTTGCGAGACGCACGATGTTAGGGCAGATAAATTTGACCACACAGTAGGGGCCTACAAATTTCGTCGCCAATTTTGCTACAAAGCCCTCTGCGGCATTAGACAGCTGATGCTGTCTCACCAGAATCGTCACGCCTAGAACAGGTTGCCATTCACGCCCTCGCCTTGCTGTGGACGATATCAAAGATTTCTTTTAACCTGTTAGCCCTCTCACGGGGGTCAAGTGCAGTAGTTGACGACCCCGTCGTGACCTCGTCGTAGAAAGCGGCGGAAGACGCGGTTCTCTACCCTGCATCAAGAATGCTTGAGTGAAACCTGGTCGAGTCAGCCACACTGGAGTTGACCGCGAGCGATATTTCAAGCAACAGTTCGTCCCACGAACTCTGATGTCCTTCAATAAATTGCGCTATCATGGTTTTCACAGTGCGGTTGGTTCTCTCAGTGGGATTTTCCTGCGGACAATAAGGGGCCGTATATTGGATTTCTACACCCAGAGAACCCAAAAACGACTTAAAATTCTTGCTCGTGAATTGAACCCCATTATCACACACGAGCTTCTTGGGCACCCCAATCCTGCTCAAGATTCGTTCTCTGAATGCTGTCTGCAATTGACTCGCCGTAGCTTTCCGGAGGGGGACCAATTCCACCCACTTCGAAAAAGCATCATGAAACACTAACAACATCGAGTTGCCGTGCTTCGAACGCGGCAAGGGGCCAACGAAGTCGGCACATAATACTGCCATAGGCTCTGCCACCTGCCTTGTCAGCATCCGACCGGCTAGCTTTAGCTGTTCCATCTTAAATTTTTGGCACAGCTCACAGCACTTTACGTATTTGGCGGCATCCCGAAACATACCCGGCCAATAATACCTTTGGGCGTGCCTAGACACGGTTTTCCTCACGCCTTGGAATGTTATCCTCGTCATCCGGCCTATGACCCAAGTAAGGGTAGAGCTGCCCCTTTTCCTCGACATAATCGGGATACTTATCTGGCTCTTTAACGATCTTGACCAGCATACTCGCGATCCACTTGCAGGGGGTCTCGACCACCACTGCTTGCTGGTAAATCTCTAGATGCCTGGATAACGCGTCAGCAACCACATTTAGCTTGCCCCGACGGCACTGAACATCAAATTGAAACTGTTATAGTTCCAGCGCCCATCGTGCTATCCTACCGGAAGGACTTTCGATTAAGTTCAACCACTTGAGAGCGAGATGGTTTGTGATCACTTGAAGCGGTACCCTTCGAGGTAACACCTTAGCTTCCTGATCGACCACACAATCGCGAGACACTCCTTCTCAGTGTCGGAATAATGCTCCTCAGCCTTGAGCAACTTCCGGCTCGCGTAGGCTATCACCAGCTCCAGCCCCTCTATCGTTTGCGTCAGTACCGCACCGAGTCCATAATTGCTCGCGTCGGTCTGCAACATAAATTTGGCCAAAAAGTCCGGGCACGCTAGAACAGTGGCAGTGGTCAGGCTCTCTTTCAACTGACACAGTGCCCACTCCTGCTCTTTCTCCCATGACCACTTCCGACCTTTTCTCAGAAGCGCCGTCATGGGTTGTACCAAAGTAGCAAAATTGAGTACAAATCGCCTGCACCATGAAGCCATACAGAGACATTGGCGCAAGTCTTTAACGCAGGATGGGGCTTTAGATTTCGGATCGCCTCCACCTTGTCAGGGTCCGTCCGAATGGCTTCCCCACTAATCACATGCCCATGATAAACCAGCCATTGCTGAAAGAAACTGCACTTCTTTCGGTTCACCTTCAAGTTGGCGGCCCTTAAACAGCGGAAAACCTCCCTTAGATTGGCAACATGTTGTTCCCGGGTCGCCCCTATCACCACGATATCGTGACGGCTCAATGGCACCCGCCTGGATTAGCTCCTCCACCTGCTCGTCGATTACCATTTGCATAGCCGGCTTGCTATCCTTCATTATAATTCGATGCTCGGCAATGTGCGAGACTCCCTGTAGGCTGTACAAGAGTGCCAGCTCTGATTCCAAGAACTCCTGCAGTTAAAGATCTGCTGGCCACTCTGACTCACAGCTACTCTCCTCTTGGATGACCGACAACTCAAACCGGGATGCCTCGCCTTGCGGGTAAACTTGGCTCTCACTCACACTCACGGCTCCCCGATTCCTATAGGCAACCCCTGTTGAACTTGGGCAGGACTCAATCCGCTCCCCCCTTTTCTCCATCGCCTGACATTCCTCTGTCGACGAACTGGTGCGACGCAGACTGAGCCGCTTCTGCTGTTCCTCTTCCCGGCCCCTTCAATCTTCAAACAACGCTTGGTTCCCGTCCTGCCCACTACGACCACGCCACCCGGTCGCCAAGCCGGCGCTCCCCTCTGCTAGCGGGATGCCTTCGGCTCCTCGATGATGGGCGGTGCTGCCAGCCCTGCGGCCGGTACCATCACCGTTTCGAGTATCAATTCGGCGTTGCCGCATCGTATGGCACAAAGAAAATCCATACCGAGGATGATGTGGTCCTGCATGGAGGGCATAATCAGCATTGGCATGCTGATCGTCTTGCCGGCCATGTTGACATCCATCATCAGCAGCCTATTAACTTTGTCGATCCGTCCGCTAGGTGGATCTGCACATCCTGTGCCCTCCCCGAATCGCCCACTTGCGCACGCCATTTTCGCTCACGAAACTGCGTCGATCGTGGCAGACCTGACCTGCCCTCCAATCTCAACCGTAGCGACGATTCGGCCACCCGGCCAGCCGCTTCCGCAGTTCGTTCAAGCGGCCCTCTTGATATAACACGAACTCTTTGGCGATCGCTGCCAAGTCCTCTTTGCGCCGCTGGTGAATCCAGTGCACGCCCGCACCCGGGTTTTGACACTCACCTGGATCCATAATTTTAATTTTGGGTCAATAGGGAATTTGGCTTTGCTTGATATTCACCAAAAAAATAAAACAAAAACCAAAAGCGTTGGTCGAAAAATTTAACGATCCCTACATTACTAAAACTCTTTATACTTCTCTTGTGCGACCTATTCTTGAATATGGGTCTTGTATTTGGTGTCCCCAATATAGAATTTATCAGGATAGATTAGAATCGGTACAAAAACAATTTCTGCTCTTTGCACTCCGGGGTCTTAACTGGAATCCTAATACTCGCTTACCTTCTTATCGTAGTAGACTCATACTAATAAATCTGCCTTCTCTTTCTGATCGTAGAACCATGCTTGGTGTAATTTTCTTACATAAACTAATTCATGGGGAAATTGATTCCTCTGAATTAATCAGCCAAATTAGTTTTGCAGTTCCGATTAGAAGTTCTAGAAATTTTCTTCCTCTTTCTCTTCAAACTTGTAGTTCTAATTATGCTATTCATAACCCATTTCGAATCTTATGTTCTAACTATAACAATCTTTTCCATTTAATAAGTAATGCTACTTCAATTTCTACACTTAGAACTTTACTCTTACGTTATTTATGTAATTCTTTAGAGACTTTTTGTATAATGTTATTTTTGTATTTAGTTTGTATTTTCATGTCCGCGATCTTTCGCTACCGTACGTTATGCGGCGCGCCCCTCGGTCGGTTAGGCGGGAGGCGGTTTTGCTTTTATGCTTGGTTCCGTGCGTTAACAAGCCCGTGCTTGGTGTCGTTGGGCCACTTGTATGTATTGTTCGTTAGTACATCAACGTCCGAGATTAAGAAAAAGATAAAAAAAAATGCAACACCAGAAAAATGTTCACTAATATTTTTCCTTGTGTGTTCACTGTCAATATTCGCTACCCCCGTTGGCTGGAAGTTCTAGCTGCTTCCTCACCGTTACTACGCCAACTTCACTGGGAAATTTTTTTTCTCGGCCGTGTCTCCTATTTTGGCCCACTGTACACCGTTTATTTTGGCCAGGGCCTTCGGCCACTTGCAGCCCACTAACACAACCACATTCTCGGCCTTTTCCGGCCACACTTACGATTCAGTCGTTTTACCGCACGAAAACCGAATTTGTCCCACTGTTTTCGACAACGCCGACGTCGACCGCAGCGCGCGCTCTTTTCGAGAGAGTGTTTTATGTATGCGTACACGTGTGTGCGAGCTCGCGACGATCCGTGTTAGCTGCTTGCAGGGCGCGCGCGCTTTACTTTCAATCACCGTTATAACTGTTCTTTATTTTGCATATGCGATGCGCGCGTTTTGTGTGTTTTAATTGTGCACAAACCGAACGTGCAGGGTATTGAGTAGTAGACCTGGGTATGCCCGAATAGTAGCTGACTCGGGTATGCCCGACTAGTGGCTACCCTGTACAACACATATGCCGCACCAGAACGTCTTTTTGGGCACAATGACGGGTTTTTACGCCGTAATTATGCCACGCCCCTTAGCGCCATCAGGTTCCCTGCTCGGGCACCATTTGTAACGTAGTTTTCCAGCCGGTGTACAGATGTCAGTCTGTATAGGTCCAGCACATACAAGAAAATTTGTAAGATATGCTGGGACGCTGAGCGTAGGGAAGGGAAACTTTCTAGGGGAAATAAATGTGTTAATACTACGGCCTCGTTTTTTTACTCACACTCTGTTCTTTCCGCGTGCTACCGACGCACGTCTTATCGTTTAGTATGTCTCTCGCTAAGTGATCTCGTCTGCCCGGCTCAGCCACGCGCGAGCCTGAAAAGTTCAATCCTACCTCGAGCTTTCGCTTAACGTTTTAACGTTTATTTCTAATGATATATTTAAAGCGCGCCAGGCGCTGGCGCTCCTTGCGCAACAAAAGAGGTCTGGCTTCGCGCCCTTACTTACTAATGGGTAACATAAAACTAATTCGATAATTAATTAATGCGCTCATTCTTCCTGCGCTTAACCGATTCCTGTAAGGGGGGTTGCTAAAAGCCTCCTTACAAAATCTACGCCCACCCGTCGCCATGTGCGTTAAGTGGTTGTCAAAGTCAAATGAATATTACCAGTTAGTCTATATGTATAAAGCTCTTTAATGTTACTTATTGGCGTCTTACGGACAGCGTAAACAATAGAAGCTAGAGATATGAAATTTTTAGAATATCCTCTTATATTTTAAGTTGGCACTCTGAAATAATTGCCGGAGAATTATTTTCGGAAAAAGGATAGGCGGAAAATTATCTACGAAACTCTTTTGCTTACCGCCCAATAGATTTCAAACTCATTTTCGAACATATACTCAATAAATCAACCGAAACACTCTTTACCTATTTTAGAAAATCCGCCTTCATGTGCGGAAAATGCGGGTCTCGATGTTGCATACAGCTTGACCCAAGGGTCAAAACCTTATTTTAGTCCCTTAGTCCCATCAGTTTAAAACTTATTTTTAAGCTCTACACATAAAATAATTCGTTACGTGTCTCACCCATTTTGGAAAATGCACGTACACAGTTTGAAAACTGATAGAGAGTTCTGGATTTCATCATTTTTGTTCTTCATGCGAATGGCTTTGTAATTTCCAAAGCTAAACACAAAGTTCGGTGCCGAGGGGGCTAACACAGCGGGCGGACTATAGGTGGAAATCTATTTTCTGGGATTTTAGTATTATTCACTATTAATTTCATTACAAATATTTTAAAGGAGTGCTCAACAATTTTGGAAAATCCACGCCCACCCATCGCCACGGGTGTGAAATGGGGGTCAAGGTTAAATGCCCCACACATTATCATTGCCCCACACTACTAATCATTAAGCAAGTGGCTCAACTACTTAGGACCGGGAAAATCGTAGTATCTCTAACGATTGACAAAGAAGTCAAGTAATATTGAATTTCAATTAAAGCGGGACAACTCTGGGGAATTTCCAGGTAGTATATATATTTAAAAATCTTTAACCTGACTGACTGATTGATAACTCACGGGTAACTATTATAATCCTGTAGTTTTTACAATAGCTTCGTCTTTTATCGTAGGATAGAACTTTGAAATAATTTTCAGAAACTCTGTCTCTGCGTGAAAATTGATTTGAAAAGTCTATGCACGATTTCCATTCCTTGCAGCAGTGCCATTTTGGGCGGTCCTAAGTAAAGAGAGCTCTAAAATAACTGATTTCAGAATTAGAAAATGAATTCCGGCAGCAGAGAAAATCTTTATTGCAGCAATGGTTTGGCCGGCTCGAGGTCCAGTTAAATAATTAAAACAAAACAACATAAATTAGTTGTTAAATTGTTCCGATATATTTCGGTTACACCACGGTAACCGTCTTCAGGGTGGCTACAACATACGTACATTTCAAATTAACAATAAACAATTATAAAATTAACTCACTAATTTTACACGTCAGTCCTGTGTGGCGTGGAGTTGTCAACTAACTACTGTTTCGTTGTAAGTAGGTGTCTGTATATGTGCGCGCAGTTTTCAGTGTCAATTTTGTAGTTTAGTCTTCTGTGTGTCGGTATGTTTATTATATGTAGCATTTCAAGTGTGAAGCGTTTGTGGTAGTGAGGTTCTTGTTGTAGAATTGTTGTTGCCTCAAAATTCGGTGAGTGGCCGCTCTCTAAGCAGTGTGACGCTAGTGCGGTTTTTTGTATTTGGGTTTGGCGTCTTAGTTTTATGTCTGATTTATGTTGTGATAGTCTGGTTTTTAATTTTGATTTTGTGGTCCCAACATACACTTTGTTGCATGTATTATTTATGTCTCCGTTACATGGTATCCTATATACTAAGTTGTTTTTGTCATTCATCGGTATTTTGCATTTAATTTGGTTGTAAAAACTCCTCATAGTGTTGGATGGCTTATGTGCAATTTGAATATCTTTATTGTTGTAATATTCTGATTTTTGAATTCTTTCTGATAGATTAGGTACGTAAGTTATTGGTCTGTAAGATTTCGTCTGCTGTTTTTCTTTTGTTTTTTTGGTGTTGTATCTATTGAATAGGGTGTGTATTGTCCATATTGGAAAGTCATTTTTGGTTAAAATGTCAATTATTTCGTTTTTTATGTCGTCATGGTATATGTGGTCACTGATATTTATCATTCTATCTATACAGTTCAGTGCTGTATTTATGATCATTGATTTTGGGTGTCTGGAGTGGTAATTCAGTATCCTTCCTGATGAAGTTGGCTTTTTATACCATTTAACCTTTATTAGGTTTCCATGTCGAATGGCTATGGAATCTAGATATGGTAGTTTTTCGTCTGACTCAGTTTCTATTGTAAATTTAACGTTTCTGTGGTAAGTGTTCAATGCGTCTAGTGTATTTTGTATTTCGTCTTCTTTCGTTATAGCAAATAAATCATCCACGTATTTGGTCACCAGTCTGGGTTGGTATTTTAATTTGGTCAAAGTGTTTTGTAATAAGTCCTCCATTAATATGTCCGCTATGATAGGTGATGCTGGAGATCCCATGGGCATACCTTTTAGTTGTGTGTATATTTTATCCTCATACTTAAAATATCGGTATTCAGTGATGCAGAAGATAATTATCGTCATAAACAGTGGTTTTGGGATGTTAGTGTGATTTTGTATTTCGTTCCACTTTCTACTGATAGTGTCAATCGCTAAATCAGTAGGGATACTAGGAAATAGTGAAACCACGTCAAAAGATACTAGTTTTTCGTCGTCACAAATGTATGTGTTGTTAATTTTGTTCTTAAATTCAATGGAGTTGTTGACATTAAATTCCGAGTTTGCTGTAATGTTTTTTAGTATGCTGACTATGTATTTGCAGAGGTGGTAAGATGGGGAGTTTATCGAGGAGCAGATTGGCCTCAGTGGCATGTTATCTTTATGTATTTTTGGTAGTCCATAAATTCTGGGTGGAATGGCTGTATTATTAGTCAATTTATATTTGTCCAACTTAGTAATTATGTCAAGTTTATACAATTTGTCAACTAGATTATTATTCTTAGTCTGTAGTCTCGAAGTTGGATCTTGTCTTAAAATTCTGTATGTGCACATGTCACCTTAAATATTTGTCATTTTCCTCTTATAGTCGTCAACTTTCATCGCTACCATTTTATTTCCTTTGTCTGAAGTTAATATTAAGATGTCGTCATTTTGTCGTAGAAATTTCCGTGTCTGTTCCACTGTATCCAATATTGCACGATCCATGGTATCTTCTTTGGGTTTGGTCATTTGCTCTTTAATTAAGAGCGAAAGTTTCGTGCGTGCGGTTTCTTGCTGTTCTTTGTTATTCAATGTTTGGATTAAATCCTCTCCGTCAGCAATGTATTTGAAGAGCGGGAACTTCTTTTTGCTCACTGGGAGAGCGAATTTTGGGCCTTTTGCGAGTAACGCTTCAACGCTTGGCGGGAACTCCAAGTTCGTTCTGTTTTCGAACCATCCTTCGTTTTTGTTGTTGTTTACGAAGATTGCGTTGCGCTCTGCTTGTAATCGTTGGTGTTTCGTTACTTGTCGTTTCTTAAGTGTTGTTAAATTAAATGCAAAATACCGATGAATGACAAAAACAACTTAGTATATAGGATACCATGTAACGGAGACATAAATAATACATGCAACAAAGTGTATGTTGGGACCACAAAATCAAAATTAAAAACCAGACTATCACAACATAAATCAGACATAAAACTAAGACACCAAACCCAAATACAAAAAACCGCACTAGCGTCACACTGCTTAGAGAGCGGCCACTCACCGAATTTTGAGGCAACAACAATTCTACAACAAGAACCTCACTACCACAAACGCTTCACACTTGAAATGCTACATATAATAAACATACCGACACACAGAAGACTAAACTACAAAATTGACACTGAAAACTGCGCGCACATATACAGACACCTACTTACAACGAAACAGTAGTTAGTTGACAACTCCACGCCACACAGGACTGACGTGTAAAATTAGTGAGTTAATTTTATAATTGTTAATTGTTAATTTGAAATGTACGTATGTTGTAGCCACCCTGAAGACGGTTACCGTGGTGTAACCGAAATATATCGGAACAATTTAACAACTAATTTATGTTGTTTTGTTTTAATTATTTAACTGGACCTCGAGCCGGCCAAACCATCAACTAAAAATTAGAAAGGTCGCCAAATCACACTTTATTGCAGCAATGTTTAAAAAATGTAACTAAAAACAGACTGGTGTGCGTATATAGACACATCGGATTTGACCGGACTCTTTGATAGTTTTAATGTTAATGTGAAAAAGGTTAGAACAGATTAAAATATAATACATAAATTTAATATATTAATATATATGTGTGGGTAGAGTTTCGTAATTGTACTTGACTGGAACCTTCGAACATGTTCTTTTTGTCCTTTTGTCCTTTTCGTCCGCTTGCCACAACAAGGGCTGGCACCAGATATGACTTTCTAATACTTCCAGGGTATCATGAAAACACTGTCTATCCGCGTTGAAATCCCAGGAATGAAAACACAGTTGGCGAGTCGAATTCTTCTAATTTTGGAGTTAAATCGCGGAATCATTAGCAATTGATTGGAGCTTTGCGAGCGATAAACGTTTCTTTCCTTTAAGCTGAAATATCAATGAGCTGAAACGCTTAAAAACATCATACTTTCTTCTGGTTAATTGGATTGGTAAATAAAGCTTGTTCATGCGTTTGGATTAGCTTTTATTTCACTTCATTTTTTTTACCATGGAATTTTTTATAGATTGGGAGTGTACTGTAAGAGCTCGGCTCCTTTATTACTGTAAATCTCTTTGTGGTGGTTCTTCCATTCAGAAACAAGTAAGAATGCTCTAGTCGAGTAAAGCCGACTACGAAACTTCATGGACTCAGGTCTACAACTTCGAAACATATCCTCGCATACTTATACACACACAATACACAACTCCGGGAGTTGGGTGGAAGGGTGAATAGCTCGGATCTCAAATAAACTTGAAACCTGCGTGTGGTATACAGGTAACTACATTTAAAATTTTATATCTAGCTATTATAGTTGCTGACATCGACGCGTTCACATAGACGGACAGACGGACCGACAGACAGACGGACATGGCCAAATCAAAATTTTTTTTGATACTGACCAAAAAGATATATACTTTATAGGGTTGGAGATATCTTCTTCTGTCTGCTACATACACCACAGATTTAATATCCCCTTCTTAACCATTTTATCGGTACAGGGAGTAAAAATGGAGCCCAAAAAGAGATTCGAATTTATTGAGGAATATCCTATCGGCTTTACATCTTATTCGCCACACAACCTTTGTCACTAAAAATCAACTGCTTAGCGGAACGCAGTTGAGCTTCAGAGCTAGATACTCAGCATATAAATATATAGAGTTTTATAGCGAAAATATTTGATAAATGTCATGTTTAAAATGCACTTCAATGGTGTAAATTACTTGCAAAAGAAATTGTAAGTTCAATAAAATGTTCTTATTTTTAATTTATTGTAAATCGTTTAACTATAAGGTTATATACATATTTTTCTTCCTTATTTAGTTTTCTTCCAAAAGCAGCACATTTATTTATTTATTGCAGTCAATGATAAATTGCCGCTGCTCATTAGAGCTGAGAACAATCGATGGCACTATTCGATACTATCGAAATACATACTATATATAAATCAAAAGAAAACCTTTGTAAATATGCATATTAAATGGTTGCTTATAGAAAGTCAAACATTCCTTTCGTTATCAGAAGCTAAGGCATTCTATCGATACTATCGATTGGCGGCACTCTCGATAGTAAAACAGCTTTATAACAGTTACAATTGTTTGTGTGTTTCATGTTTATTACGTTGTCGTTTGGCTAGCATTAATATTTATGTTTCAAACTTAAGAAAAGCACGAGCGTGTTCCCACTCTTTAGATGACCGACTGCTTGAAGCCGCGCGACGCATAGTCAGCGGGCGCAGTGCGATCGGAGACACGGGGATAGCCCTCGTCGCCGGGCACACAGGCCTTGCGCGACGAGATCACACGCCAGCTGCCCTTGCGCGTCCAATCATTCTGATTGTATTTGAAGTAGTAGGCGCCGGCGTAAATGCCGGTCAATGCCAGCAATGCCTTGCCGGTCCAGTAGCGTACCGTGTAGGCGCGGGCGTTAGAATGCTGCAAACTTTATCCAGGTGTGCGCGATATAGGCGCTTGATGGGATTGTTCAGCTCGAGCTCTAGGGCTGGCACCTTGCGTGCCCCATGGTGCAGCTCCTGATCCTTCAGCCACTGTTTGCGCCAGGCGCGCTCATCGGGTGTCATCCCAATTAAACGCTCCCGTTCGCGCACCATGATGGCCATGGGCTTAATGGCACCCGTACCTGAAGCTCCGCCGGCAACCATTTTCTATATTTTCCCAGCGTTTATAAAACCAAAAACAGCTGTTTTCAATAAGATCTTCTACGTGAGCCAAAACCTTATGAACATTGGGGTCAAAAGTTTATGGGGATACTTTTTCTTCAATATTGCGACAGTTTCCATTTCATATTGGTTAAATCTTGCACCATTATTCCTATCCTTGCAATTTAAGATGTTTAATATTACATTCAGCTTTTTGATGACAACATCATATATACCCTAAAATCCTATTACAAGTAACCTGATTGGGTAACTAAACGGATGAAACAAGTGCAGGCATATGAGCTTAGGAAATAGTTAGCAAATTGGGTAATAAAGAGGGCACTGATCTGAATGTTAAAAACAGGGTGTACATTTTGAACAATAACAAACTACCTACTTGGAGTGAGTTTCATGTTTATATTGAGGTAAATTTTAAGGTATGATATTCAATTCTTATTTTTGGGTACATAAGGATATTAAAAAAACAGGGCCTTGTTTTCCCAAACACGTTTACTTGCACATACCAACGAAAAGGCTTTTGCCACCCACAACCATGCGGCGCACTCCGCACTGCAGTGGTACAGTTAGCGTAAAATTGCGCCCGACGCGTCTCATTTTTGCGTATTTTTGATGCCAGGTGCGTTCATTATTTCATTAATAGTAATAATTAAAAAATATGTTAAAAATAGTGGACGAGTAATTTACTTAAAAACACAATAATAATCCGAAATTACAATACGAATATACCATTCGCTTTAGAATCGTCCCATCTTTTATTTAAAATATAGAATCGAGTGAGCCAACTCCAAAAAAGTTTGCACATCCGTAAACTATAGCCAATTGTCTATCAAACTGCATTTGCCGTTTTACATTTGCTCACCATGACCATTTGGATTTTTGCCACGTGCCTCGGCCAGAGGCTCCACTGTGCGACGTCACAATGATTTGGAACGGGCATAGTCTTTCTGAAGAACTTGATTCAATCCAAGGCTTACAACATGGATGTGTGCTAATCCCGTTACTCTTCGCTGTCTTTATTTGCGACAACGCGGATGAGGTTACAGGATGTGTGAAACTTGGTTCCAAACAGTTCAAGGTTCAAATGTATGCGGATGATATGGTCATGTTAGCAGAGAGTTCGAAACAAAATGATAGATACGATCCAATGCTACTGTAAGACGTGGAGCCTGTTCATCAACAGTGAAAGGTAAAAAGTGATACGAAACAGTAGAGGGCGACTTGCTTACAATGAAAATTGGGACTTAGCCTGCACACCATTTGAAGTCGTAAAACACTAAGTACTTAGAGGTGACTTTAACAAGCGATTTGAACAGCGTCTGGCACTGAAACTGGAAGACACTTGATTGGCAATCTGCAGCTCTTGGGACACTCCAACGACGTAGAAATCTAAAGCGAAACTTGAGATTGTTTACTAAAAGAATATTCAATCAGACGCACAATTTGCCCTATTATGCGATTCAACTTAAAACAGGTCTGTCGCCTCTATTCACGTTACAGTCGTTTTTCAATTATATTCACAAGGTCATTAAAGTGGCAGATAATATTGTACTTTCCCGAAGCTGGTGGATCAATATCTACTCGCTAGTAGACTTCAAAATTTTCAACGTTGACAAGCGCTAGCAAGTACAGTAACGTCAAGTCATTCAACTCATAAACTCAACGGAAAGTAAAACTGTGAAACTGACGCTCGTAGCAGTGACACCAGAAGATGCTACAGAAAACTTTGTATCGATATCGAAATCACCATATTCACGACAGTTTTGGATCGCATATCATTTCTTACATACTTAAAATTCGAGTTGAAATGGTAAGCTTGGGCAATCGACCGCATTTTCAAAATGATGATAACAATCTGCGCAAATGCAAGGACACGGAACACTTTCTCAGCAGATGTCCAATTTTTACTTCCTGTATCCTGTAAATGGGCAAAAAAGGCGTATTAAATCTGTGCAAACTTATGTAACGGGCAGATGGAGACATTTCCGACCCTATAAAATATGTATATGTGTATGTATAGTATGTACGTTAACGAGCAACCCTCGCACTGCTTTCTCGTACAGCCCGTGCGCCCGGAGTGCTGATGTATCAATTGTCCGGCGTAACATTTTCAGTACTAACGAGTGGGAGCAATTGCCAGACACTTTATTTGTGTCGCATGCGCTGTGCCAACATTTTTAGTATGGTGAGTCAGCTTGCCGACTACCAATCCAGGGCACGATCAAGTACTTTTCACTTATGTATTAATCTTAAGTTTCATATCTCCCATTTATGTACTAAGCATTAGTTTTATATTCATTCTCTTTAAATCAGTTTTGTATGAACCTTATAAAGAAGCACATCGCTCAATAAATGCTTAGCTCCGTAAACAGCCGAACATAATTATATAACTTCATTACTGCAACCACAAAGCTAGTAATTGGAAAGCCAAGTGGCAATCCCAACCTAATCATCGATCACCATTGGTAATATCCAAACCCCTCATATTCACCCCTGGATTTGGCCACAACTGGCAGAAACATCGGGGTTCGATTGGAACCATTAATTGGCGCCCAAAGGAAATACAATTAAATAGAAACTATGACCCCAAAAACAAGAAGACGTGTAATTGGCCTTAGGGTGATTTCAAAAATACACATAATTTAATTTTGGACGTTGATGTACTAAAACGGGCAGTACAGTAGAAGTAGCATTACATTGTAGATGATAAAGATTGCTATAATTGGAACACAGAATACGAAAAGGGTTATGGATAGGTAAGGGAAGACTCCGGAGTACAAAAAGCAGAAATTGTTTTTGTACTGATTCTATTCTATCCTGATGAACCTAGTATTGGGGACACCCAATACATAACCCATATTCAAGAATAGGTCAAACAAGAGAAGTATGAAGAGTTTAAGTAATGTATGGATTGTAAAATTCTTTAGACCAACGCTTAATGAAACCCAAAACACCAAAGGCACGATTAGCGGTGGAAGAGATATGCTTGTCAATTTTTAACTTGGTATCTAAAAGGATTCCCAAGAATATAATTGTTGAAAAAGGGCATTCGCCTGAAAAGTACATTACGTTACACTTACCACTATTAAGATATAATAAATTTACCCGACACCAGGCTTGAAAACTGTCAAGATCAGTTTGCAACCTTTGACCAGATAAGAAATCGGTAGATGACAGACAAAGTTTAACATCATCGGCATACATTAGCACCCGAGAGTGATTTATGACAGAAGGAAGGTCATTGATGAAAAGAGTAAATAATAAGGGGCCAAGATGACTTCCTTGTGGTATTCCGGAAGTAACTTGAACAGACTTAGAGACAAAGCCTTTGAAATAAACGTTTTGGGTTCTAAGAGTTAGAAATCCAAAGAATTAAGTTATTTGGAAATTCTAGAAGCAAAAGCTTGTGAAGTAAAAGAGAATGATTGTCAGAGTCAAAAGCCTTACTGAAATCAGTGTAAAAAACATCTGTTTGCATTTTAGATTGAAATCCCTTAATAACAAGAGAAGTGAATTCCCATAGGTTAGTGGTAGTAGATCTATATTTCACAAACCTGTGCTGGCAGTGTGAAATTATAGATCTACATAAATGTTGAAGTTGAGAAGTTATTAATTACTCAAAAATCTTAGAAATAGCAGACAACTTAGAAATACCTCTATAGTTCTCAACATTAGACTTGTTTCCATTTTTATAGAGAGGAATAATAAATGATTCCTTTCAAATAATGGGGAAAGAGCACAACTCCACGGACAGTTTAAAAAGAACAAATAATGGCTTAGAAATACCTTCAGCACAGTACTTGAGCACACAGCTTGGTTCTCCATCAGGTCCCGGTGAAAATACAGGCTTAATAAAGCATTTAGAAGCGAACTTTTAATTATTATGAGTTGGAATTATTTACATGATAAGGATAGGGCGAAACCATTTGAAAGGGTTCTGAGCTATAGTCGCTTGAAAAAATTCTGCAAAAAGATTTGCATTAGCCTGATCAGAGTCAGCTGTCGATTTTTAAAAAAATACGGTTGATGGAAGTGTTGATGACCTACGCTTCGCATTAACGAAGTTATAGCTTTTGTACCTTTTAGGAACCCGCTGAAACTGTAGCCTATAGCTCCTGAGGTAGTTGTTATAACAGTGTAAATTAAGTGCAGAGAAGTTAGATCGGGCAATCAAATAGCGAAACAAATCCGAGGAAGAGCCAAATTCGTTGAACTTTTTGTAAAATCTCTACTTTCTATTTTTTAAGTTTATCAAATCAAGTGTAAACCACACAGGCTTGGTAGACCTATGTGGTTTGACCTTCGTATTAGGTTTGATAGAACCACTACATGGTGGTCGCAAATAAAACAAACAGGACCATAGGAGATTTGTTGATCCTGTATAATTCATGTGCGCTTTGTAAACGCTTCTAGCGATGCGAACCAGTATCTGTTGAAGTATCGATGTCTTAGTGTTGCGAGTGCTGGCATATAAGGTGTTCCAATGTTTCCACAACTCTTGGTTCCTTACATTTCTGGCTATCTTCCGTTAATATCCCCAGGTTCTTAGAATGAGCTGGTACTAGGCAATGTCCAGTCAATAATCCTATCATTAGTCTGCGGTATTTTCTTTCGTTATATTAATATTTGTGATTCTGCCGCTGGTGGTGTTCCGCCACCTTTCACCAACTTTAGCCCAAGCGGAAGAAGTGGAAGTGCAAGGCGCCCGTAAAGATTTGATAACCGCTTGGCTGTCCACGAATATATCTATTCATTCTTTAGTTGTTATGAATTCAGCTTCCTTATTGCAAAGATTTCCGCCTAGAATACACTGCAATAGTCGGGCAGCTTGTACGGCAGCCTTATTTCTGGCTCTGCACAATACACTGGCGCCCCTACTCCTGCATCCATTTTTGAGCCATCCGTGAAGATCTTAATGGCGTGTTGGTCCAGTCCAGTACACCAATCTTCTGGTCCCATTGACGTTTGTGTTTTTTTGAAGTTAGCTCAAGGAGTCATGTAGTCCGTGCTATTTAGCTTCTCCCTCCCTAAAGAACTGTGTCCAAAACTTTGAAGTACCATGGGGATATGGGGCAGTAATTTGTGCGAGCAAGTGAGCGTGAATGTTCTGGAGATTGACACACAGTAGTGTATCTAGTGCCTTGGTAGAGTGGACCTCAATGCCCTCTTGTTACACACAAGGGCCTGTCCCTGGGTCCTTTCCATCAGTTTTAGGTATGTCGTCTTCTTCGTGGCTTGCCACCATACCAGGACGCCATATAATAGTATTGGTCGCACTTCTGAGATGTAGATCCAATGGGTTTTCGTGGGGACAGGCCCCAAGTACTGCTTAGTATCTTCTGCGATGCGTAAAGCGCGACTGTTGCCTTTTCACCCTTTCTTCAACATTGAGTCTCCATGTCAGTTTGCTGTCCAGGACTACTCCGAGATGTTTTACATTCGTTTTTGGCGTGAGCGGTTTTCCGTTCAACCTTGGCGGGTTCCACCGCGGTACCTTGTATCTCTTAGTAAAGAGAATGAGGTCCGTCTTTTCCGCGTTGATGCTATGTCCGGCTTCGGTGGCCCATCTTAGTATTTCCTGTAACGTGTGTTCCATGACTGAGCTGAGGGTCGATGGACATTTTCCCGTGAGAATAATGCTTATGTCATCCGCATAGACAGTTATCTTTGGGGCTTTCCTATAGTTTGTCCACCACTAGATTCCATAACAGGGGAGACAAGACTCCGCCTTGTGGCGTGCCTCCATGAGCCTCCTTCGTTATGGTGGTGGTTCCCCATTCGGCTTTGACTCTTCTGCAGCTCAACAGGGTCTGTATCCACTTGTGTATTGCCGAGTGGGATGCTGTGGCTGTCAGGCCTCGCATTATCGCTTCAGTTGATACGTTGTTGAATGCACCGGAGATGTCTAAAAATGCTCCCAGTGCATATTCTTGGTAGTGGAGGGCTTTTTCTATATACGCTACCAGGGAGTGTAGCGCTGTCTCCACCGATTTCCCTTTGTTGTAGGCGTGTTGGTTGGGCTCCAGGGATGAGCTTGCGCCCTCCCTAATGTGGAGCTCAACTACTTTTTCCAATGTTTTCAGCATGAATGAGATTAGGCTTATAGGTCTGTAGTCCTTCGGCTGCACGTGACTGACCTTGCCTGCTTTGGGCAGGAACACGACCCGTGCAGTTCTCCAGGCCACATTCACATAGCCGCGTTGCAGACATGCCTCAAACAGTGGATGCAGCCATGGGATGATCCAATGCTTGGTCATCTGCGGCATCGCTGGAAAAATTCCGTCCAGTCCAGGGGATTTGTAGCTCGAGATCGAGTCTATTGCCCACTGGATTTTCTTCGGTGTGATTATGTCTGCGGGTAGGTCCGAGCGTATTGTTCGGATAGTTTGAGGTGTGTCAGGATCTGTGACTTCTGTACACCCAGTTAAATGCGCATCGATGAGAGCGCCTATTGCTCTCCTGCTGTTTTCCGCCCGTCGTCCATCATCTGTTTATAGCTGACTCTGTAAGGCTGGCTGTCTCGAAAGCAGAATCCGGAGTCTTGCCGTTTCTGTGACCTCTATGCTAGAGCAGAAGGTTCTCCATGTGTTTCTCTTTGCCTTCCGAACTTCTTTTTGTAGTAACATAGCAGTGTTTTGTATTCGTTCCAGATAACCTCTTCTTGTATTGTTTTGCAAGCTTGAAGAGCTCCTGTACATCTTTCCTTTGTGCTTTAAGCTCTGGAGTCCACCAGGGTGGCCTGGTCCTCCTTTTGCTTTTTGATGGCTTGCACGAAGTGTGGTACGCAGTAATGAGGTGATGTGTGAGAGTCTTTAGGGACCTCACTATATCATCTTCTGATGAGATTGTGGGTGGTGTGGGGCTGCCTCCGCAGGCCTGCCTCCGCGGTCAGTCTCTTGAGTTCATCGGGTGGCGCCTCCCTGTCGTGCGCCATGTAACAGAACGCTATGAGCGTGGGCTCATCCTTGTTACCCTCTAGCGCCACGACTGTGAGATCATCAGTACTGTAATTAGACATAAGGTAAGAGTAGATGCCTTTCCTTACCAGCTGTTCTGTTCCTACTTACTGTTGTCGGGTGGAACGTGTTGAAGTTAGCGAACTTTAGCCCAGCCACCTTGTTGCCCGCTGCCAACCAAGGTTCCTGGACTAAAGCAACATCGGCGGACCCCTGCTCCAGGGCTATAAGGAGCTCCGCCGACGCTAGCTTACTTTTGTGTAGGTTGAGCTGGAGGACCTTCAGCTGCATGGCTGCTAGATTCCTCCGCTCGCGGTGGCTCGACTACCAACGTCGTGTCGCCATCCTCATCGTCCTCCATTTTCCGGTCCTCGGGCGTGGCTTCTGTGGCCACTTCCACGATTTCCAGGCTGTGGGTAGCTTCCACCATAGACACAAGGCCCAGGTCCTGCGCCACCTCACCAGCCATCAGCGTATTGTCGTTGCTGTCTTGGGGGTGGCGTTTCTTGAGACGCAGGTATACGCTACCCACGCCCCACGCCATCTTCCCGTACCTGGGATAAAGCAGATCCTCGGCTTCCTTGCTAATTTGCAGGATCATGTGCTGTTCCTTTTTATCGGGTTTAGCGACATGAATGACCTGCCAATCAGCGGTGGGCACGACAGGATTCTGCCATTTGGGTAGTTTGAGAGCCTGCTCTTTAGGCACGACCCTCGGAAGGAGCACTTTTTCCTTTGGTACGGACGGAATACTGGTTCTGTCCACTACCTCCAGCTTGGCGCCCTTCCACGGGGCGGCCATTGAAGCGACTGTTTGAGAGACCCACTCCAGGGTGGGGTCGTCTCTGCAGCTGAGAATTTTGACTTCATTGAGCCAGCCTGCACCATCGAATGTGGTGGGTGCGGCATCCGGAGTCTCCATCCTCTTCAGCATCGCCTCGAGCAGTCGTGTTTCCACTAATCTTCACCGTTCTGGCGACATCTTGCCATTAGGGTCGCTTTTGTCGACGAGCGCCACGACAAGATGTCGTTTTGCTACGTCGCTCGCGGACTCCCTGGTGGTTTTGTTGGTGGGGCGGGGCCGCTTGCTCACGGGCACTCCAGCCTTTGTCGTTTCGGTCGAGCGCTGGCGTTTAGTGGCCAATTGCTCCTCAACCTTATTTACGTAGTTGCCACTAGAAGCCTGTTGAGTAGGCTTCTGGGCAAAGTGTTTGCGACCCTCGCTAATCTTCAGATCAGTCCACGCCAGTTTGCTCCTCTTCTCGGGGGTGAGGTCGCCGCTGCCGCTAAGCCGAGCTCTGATTCTAAAAGCCGCTTTGTATTGTGCCTAGGCTCTCATACCATCCTTTGTCCGCTTGGGCCCCACCTTACTAGAGGTACTGGCACCCGCCTGGACAGGGGAGAGCAGAAGCTTGTTTTCGGCGATTCCAAGCTTAAGTTTGACAAAAATATATATTCCACCGTTAATCGTGCCTTTGGTGTCCTGGGTTTTATTAAGCGTTGGTCTAAAGAATTTAAAGATCCTTACATCACTAAAACTCTATATACTTCTCTTGTTCGCCCTATTCTTGAATATGGGTCTAGTATTTGGAGTCCCCAGTACAGGTTCATCAGGATAGAATAGAATCGGTACAAAAACAATTTCTGCTCATGCACTCCGTGGTCTTAACTGGAGACCTAACACTTGCTTGCCTTCTTATCGTAGTAGACTTTTACTAATAAATCTTCCTTCTCTTTCTGATCGTAGGACCATGCTTGGTGTAGTTTTCTTACACAAACTAATTAAAGGAGAAATTGATTGTTTTGAGATTATCAGCCAGATTAGTTTTGCAGTTCCGATCAGAAATTCTAGAAATTTCTTCTTCTTTCTCTTCAAGCTTGTAACACTAACTATGCTATCCATAACCCCTTTCTCATCATATGTTCTAATTGTAACAATCTTTATCATTTAATATGTAATGCTACTTCTAATTCCTTACTCAGAACTTCACTTTTATGTTATCTGTGTAATCTATAGTTTTGTGTATATTGTTTAATTTATGTACAACTTTTATTTAGTTATTTATCTGTTCCGCGATCTTCGTTACCGCACGCTATGCGGCGCGCCTCTCGGTCTGTTGGGCGGGAAGTGTGTTGCATTTTGTCTAGGTCCGCGGCCACATGAATGTACTGCCAGTTTAGTACATCAACGTCCGAAAAAAAAGTAGGGATAGATTGACAGAGTCAAAACCTTTACTGAAATCAGTGTAAATAACATCTGTTTTCATTTAAGATTGAAATTCCTTAATGACAAAAGAAGTATTTTCCAATAGATTAGTGGTAGTAATTCTATATTTTACAAACCCGTGCTGAAAGGGTTAACCCTCTAACACCTAAGAGTGTCTATAGACACTTATTATATTATTCACAATAATAAAAAAATTAAGAGCTTTTACTTCATTTGAATATTTTTTGACTGTTAGTAATAAACACACCAAATTATGTCTAGAAGCTTTGAAAGCTCTCAGAAGCTTTTAACGGTACTTTTTATTTTCATGTGCACAAAACATGTGTTTTTTCACGCGTGAAATTTGTCCTGCTGCTCGTTGTGTTTTGTTGTGCTAATAAAAGTAAATATATTAAAGCAATTCAGCTGATAATTTTTTTCGTGAAGTATCATAAAAATAAATAAACTTTAACTTCGTAATTTGGAAATGACTATTTTTACACTCAGAGCCCCAAGAGTGCCTTAAGGCACTTATTCATATTTCTCACCTTACAGGTAAACGAAAGCTTCTACACTTTTTCTGACTACATTTTTGAGTTCTGGAGCCACAATTCACTTTAGAAAAAATTATTCGATTTAATTTTTTCCATTATTTTTGAAAGTAGCCTTAGAGGGTTAAATTATGGATCTACACATATTTTGAAGTTGAGAGGTTATTAATTTCTCAAAAATCTTATGAGTAGCAGACAACTTGGAAATACCTCTTTAGTTCTCGACATTAGTCTTGTTTCCTTTTTTATGGAGAGGAATAATAGATGATTCTACCCAAATGTTATGGAAAGAGCACAACTCCACGGATATTTTATAAAGAATAAATAATGGCCTTAAAATACTTTCAGCGCTTTACCTAAGCGCACAGCTTGGTACTCCATCAGAAGTGAACTTTTAGTTATGATGAGTTGGAGTTCTTTACATGATAAGGATAGGGCGAAACCATTTGAAAGGGTTCTGAGCTATAAGTCGTTTGAAAAATTTTTGCATAAGCCTGATCAGAGTCAGCTGTCGATTTTCAAAAAAAATACGGTTGATGGAAGTGTTGATGACCTACGCTGCGCGTTAACGAAGTTATAAAACCTTTCAGGGTTCCGCTGAAACTGTAACCTACAGCTTCTAAGGTAGTTATTATAGCAATGTATATTACTGTACAGAGATGCTAGATTGGGCAATCAAATAGCGAGAGAAATCCAAGAAAAAACCAGATTCCTTTTAGTTTTTAAATACCGCGTAAATCACACAGGCTTGTTAGACCTACGTGGTTTAACCAACGGGAGGCAAGTATCAAATAATGAGTGTAAAGTAGAGTAACACATTTGAAATTTCGCAAAAAGGTGAAATATAAGAATAAGTGATAAAAGAACAAACACCGGAGATGCACAATTTTGCAGCAATAAATTTAATAACGTCAGAACTAACGGTAAATACTCTCTCCGAAGATAAATCAGCGTAAACAGCAATTAGCACACCACCACCACGACGAAGTGTACAATCTTTTCTGTAAATTGTTAATTTATTAGACAGGATTTCAGAACTAAGGATGTCGTGCCTTAGCAATGTTTTAGAAAAGGCAACGATATGAAAGCAAAAGTTAGATTATTAAGATAAAGATTATTAAGTTTACTTCCTCTTACCTCTTACATTCTGATAGCCCAGTGAGAGGGAGGTTGTTAGTTGTTTGAGCTATCAGATACTACAAGAGTTGGATTAGAACTACCGGAGGTAGGATGTGAAATCGGCCTGTATAAAGGCCTTCACATCATCAGATGTAGTATCAGGGACAAGCTAGTAAACAAAGATTTGTTTCCGTGGTGGAATACCTATTAGGGTCTTCTTAGCGTGTTGATCTGGATCAACAGTGTTAATAGCCAGAGAATCAGAATGCTCTAAGGGGTCAGAAGGGACTACATCCATGGGTACTACTCTCGTCACTTCTGATTATTGAATAATGAAGAGAGGGGGACGATAAATTTATCAATTTTAACTATTAATTAGTTGCGGATCGGAATTACAACGGTAAAAATCATTATTTGATAAAAAAAAAGGGGAAGCAGCCCCGTGGGCAAGATAAATGGAAGTGGATACCTCGTCTTCAAAATTCCGTCAGCCAAAAGACCTAATAGTTCCCAAAGATTCTCGGATCAAACGCGACAAAGTGTTAATCATTCTGGCCAAGATGTCTCGTGTCAAAATGACAGTCACAATGAGCGAATAGGGACCTCGACCCGCTGGGTACGTTCGTTAAGAGAGAGTTTCTCTTTACTTTGCGATTGACGTGTTTTTTGTGTGCTCCGCAAACTATTCATTTATTTTGCTGTTTAAACCTCTTAAGTATATTAAAGTTGCATTCATTCTATGCATTATCTGATACGCTTTCAAAATTGTGCTAAAGTGTATTCAGTTGTGCATCGTAAGTTTATAACTTTACTAATTTATTTACGCGGCTTCAGTGCTGTGTTTGTTGTTATTTTTTTTCGTTTCTGCCTAGCGCTTTGTCGCGCATTTGTGCGTGTGTTTGTTTGTGCATTCGCGCTCTCAAAGTTATCTGTTTATTTTGTTAGTGCGCAGTTCTGCATTATCTTTGCTTTAGTGCAGCGCTCTCAATTGCTCGCTGTGTTGTTTTCGCTCTGCACCTAATTTGTTTGTGTACAATTACTCTCGCTTTGAGCTTAGCTTGAGCGCCCCTAGCTGTTTTTGCGCGCCGTGTTTTTTCCGCTTTACTTTAAACCTCTGTGTTTATTTTTAAGTTTGACCCCTGTAGGAAATGTGTCGTGCTGTAAGATGTCTTGCAATTTTAAGCAGGCTGATGCTTCAGCTCAGCCACATTTTGTTAATTGTTGGTTGTGTGTTAACGTCATGCATGCTAGGTGTGCAGCACTTATTGGGCATGATTGCGACAAGATTGCCGCAATTCCTAAGAAAGGCTGTGGCGCCTTGAGATGGTCTTGCCCTGTATGCATTGAAATGCAATTTGATTTCTCTTTGTCACCTTTGACTCCCCAATATCTAGATGCTTTGCCAATGCTCTCTTTTTCATCACTATCCACTTCAGGTGTTACTTCTGTGCCTCCTTCGCCATCCTCAATTGAGATTCCTATAGCCCCAACTGTTCAATCTATCCCTTTGAATATGTCTTTTCCCTCTTCGCCTTCCTCCATTCATATTTCCGTAGCCCCCGTAATAGAACCTGTTTTAAATAATATATCTGTTGCTCCGTCGACATTATATTCTGCTATAGAAATTCCTTCAACGCCCACTGATTCGATTGATAATGTAGTTCGAGTTGTTCCCAAGCGTAAAATAAAAATGCTAGCAATCCCACTCCCAGTGACAGTAGCAATATCTCAACTGCCTCAACAGTCTCTGTTACCCTCACAGTTGTTGCCCCTTGGAGGCAAGTTTTTGTCTCAAGGCTTTCATCGGACACTACTTGCGAATCCTTAGCATCGTATATTGCTAGTAAATCTTCAGCTAGCGTGTCTATTTCGAAATTTAATTTTTCCTCCCCCCGTGAAATCTCTTCATTCAAAATTAGTGTCCCTCATGACTCTTTTCAAACTATTTGTGATCAAAAATTTTGGCCGCCTCATATGGTTGTCCACGAATTTAAGCCGAAAACCAGAATTCGTTTTTTGCCTGCCACGCTTTCAGCTGGTACCTCTGCTTCCCAACCTTTGACTAGCTTAGTTTCAAAAAACTAGGTTCGTCTTTTGACTTAGTTAACATTCAATATCAGAATGTTAGAGGCCTTATTTCTAAGCTTAAAAATCTATTTTTAAATAGTAGTTCCTTCGAATCTGACATTATTACATTTACAGAGACTTGGTTAAACCAAAGACTGTTTAACAACAAGATATCCAACGCCCATACAATGAATGGACAACGAAATTTTAAGTGTGGCTTTTCAGGTGGCTTTTCGCTCAGCGCGCTCTTGCTCTCGGTTGCTTAGGTGGCTTTTCGCTCTGCAGTACTTAGCGCGCTCCGCTCTCGATTTCTTTCATTTGTTTTTGTTGTGGCTTGCGCTGCACTATAGGATAAATGGACCAGGGACCGTAATCATTATAAGTTATATATTAAAAATTACATGGTAATGATTACATTTCAATTGTTTGCGTTTTTCCTTAATGATAATCATTAATTTTGAGTAATTGAATAAGACTTGGCCATAATGATTATTGTTGATCAAAAAAAACAAAATTCAAAAATAATAATTATCAATGATTTTTATTTTTTTCGCTCAATATAAAACTCAACAGTAATTTACGGCTTCTGTGTTAGATTTATCCCCAATATTCTTGCATATCCTTGTAAAGGGACCACAAAGCTACCCCCCAGAATTTTTTTATAATTTTTTTTTTATTTATTTTTTATTTTTTTTTTTATTTTTATTTTTTTTTTTTTTCGGTTTTGGTGTCAAAAAAACCCCCAAACTCACCAAATCCGAAAAAAAAAAAAAAAAATAAAAATAAAAATAAATAAAAAAAAAAAAATTTTTAAAAAATTCTGGGGGGTAGCTTTGTGGTCCCCTTTACAAGGATAAACAAGAATATTGGGGATAAAGTCTTATTCAATTACTCAAAATTAATGATTATTATTAAAGAAAAACGTCAAAAATGAGAAGTTTAAAAATCATAGCGGAAATGCAGAGAGTGTACAATAGTAAAGATTTTTTGTATAAACCACTTTTTTCTACGTCCATTATAAGTGGGTGATTTTTTTATTTAAAAAGAAATAAAATAATCATTATTTACGGTCCCTGAAATGGACACATTTTGTGTCATAAATTTTTAAATGAAAGATCACTAAATATCTTGGGTCGTGTTTCTTTGTTAACGTCCGAATTCTTGTTAGAGTTTTTGAACAAAAAATGGCCATGGACATCATCATTTTTTAAAATTAAAAACCACAATTTAATAGACAAATTATTGATACTCGATACAAAAATTTATCTCATGCCAGAAAAACTTCAATTTTTCCAACAGTGCCAAGGAAGATCGTATTTTCTGAACGCGCACATGGTGCATTGTGAACTACAAAAAAATACCAAAAATTTTTGATGCAGTTTTATCTAGGGGGCCAACATTAGTCTGTCTGCCAAATTTGGTGACTCTAGCTCTACTGGTGTGGGAGATATAGGTTTTGCTCCATTTTGGTGGTGGGGGTGGGGGTGGGGGGCTGATCTTGACACTTTATAAACTGACGATATACACCAACATGTGTGCCAAATTTGGTTGCTCTAGCTCAAAGATAAAGGCAAAAAAATTGCGTTCATACGGACAGACGGACAGACGGACATTGCGCAAACCCAATATACTATTTTTCCCTTCGGGAACATAGTATAAACACAGTCCGCGTCAAAAAAAAACCGCCGAGGAGGCGGTGTACTTATTGCCATCAAATCCATTCTCCAATCGGCACTTATTCCCTTGAATTCTCCAATTGATGTAGAAATTATTGCAGTTAAAATATCTTTTCCTTCTTGCGCAATTTTTCTTATTTGCTCCTATATTCCACCTTCTTCTGACATTCAAGTTTATATGCACCATATAACTTGTATAAGTGAAGCTTCCTCTCAAGTGCGAGATAATGACTTTTTTGTTGTGCTAGGCGATTTTAATTTGTCAAATATCTCATGGTCTTTCTTCAGTAGCTCAAACTACCTCGTACCTTCATCTCAACATGATTTTTTAGATTGCATCTGTGATAGCTCGTTATTTCAGATCAATTCAATTAAAAATCAACTGAATAGAATTCTCGATCAAGTATTTATTAATGATTGCCCTAACGCTTCTATCTCTAGGTCGGTACCTTTATCCGTCCCTGAAGATTTATACCATCCTACTTTGGAACACTCTTTTTTTATCTCCAAACCTCGCCTCGCCGTTGTTTTCGCAAAGGAAATTTTGCCTTGCTGAATCAACTTATCTATGCAACAGATTGGTTTATTTTAGATAGCTCGGTTGACATTAATAATGCTCTTGCTTTCTTCTATGATACTCTATTCCCTTTTAGACGTGTGCATCCCTAATTTCACCCCGTTGCCTTCTTCTTCTAAGCCTCCGTGGTTTTCGCCTAGTCTCTTCAACTTAAGAAACATTAGGGCAAAATGTTTTAAAAAGTTTAAGAATTCTGGTTCCTGTGCCGACTTGGCCAAATACTCCATTGCCAAAGCTAAGTTTCTTCAGATGAACTCCCTTGGCTATGAGAACTATCTCTGTCGCTGCAATTTGCAATTTGCTCAGGACCCTAAGCAATTCTATAATTTTGTTAACTCGAAGCGAAAGTCATCACGCTTGCCGTCTTCGTTTTTTCTGGGAAATGAAAATGCTTGCAATGATTCTGATGCATCCGACCTATTTGCCAATTTTTTCCAAACAACCTATTCCTCAATGTCCCATACTAACTTGTCTTATTCTTATACAATTCAATCCTCTAATTCTATATTTTTCCCTATTATTTCACGTAACTCTCTTCTCTCCGCTATTAAATCTTTAAAATCTTCCTTTCTCCTGGGCCCGCCAACATTCCTAGTTGCGTGCTTAAGGAGTGCTGTACTCCCCTACTCCATCCATTGCTTAAGCTTTTCAATTTATCCCTCTGTTCTGAAATCTTTCCATTTCTTTGGAAAAATTCCTACATTATTCCGCTTCACAAAAAAGGTGATAAATCTAATATTTCAAATTATAGAGGCATTGCAAAGTTATCTGCTATTCCCAAGCTTTTTGAAAAAATCCTAACTTCATCTTTGCAACATCTCTGTAAATCAATTGTCTCACCTGCTCAACATGGGTTCGTAAAGAGTCGTTCCACTACGACCAACTTATTGGAATTTTCTTCTATTGTAAATGATGCATTCCTCAAGAAAATGCAAACAGATGTCATTTATACTGACTTTAGTAAAGCATTTGACTCTGTAATTCATGATCTTCTACTCTATAAACTCAATTGTATTGGATTTCCACCATCCCTTCTGCGATGGATATCCACCTAGAACCCAAAATGTATTGCTTAGGTCGTCCATTTCGAAGTCGGTTCACGTCACTTCTGGTATACCGCAAGGTAGTCATCTGGGCCCATTACTTTTTACCCTTTTTATAAATGACCTCCCGTCTACTTTATTAAATTCTCGTATTCTTATGTACGCTGATGATGTAAAACTCATTCTTTCGTATAATGATCCCCTTCATCGTAATTTACTTCGAGCTGACTTGAACGCCTTGCAGCTATGGTGTTCGACCTATATGCTGTATCTCAAATGTTCAAAGTCTATGTTTATGACTTGCAGCCGCACTAATGGGGTTTAGTTAGGCCCATATTATATTGACAATATTCCATTGCAGCGTATCTCTTCAGTAAAAGATCTTTACAACTAAAATCCTCTACATCTCTTTAGTACGCCCTATCCTGGAATACTGCTCTTGCATCTGGTCTCAGTATCGCCCTATCCTGGAATACTGCTCTTGCATCTGGTCTCAGTATAAAATCCACCAGGATCGAATCGAGTCTGTTCAGAAGCAATTTCTGCTCTTTGCCTTACGTGGCTTAAATTGGGTTCCCAACCTTCGTTTGCCATCGTATTCTAGTAGGCTCTTACTTCTTAATCTTCCATCTTTAGTTAATAGAAAGACAATCCTTGGTGTTATTTTTCTTCACAAGTTAATTACCGGCCACTTAGAATCGTCGATTCTTGTAGGGTGCCTTTTTCTCTATTCCCTTTAGACCAACTAGGAACTTTATCCCTATTCTTTTACCCACATGCACAACTGATTACGCCTTACACAGTTCTTTTCGTGTACTATGCAGGCACTATAATAGTCTCTCTCATCTGTTCTTATCAGAACATTCTCTCTCTTCTCTTAAATCTTCCCTTTTAGGTTACCTACGGGAAGTCTCTGACCACTTACAACTGTGAGTTGGGGCATAGCTTGCCGGACTGGCAAATAAACACTCCCCCACCTTCACTGACTTCCCAGTCTGTTTCTATTACCTTTTTATTTTTATTTTTAACCTTTTTAAATAAATTATACCAAGTCTTCACTCTCCTCCCCTCTTTTCACTCAAGCCTTCAACACTTTCACTCTCACTCTATTTTTATTTTCACTTGTCTTATACCTATCTCTTCCTCCAACTCTTCTCTTCTTTCATTTAGTCGTATGATTTAATTTTTACATAATTTTTCCAATTCAATTTTTCTAACTTTTTAGTTAATTTAAATTTATTTTTATTACTAACTTCTCCCTATTCAGGTGTAGAGACTATTGACGTCATTGACCACACTTGGCTGTGATTCGGGGCATAGCTAGCAGGACAGGCAACTAAAATACCCCCATCGGGTCGGTGTCGTCTTTAGTATTTTATGTAATTTCTATTAGGCTATTCTATTCTTTTAAATTAATTATCTTATATGTTTCATATTTTAGGCGACAGCATTGTTTGTCAGCCAAATAAACGAATAAATAAATAAACGAACAGTAGCAGGAACCATAATATTATTACGAATTGACACAGGGGCTTCCACAAATTATTTACGACAAGACTTTAGACTAAGAGAAGTTATCCTAGTGCAAACACCATTTAATGTCAAGTCGACACACGGTACAGGAGCTATCACCCACAAGTATATCTTGACCATATCCGGCCTTTCGACGGTCGATGGCATAATTAGGCTAGACTTGCTAAGGCTAACGCGCAACCATCGACCTAAAAGATAAAAGAATCGGGTATAGGAACGAATCTGAACCAATCCAATTCCAGAAGAGTCTGAATGTAAATTTGACTATGTCGAGGAGACAATAGTCCCCTCGGCCTTAAAGGATGATGGTGGCGCTGGCAAAAGTGTTAGCACATCCTAACAAGCAGTTGCCATTCAACACATCAGTCGTTGGCACGATCCGAACAGATTATGACGAACCGGTCTACTCAAAGTTGTACCCGTTTCCCATGGGCGTGGCCAATTTCGTAAAGCATCTAAGAACTCTTGAAGAACGGTATTATACGCCCATCCAAATCTTCTTACAACAACTCCATTTCGCTTGTTATGATAAAGGTACCGACGAGCTTGCGGTTTGTAAGAAGAGTTTGCTAATTGACTTCCGTATGCTAAGCCAAAAATCTATCCGATGCCCAGCATCACAATGATACAGTCCAGCTGTCACAATTCTTCACAACATTAGACTTAAAATCAGGGTATCACCAGATTACACTGACAGAGCAGGATCAAGAATAAACATTCTTTAAAATTAACAGTGGGAAATATGAGTTCTGGCGACTGCCTTTCGGCTTAAAGAACGTGCTCCGCTAGCACATCGACAAGACTTGTTATGGACATGTTAGGGACATCAGAAATGTCTTGCAATGCCTTCATGAAGCCAACATGGCGGTTTTTAAGGAAGAGTCACACTTTTTTAAGAAATGTGTTCGTATTTAGGCTTCGTCGTATCCTTCAGCGATATATGAAAAAGCAAGGAGAAGGTGAACGCCAACTAATTTCTGGGACTGGCACGCTATTACAGATGTTTCATTAAAGATTTTGTTGCAATCGCAATGCCTCTGTCCGATATTTTAAAAGCGTAAAATAGAAGAGTGGGTACCAACTCAGAAATAGCTTAGCTACACAGCAGGTCATTTTCCGTTTCCCCGTCTTCTAGAAGCTATTCGATCTGACAACAGACTCTTTATCCTCCTTAAATGACACATTACGGACCAAACGAGAGAGAGTTGCTTGCATTAATATGGGCCCTGAACAATTTACGCACTACCTGTATTACGTAAACAACTTGAACATCTATTCGGACCTTTAGCCGTTGACATTTGCTGTTTCTGACAGAAACCCAAATGCGAAAATTGAGCGTTGGAAAGCCTTTATTGCGGATAGGGTGAGCTTTTTCACTAGCACCTCTGACTCAAATAGTCAGCAATTAATCCAATTGTCAAATTATTTCGCGGATAGAGTGAACCCTTTCACTAGCACTTCTGACTCAAAATAGTCAGCAATTAATTCAATTGTTTGAACCACCAAATGCAAAACAAAACGCACGAACACTGCTTCTGTTTAAAGCAAATACAATATGGGGTTTATTGGCAAATGTTTAATAATGTTTGTTGCACAAAAGGTTGTTTTATGTAAGTCAAGCGACAGGCCAACGTGCTTGCCGCTTGTTACAATTTTGATTCCGAGACGAACAATTCGATATGATAGATAATTTCACACTGAGAGCCGAATTCAAGATCGGCTGCAGCTGAACCAAAAGGGTCCAGCGCGGGCGACAAAACAGTAAACTACAAATGAGCGCAATGAGTGCGTTTGTTCGAAACTACATTTTGTTTGTGCTGCCAACGCCTAAGCTGCGCTGCCTGGTGAGGCGCTGAACCGAACATACTCCCCCCGTTGGAGGACCCGAGTCTTCAACGTCCCTCTTTGAAAGCGAACACAGCTTTGCAATAGCTCGAGTTGTGATTCCAGTGGCAGTCTTCAGTTCCGCGACTAATGCTACGCCATCCGCCCCGACAATCAGCTTGATCACTCTTGCCAGGGGCCAACTGAGAGGGGGAAGATTCTCGTTCTTCACGAGAACAACGTCGCCAACACCAAGTCCAGGTTGATCAGATCTCCACTTAGACCTCTCCTGCAGGAGAGTCAGGTACTCTTCTCGCCACCGTGACCAGAACGTTTGCTGAAGATAAGACACGCGCTGCCAACGATAGAGGCGATTGAAGTTTAATCCAGTGATATCTGGAACAGCGAGCGACTTTTGCGGTGTTGTACCCAAAAATGAGCTGGCGTCAAAACATCAAGATCATCTGGATGCTCTGTAACTGGAAGTAATGGGCGTGAATTAATGATTGCAGTGATATGACAAACAAGTGTACGCAAATCATCAAAACTATGGAGCGAACTAGCAGCGGATCGATAAAAATGGTACTTTGCCGTTTTAACTGCGGCCTCCCAAAGCCCGCCAAAGTGCGGGGAGCGAGGTGGGATGAATCGCCAGTCAATTGAATCTGCCACACAAAAATCTTGTACTGCCTTTCGATGCTTGTCGCTCATAAATAATTGCTTAAGCTGCTGCAGTTCATTCTTGGCGCCTACGAAGTTGGTTGCATTGTCCGACCAGATTTCCTTCGGCCGACCAGATTTCCTTCGGCCGACACCTGGTGTAAATAAAACGCAGAAGAGCGCTAAGGAACGCTGATGTCGACAAATCCTGGACCAATTCTAAGTTCACGGCCTTAGTCGCAAAGCAAATGAATACGGAGATATAGCATTTGATTGGTGGCCTGGTGCGAACTTCGCTTTTATAAAAAAACTAGCAGGTAATATCCCGGGCTTGCCCGGGGAAATATTTAGATGAAAATGCATATTTTATCCTTTAATTTAACTACTTTCGTCAACCGTATGAAATATAACTAAATAGTTGAGCCACATGACTTATGTTTTCAGTGTCCCACTCATTTGTCCTTGACTTCCATATCCCGCCCGTGGCGACACGGAGTAGATTTTCCAAAATCATTTGGCATTTTCAGCCAATTTCAACAATAATAGTAAGAATCCAAATTAAATCTTCCCAACTGTTTTCCGCCCGTTGTGTTGCCCGCAAAGTACCGAGGTTTTTGTATTTATATTTGGAAATTAGTATAAAGCCACGTGTATTTTTCAAAACCGGTAGCACATGTGACGAATTATTTAATGTGAGGTGCTTTGAAAATAAGTTTCAAAATGATTGAATGAATAACAGAAGTTTGAAAATGAGTTTGAAGTCAATTGGACAATAATCAAAAAAATTTCATACAACAGTTTTCCGCGTATTTTCCGACATTAGGGATAGATTTTCCAAAATCTTTGGACACCGCGCCTATTATGTGTTTGGGTAGAACCATGAAAATGAGTTTGAAGCCAATCGCTTGAAAATTAAAAATGTCGAATGCCAGACTTTTCCACCGATTTTCCGACCATGGAGCTGAATTTCCCAAAATCGCTGATACATGTGTCAAATTATTTAATGTGAAGAGCTTTGAAAATGAGTTTGAAGCCAATCGGACGATAATCAAAAAAGTTTCATACAACAGTTTTCCACGTATTTTCCGACCTTAGTGATAGATTTTCCAAAATCTTTGGACACCGCACCTATTATGTGTTTGGGTAGAACCATGAAAATGAATTTGAAGCCAATCGCATGAAAATTATAAATGTCGAATGCCAGACTTTTCCACCGATTTTCCGACCATGGACCATGGACCAAAATCGCTGATACACGTGTCAAATTATTTTATGTAAAGAGCTTTGAAAATGAATTTGAAGGTGATCGGACTAAAATTAGACTTTCGCCCATACAACCTTAAGACCCCCATTTTCCACCCATGGGGGTGGATTTTCCAAAATCGATGAAATATGTGTCAAATTAATTTTTGTGTAGATCTCTGAAAATGAGTTTAAAGCTGATTGGATGGTAAACAAAAAAGTTTCATAGAACAGTTTTCCGCGATTTTCCACGCTTGTGGGTGGAATTTTTCAAAATACCGTCTTAGTGTGCACTTTCATCATAGATGGAACCTACTGTGAAAATTTCAGCATCCTAGCTCTTATGGATTGGGCTGTGCGATGATTGCCAATCAGTCAGTCAGTCAGTCAGCACGAACTCTTTTATATATATAGATGGACCACAAAAATCTACTCCGGTGATCATGAAAGTGTACGCCGAGTCATCCACTCTCTCCTTTGGCAAGTCCGCCATGATGTGTTGAAGCATTCGAGATCTTGCTCTAAAACATCTGATACATTTGTTGACGACGCTCAAAACAGTTCTCCGGCCAATACTGATGCCGAATAATTGCCAACAACGCTCGTGGTCCAGCGTGCAAATTTCGCTCATGGAAGTATATAATCATCGCCTTAGTGACAGGATGACCCTTAGGGTGTATGATAGGATGGCGAGCGCAAAAGTCAAGTGATGAATTCCTCGGCCTCCCACCAACGCGCAGAATACCAAATTTATCAACAAAGGGATCAAGTAATGAAATAGAGCTAGACGAAGACGCACGCCCGTTATCCTTTATATGCTTGTAGTCCGACCACAAATGCGCTTGCTGAATTGAACGAATAAGCATCCGGTTGCCTCCAGCTATGTCAGCTACTGTTAATCCAACAGATTTAATTCCCTTCTGAAACTTGAACATAAATCCACCTCTTGATAAAATGTCCGCCGGATTCATTTTTGTTGGGACATACCGCCATTCCATCTGCGCTGTCAGCTTCTGAAAGCTGGCGACTCTATTCGATAAGAATATATTGAATTGCGTCGGCTCATTCCGAATCCATACAGAGCAGTTGTTGAGTCTGACCAACAGTAAAACTTTCCAGCAAACAGTTGTATACTCGTAATCGCATTAATAAGCTCAGAGAGCAATGCAGCACAACAAAGCTCCAGCTTTAGGACTGCAAGAGCCTTGAGAGGAGCCACACGGGATCTGGAACATAAAAGATGACCATGCGAACTTTCAGTGGACCTCGATACGATATAAATGCATGCTCCGTAAGCATGTATGCTGGCATCGCAGAAACCATGAACGTCAACTTCTGAATCTGGATATGAGACCAAACGTGGAAAAACAAAACGCTGCGAATTTGATAGATTATCGCAAAAAGTCATCCATGCAGTTGTGAGAGAGACTGGCAAACTCTCATCCCACTGAAGCCTTTCCTTCCACAAGAGCTGCAAAAATATCTTCGCTTTCGTTATGACCGGCCCAATCAAGCCGAAAGGGTCATAGAAGCGAGCAATGGTGGACAGCATAGAGCGCTTCATTGGCCTTAAAGACAGCTGCTTGGGCGAAACAGAGAAAAACAAATCGTCTGAAGCTGGATCCCCAGATAATCCAAGTGCCTTCGTGAAATCAGTTCCATCATGGAGCTTCAATAGCTCTTCTTTATCCTGGCTAGGGATTCCACTCAGTAATTCCGAAACATTAGAGCACCATTTTCAAATCTGAAAATTGCCCTTAGCCAACAATTCAGAAGTCTGCTTCATGATTGCGGCAACTTCATCCACAGAATCTCCTCCAGTCATTAAATCGTCGACGTAAAAATCGCGCTTTAGTATGACTGAGCCAATTGGAAATGCCTCTTGCTCATCCTTAGATAACTGGTGCATGCATCGAATGGCAAGAAATGCAGCTGGTCTTGTCCCATAAGTGACAGTGTCAAGTCTATAAATTTGCATCTTCTCCTGAGGCGATTCTCTCCATAAGATGCACTGCAGGTAGCTGTCCGGTTCCGATACGCGCACGCACCTATACATCTTGCATATGTCGCCGGTCAATGCGACACGAAACGTTCGGAGCCGTAGCAAGGTATGCAATAGTTTCGCTTGGATGATGGGGACCCCCCCCCCCCCAACAGTTTTTAAAACCAGCAAAAAATAGGCTTCTCCTATAAGGAGATCAATGCGTTGGGCCTAAAATGCTGGATCCCTAACCGTATATTATCGGGAATCCTCCAATCTGCAATGTCAACAGAAAAACTTGGTTGATGATCAGTTATTCTCGGGGCGACTAAAGCGACGATGTTCGTTTCATAATCCAATGCCTGAGAATGCACATTCAGACTGACGGTGTAGCCCTCAGATGCAACGCTGGTATCGCCAAGACCCGATACGGAAGCCGTTGACTTAGTCTTTTTCACCTGCAGGCGTTGTGCGAAACTAGACGTAACTAGATGGATCTGCGATCCTCAGTCCAATAGCGCGCGACACGGTATTAGGGATCCAGCATGATTCCTAATCAAAATAACTGCGGTTGCTAAGAGCGTGACGTCATTGTTGAGATTCTGGGCAATGAGAGAGCTAGATGGAGATGAACTTGCTTGGGGGGGTGATTGCGCCGCAGATTGAGACAAATGCAATGCACCAGGTTGCGCTGACGAAGTTGGCGTGTTGGAGTGAAGCAATATATGATGCTTCATACCACAGGTGCGACACCCACTTGATTTACAGGCACGCACCTGATAACCTTTTCTCAAGCAATTCAGGCATAAGTCAAGCTTCTTTGCCTCCTTGAGCCGAAACGAAGTTCACAGGTTGCCAAAAAGTGTGCATGAATATATAGCATACCCGTGCTTGCCACAAAATCCACAAACGGAATTACAAGAGTTAGTTGCTACAAATGTACTTCTACTGTTGTTAATTTTGTTGCTCTTTTCAACCTGCTTGCCAGGCGAGTAGGTTGCCGTGGCATGTTCCATATTTTCCATTCGCTGGCATCGAGCATCCAAGAACGCTGTAAATTCGGCAATCGATGGTATCTCGGCCATTGATACATTCTCCTCCCATTTAGATTGCGTTGCGCTGTCCATTTTTTGAAGAAGCATGTAAATTAGCATGCATCCAGCTATTTGCTCTGCACTTTCCATTGCCTGCAGAGCACGCAAGTGCGCATTCAGGCTATCCGAAAATTGACGCAGCTTACATGCGGACGACGTTTCTAATCTCTCAAGCCCCAGAATCTCGCAGACGTGTGCCTGAAAAACAAGACGTTTGTTACTAAAACGCTTATTAAGCAAATCCAAAGCCACGGAATAATTTTCCGCAGAAATCTCCAACGCCCTTATAGCATCCAAAGCTGGACCTTGCACACAGGATCGCAGGTGTTGGAGTTTCTCGATACTTGACAAATCCGGATCCTTGTCGATGATAGTTTTAAACATTGACGAAAAATCAGCAAACTCCGTGTAACCACCCGAAAATGTTGGCAGTTTTAGTTCGGGGATGCGGGATCGATTTGCCAGAAACACGGTTGGCCGGTCCAATGAGTCATCGTGGCGAAACGTGGAACAAGTCGGATGTTCAGTTTGCCGTTTCTGAATATGATACCGAGCACTAACTTCGACCGTTATCACGAACTCGTCAAAATCACTTCGCAATTTGCTACCGATTTCGTTATAGTCTAGTTCTTCGAGAGAGTCATGCGCGCTTCTAAATGCCGTCTTAATATTCGAAATCAAGTTTAAACGCACTTCTAATTCAATATTATTCATTGCATTGATTTTGGCATCACTAAGTTCAATTTCCATGGACTTTGCACGTTCAAATAGCGCATTGACCTTGCGCTTAAGAAATGTCACCCTGTTTGCCGTACCGGCATTGTTCGCGTTTTCTTCGTCTGCCATAGTTCCGTTATT
The DNA here is from genome assembly GCA_037075165.1 of Hirtodrosophila histrioides. Classification (NCBI taxonomy): domain Eukaryota; kingdom Metazoa; phylum Arthropoda; class Insecta; order Diptera; family Drosophilidae; genus Hirtodrosophila; species Hirtodrosophila histrioides. The sequence continues at coordinate 1,160,245 of JBAMCL010000471.1, read as the reverse complement.
CTTTGCGCACACTCAAAACCGAAAACTGAGTAAGCGAGAAGAAACGGACACTGTACTTGTTTGTATAAAACGCGCACCAACGGTAAATGTGCATATGTATGTATGTATGCAAAAATGCGCGCACTTTGCTAACAAGCAAGAGTAATTGTTTTAAATAATAATTAACAAATTATTATTCACGTCGGGGTCACCAAATTATGTTGCGGCCAGGGTGAGTTTTTTCACTAGCACCTCTGACTCAAATAGTCAGCAAATTAATCCAATTGTCAAATTATTTCGCGGCTAGAGTGAACCCTTTCACTAGCACTTCTGACTCAAAATAGTCAGCAATTAATCCAATTGTTTGAACCACCAAATGCAAAACAAAAACGCACGAACACTGCTTCTGTTTAAAGCAAATACAATTTGGGGTTTATTGGCAAATGTTTAATAATGTTTGTTGCACAAAAGGTTGTTTTATGTAAGTCAAGCGACAAGCCAACGTGCTTGCCGCTTGTTACAATTTTGATTCCGAGACGAACAATTCGATATGATAGATAATTTCACACTGAGAGCCGAATTCAAGATCGGCTGCAGCTGAACCAAAAGGGTCCAGCGCGGGCGACAAAACAGTAAGCTACAAATGAGCGCAATGAGTGCGTTTGTTCGAAACTACATTTTGTTTGTGCTGCCAACGCCTAAGCTGCGCTGCCTGGTGAGGCGCTGAACCGAACAGCGTTCATTTACAAATACAACGCGAAAATCTTGTATAATCCAGGCAATGAAAATCATGTCGCTGACGCCTGTCAAGGCAAAATATAAATGCATAAGAAAACTTTTCACAATTAGACGCAGGATCGGTGCACAGTGAGTTACATATCTATCTCATACACAATCCTGGAACGCACTCTTCGACTCTGTAAAAAACGTTGTGAAGTAGTGGTCTGCATTAATAAAAAAAATATACGTATTTAAATGAGCAATGCTTAAAATGTGTTGAGTGAAATTGCGAAGCCGAACACGAATGAGTGAGTGAATGAGCTCACTTAAGACTCGGCCGCCTAACATTCAACCGAAAAAGAAAGAAGTGAATCAATGGGATTGCGCTGAAATGAGAGGTTGCGTATTGAATGCAGTCAAATACCAAACTGGCTTGTCGTGCGTAAGTAATAAGAACAGAGAAAGAAACGAATTGAATGGACAGAACAACGAATTGAGTGGACAGAACAACGTTAGTAATTTGCGTGTATTGGGATTTGCCAATTTTTGTTATTTTCAATATTTTTTTTTCTCATTCATTTCACTGAATGCCTTCTGATATAAGATACAACACGCACTCACATTCGCTTGATTCTATGCCTCACACTCAATTCAATTCGAGTCCATGCAATTTAACGTATGTTGTGAGTGAAGCCATGCAGATCTTTATTGTGAAGTCAGATGTCGTAAATGCGATACACTGCATTCTCTTCGAAGCTTTCCCTTCGACCATATTTTGGTTCTGCAAAAATAGAGTTACCGACATTTTTAATAAAGACGTACAGAGGGATATAGTTACTAACGAGCATTACCGCTATCTATATCTTCCACACTTGTACAGGTAGTCATCAAATTTGACATTTAGATTTCTGTTTTTTTCGCGTCTCTTTCCGAACCCGTAAATAACCAAATTATATAGGACTGGGAACATAATATTCTGCAGTCGGGTGCGTCCGACTATAACGCCTAAGGTTATTTACTGCGATAACGAGGCAGCATTTACTTCCGAAACTATTAGGCCCATGTTAAGAAATTTTACGCCACCATTGAGGTAGAACACACAGAACCGCTTGAGTTAAAGGAAGACGTTAGAAATAATGATAGTGAAAAAATTATGGGAACACTATTTCAAGGCTGAATAGGCTGTTTGAGGTTGCCGAACAAGATTTGGTCAAAATAAATACAAAACAGTACAGAAGGGGGCTGTCAAGGCCGATTTAAGGACAACGGTCCTAATTAAGGGAAGGCTGGTCCACAAGGATAACATTACGTAAACCTTGAGGCTACATTTTTTTATATATTTTTCTACACATTTATTTTATTAAGCGCCAGCACTCACGCAGGTTCGATTTTATATTTGTAGGCTACTTTTCACGCCCCTTTCATTTCTGACAAGTTGCTGCGCCTCGGTCACCGACGTGCTTGTTTGGGAACAATATGGTTACACCGCCAACGTAACTGACTCCGCACGTATGATAGGCAAAACAAAAAGGATAATGCAACTATTCCCACAATTCCCCATGCAGGAATTGTTAGAGATAGATACGGGTCACGTGGAAACTTTGTTGTCCGCCGTAAGTGTCCATCAAAGAATAGCTAGGTGTTTAGATTTTATGGGCACAGCACTAAAAGCACTAAAACAAGAACAAGTCGTATGGGCCTTTTTTTTCGTCATCTTACTTACAAGCAATAGTATGTTGATTACCGAAATTCCAAATTTTATGTTTACTATCACGCTAGCCAACTCGAACATAATAATCAATAATAGATCAAGACTATGTGTAATCTGCATTGGTTGATTAGTCTACCGTAGTATCTGTAACAAATTTGATAGAGGTGTCCAATATCAAAATTTTTCAATCGGATAGCATAATTCACCTTATTATAAGATAGTAAGGGAGTAGTTAACCTTGTTAACACCCACCGACTGAATCCAGCCTAATTGACTTTTCGGTTCAGTCTAATAGCTGCGCCCTGATCGTGCAATCTCTTAACAGCGGAACGCGATGGTAAGCTGACCCTTGCACGAGTCGGGAGCTCAGCAATTCTTCGGACGAAAGCGCCAGCGCAGCCGACCGCTGAACGGATTAAGGGCTTGGTTTTAGATATTGACAATTCATGTATTTAGATTCTAATAGACATTCGTGACAAGCCGACACGATCGCGCTGATAATAAATAAACAGAACTTCGACAAGTATTGTGTTGCAAAATTAATGTGCTAACGCTGTGCACTCCATCCGCATGCACACCATCCCATCAGATGTAGTTGAAAGCCCTAATCTTCCAACGGGGGAAGTATGTTTGATCACGCAACCTATCCAGGCAGCATCAACAAACCCAATTAGCATTAACATAACATGTATCTGTACTTGCTCTGCGTAGCAACTTTAAAATCACCCAAATGCATAAGCCTTTTTCGTTCTTTTTCCAGCTGCATCGGCACTTTCGTTTCGGAAACTGCTCTGGCGCTTTTTCGTCTGCAGCTGTAGAAACGATTAGTAAACATTCGGTACTGGTTTAAGTCAAGCGCTTGTTGAAATTCGTTGCTCAAGCCCTTTCGCTGATGTAAACATTGTATACACACACACATTTCTAAAGTCCTGTGCGGCAAAATCAATCGTTCGTTTGAAATTGACATTATTGAACTTATTTATTTGTTGTATCTACCAACGGTTTATATCAATTATAGTTGGTAAAAGAGCTTGCCAACTCAACAAAATTCATTCTTCAAATCCGAGAAATCTTCGAACACTGTTTTAAGCCGACCGAATCTATATCCAAAGCCTCTCTTAGTCTGCCTCATGAACCCATAATATTCCTTTTAACATCCCAACAGGATTCATACGTCTACTTATGGCCAGACTTTGACTCAATCTGGTCAAAAATTCTTACAGGAAATTAGAGTTAGACATCTTGGTAAATCGTCTCTTTCTATGAATGGCTGAGCTCTTATCGACAGCAACTGGGCTGGTCCGGCAGCATACGTAAACCACGCCTCGCAATTCCGGAAACCACACACTCACATAACCATATCCGTTACATAGTACTTAAAATAATTAATTGATTAATCTAATTTTTTTAAGTAAAACTGAAAACACTTTGGGTTGACTGCGATCTGCCAAGCTAATTATTAGCCAAATAACTACTACTACACAGAAAGAAAAAGTAACAAGGCTCAAAACTATCTCTTGTTAGAGTATACTCACACTCTACTAGGAAATATTTCATTTTTTATATTCTGTACATTATTTATTTAAAATATGTTAACATTGGGAAAATGTGCATTCAATCACTCTCTTTAAGCTGCTGCCAAATAACCTTCAACAGTAATGCATATCCCTATTTTTATATTTTTAGATTAAAACGGCTCTTATTGAAAGTGGAATTTCATTGACCACTTTGATGTTGGCTGATAATGAGTCAGAGAAATCGAAATGGGTAATTGCATTGGGAGAACTTCATCGTATTTTAAAACGGAATAACTTACCAAATACGGCGATTTACAAAGTCAATGAAATATTGGATAATACATTATCGTTAATACGAAATGCGCTTTGTTCTGTTATTACTTACCCCAATCAAATTTTATTAGGAACTGAAGATGGCTTGTATTACTTAAATTTGGATCAATTTGGTGAGTGATGGTATTCAATGAATTAATGGTATATGAATCAATTCAGATTAACTTAGATTTAAACAACTTCGCTATTTATAATACCTTAACCAAAATCGTATGTATCGTAATAACTGAATTTCTGATGTTTATAAAGTTGAAATTGTGAAAATGTTTCGTTTTCTGGTTTGCATACAAAACCAATTGTCCCATATCAAAATATCCCATGTTTTTAATTTCATATCCTCGTATACCCAACATTTTAAACCCTTGTAGATGTTACGAACACTGTTTACGAACACGAAAGACAAAATACAAAAAGACAATCTACAACACGTCATATATGAGATTAAGTGCAATGGAAAAGAAGGTGAAAGATGCAACCGAGTATATATAGGAACAACAAAACACGCGCTATTAGATACTAGCAGGTAAACTCCAGACCTTGCCCCGGGGAAATGTTTAGATGAAAGTGCATTTTTTTGAATTTGACTACTTTCGTTAACCTTCCATTTCCCGCCCGTGGTTGCGCGGAGTAGATTTTCCAAAATCATTTGACATTTGACGCCAATTTCAAGAATAATACTAAGAATCCAGATGTCCAGAATCTAGATCCAGAATCCTGCAAAGTACTGAGGATTTTGTATTTATATTTGGTAATTAGAATGAAGCCACGTGCTTTTTCAAAACGGGTAATACATGTGTCGAATTAGTTAATGTGAGGTGCTTTGAAAATTAGTTTCAAAATAATTGAATGATAAACAGAAGTTTGAAAATGAGTTTAAAGTCAATCGGACGATAATCAAAGTTTCATAGAACAGTTTTCCGCGTGTTTTCCGACATTGCGGGTAGATTTTCCAAAATCTTTGGACACCGCGCCTATTATGTGTTTGGGTAGAACCATGAAAATAAATTTATAGCCAATCGCATGAATATTAAAAATGTCGATTGCCAGAGTTTTCTATCACTTATACACGTGTCGAATTATTTTACGTGAAGAGTTTGAAAATGAATTTGACAAAAATTAGACTTTCGCCCATACAACCTTGAGACCCCCATTTTCCGCCATGGGGTGGATTTTCCAAAATCAGTGAAGTGTGTCAAATTAATTTTTGTGTAGTAATTTGAAAATGAGTTTGAAGCCAATTGAATAGTAAACAAAAATTATTTATACAACAGTTTTCCGCGATTTTCCACGCTTGTGGGTGGAATTTTCAAAAATGTCGTCTTAGTGTGCACCTTCATCATACGTGGAACCTACAGCATTCTAGCTCTTATGTTTAGGGCTGTGCGATAATTGCCAATCAGTCAGTCAGCCAGCACGAACTCTTTTATATATATAGATTGAGAGAAGATAACGAACGAGACTGACGCTAGAGAGCCTACGAATACAACAAGGGGAGAACACTGTAAACCACACAGAAGACATTGAAAAGACAAACTTTATTTACGCGGCAGCAATAGCAGTTGACAAACAAAAGAAAGAAAAGATCATATCTACAATTTAGACGTAGGAACAATGACGACACTGTAGCATTACCAGCTGCAATAAGTATAATGTATGTATATGAATGTAAATCGAAATGTTTGTTTATACATATAATTGTATGTAATTGGTTTTATATGCATGTGCAGACTCCATGAAGAAGGCGTAACAAACGCCGAAACGCGTAGGACGAGAATTTTAATAGAGAATGTGAAGTTGTTTTATGGAAACACAAATATTGACACACAAATGGCCCAAACACATAACACACAACTTAAATCAGAGAGTGTACCGGATTTGAAATAAATCAACCAACATGAACATGAACATGCAACACATACAAAACACTTATAGAGAAGAAATAGTCATGTATGTTTAGAATTCATCAAGTGTCAAAAGAAGCTAGCAAAACAAAGAGTTCGAGTGCAAGGACTACAATATCCATACCCAAATATTTAAATAACAACAAAATCTTTAAGACACAACTTTACGTTAGACGACTCAAAAAGAGAATTAGTTAAAACAGAGATTAATTTTCTAGTAAAGATCATGAAGCTAGAAATTAGGGATACTCAAAAACAAATTACAATTATAAACAGATGCCAAGCACACACCTACGAATAACTAAAACGGACACTAAGTCAAGAAGATGTTATAGAAATACAACTAGACCAAAAGTTAGCGTACCAAAGAATAAGAACCACTACTGACCAACACATTGACCGAAAAATTGACAAAGCAAAAACGATATTAGCACACCAATATGACATCAAACTAAACGCAGAATGGTTCATAAGCTTAACATACGTGTATTTTCCGAAAGAAAGCCAATGGCTTTTATCTCTGGGACCAAAGTTTGCTCTCCCAATAGACAACCAAAACATAGACCCATAATACCAGATCTTGAACAAGGAATCCAGATAATAAATTCAAACATAACCGAAAGAAGAATCAAAAGGACAAGTTATATTAAATATTGGAAAATGACGAAAAAGGTGTCATAGAACACCAAGACAAAGTCATTATCACCCAAGCAGATAAAGGCAATAAGACACTTTTTATGTACAGCAAAGACTATCATGAGAAGATGTTACAATTATTAAATGACAAAACAACTTATACAGCAATGAGAAAGAACCCAAAACAACAATGATTAAAAAGAACAATACATGCTACAAACTGGTAAAACATATAGGGGAATTGCTTAAAATATATCTTTGGAAAGTTACAAAATTCACAGTGCAAAACACCACAATAGACGATGATGAGATTCTAATGTCTTTTGAAGTGGTCTCCTTGTTCACAAATATACCGATAAAACTAGCTATACAAAATATAATGGAACCATATCCAAATATGTTGACGACATATTATGCATTATAAAAGTAAACGCAATATATTTTGGACACGCATAGTAATCGGCATAACCGGATAAAAACAACGATCAAAAAAAAAATAACAACAAAATTGCATATTTGGACATAGAACTGGAGAATAACAAAGGCAGAATATTATTCAAATAGTACACAAAAAGGATTGCATCGGGACATATAATGAATTTTAACTCAAACCAGCCGGTAAGTCAAAAAGTAAATTCAGCGAAGAACATTATACACAAAGTATACACTATGAGTAACGAAATACACAGACCAGACATGTAAAAAAAATGAAAACGAAATTTAATTTACTCACGAAAAGTGTAACGCATGAAGGAAACGTTTCAGACCCTTATTATTATCAATGGGGCAAATGTTCTACGACCAATAAGATCTACTATACCCTAATTGAAGCGTAATGCTCGCAATCAGTTCTATCCTGCAGGAATGCATGAATTTTCTTCTGGTTAAAAGTTTTTGTCCACTGTTTAAATGATATACATACCCAGGAGTCTGTTTCAGCTCCAGTACATTCTGCTAACATATGCAATATGTGCAATATAATCTTGTTCTTCGCGGAAAGATGATGATTTAAATTAACCAAATCATAGTACTATAACAATAATAATTAACTCCAGCAGCAGCGCGCCAACTACCGTAGATGCATAGCAAATCATAGGCAGAGTCAGAGAGACATAAGCAATATGGCGATTTCAGTCGCACTTATAAGATTTAAGACCGAGAGAGCGATTCAAGAGAGAGATTTTTTTATCTCTTTTGCACTTTCACGTTATTATGTAGCAGCTTGCGCATACCCAGATTTTCAAACACAATTTTCCTATACTTCCCGCAGTATATTTAACTATTTTTTCGGCAGTTCCACCTAATCAGGCAAAATCAGGCGTGTGAACACATCTGCCCCTAGGATCAGAGAATCGGCTCACCTCTGATGGCGACGGAGATGCCGTACGTCGTCTGTAGTGGTGGTCTGTGGAGGTCGCGGTTGCACAGTTTTCAAAAGACGCTTCTGTGCGTCCTGAATTCTCGAGCGCGAGGCAATTTGGGCAATATTTATTTATAAGGACCGCTCGGAGGTGCTTCTCGGCATTGAGGCACAGGAAACGCTTGCACTTCTTTAGTACGTGGATGACCCTGCACATTCGGCATCTATAAAATTTTACTCTTCGCGCACGTTTACTTTCTGCGGCGTTAGGACAAATGAGGTGACATCTTGGTCTGAACATGGAGAAACAATGTAATTATTTTAAATGGTGAAATAACCATAGGAAGAACGTTTAACGTAGCTACGGGTCTTTTGGTAACGCAAGGACATCGACGACGCGGACCTTATTACCGCACCCTGGATAGGTCCTTTGAATACTTCCTAGGTGCCATTCGTAAGAAGGCAAATGATCCTCCTTTATGACAACCATATCTCCACTTAGGAGATTTCGTGTGAATGGTTGCCATTTGTTCCTCTTGTGGAATTCACCGTTTAAAAAAACGACATGGCGTTCTCAGAAGGGTCTTCTGACATGGAGGAAATTGGTCTTAAGTTAAGGAAAGACTCAATTTTGGAAAGAAGAGTAGACAGCTCTTCGAACGTGTATTTCATAGTGGCTGTCGATTTGTAGAATAAAGTTTTGAAGCTTTTCACTCCAGCTTCCCACAAACCTCCCATATGAGAAGTACTTAGAGGAATAAAACGCCAAGATAACTTTCGATGGCTGTAGTGGGATGTAATGCATGTCTTGTAGCTTCTAGAAAGGTACGAGACGACAACGAAGGTCTTACCATTATCTGAGTGGACCTGTTGTGGAAACCCTCTTCGGGATACAAACCGTGCAAATGCTGCAAGGAATTTCTCGGTTGTCAAATCAGAAGTAACTTAAAGATAGATAGCTTTTGTGATAAAGCAGACGAGTACGTCTGCGTACCAGTGTTGCCAACTGTTATCCACAAAAACAGGACAGACAGATCTGAAAAAAAAACGATAAAAAAGGATGAAAAAATTATAAAATGGACAGAAATTAGGACAAATTGTTTTTTCTTATATATTTTATTTTATATATTTTATGGCTTCATCAATTACAGCATCGTTATTAGAGTTACTTTCGTGTGCATATGACTTTCTTTGTACCTATCATTCTTATTTATTTATTTATTTAGTTGGCTGACAAACAATGCTGTCGCTTAAAAAATAAACTTATTAAGACAGTAAAATTTAAGAGTATAGAATAGCCTAACGGAAATTACATAAATCACTAAAAACGACACCGACCCGATGGTATTTTATTTGTCCGTCCGGCTAGCTATGCCCCGAATCACAGCCATGTATATGACGTCGGTAGTCTCTACACCTGAATAGAAAGAAGTTAGTAGTGAAAATAAATTTAAATTAACTCAAAATGTAAGGAAAATTAAAATAGTTATGTTAGTTAAAAATAAAATCATACAGATAAATGAAAAAAGAGAAGACTTAGAGAGAGAGATAGGTGTGGAAGTAATAGATAAGACATAAGATAAGTGAAAATGAATATAGAGTCACAAGTGGGAGTGTGGAAGAAGCAATAATGGGTAAAGTGAAGAGAGGCGGGATATTAGATGGAAATGGAGTGGAAAGTGGATAGAAGATAGAAGGTTTCTAATTTAAAAAAGAATAAAAATAAAATAAAAAATAGTTAAAAAAGGTGATAGAGATAGAATGGGAAATCAATGACCCGGTGGGGGAGTGTTTAGTTGCCAGTCCGGCAAGCTATGCCCCTACTCACAGCTATATGTGGTCAGAGACTTCCCGGAGGAAACCTATAAGGAATAATTAGAGAGAAAAAACAGACTGGGAAGTCAGTGAAGGTGGGGGAGTGTTTATTTGCCAGTCCGGCAAGCTATGCCAGTACTCATAGCTATGAGTGGTCAGAGACTTCCTGGAGATAACCTAAAAGGGAAGATTTTAGCAAAAAGAGAGAATGTTCTGAAAAGATTATATGATATTGCCTGCATAGGACACGAAAAGCATTGTGTAAGGTGTAGTCAGTTGTGCATGTGGGTAGATAAATGGGGATAAAGTGCCTAGATGGTCTAATGGGAATAGAGAAATTGAGGCGCCCCAAAAGATATGAGGAATCTATGTGGCCGGTAATCAACTTGTGAAGAAAAAACCCACCAAGGACTGTCCTTCTATTAACTAAAGATGGAAGATTAAGAAGTAAGAGCATACTAGAATACGATGGCAAAGGAAGGTTGGGATCCCAATTTAAGCCTCGTAAGGCAAAGAGCAGAAATTGTTTCTGAACGGACTAATTCGATCCTGGTGGATTTTAAACTGCGGAGACCAGATGCAAGAGCAGTATTCCAGGATAGGGCGTACTTAAGAGTATTGAAGAGTGCTTCGTGCAGGAAAGTTCTTGGGTTTAGAAAAACGAAATAAAACAATACGTGTTCATTCAATGGTAATTTTTTCGCGACTGACTTCGCGCTATTAGTTAACATGATTATATATGTATGTACGTTTCCTTCGGTGTGGCCAATGTCTTGTACACAGACTGTAATGTAACAGACGGTAATGTTATTGCTGTTCTATACATGCATGCATTTGGTTGTTTTCAACACCCTTCCTCAATGCAAGCATGTTTACAAATTACTTTAAATTCAACATTTTTGTAAACTCATTATGCTTTGATTTTGGCAGATTCTTTGTTAGTAAGTCTGCTATCATACCATCTGTCGAAACATATTTCAAAACAATTTTTCCTTCATTAACTATTTGACGCACAAAATGATAGCGTATATCAATGTGCTTTGACCGTGAATGATGAACAGGATTCTTTGCCAGTTGCTGCGCGCTAAGGTTATCACCATACAACACCGTCGGAGTGTCATCTATTCCGCAGCCAACTTCAACGATAAGCCTGCGCAGGACGATAGCTTCTTTGCAAGCAATCGACAAAGCCATATACTCAGCTTCAGTGCTGCTGAGTGCCACGGTGCGCTGTTTTTTCGATTTCCAAGATACCGGACCACCAGCTAGGAAATACACATAGCCAGTATACGATTTGCGGTCGACCTTGTCGCCGCTCCAATCAGCGTCAACAAAACCTTCAAAAGGCTTTCCACACTTTTTGTAGTGCAACTTCAGATCGAGTGTAGACGCTAGATAACGCAAGACGTGCTTCACGCCTGCAAGGTGCTCGCTATGCGGATCCTTATTCCGCTGAGCCAATTTTGCAACGGAATGCAAAATATCAGATCTTGTCGTCAAGGCAAGCCACATTAGCTCTCCTATTGTACACTGATATGACGTCACATCTACCTTCTGACAATGGTCATCTTCGCACGCCACCTGATGCCCTGCATCTAACGGCGTCGCTGCTGACCTGCAGTTCTCCATACTATGTCGACGCAAAAGATCCTTGATGTACTGCGTATGACCCAAGGCAATCCCGCCCAGTTCACCATCGCGTTGAATCTCCATGCCAAGAAACAGCTCCAGTGGACCCTTGTCGACACATTCGAAAGTCTTCGAAATTGCAAGCTTAATATTGTCCAAGTCCAGCTTCTCTTGACATACTATAAGAAGGTCATCAACGTAGACCAATATTAGCGATAAGTTACCTCCAGCCTTTGTCATATAAAGGCATGGCTCGTTGTTGCAAGGCACAAATCCAATTTTACGTAAAGCACCATCAAGCTTCGAGTTCCACTCCCTTCCTGATTGCTTTAATCCATAAATTGCCTTCTTCAGCAACAAAACTTTGCCCGATTGACCGCCATCTGCATATTCCTTTGGCTGCTGCATATACACCGTCTCCGTCAGATCGCTGTTAAGGTATGCCGTGCATACATCCATCTGATGCAAGTGTAATTGCAACTCTGCCGCTAGTGCCAACATAAGCCGCATGCTCTCCAGTCGACACACTGGTGCAAACGTCTGGCCATAGTTCACGCCATACTGTTGCGAGCATCCTTTCGCAACCAAACGTGCCTTGAAACGCTCTATTTTCCCGCATGCATCCCGCTTCAGATTAAAAACCCACCTACAGCTAATTGCCCGCTGTTTATTTGGTAAATCTGTCAGCTGCCAGGTTTGATTCGCAATCAAAGCCCCGTATTCCTTTTCCATTGCCTCACGCCAATAAGAAGCATGTGAACTGTCCATCGCCTCCTCGTAGGATGATGGAATAGTTACGTCACCTGTAACCATTGCGCTAAGTACGTTGTACTGCTTCTTAGGGCAACCAGGTCTGCCCGTTCTCAGCAATCTTGGCCTGCCAGGCCCAGCCCGTGCAGCTGGCTCCTGTATAACCTCCTGCTCTGACGCACTTGCAAAAGACTCGATGCTGCTGCCTTCAGAATCATCATCGTCACTGGCGCCGCTCGATTTGATCTCATCGTCGCTACCACTTGGAGTCTCACTTTGATTGTTGCCCTTTGGCAAATCAAAAGATATGGTCTCGCCATTCCCCTGCTCCAGTATGCTGATCTCATCAAACACCACATCTCGTAGCTCGACTACTCGACCTGACTCTGCATCGTACAACCGAAAGCCTTTAGCCTGCATCGAATACCCAACCATGCGATATTCCTTGCCTTTAGCTTGGAATTTGCCTTTCGATGCCCTTTGTCCAGCGCCACTGCAACTGATCCAAAAACTTTTAAATGACTGATAGATGGTTTCTTACCAGTCCACGCCTCCATCGGTGTCATATTTGGTAGTGCTCTGATTGGCGCGCGATTGCGCACATACACCGCGGTGTATACTGTCTCCGCCCACAAATGTTGACCCAAACCTGACTGCACCAACAAGCATCTGGCCATTTCCACTATCGTTCGATTGGCCCGCTCTGCAACACCATTTTGTTGCGGAGTGTATGCCACAGTCAGCTGTCGTGCAATTCCATTGTTTTTCAAAAAAAACTGTCGAATTTGTTTTTCAAGTATTCGCGCCCATTGTCGCTACGAATACATTTGATGCTTTTTCCTGTTTGCCGCTCCACCAGATTCTTATATTCCATGAACTTGCTAAAGACCTCGTCTTTGCCCTTCAAAAAATATACATATGCGCGTCTTGACATGTCATCGATAAACGTCAAAAAGTATCGAGATCCACCAATCGACTTTGTATCGAATGGCCCACATACGTCGGTGTGAACTAGTTCCAGTAACTCTTGCGCACGACTTTCGCTTGCAATTGGAAACGGCTGCACATGAACTTTGCTAACCATGCACGTCTTGCACGATACTGTCGATGTAAAACCGATCTTATCCATTCCATGTACCAATCCTTTGTTTGCAATCTCCTGCAAACTTGCGTAATTAAGGTGTTATGCCACAGAGCGCTGTCCGCATTAACAGCTGCATAACATTTTGTCTGTTGATCTGTAAACGTATACAGACTTCCAACTCTGTTGACTTCCAATATGCATACGCCATGTTGCTTTATTTTCGCGCTCTTTGCATCAAAATGGACGATACATTTATTTGCAATAGCTCGACAAACCGAAATAAAATTTCCTGTTAATTTCGGCACGTATAACACGTTAACCAGGTGCAATGTAAACAAATTTGTTTTCAGGGTAACTTCGCCTCTGCCTTCTGCTTGCAAAAAGCCTGAGTCCGCCAAACCGATCATTTCTGTATGCTTCTCAAACTTAGAAAACATTTTCCTCTCACAACACATGTGACTTGTTGCACCGCTGTCCAAACACCAGTTCGATCTTTGGAAACTGCTCGCATCCAATGCATTCAATAACCCGAACTGCTTCTGCTCGCTTTTCACTGTTACATTTTGGCTCTCTTGCCTTTATACAGCGTCATTGCGGCAATTTGACTTTATGTGCCTTTTTTCGCCGCACTTGAAACAGACAACGTTTGTCAGTCTCTTCTTTGTGGCAGCCTTCGCACTATTTCTATGCCGCTGCATAACTGCAAATGCCTGCACATTATCGCTGTGTCTCTCTACACTTGCCTTGCGATCTCCTTCTTCTTTCAATTTTATACACAGAATTTCAAATTTCGGCAAACTGTCGCGCGTCTCAATGGCGACAACGAAATTTTCATACCCCTCTGGTAGACTTGAAAGCAATATGATGGTCTGCAACTCATCATTTATCTCGATTCAAACTGCAGCAAGTTGATCGACGATTCCGCTGAACAAGCTCAAATAACTTGTCATACTTTGACCATCCGACATGCGTAGACTGAGCAACTTTTTGTAAAGTGAAACTTTACGCACAGGACCACTTGGCTGATGGACTTCTTGCAGTCTAGTCCATGCCGCATGCGACGTTTCGCAATTTTTTATGTATCCCAACTGTGTCGTCTTTACGCTCAAAGTGATCGTTGCCAATGCTTTACGATCCATCGCAGTCCAATTAGCACCTTCCGGAACATCTGCTTCTTGTAAATCGCCCGACGCTATCTCCCATAACTCCATATGCATCAACACGCTGCGCATCTGTATACTTCAAGAATCATAATTATTTTCCTCGAGTTTCTCAATCTGATAGAGACTACTCATTGTTACTATTTTTTACGTCGCAATTTACACCCGGCCGCGAATATCCAACTTTAATGTTTTCCGAGTTCGTAACTCTTACATTAACTATATACCGAACCGTTTTCTAAACTCAAACCGTTATCCTGGGCCCATAACCTATTGAAGAGTGTTTCGTGCAGGAAAGTTCTTGGGTTTAGAAAAACGAAATAAAACAATACGTGTTCATTCAATGGTAATTTTTTCGCGACTGACTTCGCGCTATTAGTTAACATGATTATATATGTATGTACGTTTCCTTCGGTGTGGCCAATGTTTTGTACACACACTGTAATGTTATTACTAACAGCTGTTCTATACATGCATGCATTGGGTGTTTTCAACAAAGAGTCGTAGAGGAGTTTAGTGGTAAAGGGGTCATTAAATTCTTTCGACCACCGTTTAATAAAGCCAAGTACACCATTATCTTCATTAACTATAGTGGAGATATGCATATTAAAGCATCATTTAGAATCAAAAAGAACACCAAGATCTTTTACTGTAGAGATACGTTGCAATGGAATATTGTCAATCGTATAAGGTCCTAAGTGGGGTCTAATGCGGCAGAAAGTCATAAACATACACTTTGAACATTTGAGATGCAGCATATTGGTCGAACACCATAGCTGCAAAGCGTTCAAGTTCAAGAGTACGAAAGAATGTGTTTTACATCATCAGCGTACATGAGAATATGAGAATATAATATAGGAGAGGGGAGGTCATTTATAAAAAGGGTAAAAAGTAATGGGCTGGGCCCAGATGACAACCTTGCGGTACACAAGAAGTGACGTGAACCGACTTCTGAATGGACGACCTAAGCAATACATTTTGGGTTCTACCTTTTAGATAGGAAGATATCCAACGCAGAAGGGATGGTGGAAATCCTATACAACTGAGTTTGTAGAGTAAAATATCATGATTCACAGAGTCAAATACTTTACTGAAGTCATTATAGATGGCATCAGTTTGCATTTTCATGAGGAATGCATCATTTACAATAGAAGAAAATTCCAATAAGTTGGTCGTGGTGGAACGACTTTTTACGAACCCATGTTGAGCAGGGGAGACAATTGAATTACAGAGATGCTGCAAGTTGAAGTTATGATTTTTTCAAAAAGCTTGGGAATAGCAGATAACTTTGCAATGCCTCTATAATTTGAAATATTAGATTTATCACCTTTTTTGTGAAGCGGAATAATGTAGGAATTTTTCCAAAGAAATTGAAAGATTTCAGAACAGAGGGATAAATTGAAAAGCTTAAGCAATCGATGGAGTAGGGAAGTACAGCACTCCTTAAGCACGCAACTAAGAATGTTGTCGGGCCCAGGAGAAAGGAAGATTTTAAAGATTTAATAGCGGAGAGAAGAGAGTTACGTGAAATAATAGGGAAAAATATAGCATTAGAGGATTGAATGTTAAAAGGATAAGACAAGTTAGTGTGGGATATGGAGGAATAGGTTGTTTGGAAAAAATTGGCAAATAGGTCGGATGCATCAGAATCATTGCAAGCATTTTCATTCCCCAGAAAAAACGAAGAAGGCAAGCATGAAGACTTTCGTTTCAAGTTAACAAAATTATAGAATTGCTTAGGGTCTTGAGCAAATTGCAAATTGCAGCGACAGAGATAGTTCTCATAGCCCAGGGAGTTCATCTGAAGAAACTTAGCTTTGGCAATGGAGTATTTGGCCAAGTCGGCACAGGAACCAGAATTCTTAAACTTTTTAAAACATTTTGCCCTAATGTTTCTTAAGTTGAAGAGACTAGGCGAAAACCACGGAGGCTTAGAAGAAGAAGGCAACGGGGTGAAATTAGGGATGCACACGTCTAAAAGGGAATAGAGTATCATAGAAGAAAGCAAGAGCATTATTAATGTCAACCGAGCTATCTAAAATAAACCAATCTGTTGCATAGATAAGTTGATTCAGCAAGGCAAAATTTCCTTTGCGAAAACAACGGCGAGGCGAGGTTTGGAGATAAAAAAAGAGTGTTCCAAAGTAGGATGGTATAAATCTTCAGGGACGGATAAAGGTACCGACCTAGAGATAGAAGCGTTAGGGCAATCATTAATAAATACTTGATCGAGAATTCTATTCAGTTGATTTTTAATTGAATTGATCTGAAATAACGAGCTATCACAGATGCAATCTAAAAAATCATGTTGAGATGAAGGTACGAGGTAGTTTGAGCTACTGAAGAAAGACCATGAGATATTTGACAAATTAAAATCGCCTAGCACAACAAAAAAGTCATTATCTCGCACTTGAGAGGAAGCTTCACTTATACAAGTTATATGGTGCATATAAACTTGAATGTCAGAAGAAGGTGGAGTATAGGGAAAGAAGAAAAAGATACTTTAATTGCAAGAATTTCAATATCAATTGGAGATTTCAAGGGAATAAGTGCCGAATGGAGAGTGGATTGGATTGCAATAAGTACGCCACCACCTCGGCGGTTTGATCGATCGCGCCTATAAATTATAAAACTGTTTGACAAAATTTCGCAGTCAGAGATAGAAGGGTTTATCCAAGGCTCTGTAAATGCAATAATGTCAGATTCAAAGGAGCTATTATTCAAAAAAAAATTTTAAGCTTAGAAATAAAGCCTCTAACATTCTGGTATTGAATGTTAGCTAAGTCAAAAGACGAACCTAGTTTTTTGGAACAATATTAGTCGAGGGTTGTGAAGCAGAGGAACCAGCTGAAAGGTTGGCAGGCAAAGACCGAATTCTGGGTTTCGGCTTAAATTTGTGGACAACCATATGAGGCGGTCAAAATTTTGGATCACAAATAGTTGCAAACGAATCATCAGTGACACTAATTTTAAAGGATATTTCACGGGGGGGAGGAAAATTACGTTTGGTAATAGACACGCGAGCTGAAGATTTACTAGAAATATACGAAGCTAAGGATTCGCAAGTGGTTTTTGATGACAGCCTTGACACAAAAACTTGCCTACGAGGGGCAACAACTGTGAGGGTAACAGGGATAGTCGAAGGAGCTGAAATATTGCTGCTATCACTGGGAGCAGGATTGCACGAAGTTTTACCTTTACGATTGTGCAAGTGGGGCTGAAGGAATTTCAATCACTGGCAAAGGAATTATTTCAGCTGGAGCTAATGTCGACGGAGCAACAGAAATATTATTAGAAACGGGTTCTACACCGGGGGCTACGGAAATCTCAATTGGGGAAGGCGAAGGAGGAAAAGACATATTCATAGGGATTGATTAAACATTTGGAGTTATAACAATCTCAGTTGAAGACGGCGAAGGCGGCACAGAAGTAGATGAAAAAGACAGCATTAGAAGTGCATCAAGATGTTGGGGAGTCAAAGGTGGTTCGGCAATTGAAGATGGTTGAGGGGAGGGCACGTTTAAAAATTGACACTCAATGTTGCCTTTAGAAGGCGACTCAAATTTAAATTGTTTTAGCAACTCTACGCTCAAGTCAAAATCACTTGAGAGAAGCTTAACCACATTATTCAACTTCAACAAGTAAGAATGCTCTAGTCGAGTATATCCGACTACGAAACTCCCTGTACCCAGGTGTAAAACTTCCAATCATATGTTCGTCTCTTTCACATGCACGCACACATACACAAAGCCGCACACACGCGAGCCACAGCGTACGCAAGGCATTTTAAGTCGTGGCTGTGCTTCTTCTTCCCCCCTCGCTACGGTACTGAATCTTGTTTGTTGAATAACTTCCGTGTTTATTATCCGATCGACAAAAATTTGGAATTTGGACAGTAGATTAAGAGTGACTTAAGTAGTGTACATGCCAAATCCCAAAGCTATATCTTTAAAACTGTGGCTGTAAAACGTTTTGATCGATTTGCGGGGGAACGGGGTAAGATATCCGAGATTGGAAACAAACTTGATCTGCGTATGGTATACAGGAACCTACATTCAAAATTTGGTGTCTCTAGCTCTTATAGTTGCTGAGATCGATGGTATACAGGAACCTACATTCAAAATTTGGTGTCTCTAGCTCTTATAGTTGCTGAGATCGACGCGTTCATACAGACGGACAGGCAGACGGACATGGCCAAATCAAAATCTCTTTTGATACTGATCAATAATATATATACTTTATAGGGTCGGAGATGTCTCCTTCTGCCTGTTACATACTTTTGCACAAATCCAATACCCCCTTTTTACCCATTTTATGGGTACAGGGAGTAAAAATTGATTTCTTACCGAATTATACATTCGTGAGAAATCAAATTGAGCTTCACTGCATGAAGGGCATCTCAAGGCGCCACAGCCTTTCTTAGGAATTGCAGCAATCTTGTCGCAATCGCGCCCAATAAGTCCTGCACACTTAGCATGCATGCCGTTATCACACAACCAACAATTAACAAAATGTGGCTGAGCTGAAGCATCGCCTGCTTAAAATTGCAAGACATCTTACAGCACGACATATTTCCTACAGGGGTCAAACTCAAAACAAAACACAGAAGTTTTAAATAAAACGGATAGAAAACGGCGCGAAAAACAGCAAGCTGCGCTCAAGCTAAGTTTTAAAGCGAGAGAAATTGTACACAAACAAATCAAGTGCAGAGCGAAAGCAACACAACGAGCAATTGAGAGCGATGCACTGAAGCAAAGATAAAACTCAACCACGCACTAACAAAACAAACAGGAAACTTTCGAGAGCGCGATGCACAAGCAAACACACTTAAAAATGCGTAAGGGAAGTGACAAAGCGCAAGGCAAGAACGCAAAAAAAAACTAACAACGAACAAAGCACAGACGTCGCGTAAATAAATTAGTAAATTTATAAACTTACGATGCACAACTGAATACACTTTAGCACAATTTCGAAAGCGAATCAAATAACGCACAGAATGAATATAAATTTAATATATTTAAGAGCTTTTAACACCAAAATAAATGGATAGTTTGCGGAGCACACAAAAAGCACGTCAATCGCAAAGTAAAGAGATCACTCGCTTATGTATTATTTGTCAGGCAGTTTATATGTACTGCAGCGTGCACCGTGCCGGCGTAACCCAAACCTAATAAAAAGTAAAAATGGAGTTAAATGCGTATGAAATGAAATAGTTATACGAGTAGAGATTTACTTGATTGACAAAATTGCATTTAACGTCTGCATTTGCGAACGGTTTCGGAGTAAAGTTTTTACTTGGCATACCCGCTCAACCTCAGCATTTGACCATGACAATGTCAACAACATCAAGACAAATGTTGCAAATTCATAAAATGGATTTTCGCTTATTGAGTCTTTGTAATTTTTGAATTCGTCCCACAACTCAACGGTGCAGCCAACATTATGTCAATTTGTCAGATTTATATTGTTGTACTGAGTCAATATTTTTCAATATCATTGCAGTTTATTTTAAACAGCTCTAAAATTTAAATTATTGGCCACTATGTTATAATTTGATCATATTTACACAAATTGAACTAAAATAAAAGAAAGGCTGAAAATTGTTATTGATAAATTAAACAGGACAACCATCTGAATGGGGGACGTTTAATTTTATTTCCGGCTGACGTAGCTTAAAAAAGGACAAATCTATCCGGAAAAGGGCTAAATTGGCATCACTGGTACGCACACATATCCCTTGGTGATTAAAGCTCTACCAGTATAATATTTAATGTCGAACGGACAAACAAAATCAACGCCTGTGTAGGAAAAGGGCCTGGAAAAGTTGCATCAGTTGCGTTTGAAGTTTCTTTCAGTGTATTGTGCATACTTTGCAAGAATTTAGTACGCCCTTATCCAAGTTCCTTAGTTTGGGAATCCAGTCCGGACCATCAGCTGGTTACCTCCATGGAGTGTAATGCGATGGTTGAAACGAACGAGGTTTATGTGTGTGTGACCATCTGTCAGCGCACTCGTCGTCTTGCTCGAATTTTGCCGCGGCACGTCTTTCCGCACGTCGTCGTTCGAACTACCTCTGCTGCAATCGCCCTACCGATAGGATATCGATAGCGCTCGTCGATTGTTATAAGATTGCTTTAAAGGCAAGTACGCACACTCACGAAGGCAAGTATGCAGACTCACTCCTACATTCGGCCGTCCTGCTTATGCATTCGCCTCGAATGCATCGCTGTCGTCATCTAGGGTGAACTATAGCTTCAGATACTCTGCACAAGTCGAAGAGTTGTTGATCTATCGGAGCTACCAACTTTCTTGACGTCGTAAGCGTTGTTTTTCTTCACCTTGAAAATCTCCTACGGGCCTAAAAACTTCGACTTTAATTTGAGACCGTTGGATACAACCAACAAAACTTCGTGAATGCATCTACTACAGCAAGTATGTGTTAATAATTCTTGTTTGTTGACTCTAAAGGTCCTAAAAAGTCGTTGTGATAGGTCTGAAATGGTAGTACACTTTCGGATCAGCTCCTTTATCTCTGTCATGAGCCTCACTGATGATTGTCTCTGCATATCCTTTGGAACCACGTTAAGTTCAGCATCATCAACCAACTTATAAAGGACGCCTAACTTCAGAAAATAATCTTCATACTAGTGGTTGGCGTCGTTGATAATCTTAACAATCGTTTTCAGGTGCTCATCTTGTGTTTGCGCATGATCTATGCTAACCAAAACGTAATCGTCGCTTATTCTCATAATGGGATACCGCAAAAGTGCGTCAACGTGCCTCATGCGTGATCCAGAACAATGCTCGATTTTGTAGTTATATTCCTGTAACAACAATACCCATCGTGCTACCTTTGTGCAAAGATTCTGTTTATCTAGCGTTTTTGTGAAAGCATTACAATCGGTTATAATTTTGAATGGTATACCTATAGGATAGACTCTAACCTTTGTTAATGACAGCTAGTATCTCTAACTGTCGTCTTTTTGCTCATAAAATATACTGGATGCAGCTGGCTGTCGTCTGGCGATTTTTACATAAGCACATCCTCAAAACCGTCTGTTGATGCATCTGTATAGACTTCAGTTTCGAATTTTTACTCCCTGTACCCATAAAGTGGGTAAAAAGGGGGTATTGGATTTGTGCAAAAGTAAGTAACAGGCTGAAGGAGACATCTCCGACCCTATAAAGTATATATATTCTTGATCAGCATCAAAAGAGATTTCAATTTGGCCATATCCATCTGTCCGTCCGTCCGTCTGTCCGTCCGTATGTCAACTATAGGAGCTAGAGACACCAAATTTTGGAATGTAGGTTCGTGTATAGCAGTTTATTTTGGATCCGAGATATTCCCCCCCCCCCCCCCCCCATTTCCACGCTATTCATTAAAAAAAGTTTTACAGTAACAATTTTCAATATATAGCTTTAGGATTTGGGATGTATAATAATTTAGTCACTCTTAATCTTCTGTCCAAATTTCAAGTCGATCATATAGTAAACACGGAAGTTATTCAACAAACAAGATTCAGTACCGTAGCGCGGGGGGAAGAAAAAGCACAGCCGCCACGTAAAGTGCTTGCGCTGTCGCTTGTGCTGTGTATGTATGTTTTATTGATTGAATACAGCTTAAAGTAGGGTAGTAGGATGGAATATATACTAAGTGTATATCAATAGAGGGTAGAGAGCTAAGGAAAAGGAGGGAAAAGTTTTGTTAAGGCTCCGGTCCAGCGGCACAGTCGTCAGACACTTCTCGCTGGGTATGTATGTGTCTTTGTGTATGTGTGTGTTTATGTGTAAGTGTTGGAATTCCTACTAATTCCGTTATTTCCATTTATCTCGGCTTTTTTATCGACATCTTCGTTTTTGTTTTTACGAACGCTCACTTCGAATTTATCTACATGAAGGCAAAATTACTTCAGGCAACGTCTCATGATATGCGCGAACTTAGCCTTCTAAAATAGTGCGAATTGATCTAATTAAATCTGCAGCAAATGTTGCCGGTGTTGCATGCAGATAATCTGTGTGTATCTTCACGAAGGCATTGGCATGCTAAGTTACGTTTAAGAGCAGGCAACGTCTCATGATATGCGCGGGCTTGGCCTTCCAATATAGTGCGAAGTGAACTATTTCATTTTGCACGCAGATATTGCTAGTTTAGTTTGTAGAAACATCGTTGTACTCAGCAACTATAAGACCAAAAATTTGGAATGTAGGTTCCTGTATACCATACGCAGATCAAGTTTGTTTCCAATCTCTGGTATCTTACCCTGTTCCCCGTTTTACAGCCACAGTTTTAAAGATATAGTTTTGGGATTTAGCATGTACAATACTTTAGTCACTCTTAATATACTGTCCGAATTTCAAGTCGATCGGATAATAAATACGGAAGTTATGCAACAGACAAGATTCAGTACTGCAGCGCGGGGGGAAGAAGAAGCACAGTTACGACTTAAAATGCCTCGCGTACGCTGTGGCTCGCGTATGTGCGGCTTTGTGTATGTGTGCGTGCATGTGTAAGATACGAACATATGATTGGAAGTTATAGACCTGGGTACAGGGAGTTTCGTAGTCGGGTATACTCGACTAGAGCATTCTTACTTGTTTGTATTTCTTATTTGCCTAAGCATATTAGTGTTTTCTTTATTTTTTATAAAATTAAATTTAATATGTATGTTAAAACAAATAGTGAGTGAAACACTTTTATTTACTTTTTACCCATAGAATCTTTTTTTAAATCCGATTTTTTGAAAAAGTTTTACCACATTTTGTCTTAACCGTAACCCTGCCAACCTCTTGCACCTCCTCTGCCCAATATCGCTGCTTTTCCTTAGTTTTAATTTGTTTTATTGCGACGTACACCGTGTCGCCTTGGCTATAAGGAATCGGTTCGGATCTGTGTCTATTGCATCTGATGTTAGTCAAGAGTAGTAAAGTATTTCGCTTTAATGAGGCTAGCAAAAATAGAAGTGATATCTGGTATCGGATAGGCATCCGATACCGTGACGGCATTCAAGCGTTTAAAATCAATTACCATGCGATATTGTTTCTCTCCGTTGGCTTTAGTTTTTATTTTGGAACCACCCAGAACGAAGAATTATACGGGCTTTTGAAGGGTCTAATTATAGCCTCTAACAAGAGTTCCTCGATCTCCCTATTCAAAACCCACCGCCAGCCCAACCGACTGAGGAGCGTGCCGCATTACTCACTAGATGGAAAAGATTGTTATAGTTGGAGCATAAGATTCGCAAAGGCTTATGAATAGCATAATTAGAACTACAAGTTTGGAGAGAAAGCGGAGGAAAGTTTCTAGAACATCTGATCAGAACTGTAAAACTAATTTGGCTGATTAATTCAGAAGAATCAATTTCCCCATTAATTAGTTTGTGTTAGAAAATTACACCAAGCATGATTATATGATCAGAAAGAGATCAGAAAGAGATTTAATAGTAAAAGTCTACTACGATAAGAAGTCAAGCGAGTAATGGGATTCCAGTTAACACCCCAGAGTGCAAAGAGCAGAAATTGTTTTTGTACCGATTCTATGCTATCCTGATGAACCCCCCAAAACAAACGTCACTTGTAAACTGAGGAAATAACAAGAAAGAAAGGCTATCTTCGGAGTACTGAAGCTAGATATACCCTAGCAGGAATTAATTTTCATACAAAACTTAATTTTTGTCTAATTGCTCCTATGGTAGCTATGGTCCAATTTTTATAACAATTATAGGAAACTATTTGAAGTGTAATAAAACTTTCACTTAGCTTGGATGAAATATTTGTATAATCAAAATGTTTGATATAGGGATATAGTGGTCCGATTTTGACCAAATTTGGTGAGATTTTATAAATTTTCTAGAGACTCTGTTTGTGAAAGTTTGGTAAGGATACATCTATAAACAAAATAGTGTTTCATACAAAAATATAGTTGTCGACCGATCATTCCTATGGCAGCTATATGTTATAATGGTCCGATCCGGAAAAAGAAGCGTCTGTGCCAAGTTTCATTACGATAGCTTTAAAACTGAGAGACTAGTTTGCTTAGAAACAGACTGACATCGCTATATCGACTTGGCTATTCATGCTGATTTAGAATGTATATACTTTGTTGGGTCGTAAAACATCTCCTTCTGACCATTACACATTTCGAGACAAAATTATAATACCCTCTGCTAGGGTATAAAAAGGGGCCAAGATGACGTCCTTGTGGAACTCCGGAAGTAATTTGAACCGATTTTGTAATCCACTCCATGTGCGGAAAATGGGGGTTGTATGAGCGAAAGTCAAACTATTTTGCGATCACCTTCAAATTCATTTTCAAAGCTCTTCACGTAAAATAATTTGACACGTGTATCAGCGATTTCGGGAAATACAGTTTCATGGTCGGAAAATTTGTGGAAAACTCTGGCATTCGACATTTTTAATTTTCATGCGAGCGTGGCTTTAAACTCATTTTCAAGGTTCTATGGGAAAAAAAAATGGGCACGGTGGTTAACGATTTTGGAAAATGTACCCCCAAAGTCGGAAAATTCGTTGATAACTATTGTATGAAACTTTTTGATTATTGTCCTATTGGCATGAAACTTATTTTTAAAGCTCTACACATTAACTAATTCGACACGTGTATCAGCGATTTTAGGAAATTCAGCCACATGGCTTTTAATTTTCATGCGGTTGGCTTCAAACTCATTTTCAAGATTCTCCACAAAAGCATAATAGTCACGGTGGCCAAAGATTTTGGAAAATCTACCCCAAGGTCCAAAAATTCGCGAAAACTGCTGTATGATTTTTTTTTTATTATCGACCGATTGACTTCAAACTCATTTCACAACTTTTCTGTTTATTACCCAATTATATTGAAACTAATTTTAAAAGCACATCACATTAAATAATGCAACACATGTGATACCCGTCTGGAGTTCAGCATTTTCGTTTTTCATGCGAATGGCTTCATACTAATTTCGAAATATTTATTAAAAATCGTAAGTACTTTGCGGGCAATTCAACGCACAGTGGTTGAAAACATTGGGCGTGGTTATACGCCCATACGCCTTTTAGCAACTATTTATATATTAAATAAAATGCGAGTAAATAATTCCTTAACATACTACAGAAGAAAAAATTTTTAACTTTGTTTTATTAACTTTTTTAATATGCAAACAATCAATTTTTAATATAATTGTAAAGAAAAAATAGTTGAATGAATATTTAATGTTCAAATAAATCAAAAACAGAATTCTTTGGTTAAAGTTATCCCTTTACATGATAATTTTCTTAACCCACCTATGGTCTCTCGACTGAACTAAGGAATAATCTGTTGAGAATGGCAGTATTTGGTGTGGCCCTCGAAATTTTTGTAGTATGCTGAAATCTATATCTTTCAAATCCTTATTTATAGCTTCAGTAGCTTCCTCTGACAGTTCGCCTTCTAACTTCAGGACCATGAATTAATATTTTATGCACTGAAGCTGGCAAGTAATACAACGGATATGTTTCCACTAGACCTCTTGCTGTCTTTAGAGCATTATATCGAAATTAATTTAATTTTATAGCCAAAATCTAAATCCTGCAAAATGGTGGCACAACTGTCGAATAGTTTATTGTCAAGGATTGTAATACTCGCAGCTAAGCTAGAGTTTTTAAAAAATCGACTTGCCGTGTTTCCATTGTTTGATGAGCCAATACCGCCAAACTTTCGTCTGTCTACTATATACATTTGTACAGATTTCGGACCCTCTTTTTCAACCATTTTATGGGTACAGGCAGAAAAATGGTGTGCGGAATGGTAAATGTACCATAAATAAAGGCCTATACCCAACCCAAAAATCTCTTCGAAGTTGGTTCGAGAAGTGCGAACCAAATTGGACCAACTAGGCAGGAAAAATAGGCTTGCCCTCAGATGGATCCCAGGGCACAAAGATATACCCGGGAACGAAGCAGCTGATGAACTGGCTAAGTTAGGAGCAGGAAAACCTCTGGTAGGCCCAGAACCGTTCTGTGGCATAGGAAGACATACAATAAGAGAACATCTCAGGATAGAAGAGGACAACAGAAGGCAGTCAAGCTGGAGAACTACACCAGGTCTACGACAGGCCAAGTCACTCTTAGGAAACTATAATCTCAAAAGATTCAAGCAATTAATACCATTAGGGAAGAATTCACTTAGAATAGTCACCGGCCTTCTGACTGGGCACTGTAGACTGAGAAACCACCTAAGCAAACTAGGAATTGTAAGAAGCGGGACATGCAGATTCTGTGAAATGGAGGCTGAAACCTCATCACACATACTAGCAGACTGCACTGCCCTTGCCAGAAGAAGAAACAGGTACCTGGGTGGGTTTTTCCTTCAGACAAACGATATAGGTACTCTAGATCCGACCAAGATCCTTGCATTCATGCAGAAGATAGGGTTGATGAGTGAGCTTTAGGCTTAGAAGGGGGCACAATATAGCTCATAGGTCGCAGTGCAACGCTCCCATCACTAATAATAATAATAAAGGCCTATACCAATTTAAATGTAAACAAATAAACAATAACAAACATATAAAAGAGCACTTACCACGAAAACACAAAAACACAAAAAACAGACACAAATATCTGTTGCACTCCGATCATCATAATGTTACGAAAGGGCGACTAAAGGCAGATAATGCAGGTTTTATTTTAATCTTAAGATATGCATCTATGATCAAAACAAATATGAACCTGGGAATCGGTCGGGAAAACAACTAAAAGCTTATGAGAATTTAGAAATGAGAAACAAAAAACCGTCACAAAAGACCATTTGCTTGCAAAATAATGTACAAATATAGTTAGTTGGTTTAAATTAAGCTTTATTCCTGTACGAACGATATCCATATTACTTGAAAGTTATTGGCGTTTATTTTAAATACGTTGTTTATGTTGATAGATGGGGCTTACTCTCTGCGAAATCACAACGCACTGAATTGCGAAGCACGTGGCCTAACTTTAAAGGGTTTTTTTTTGCAAAGAACGAATGGGCATACTGAAAAAAAAAAAAAACGTTGGGCTCAAAAAGCCAATTTATCAACTGGCGAAAGATTGTTGGATATCTTTAGCCTGGATTCTTAGTATTATTCTTGGAATTGGCTTCAAATGCCAAATGATTTTAGAAAATCCATTCCTACGCGTCGCCACGTGCGGGAAATGGAAGTCAAAGTCAAATGAGTGGGATTATTTGATTAGTTAGATCGGCTTCAAAGACATTTTCATAGCCCTACATAAGAAACATTAGTTACGTAGCTCAACTATTTAGTTTCCTACCGCCACGGGAGGAAAAACTGTGATACGCTATATGTGTATATCTTGCGGTTGACGAAAGTAGCCAAATTGAAAATAATGCATCTAAATATTTAGCCGGGCAAGGCCGGGGTATTATCTGCTTCTACTGTGTGTTAGGTTGAACTCTTTTAATAGAGATACTCTAAACACAAAATAATTTAAGAAACGAAACTGACCTACTATTGATACGTGCCTATTATCTGAATCTACAGAGGATTTAGGGGAAGTCGAGAAATTTGGCTTTGGCGAGCTACATTTATAGTGCGAAGGCTCCGCGCGAATGTATTTGGAATTCTCATTTGGCCACAGCGCCGGCGCTTTTTTGGCTACTGCAGAAACGTTTAGTTTAGATATAGCCCTGCGCGGCAAAATAAATCGTTTTCTTGAAATTAATTAATTGTTGTATCTACCAACGTTGTAGTTAATTATAGTTGATAACAAAAGCTTGCCAATATCGTTAGTAAACTCACTCAAACCGAGTCTCTAAAAAGTTTTTAGTAGTAGTAGTAGTATTTATTTTGCTTATAATTGGCTTAGCAGATTGCCGTCATCCTAAAGCAATATTGTAAGCATTGGTTATAAAATATGTAAACTAGGATCTGGATGGGATGCGTGTGCTTAAAACAAACAGTTTAATATATGTTTCCTGTAATGCATGGCGTGATTTACATATGCTGCTAGACCTGTCCAGTTGCTGCCTTTTAGTAGCTCTGTCAATGACAGAGCCGATTTGCCATGATGTCTCACTCTAATTTCTTGTAAGATTAGACATCTGCTAAGGAAGTGTTTCGTGTTCCCCGCAGATTGGACACTGTGCAGTGGCTCTCATCATTTTGGAAATGCGCTCGATAGCCCAAGCTCATCATTTCAATTTCTATTTTAAATATGATCGTAATTTTATTTGTCCCAAATCTGTCGTGAAAATAGTTATTTTCACCCATATCAAAAGAAAGTGATTTATAGCATCTCCTGGAGTCCTATTGCGAGCCTGAGCTATACAGTTTTGCCTCCCGTTAAAGTCTATGAGTTGACGTTGCTGTACCTTCCAGAGACAGGGGTTTTCAAGGGAATTTTGATTGCCAATTTCCTCTGTAAGCGTTGGCCATCGTTAAAAAAATTTGACTCCTGCCATCAAGTAGGTATTGTGCCACAAGTTTTGGGTACCTATGATCCGACATTTCGAAGACTTTCTGTATATAATCAAAGTGCGATTGTAAAGTGAACGTAAACAGAGGCGGCAGACCTGTTTCCAATAGAATCGCATTATTTGGCGCATTTTGCGGCAGATTGAAAATTATTATAAAGAATATCAAGCTTCGCTCTACATCTTTGTAAATGTCACGTCCCGGACATGGGCCGCATAGCAGGTGATCGCTTTCGCTGTTGCTTGGTACAACTTGTATTGTGTTTCTACGTCGTAGAAGAGAGTTCCAAGTGATGTAAATTGCCAATTTAGTGTCTTTCAGTTTCAAATCTAGATGCTTTTCAATATCATATCGCTTGTTAAAGTCAACCCTAAGGACTTATAGAATTTTACGACATCAAGTGGTGTGCCGGCTAAGTTCCAATTTTCATTGTTAACAAGTCGCCCTCTGCTGTTTCGTATTACCATCAAATTTGACTTTACGCTGTTGACGTACAGGCTCCACGTCTCACAGTATTATTGAATCGTATCTATCATTTGCTGCAGTATTTTCGGGCTCTCTGGTAACATGTCCATATCATCCGCATACATCTGAACCTTGAAATGTTTAGATGCAAGTTTCACACATCCTGTAAGCTCATCCGCAATGTCGCCAACAAAGACAGCGAAGAGTAACGGGATTAGCAGACACCCATGTTTTAAACCTAAGTTTGACTCAAAAAGGCTGTGACGTTGTTGCAGTATAGACTGCAGAGTGTCAAAATCTGCCTTAAAGTGTTCCCCTGAGCAGGTAGTCCTTGGCAACTGATGATAGTATAAAAATGCTGTCCATTGTAGCAAGCGCTGAAGATCATCTGATTTTCGCTACGTAGTTGATTTTTATTAACAAAGCTTGTGAGGCGAGTAAGAAGTGCAGACGCAAAAGTTTTCATGGTTACCGTTAGAAAGGAAATTCCTCCATAATATCACATATCTTTTGGGATCTTTTACAAGAAAAGAGTAAATGGGGTATAGAATGTTACACAGGAAGCTGGTGGCTACGTTGAAGCAGTCGAAAGGAATTCATCAGACACTCGATCTATGCCAGGCGCTTTATTTGGCTTATTATTTTGGAGCGCATCTTTGAGTTTTGAAATGTGAAGTCGCGATTCAATTCTTCCACTGCTACGTTTGGCTAGATATAACTAATAGCATTGAGCTGTGTCCGCATATAGCAGACTGTATAAATGTTGCGCAAGATCTGACGAGGAGACTGCGATGGTTTTTCTTTTGTTATTATTGTTTAACGTGCTGACCAGTGACCAAAAGGACCTACTGTCGTTAATTTTGTCCATTTTCCTTTCCAAGGCCTGATAGTAACTGCGATGCTATACTTTGCATAGTCTTTTATATAGCTAATTTTGCCGTTTGTGGGATTTCTTTTCACCTTGCGAGTTTGTAGCTCTTTTTTGTTTTAGGGAGGTGATTGACATATGTCTTGCTTTTTCACATTCTGCTTCATACCATGGCTGCCTTCATTTTAGAGGTCTTCGACATCGACTTCGCGTTGCTAAATATATGTTATTTTTAAAAGCTCTTGATCTAGCTTCGCTGCATTTTCTTGTACTCGGCTTGGGATTTATCTTATCTTGGGCAGAAGTTCACTTGTATCTGTACCTGCACCGTTAAATAGTAGACAATAGTGGCATGTGGTCTGAAAAAGTTTCGGTACCAATGTGTAGGTCCGAGACATATTAATACCATTTGCCTGCGCCGATGGTGAAGGTCGCTTGTCGTCTTAAAAATGCGGTCGCCATCTGCTCAACCATTGAGGGCTGAGCTATTTCAATCTGATTGGCTCCAATCCGTGCGTTCAGCTTTCCTATTAGCAATACGTTTTGGGTAGATGGCGAATTCAAGATATTGTATATATTTTCGAAATCAGCTGCCCAGTTGTTCCGGTTAAGGTAAGCTAGAATTACAAAAAGTTTCTCGATTGTCAGACTGATCTCCACAAAGTGTTGTTTTCGACAGCTACGAATCTACACTTAATTGGCATAGCGTTTTATTAATGCCGAGAAGCATCCCACCGCTTGCACGTTCCCTGTGAAGTCTTCTTATTGCCATGTTCCAGTGGATATTGAAATTTTCGAAATACGTCTCGAAGCGATCAGTGTTCTTTTCAACAAATGTTTCGTATAGGAAGAAAACATCGTGATCATTGATTAACGTGAAGAATTTATTTTGTATCAGTTTGCTTGCCAGTTCCGCAATATTGTACGACAGAATCTTTAGATAATGTGATGTGTTGTTGCCGTTGCTACCCTATGGGTTGGAGCTTTGCTTATTTATATATATTTTTTAAGGCAGTTTCCTTGACTGAGCGCTGTGTGTGATATCTTTCGCCTTTATAAATGAAAATACTTTCAGCAGCACTGGGATTCCTTGCACTTTGCCGCACATCAGTTCATTATTATTGTCCCAATGATACCATTCATTTCCTATCTTCAAAAAGTCGTTTATGACTTTACGTCTTGCTTGAGAGCCCGACGATGTTTTTTCAGCTGTAGCAGCAGACTTTTCTTTTTGTTTAAATCTTTTTTGACGTATGTATTGGTACCAGCCCGTTTTCTGCCATTTTTTAATATTATGTTGGCTTCCTTAATTGTTGCCAATTCCGCGATGAGATTCCTGCATCGGTCTCGTTCCGAGATAACCCTAGCTGCTAAAATTCGTGGTTCTTGTATGTCCTTGTATGTTTGGATTTGCATATCTCGTTTACTGCTTTTTTCGGATTACCGTTTTTTTTTGTTTTTCTTGGCTTAATAGTCTCTTTATTGCGTTTCGGTCATTTCTCTGCTTAGCTTTTATTTGCTCAAACTTCCTTTGCTGTTTTAGAGTCCCTGCTACTGTGAGCGGGTGAAGGTGCAATGGTGATTTCGGTGCAGATCAGCTGATAAGGGTATCGCACTGAACTATCGGAAGGGCCAGCTTATTTTTGTGTTCGACGTGCTCGAGTGAAATGCGAAATGTCTGCTTTTATTGTTTTTGGTGCAGTTTTATATTTTCCTCATGGCTTCTTTGTGTAATTTTCTACTTACACACATACACACAATTGATTTAATTCCCAATGGACCACCAGATCCAAGTCGATGAATTAAACGGAGCCACACCGAAACATGTCCAATCGATGCAAAAACAAACTACAATCTCCATAAAGAGTGTACAATCTGACCAAATTATCATATAGCTTCATGTTTGTTTGCATTTTGGCAGGGATCGCAAATAAGAGTTATGAGTCAGAAAAAAATCGAAGACTAAAAAAATTACAGGGACATTGAAAAAATTGCACATACATTTTTCTTGAAAGGACTATCCAGGAACAGGATAAATTTTTATTTCCAATTTTTTTGTTTCAAATTATTTTTAACTTTTATTTTTAATTTTTATAATAAAAATTGAAAAATAACTTTTATTTGCAATTTTTATTTAAAAGTTTTTCCATAACTTTTATTTTTAACTTTTAAAATAAAAATTAACAATAAAAGTTATTTTTCAATTTTTATTTTAAAAATTTAAAATAAAAATTGAATTGGAATATCTTTTAAACGGAAGGGCCCATTGCATTAATCGGTACATATATATGATCTACACTTCATTACCTTTCTAATGATGTATCATAAGTGTGAGCAGATGTACATACTATATGTACATGTGCACCTGCTTCTTAAACAAAGTGAAGCACAAAAGAGAGATGGAGAGAATGCATAAATAAAAAGACGAAATTAAGCTTGATCAACGGCTTAGAAACAATCGCAAATATATTTTTATACTCTGTTCCCGAAGGGAAAAAGAGTATATTGGGTTCACTAAATGTCCGTCTGTCCGAATGAACGCAACCAAACTTGGTACACATGTTGGTGTATATCCTCAATTTATGAAATGTCAAGACCGCCACCCCCCATATTGTACAGGACTGGGAACAGAGTATTCTGCAGTCGGGTGCGTCCGACTGCAATGATCTTACTTGTTAGAATTCGGTTTGCGATAAGAATTTGTAGTCGCAGCATCGTCAGCATCGTACCATATCTTCAGTTTTGTCTTATCAGTTGGTAATTGATTACGATGGGCCGCGAAGTTAAGACACTACTGAATTCTTTGGGTAAATGGTATAATAAGTTTATGAGTATATATGTATGTATGATACATCATTAGAAAGGTAATGAAGTGTAGATCAAATATATGTACCGATTAATGCAATGGGCCTTTCCGTTCAAAAGATATTCCAATTCAATTTTTATTTTCAATTTTTAAAATAAAAATTGAAAAATAACTTTTATTATTAATTTTTATTTTAAAAGTTAAAAATAAAAGTTATGGAAAAACTTTTAAATAAAAATTGCAAATAAAAGTTATTTTTCAATTTTTATTATAAAAATTACTAATAAAAGTTATTTTTTAATTTTTTTATAAAAATCATCAAATAATTCTTATTTCATAATTTTTTTTATAAAACTTATAATCGTTACGATCCCTGCATTTTGGTAATGTATTTTTTATTAATTGCCGAATGTGAACGATTGAATTCAATGTGTTGATGCTGCCTGAATTTGGAAAGATTGCAATTCAAAAGCGTAAAGTGGAGCCTCTTTGTAAAGAAACCAATTGGTTAACCTGAGTAAACAGGATGACGTATTCGCAAACTAAAATTTAAATTAATAAGCGGGTTGCTATTGCGCTGCTTAAATTGGGCTCATCCCGAACAGTAGGAAACAGTAGAACCTTGTCAAAAATGACGAAAAGGGCCATCAAGCTATTTTGCGGTTGATGCCAATGTATTGCAATGCAACTAATAAAAACTGGTTTATTTTTTCAAAAAATTTTCCTTAAAAAAACTGTTTCCATAATTTTAATACATAAATATTTCAAGTATACAAAATATTGATTTACATTATCGATTACTTATCTTATTTTACGCACCTTTAGATGCGCAATATTTATTGTCAAGGCTCTGGGGGTTGCAGAAGAAATTGCAAGAGTACACCCCCCCCCCCCCCCCCCCCCCCCCCCCCCCCCCCCCCCCCCCCCCCCCCCCACTACAAAAAAAAAATCCCCCCCAAATTTAAAAAAAAACAAAAATCTCTAATACTTTTTTATTTTTCTCCAAACCGGGGGTTATGTTGCCCCACCCTGTACAAGCCGTTGTTGCGAGGTCTTGCAGATCTGCAAAACTGTAACGCCAAGTAAACACCATAATTGTTTTACTATCAGGCTTTGCCAGACGAAATATGTTTCTTGTTATGTGAAATACCACTAAAATATGCACGATAGCGCAGCTCAAGTGCAATATGGTGACTAATTGAATGAATATAGATATAAATCTATCTGTTAACACAAAGCGTTGCTTGGCGATATGTTTAGATTCAAATGCATTCTGTTGTATTTGACTACTATTTTCAATCGTAAAAATACACAAGAATTGATGTTCCGTCTGTCTTCTAAAGATTTTACCAGTTGACAAGAAATATCAAGTCATAGAGAAATACCCAGTTCCTAAGGACGCAAGTGGCAATAGATAATTTGTTGCGTTTCGCAATTATGATCGCTGATTTATCAAAAACTTCGCGGATAATTATGCAAATAAAACGTAAAATTCTTTTGATTACATAAAAACAAAAAGAAATGAGTCCAACATTACTTCAATATCTAGATCTTTCAAAAGAATATTGCATAACAGATGCCATTAAAAAAGCTTGCGGAGCTTTATTAATTGAAGAACATAACAGATTACAACTTCTAGTAGCATATGCTTCTAGATCGTTCATAAAAGGCGAATCTACTAAGAATAACACAGGCCGCTGCAGCTAGCGACCGACAGCGCAGCTACACGGCTTAGGCAATTCAACAACTTCTTTAAATAATATTTCTTCCGCATCAAAACAGACAGACATTTCGCAAAATCAATTTACTCTGTCCGTCCGTCCGTAAGAACGGAATTGTTTTCGAGTTTCCTATAGCGAGTTATTAAGGCCGTTGTAGTTCATTTTAATAAAAACAATATAACATTCTTTATTAAATTGTCCTCCTACGCGTTTCGGCGCTTGTTACACCTTTTTCAGAGAGTCTGCATGCATATAAAAACATTTACATACATATAATCATAGCTCGCAAATAACTGTTGACCGATTCGTGCAGTCGCAAAATAAGTGTTCTTCACTGAGACTTTGAGCAAAAAGTCCGATAGCAACCGATTGCATTGTTCGTATAAAAATTTTGATCGCGCTCAACCGACGAGCAGTTTTTTCCGTTCTCTTTTGCTCTGCTCATTCCCGGACCGTTTGCTTTTGATAGACGATTCAAAAAGTCTTTTGCGCATGTGTGTGTGTATGTGAAGTTTCGTGGGTTCTACGCGTCACTTGGCTTTGTGAATTTCGCAAAACTTAAACTCACTATTAGTTGTTAAGCTTAATTCCAAATTAAATTAATTAAAAAGAAAACTATTCATTTTTTAATCAAAAAACTACTTTGATATATGAAAAATTCATGTTTAAAATTTTAGGAAGATTTAACGTGAAAATTGAATGTCACAATGTTACACAACGTACCACTGTGCATCGGAAAGAAGTCAAATTATTGAAAAGACCGTTTGCGTTGACTTTTTCAGTCAATCGGTCTTTTAGTGAGTCTCTCTGTGCGAGCGTCATTCGTATCTCTCATTGTGCGATGTTCGGTAAGAGAGCGTCTCACGAACAGCTCAACGTAAACAGTGTTGCCAACTCTTCGGCTCATAAAAAAGCTAAATTAGCCTTCGAAAAAAGCTAGAAATAGCCAATTTTTTTTGGTAGCTAAAAAAATCCGCTAGAGTAGTGAAACAATATTTTTATTGAATCAAGTCAGCATTTTTTAAAATTCCGTCGAACATATACTTTTCTGCAGCTGAACTTATGTAGGACTGATTGGTCCCTATCTTATTTAAACAAACTGCTGGCACTTCATAGTCATGACAGCATTTGTTTACGCGGCGTAGTCCGTATCTACAAATATGAAATTAAATGTTAATAAGATTATAAAATATAAGTTGAACAGATAAAATACCTTATGTGTATGCTACTGTCTGCACGGACATTCTATTTCTCAGCTTAGTTTTGACATTGTTCATTTGACTAAATAGTCTTTCCACATCTGCGTTCGACTATGGCAGCGATTCAGCGATCTATTATTTGCTGCTGCATCCACGTAGTTGGACACTTCGGCCCAAAAGCTTTTGGTATCCTGTAAATTTGACCACTTTATAAGGTGGACGTTGGCGTATTGGAACAGAATCTCTTCAATGTTGGCTGATTCCGCCTTGAAGTGCTCGAGAATGTGCACAATTTGCGCCTTCTTGGCACATAATATTTTGCTTGAAAAATAGCTATCATTCCCGCTAGCCGCTAGTTTAGAATTTATCCCGCATTTGCCAATTGCAACCCGCTAGATCTATCGGGGAAATAGCTAAATTGGCAACACTGAACGTAAAGCGCTCAACAGAAAACCAAAACGAAAAGAAACGAAGTCTGCTGCTCAGAGAGAGAACGAAGGTGCATGCATTTTTTCAGATTTTCTCGCGAGAGGAGTGTAAGGAAAAAAACGGTCAACAGTTATTTGCGAGCTATGTATATAATTAATTAACAAACATTTAGCTTTACATTCATATACATACTAATATATATTATTATTATTGCAGCTAGTAATGCTACAGTGTAGTCATTGTTCCTAAGTCTAGATTGCACATTTGTTTATATTTTTCCATCTTCTTTGTCTTGTCTTCGTGCGTCAAGTTTTGTTTGTCAACTTCTATTACTGCCGCGTAAATAATGTTAGTCTATTCCATGTCTTCCTTGTGGTTTACAGTGTTCTTCCCTTGTTGTTGTATTCGTAGACTCTCTATCGTCAGTCTTGTTCGTTCTCTTCTCTCAATGTCTAATATTTTGGTGTTGTCGAAATCAGCTGTGTGTCCTGTTGTTGTGATATGCTGCGCAAGTGCTGTTGTCATTTTCCCTTTGTTTGCATCTCTTTCATGTTCTGCAATTCTTGTCTCTAGCGCGCGGGTTTTTTTGTTTCTATATATACTCCATTGCATATTTCACCTGCTTTACCATTGCACTTGATTTCGTATATGAGGTGTTGTTATTTGTCTTTTTGTATTTTGTCTTTCGTCTTTGTAAACAAATTTCCTGTGTTTGTATGTGCTTTGTACATTAGGTATTTGGAATGTGCGTCTGGAATTATTTTGATTATTGTTTGCCGATTTGTTAAATTATTTATGTATGGTACACTTATGTATTGCTTATCCTCTTTTTCTATGTCTTTGTTTGTGTTCTTGTTTTGGGTTGTTGGGTTATTTATTAAATTGTCTATAACTTTCTCGGGGAAGCTATTTTTTAAGAATAATGTATTTAATTTTATATATATTTTTGTTCGTCACTAATCGTATATGCTTTGTGTATAATGTTTTTTGCTGTTTTTAGTTTTTGACCTATCGGCTGGTTGGAATTAAATTCATTCTACGTCCCGATGCAATCATTTTTGTGTACTATTTGAAAACTATCGTGCCTTTGTTGTTCTCCAGTTCTGTGTTTAAATATGCAATTTTGTTGTTATTTTCTTTTTCGATCGTGAATTGTATCCTGCTATGCTGATTATTAAGCGTGTCCAAAATAATTTGTGCATCCTTTTCTTTTATAATACATTAGCCTGTAATACCCCGGCCTTGCCCGGCGAAATATTTACATGAAAGCGCATTATTTTGAATTTGACTACTTTCGTAACCGTAAATACACATAAATTGCGTAGCACAGTATTCCCTCCCGTGGGGGTAAAAAACTAAATAGTTAAGCCACGTGACGAATGTTTCTTCTGTAGGGCTATGAAAATGTCTTTGCAACCGATCTAACTAATGAAATAATCCCACTCATTTGACTTTGACATCCATTTCCCACCCGTGGCGACGCGTAGGAATGGATTTTCTAAAATCACTTGGCATTTGATGCGAATTCCAAGAATAATACTAAGAATCCAGACTAAAGCTTTTCAACAATTTTCCGCCCGTTGTATTTTCTGCAAAGTACCGATGATTTTTTATTAATATTTAGAAATTAGTATGAAGCCATTCGTATGAAAATTCTGCACTCCAGGCTTCATCCCTTTTCCGTGGGCATAGACAACCGTTAGCACATGCGTTAAATTATTTAATGTGAGGTGTTTTGAAAATTAGTTTTGAAATAATTGGTTGATAAACAGAAAAGTTGTAAAATGAGTTTGAAGTCAATCGGATGATAATCAAAGAGATTCATATAACAGTTTTCCGCGTAATTTCCGACTGGGGATAGATTTCCAAATTCTTTTACCACCGCGCCTATTATGTTTTTCTATAGTACTTTGAAAATAAGTTTGAAGCCAATCGCATGAAAATTAAAAATGTCAATGTCGAGTGCCAGAGTTTCCGACGATTTCCGATCATGGGCCTGAATTTCCCAGACTCGCTGATACACGTGTCGAATTTTTTAATATGTAGAGCTTTAGCAATGAGTTTCAAACACATCGGACGACAATCATAAAAGTTTCATACAAATGTTTTCCACGAATTTTCCGACCTTGGGTACCCCCAATTTTTTTTTGAAAATGACCGGACGATAATTAAAAAAGTTCCATACAACAGTTTTCCGACTTTGTGGGTAGATTTTCCGAAATCTTTGACCACCACGTCTATTCTGTCTTTGTGTAGAACTTTGAAAATGATCGCATGAAAACTAAAAATGTCGAATGCCACAGTTTTCAACCGATTTTCCGACCATGTGGTTGAATTTCGCAAAATCGCTGATACACGTGTCGAATTATTTTACGTGAAGAGCTTAGAAAATGAATTTGGAGGTGATTGAAAAATGGTTAGACTTTCGCCCATACAACCTTGAGAGTCCCATTTTCCACCCATGGGTTTGGATTTTCCAAAATCGGTGAAATATGTGTCAAATGAATTTTTGTGTAGATCTCTGAAATTGAGTTTGAAGCTGATTGAATGGTAAACAAAAAAGTTTCATACAACAGTTTTCCGCGATTTTCCACGCTTGTGGGTGGAATTTTCCAAAATCCCGTCTTAGTGTGCACTTTCATCATAGATGGAACCTACTGTGAAAATTTCATCATCATAGCTCTTATGGTTTGGGCTGTGCGATGATTGCCAATCAGTCAGCATGAACTCTTTTATATATATAGATAACTAGCAGGTAATATCCCGGCCTTGCCCAGGGAAATATTTAGATGAAAGTGTATTTTTTTGAATTTGACTACTTTCGTCAACCGTAAGAAGTACAACTTAATAGTTGAGCCACGTGTCTAATGTTTATTGTGTAGGGCTTGAAAATGTCTTAAAAAAAATAAAATAAAAAAAAAAATTGTCCCACTCATTTGACCTTGACTTCCATTTCCCGCCCGTGGCGACGCGGAGTAAATTTTCCAAAATCATTTGGGACTTTAAGCCAATTTCAAGAATAATACTAAGAATCCAGATTAAATCTTTCCAACTGTTTTCCGCCCGTTGTATTGCCCGCAAAGTACCGAGGTTTTTGTATTTATTTATATTTTTCAAAACCGGTAGCAGATGTGACGTATTATTTAATGTGAGGTGCTTTGAAAATAAGTTTCAAATTGATTGAATGATAAACAGAAGTTTGAAGTCAACAGGGCGATAATCAAAAAAATGTTATACAACAGTTTCCCGCGAATTTTCCGACCTTAGGGATAGATTTTTCAAAATCTTTGGACACCGCGTCTACTATTTATTCCCATCGAACCTTGAAAATGAGTTTGAAGCCAATCGCATGAAAACTAAAAATGTCGAATACCAGACTTTTCCACCGTTTTCCGACCATGTGGTCGAATTTCCCAAAATCGCTGATACACGTGTCGAGTTATTTTACGTGAAGAGCTTTGAAAGTGAATTTGAAGGTGATCGGACTAAAATTAGACTTTCGCCCATACAACCTTGAGACCCCCATTTTCCGCCATGAGGGTGGATTTTCCAAAATCGGTGAAAAATGTGTCAAATTAATTTTTGTGTAGTACTTTGAAAATGAGTTTGAAGACGATTGGATGGTAAACAAAAAAGTTTCATACAACAGTTTTCCGCCATTTTCCACGTTTGCGGATGGAATTTTCCAAAATCCCTTCTTTCTGTGAAAATTTCAGAATCCTAGCTCTTATGGTTTGTGTGATGTTGTGCGATGATTTCCAATCAGTCAGTCAGTCAGCACGAACTCTTTTATATATATAGATATGTCGTCCACATATTTTGATATATGTTTTATATGTATATTCTTCTTTGTCAGTTCGTCTGTGGCATTGCCAAGAATTTTGTCCAGTACTGTATTCGCTATTGTTGGCGATATTGGGTTGCCCATTGGCATGCCAAATATTTGGTTATATATGACGTCATTGTATGATGAGTAATTATTGTCAATAAGTATAAAGTCAAGAGAGTCCTTAAATTTTGGCTTAGGTATAGTTGTGTATTGCGTTATTTCAGTCCATCGTTCCATTATGTTTTGTATAGCTAGTTTTATCGGTATATTTGTGAACAATGAGACTACATCAAAAGACACTAGAATCTCATCATCGTATATTGTGGTGTTTTGTAATTGGCTTTTAAGTTGTATTGCACTGTGGTGGATGTTGTATCTTT
Organism: Hirtodrosophila histrioides; assembly: GCA_037075165.1. Taxonomy (NCBI): domain Eukaryota; kingdom Metazoa; phylum Arthropoda; class Insecta; order Diptera; family Drosophilidae; genus Hirtodrosophila; species Hirtodrosophila histrioides. Next base: position 1,119,512 of record JBAMCL010000471.1, on the reverse strand, counting down.
CCGAAGTTATATTTTTGGGTAGTTCCCCAATATGTTCTGCCAGTTTGTAGCATGGCACGTTTGTGGAGGTTGCTATCAGTCTAAGTGGGGTGTCATCTTTATGTATCTTTGGTAGTCCGTATATCCTTGGTGCGTGTTCTCCTGAACAGTGCAATTTTGATTTAAGTCGCCAGTCAATGTGATTCTGTTTATGAAGGTCGTTAATAATTGTATCAGCTGTTGTGTTGGGTCCTTTCTGATTGCTCTATAAGTTGTTTTGTCATTTAATGATTTTAACATCTTATGATGATAGTCTTTGTTGTACATAACCACTGTCTTATTACCTTAATCTGCTTGGGTGATAATGACTTTGTCTTGGTGTTTTTTGACAACTTTCTTCGTCATTTTTGCAATAATTAATATAAAATTATCCTTTTGATTATTCCTTCTGTTATGTTTTTCCCACCCTTGAAGTTAGAGCAACCAAACTTGGTACACATATTGGTGTATACCCTCAATTTATAAAGATCGACCAACACCTCCACCCCTTCCCCCGTTTTTTTGCGGAAGCTTAAATTTTATTTTTAGCTAGAGTCACCCACAAATAACGTCCGACTGCAACGTTCTTACTTGTTGTGTTGTGTTGTGTTATACTAAAATTTTTATTTAAATACTTTCCTGATTGTTAAAGCAATCATTGTTTATTTTTTATAAGGAGAATTGATAAGAGTCTAATGGATACTAATATAAGGGATATAGTTCAGTGTGTATCTGTACATAATTCCTATTTTTAGCAAAATCAAAAAAAAAAAACAAAACTAATCCATTTCCGTACCTCTGTGCATACATACGGCAGCCCATCCATCCGCATACACTCATCGCCACTTAAATAGAACACTTCATAAGTCTGTTTTTTATCTCCCAACCCAAGCATAGTGGAAACTTAATTTTTTTTAAATTAAAGTTTTTTTATTTGTTGTAATTGACTAAGAAAGAGAATTTAATGCTTAAGTTTATGTTTGAGTAGAAATTCATTGGCTGCCAAATATCATAATTGAATAATAACTCGGTTATTACGAGTGAACACTATGAACTTTTTCATGACTCTGAACTTCTTGAAGTAGATACAAGATAATCTAGAGATGGTGCTTAAGTTAATATGGCAATTTGAGCGCAACCACCTTGTTGTCCAACTTGTTTCTCTGAACCTGCAGAATTGAGCGTACCCAGAATACAATTTCCTATTTCCTTATCATTTTCCCAGTCTGCATTGACAAACGCATGCAATCGTTAGCCAGTTTGCGATATTGGAGGTTTAAGTCGATCGTCTTCGAAAAATATCGCAAAACACGCCGGTCTCCCGTTTATTTTATTGATGCAACCTTCTGGTTGACGCTTCGCTTAGCTGACTATTCAAATACTCATTTGAGATGTTTACTTGGTGCAGGTACAGCTCCTTCTCTGCCGCTAGTAGTCCACGCCAAATTGTTTACTAAATCCCTTGGCGATGAGTTTGATTTTAAACCTACCAATTCACCAACTTAACTGATGCATGATCAATAATTGGATGTTATCGAACAGTCTGATACTTTATTGTGAACGCTATTAACCACTTTGTTGCCAAAGCCATCATAGAAAACTCAAGATGCCAACCGTCGCAACATATTAAGTGACGGCATAGAAGCGTTACTATTCTGTTTACGTTTTATTTATTTCGGACGACACCAAGCACGGGCTTGTTAACGTGCGGACTCACGCAAAATGCAACCCACCTCCCGCCCAACCGACCGAGGGGCGCGCTGCATAACGTGCGGTAACGAAGATCGCGGAACAGATGAATTGATATAAACTAGATAAAAGTTCTACATAAATTAAACAATAGACAAAAAGTAACCATAGATTACGCAGATAACATTAAAGTGAAGTTCTCAGTAAAGAAACAGAAGTAGCATTACATATTAAATGATAAGGATTGTTATAAATATAACATAGAATACGAAAAGGGTTTTGGATAGCATAATTAGTATTACAAGCTTGAAGACAAAGGGGAAGAAAGTTTCTAGAATTTCTGATCGGAACTTCAAAACTAATTTGGCTGATTAATACAGAAGAATCAATTTCTCCTTTAATTAGTTTGTGTAGGAAAATTACACCAGGCATGGTTCTACGATCGGAAAGAGAAGGAAGATTTATTAGTAAAAGTCTACTACGATACGAAGGCAAGGAAGTGTTAGGACTCCAGTTAAGACCACGAAGTGCACAGAGGAGAAATTATTTTTGTACCGATTCTATTCTATCCTGATGAACCTTGAAAACTGTCAAGATCAGTTTGCAACCTTTGACCAGATAAGAAATCAGTAGATGACAGACAAAGTTTAACATCATCACCTGAGAGTGATTTATGACGGAAGGAAGGTCATTTATGAACAGAGTAAATAATAAGGGGCCAAGATGACTTCCTTGTGGTTCTCCTGAATTAACTTGAACAGACTCAGAGACTAATCCTTTGAAATAAACCTTTTGGGTTCTAAGAGTTAATTAGTTAGAGATCCAAAGAATTAAGTTATTTGGAAATTCCAGAAGATGAGTTTTGTGAAGTAAAAAAGAATGATTAACAGAATCAAAAGCCTTACTGAAATCAGTGTAAATAACATCTGTTAAATAACAAGAGAAGTGAATTCCAATAGGTTAGTGGTAGTATATCTATATTTCACGAACCCGTGCTGGCAGGGTGAAATTATGGATATACATAAATGTTGAAGTTGAGAAGTTAATTTCTCAAAAATCTTAGGAATAGCAGACAACTTAGAAATACCCCTATAGTTCTCAACATTAGACTTGTTTCCTTTTTTTTTTGAAGAGGAATTGTTGCGGCTAGAGTGAGCTTTTTCACTAGCACCTCTGACTCAAATAGTCAGCAATTAATCCAATTGTTTGAACCACCAAATGCAAAACAGAAACGCACGAACACTGCTTCTGTTTAAAGCAAATACAATTTGGGGTTTATTGGCAAATGTTTAATAATGTTTGTTGCACAAAAGGTTGTTTTATGTAAGTCAAGCGACAGGCCAACGTGCTTGCCGCTTGCTACAATTTTGATTCCGAGACGAACAATTCGATATGATAGATAATTTCACACTGAGAGCCGAATTCAAGATCGGCTGCAGCTGAACCAAAAGGGTCCAGCGCGGGCGACAAAACAGTAAGCTACAAATGAGCGCAATGAGTGCGTTTGTTCGAAACTACATTTTGTTTGTGCTGCCAACGCCTAAGCTGCGCTGCCTGGTGAGGCGCTGAACCGAACATACTCCCCCCGTTGGAGGACCCGAGTCTTCAACGTCCCTCTTTGGCAGCGAACACAGCTTTGCAATAGCTCTAGTTGTGATTCCAGTGGCAGTCTTCAGTTCCGCGACTCGTGCTACGCCATCCGCCCCGACGATCAGCTTGGTTACTCTTGCCAGGGGCCAACTGAGAGGGGGAAGATTCTCGTTCTTCACGAGAACAACGTCGCCGACACCAAGTCCAGGTTGATCAGATCTCCAGTTAGACCTCTCCTGCAGGAGAGTCAGGTACTCTTCTCGCCACCGTGACCAGAACGTTTGCTGAAGACACGCGCTGCCAACGATCGAGGCGATTGAAGTTTAATCCAGTGATATCTGGAACAGCAAGCGACTTGGGCGGTGTTGTACCCAAAAAATGAGCTGGCGTCAAAACATCAAGATCATCTGGATGCTCTGTAACTGGAAGTAATGGGCGTGAATTAATGATTGCAGTGATATGACAAACAAGTGTACGCAAATCATCAAAACTAAGGAGCGAACTAGCAGCGGATCGATAAAAATGGTACTTTGCCGTTTTAACTGCGGCCTCCCAAAGCCCGCCAAAGTGCGGGGAGCGAGGTGGGATGAATCGCCAGTCAATTGAATCTGCCACACAAAAATCTTGTACTGCCTTTCGATGCTTGTCGCTCATAAATAAGTGCTTAAGCTGCTGCAGTTCATTCTTGGCGCCTACGAAGTTGGTTGCATTGTCCGACCAGATTTCCTTCGGGCGACACCTGGTGCAAATAAAACGCTGAAGAGCGCTAAGGAACGCTGATGTCGACAAATCCTGGACCAATTCTAAGTGCACGGCCTTAGTCGCAAAGCAAATGAATACGGAGATATAGCATTTGATTGGTGGCCTGGTGCGAACTTCGCTTTTATAATAAAATGGACCACAAAAATCTACTCCGGTGATCATGAAAGTATACGCCGAGTCATCCACTCTCTCCTTTGGCAAGTCCGCCATGATGTGTTGAAGTAATCGAGGTCTTGCTCTGAAACATCTGATACATTTGTTGACGACGCTCAAAACAGTTCTCCGACCACCAATAGGGCAATACTGATGCCGAATAATTGCCAACAACGCTCGTGGTCCAGCGTGCAAATTTCGCTCATGGAAGTATATAATCATCGCCTTAGTGACAGGATGACCCTTAGGGATTATGATAGGATGGCGAGCGTAAAAGTCAAGTGATGAATTCCTCAGCCTACCACCAACTCGCAAAATTCCAAATTTATCAACAAAGGGATCAAGTGATGAAATAGAGCTAGACGAAGACGCACGACCGTTATCCTTGATATGCTTGTAGTCCGACCACAAATGCGCTTGCTGCATTGAACGAATAAGCATCCAGCTATGTCAGCTACTGTTAATCCAACAGATTTAATTCCCTTCTGAAACTTGAACATGAATCCAAACATGCGTTGCAATTTGTAGAAGGAGTTTGCATATTTATGTACTTCTGTAATGTCGACAAAGGGGCAAACTGCAATCAGAACGCGCTTCCGAAGCTCTAAAAGTGGCGCCTTTGGAATTGATGTCGCTGGCCATGCGCTCTTATCATTGGAAAGAAAAATTGGTCCATGAAACCATAATCGAGACAGTAGCAAATCCGTAGGCAAAGCACCTCTTGATAAAATGTCGCCGGATTCATTTTTGTTGGGACATACCGCCATTCCATCTGCGCTGTCAGCTTCTGAAAGCTGGCGACTCTATTCGATACGAATATATTGAATTGCGTCGGCTCATTCCGAATCCATACAGAGCAGTTGTTGAGTCTGAGCAACAGTAAAACTTTCCAGCAAACAGTTGTATACTCGCAATCTCATTAATAAGCTTAGAGAGCAATGCAGCACAACAAAGCTCCAGCTTTAGGACTGCAAGAGCCTTGAGAGGAGCCACACGGGATCTGGAACATAAAAGATGATCATGCGAACTTTCAGTGGACCTCAAAACGATATAAATGCATGCTCCGTAAGCATGTATGCTGGCATCGCAGAAACCATGAACGTCAACTTCTGAATCTGGATATGAGACCAAACGTGGAAAAACAAAACGCTGCGAATTTGATAGATTATCGCAAAAAAGTCATCCATGCAGTTGTGAGAGAGACTGGCAAACTCTCATCCCACTGAAGCCTTTCCTTCCACAAGGGCTGCAAAAATATCTTCGCTTTCGTTATGACCGGCCCAATCAAGCCGAGAGGGTCATAGAAGCGAGCAATGGTGGACAGCATAGAGCGTTTCGTTGGCCTTAAAGACATCTGCTTGGGCGAAACAGAGAAAAACAAATCGTCTGAAGCAGGATCCCAAGATAATCCAAGTGCCTTCGTGAAATCAGTTCCATCATGGAGCTTCAATAGCTGTTCTTTATCCTGGCTAGGGATTCCACTCAGTAATTCCGAAACATTAGAGCACCATTTTCTAATCTGAAAATTGCCCTTAGCCAACAATTCAGAAGTCTGCTTCATGATTGTGGCAACTTCATCCACAGAATCTCCGCCAGTCATTAAATCGTCGACGTAAAAATCGCGCTTTAGTATGACTGAGCCAATTGGGAATTTCTCTTGCTCATCCTTAGATAACTGGTGCATGCATCGAATGGCAAGAAATGCAGCTGGTCTTGTCCCATAGGTGACAGTGTCAAGTCTATAAATTTGCATCTTCTCCTGAGGCGATTCTCTCCATAAGATGCACTGCAGGTAGCTGTCCGGTTCCGATACGCGCACGCACCTATACATCTTGCATATGTCGCCGGTCAATGCGACACGAAACGTTCGGAACCGTAGCAAGGTATGCAACAGTTTCGCTTGGATGATGGGTCCTGTCATGAGGACATCATTAAGCGAAAATCCTGAAGATGTTGCTGCTGAGCCATCGAATACGACTCGAAGCTTGGTAGTAGTGCTGTCCTCCTTCAGGACACAATGATGAGGCAAATAACATCTGCATAAAGGAGTTGGTTCGGGCCCCACTAACGACATGTGAGACAAATCTCGATATTCCTTTATAAATGCAGAGTACTGCGCTTTAAGCTGCGGATGACGCTCCAGCCTTCTCTCCAAATTGACAAAACGACGAAACGCTTGCGTGTATGAGTCCCCCAATACATCCAAGTTTCGCTTCAGAGGCAGCTTCACTGAAAATTCCCCAGATGGCAGGCGAGAAAAATGATTCCTGAAGTGATCTTCGCTGTCAACATCTTCCTGCTTAACTTTGTCTGATGCCAAGCCGCAACATTCGATCTCCCAGAACCGTTTCAGCAACACCGCGATTTTGTCGTGCGAATCCTCCTCAATAGTCGCTGTGGAATGTGTTGAAACCAATGCTGTTCTGCGCGATTGATGCCCTCCTCCCGATACCACCCAACCAAAACGAGTTTTTTGCAGCAATGGTAATCCTGGCGCCAGCTCGACTTGGCCGACTGAGAGAAGGCCAAAAAATAGGCTTGCTCCTATAAGGAGATCAATGCGTTGAGGCCTGAAAAATGCTGGATCCGCTAACCGTATATTATCGGGAATCCTCCAATCTGCAATGTCAACAGAAAAACTCGGTTGATGATCAGTTATTCTCGGGGCGACTAAGGCGACGATGTTCGTTTCATAGTCCAATGCCTGAGAATGCACATTCAGACTGACGGTGTAGCCCTCAGATGCAACGCTGGTATCGCCAAGACCCGATACGGAAGCCGTTGACTTAGTCTTTTTCACCTGCAGGCGTTGTGCGAAACTAGACGTAACTAGATGGATCTGCGATCCTCAGTCCAATAGCGCGCGACACGGTATTAGGGATCCAGCATGATTCCTAATCAAAATAACTGCGGTTGCTAAGAGCGTGACGTCATTGTTGAGATTCTGGGCAATGAGAGAGCTAGATGGAGATGAACTTGCTTGGGGGGGTGATTGCGCCGCAGATTGAGACAAATGCAATGCACCAGGTTGCGCTGACGAAATTGGCGTGTTGAACTGAAGCAATGTATGATGCTTCATACCACAGGTGCGACACCCACTCGATTTACAGGCACGCACCTGATGACCTTTTTTCAAGCAATTCAGGCATAAGTCAAGCTTCTTTGCCTCTTTGAGCCGAAACAAAGGTGACAGGTTGCCAAAAAGTGTGCATGAATATATAGCATGCTCTTGCTTGCCACAAAATCCACAAACGGAATTACAAGAGTTAGTTGCTACAAATGTACTTCTACTGTTGTTAATTTTGTTGCTCTTTTCAACCTGCTTGCCAGGCGAGTAGGTTGCCGTGGCATGTTTCATATTTTCCATTCGCTGGCATCGAGCATCCAAGAACGCTGTAAATTCGGCAATCGATGGTATCTCGGCCATTGATACATTCTCCTCCCATTTAGATTGCGTTGCGCTGTCCATTTTTTGAAGAAGCATGTAAATTAGCATGCATCCAGCTATTTGCTCTGCACTTCCCATTGCCTGCAGAGCACGCAAGTGCGCATTCAGGCTATCCGAAAATTGACGCAGCTTACATGCGGACGACGTTTCTAATCTCTCAAGCCCCAGAATCTCGCAGACGTGTGCCTGAAAAACAAGACGTTTGTTACTAAAACGCTTATTAAGCAAATCCAAAGCCACGGAATAATTTTCCGCAGAAATCTCCAACGCCCTTATAGCATCCAAAGCTGGACCTTGCACACAGGATCGCAGGTGTTGGAGTTTCTCGATACTTGACAAATCCGGATCCTTGTCGATGATAGTTTTAAACATTAACGAAAAATCAGCAAACTCCGTGTAACCACCCGAAAATGTTGGCAGTTTTAGTTCGGGGATGCGGGATCGATTTGCCAGAAACACGGTTGGCCGGTCCAATGAGTCATCGTGGCGAAACGTGGAACAAGTCGGATGTTCAGTTTGCCGTTTCTGAATATGATACCGAGCACTAACTTCGACCGTTATCACGAACTCGTCAAAATCACTTCGCAATTTGCTACCGATTTCGTTATAGTCTAGTTCTTCGAGAGAGTCATGCGCGCTTCTAAATGCCGTCTTAATATTCGAAATCAAGTTTAAACGCACTTCTAATTCAATATTATTCATTGCATTGATTTTGGCATCACTAAGTTCAATTTCCATGGACTTTGCACGTTCAAATAGCGCATTGACCTTGCGCTTAAGAAATGTCACCCTGTTTGCCGTACCGGCATTGTTCGCGTTTTCTTCGTCTGCCATAGTTCCGTTATTCTTTGCGCACACTCAAAACCGAAAACTGAGTAAGCGAGAAGAAACGGACACTGTACTTGTTTGTATAAAACGCGCACCAACGGTAAATGTGCATATGTATGTATGTATGCAACTATGCGCGCACTATGCTAACAAGCAAGAGTAATTGTTTTAAATAATTATTAACAAATTATTAATCACGTCGGGGTCACCAAATTATGTTGCGGCTAGGGTGAGCTTTTTCACTAGCACTTCTGACTCAAATAGTCAGCAAATTAATCCAATTGTCAAATTATTTCGCGGCTAGAGTGAACCCTTTCACTAGCACTTCTGACTCAAAATAGTCAGCAATTAATCCAATTGTTTGAACCACCAAATGCAAAACAAAAACGCACGAACACTGCTTCTGTTTAAAGCAAATACAATTTGGGGTTTATTGGCAAATGTTTAATAATGTTTGTTGCACAAAAGGTTGTTTTATGTAAGTCAAGCGACAAGCCAACGTGCTTGCCGCTTGTTACAATTTTGATTCCGAGACGAACAATTCGATATGATAGATAATTTCACACTGAGAGCCGAATTCAAGATCGGCTGCAGCTGAACCAAAAGGGTCCAGCGCGGGCGACAAAACAGTAAGCTACAAATGAGCGCAATGAGTGCGTTTGTTCGAAACTACATTTTGTTTGTGCTGCCAACGCCTAAGCTGCGCTGCCTGGTGAGGCGCTGAACCGAACAGGAATAATAAATGACTCTTTCCAACTAATGGGGAAAGAGTATAACTCCACGGACAGTTTAAAAAGACCAAATAATGGCTTAGAAATACCTTAAGCACAGTACTTGAGCACGCAGCCTTGTACTCCATCAGGTCCCGGTGAAAATACAGGCTTAATGGCTTTTTGGCCACGTAGAAACGAACTTTCAGTGATTAAAGACCCCAAAATGCAACTGGAGCCATTTACATTATAAGGATAAGGTAAAACCAATTGATAAGGTTGTGAACTGTAAGTCGTTTGCAAAAATTCGGCAAAGAGATCGGCGATAGCCTGATCTGAGTCAGCTGTCTTTTATTCGAAAAATACGGTTGATGGAAGTGTTGATGACCTACGCTTCGCATTAACAAAGTTATAAAACCTTTTAGGATCCCGCTGAAACTGTAACCTACAGTTCCTGAGGTAGTTGTTATAACAGTGTCCATTAAGTGCAGGGAAGTTAGATCGGGCAATCAAATAGCGAAAGATATCCGAGGAAGAGCCAGATTCCTTGAACTTGTTGTACAATCTCTACTTTCTATTTTTTAAATTTGTGTAAACCACACAGATTTGTTAGACCTACGAGGGTTGCAAAACGGGACACAGGAATCAAATAATGAATTTAAAGTATCATAAAAATATTCGATTGCACAATCAATATCTCTACACATGTACAGATGGGATCAGTCAGTCTGAGATAGGAGCTGAGCGAGTTTAGTAAAATCGGTTTTCCGAAATTGACGAACTCGCTCAGCAAGTTTTCTACCTGGGCTTGGCACCCTGGCTGGTAAGTCAATTAACACTTCCAAGGATGGGTGGTAAGGATCTTCAGGAGTGGACATGGGTACAGTACGGGAGACAGAATAGAAGGAGGAATCCAAGACAAAAATAAGATCAAGCATTTTAAGTAAAGAATTTGGGATACCATTGATATGACACAATGGCATCCCAAACAAATTATCAATAAAATCGTGCTGAGTCGTGGGAGTCAACACACTTGAATCAGGACTAGAAATCCAGGTAGCTTCGGCAATATTAAAATCACCAAGAACTACAAGAAAATCGCGATCAGAAAGCATAGATGAGACAGAATGTATAGCAGAAGCATGGGAAGAATAAACAGATAAATCTGAAGAAGGTGGTATATACGAACAAATAATAAACAAGTTAGAATGCTATAGTCGAGTATACCCGACTATAAAACTCCCCGTACCCAGGTCTAAAATATTCAATCATATGTTCGTTCACTTACACATGCATGCACACATGTACAGTGCCGCACACACGCGAGCCAAAGGCTTGGCATTTTAAGTCGTGGCTGTGCTTCTTCTCCCCTCGTTCAAGTACCGAATCTTGTCTGTTGAATAACTTCCGTGTTTATTTTCCGATCGACTTAAAATTTGGACAGTATATTAAGAGTGACTAAAGTATTGTACATGCCAAATTCCAATGCTATATCTCTAAAACTATGGCTGTAAAACGTGTTGATCGATTTGTCGGGGAACGGGGTGAGATATCAGAGATTGGAAACAAACTTGATCTGCGTATGGTATACAGGAACCTACATTCCAAATTTGGTGTCTCTAGCTCTTATAGTTGCTGAGATCGACGCGTTCATACAGACGGACAGACGCACAGACAGACGGACATGGCCAAATTAAATTCTCTTTTGATACTGATCAAGAATATATATACTTTATAGGGTCGGAGATGTCTCCTTCTGCCTGTAACATACTTTTGCACAAATCCTTTACCCCCTTTTTACCCATCTTGTGGGTACAGGGAGTAAAAAACAAACACCACAAAAACTTAGTTCAATAGCAATAAATTCAATATCTACAGAACTATCGGTTAGTACTATCTCAGAAGACAAATCAACGTCAACAGCAATAAGTACAACACCACCACGACGAGGGGTGGAATCGTTTCTAAATATAGAGAATTTATTAGAAAGAATTTCAGAATTAAGAATGTCGGGCCTTAGCCATGTTTCAGTAAAGGCAACGACATGGAAAGGAAAAGTTAGAATATTTAGATAAAGATTACTAAGTTTACCACAAAGACCTCTTACATTCTGAGCCCAGTGAGAGGGAGGATGTTAGTTTTTGTGAACTATCAGATACTACAAGAGGTGGATTAGAACTACCACCGGAAGAAGGAAGTGCAAACGGAGGCCGATTTTTCTTTTTACCGTATATTCCTTACCATCTAAGTGGACGGCCCAGAATTCTTGCAACAAATATTGTTGAAATATTCAGTCGGAATTTGAATTTGAACTTTTGCACCGTAATGTGGGCTTTAGATTTGGCCTGTATAAAGGCCTTCACATCATCAGATGTAGTATTAGGGGCAAGCCTAGAAACAAAGATTTGTTTCCGTGGTGGAATACCTATAAGGGTCTTAGTAGCTAACGCAGTTGCATCCAATGGAGCCACAGCATTGGTTACTAGACCAGTTGATTCGATTGGTATATTATCACTAGAGTGTTGATCTGGATCAACAGTGTTAATAGCCAGCTACTCAGAATACTTTACGGGGTCAGAAAGAACAGCATCCATGGGTACGATGCTATTTTCGTCACTTATGATTATAGAATTATGAGAAGAGGGGGACGATAAATTGATCAATTCTAACTGTTTATTAGTTGCGGATGTAGTGGAAGCATGTGTAGGGAGCTGCAGTTCATTGGGGCCAATAGACAGCCTAAAATTAGCCTTGTTCCGTTTAAAGTTTCATACTTTTAAATTCTTTCACCAAGTCGGAAAACCCATCTGAACAGTTTTTTCAACCGTCCGAATATGTCACTAAAGCCTTTTTTAGTCTGCCTCATGAAACCCATGATGTCCCTTTCAACATCCCTACAGGATACACATGTCCACTTGAGGGCAGACTTTGACTCAATCTGGGCCACAATTCTGCCGTTTAGACCAGCACATTTTTCGTGTGACACATTGTCACACAGCCAGCAACAAACAAAGCCCATCTTAGAGTTTGCTCTAACCTTGCAATTTTTAGTATAGCAGACAAACATTTTTATTAAAAGAAAAAGTTTAAAGAGATGAAAAATAAACTATAAAGGAACCACTGCTCAAAAATAGAAAGTACAAATAAAAAGGAAGGCACCCTAGGGTGAAATTTGTTGACGCGGATTTGTACTTACGCACAACAACACCGATTAGAAAAAAATAAGCGCGGGCGCGTTGATCGAAATCAGCACAACGGAATACAAAACGAAGAGAGAAACCGTAACCAACACCAACGATAGAAGTGCGCGAGAGCGTTAAGCAAACGTTGAGAGCGCGAATTAGTAGAAATACGAAAACAAATATAAGCACAATGCAAACTTCACAAATCAACCACCAGCTTGCTTGTGATGCTGTTTGTTGTTGTATTTAAACAAATTTAGTAAATATTAATGTAATTAAATTGCAATATAATGTCCAACAATGATCACACAACCGATGTATATCACACGTCACAAGAACAAAACAAGTAAGAATGCTTTAGTCGAGTATACCCGACTACAAAACTCCCTGTACCCAGGTCGAAAATTTCCGATCGCTTCTTGGTACATTTACGTGTAGATACACACATACACAGAGACGCAGACATACAAGGGACAGCAAAGCGTCAGCGCAAGCGATGCATTTTAAGTCGTGGCTGTGCTGCTTCTTCTCCCCCTCGCTCCAGTACTAAATCTTGTTTGTTGAATGACTTCCGTGTTTATTATCCGATCGACTTGAAATTTTGACTGTAGAATAAGAGTGACTTAAGTATTGTATATGCCAAATCGCAAAGCTATATCTTCAAAATTGTGGCTGTTAAACGTTTTGATCGAATTGCGGGGGATCGGGAGAAGATATCTGAGATCGGAAACAAACTTGACCTGCTCCCGCTATACACGAACCTACATTCCAAATTAGGTGTCTCTAGCTCATAGTTTCTGAGATCAACGCGTTCATACATACGAACAGACAGACGGACAGAGAGACAGACAGACGGACATGGCCAAATCGAAATCTCTTTTGATACTGATCAAGAATATATATACTTTATAGGGTCGGGGATGTCTCCTTCTGCCTGTTACATACTTTCGCACAAATTCAATACCCCCTTTTTACCCATTTTATGGGTACAGGGAGTAAAAAACACAAGTTATCACTTGATATCACGAGGAAAATAAACTAAAACCATGCGCAAGAAAAAACACGTTCGTTGCGAATGCGAAGCGAATGCGAATTGCTGATATTTGCTGATATACATAATTGCAAACATTGGGGATGTTTTGTAAATTTTTTTAATGTAGTTCGTCCACTACTAGATTCCATAACAGAGGAGACAAGACACCGCCATGCGGCGTGCCTCCATGTGCTTTCTTTTTTATGGCAGTGGTCCCTAATTCGGCTCTGACTCTTCTGCAGCTCATCAGGTTGTGTCGTCACTAGTCTATTGCCTTATAAGATGCTGTGGCTCTCAGGCCATGCATACTTCTGGCTATACATTATTGAATGCACCGAGGATATCTAACAATGCTCCCAGCGTACTGGGTACGCTACCATATTGGCTACCAGCGAATGCAGCGCTGTCACCACGGATTTCCCCTTAGTGTACGAGTGATGGATGAGCTTGAGTCCTCCTTGATGTGGAGCTCCAGTAATTTTTCCAGTGATTCCAGCATATTTAATATGTAATGCTAGTTCTATTTCCTTACTTAGAACTTCAATTTTATGTTATCTGTGTAATCTATAGTTTTTTGTATATTATTTAATTTATGTAGAACTTTTATTTAGTCTGTTCGTATTTATATGTTTCGCGATCTTCGTTACCAAAAAAAAAAAAAAAAATACTTTGGGCAGGATCACGACCTATGCAGTTCTTTAGGAATTGGGCTTCAGGGATTTGTAGCTCGTGTACGAGTCTATGGCTTTTTATCGGTGTGATTATGTCTGCGGATAGGTCTGAGTTTATTGTTTGGATAGTTTGAGGTGTGTTAGGTTCGACGTTTTCTCCACACCCAGGGAAATGCGTGTTAAGTCTACAATATTGGAAGAGGTGAGTCATCCGTAGATTTTCCCTGAACATTCGCTGTCCTTACTCTAGATTTTAATAAATAGTTTAAAAGAGACTCACCTCTGTCAGGACTGCCCCACACAGTATGATGGTGGCTTTCGTCCCGACAATTAGTGACTGCCTCCGCAGGCATGCCCCAGCCTCCTGAGTTTTTCTGGTGGTGCCTCCCTTTCGTGCGCCATGTACCAGGATGACGTCGTTTCGCCATCCTCGTGATCTTTCATCTTGGAGGTCCTCGGGCGTGGACTGTGACCGTTTCCACGATTTCCACACTGTTGGCAGCTTCCACCATAGAATTTTAGCTCCATTGAGCCAACTTGTACTATCGCATGTGGTTGGTACGGGATGCAGAGTCTCCAACCTCTTTAGTATCGTCTCGAGCAGTTGTATTTCCAACAGTATCTACCGTTCTGGCGATATCTTACCATTGCGTTTGTCGACAAGCACCTTAACAAGATATCGTCGCTCGCGGACTCCCTCGCGGATTTATTGGTGAAGCGGAGCCGCTTGCTCCTGAGCACTCCGGCGTTAGTCGTCTCGGTCGTGCGCTGTCGTTTAGTGGCTAATTGCTTCTCGACCTTGTTGTTCGCGTAATTGCCGCACGCAGCCTGTAGAGTAGGCCTCTGGGCAAAGTGTTTACGACCTTGAGATCGCCCGACGCCAGCTTGCTCCTCTCCTTGTGGGTGAGGTCTGTCGTTGAGCCGAGCCCTGATTTTGAGAGCCGCTTTATATTGTGCCTTGCTTCTCATACCCTGCTTGGGTCCGACCCTCCTAGAGGTATCGCACAGCCAGAACCTTAAGAGCTGGAATGCTGAAATTATTACAGTAGGTTCCATCTATGATGAAATCGCACACTAACACGGGGTTTTGGAAAATTCCAGCCACAAACGTGGAAAATCGCTAAAAACTGTTGTATGATATTTTTTTGTATACCATCCAATCGGCTACAAACTGGTTTTCGAAGATCTACACAAAAAGTAATTAGACAAATATTTCATTGATTTTTGGAATATCCACAAAATGGGTTTTCAAAGCTCTTTACCTAAAATAAATCGATACGTGTCTCACCGAACAGACGGACAGACAGACGGATATGGCAAAATCGAAATCTCTTTTTATACTGATTAAGAATATAAATACCTTATAGGGTCGGAGATGTCTCGTTCTGCCTTTTAGATATACAGATTTAGTACCCCCTTTTTACCCATTTTAAATGTACAGGGAGTAAAAAGTTAGGTTCTTCGGGTGTCAACGTATCGGGGAGAATACAGGTGGAAAGCTTTCGTCTGGTAGTATAATTCTTACAATAGACTTTAATCTTATTTTGAAATCTATTCCAAAAATAATTGAAGAGTGGGGTTAATGGGGTTAATGTCAATTGAATGAGATTATTTGTTTAGTTAGATCGGCTTAACACATTTTCATAGCCCTACACAAAACATCATTAGGTTAAACTATTTAGGAAAGTGTACTTTCACGGGAGAGAAAATTGTGGTATTGTATTGTGTGTATTTATTTCGATTGACGAAAGTAGTCAAATTCAATATATTGCTTTTAAAGCTATATATTTCGCCGGGCAACAATGGGGTGTTTCCAGCTAGTATACAATATTTTGCTTGAATCTTATCAAAATCGGACCACATTATTGCATTAGCAATAATCGGTAGAGAATTGTATAAAAAACTTTTCTACTAGGATGCATATCTTCGTCAAGTCGAATACAGTCGCACTTTCTAGTTTTTCATTATTTTAATTAATAAATTAGATTTTTAGGAGCCTCATGGTCATCATTAATTACAAGAATCGTTGATATGAAAAGTATTGGCTGGTCAGATAGTACTATTTCGGATGCGGCCAGCATCCTTATCAGCGATCTTATTGTTCGAATTTTTATCCAAACTTGTCCTTAGATTCCGCTAGATTCAAACCCAAGTGCTTAAGCCTATGCTCCATTTGCTGTTCGAAATCAGGTTTAAACTAATTATCCGCAACAAAGCTCTCTTTTGTTAGCATGGCGCTTACTCGCAGTGTCTAAAACTCTATGCTCCCTCTATTTATGAGAATCGTTTACCCCGCCAAATAAATAACTGGGCTTATCTTTTTTGTTGAAGTATGAACATGGGACACTTCGACGTTAAAAAGGTCTCAAGGTAAACTCAAGTGGCTAAAATAAATTAAATTAATTTATTTAATAAATTTTCAGTGTAGGGCTATGAAAATGTCTTTGAAAAAAAAACAACAAAAAAATGTCCAACTCATTTGTCCTTGACTTCCATTTCCCGCCCGTGGCGACACGGAGTAGATTTTCCACAATCATTTGGCATTTTCAGCCAATTTCAACAATAATAGTAAGAATCCAAATTAAATCTTCCCAACTGTTTTCCGCCCGTTGTATTGCCCGAAAAGAACCGAGGTTTTTGTATTTATATTTGGAAATTAGTATAAAGCCACGTGTATTTTAAAACCGATAGCACATGTGACGAATTATTTAATGTGAGGTGCTTTGAACATTAGTTTCAAAATGATTGTATGATAAACAGAAGTTTGAAAATGAGTTTGAAGCCAATCGGACGATAATCAAAAAAGTTTCATACAACAGTTTTCCACGAATTTTCCGACTTTGGGGGTAGATTTTCCAAAATCTTTGACCACCGCGCCTATTATTTTTGCCCATAGAACCTTGAAAATGAGTTTGAAGCCAATCGCATGAAAATTATAAATGTCGAATGTCAGACTTTTCCACCGATTTTCCGACCATGTGGTCAAATTTCCCAAAATCGCTGATACACGTGTCGAATTATTTTACGTGAAGAGCTTTGAAAATGAATTTGAAGGTGATCGGACTAAAATTAGACTTTCGCCCATACAACCTTCAGACACCCATTTTCCACCCATGGGGGTGGATTTTCCAAAATCGATGAAATATGAGTCAAATTAATTTTTGTGTAGATCTCTGAAAATGAGTTTGAAGCTGATTGGATGGTAAACAAAAAAGTTTTATACAACAGTTTTCCGCGATTTTCCACGATTGTGGGTGGAATTTTCCAAAATCCCGTCTTATTGTGCACTTTAATCACAGATGGAACCTACTGTGAAAATTTCAGCATCCTAGCTCTTATGGTTTGGGCTGTGCGATGATTGCCAATCAGTCAGTCAGTTAGTCAGTCAGTCAGCACAAGCTCTTTTATATATACTAGCAGGTAATATCCCGGCCTTGCCCGGGGAAATATTGAGATGAAAATGCATTTTTTTCTTGAATTTGACTTCTCTCGTCAACCGTAAGAAATATAACTAAATAGTTGAGCCACGTGACTAATGTTTTCAGTGTAGGGCTATGAAAATGTCTTTGAAAAAAAAAAAAAAATGTCCCACCCATTTGTCCTTGACTTCCATTTCCCGCCCGTGGCGACACGGAGTAGATTTTCCAAAATCATTTGGCATTTTAAGCCAATTTCAAGAATAATACTAAGAATCCAGATTCAATCTTTCCAACGGTTTTCCGCCCGTTGTATTGCTCGCAAAGTACCGAGGTCTTAGTATTATTTATATTTTTCAAAACCGGTAGCACATGTGACGAATTATTTAATGTGAGGTGCTTTGAAAATTAGTTTCAAAATGATTGAATGATAAACAGAAGTTTGAAGTCAATTGGAACATAATAAAAACAAAATTCATACAACAGTTTTCCGTGAATTTTCCGGCTTTGGGGGTAGATTTTCCAAAATCTTTAACCACCGCGCCTATTATTTTTTCCCATAGAACCTTGAAAATGAGTTTGAAGGCAATCGCATGAAAATTAAAAATGTCGAATGCCAGACTTTTCCACCGATTTTCCGACCATGGAGCTGAATTTCCCAAAATCGCTGATACACGTGTCAAATTATTTAATGTGAAGAGCTTTGAAAATGAGTTTGAAGGTGATCGGACTAAAATTAGACTTTCGCCCATACAACCTTGAGACCCCCATTTTCCGCCCATGGGGGTGGATTTTCCAAAATCGATGAAATATGTGTCAAATGAATTTTTGTGTAGATCTCTGAAAATGATTTTGAAGCTGATTGGATGGTAAACAAGAAAGTTTCATACAACAGTTTTCCGCGATTTTCCACGCTTGTGGGGGGAATTTTCCGAAATCCCGTCTTAGTGTGCACTTTCATTATAGATGGAACCTACTGTGAAAATTTCAGCATCCTAGCTCGTATGGTTTGGGCTGTGCGATGATTGCCAATCAGTCAGTCAGCACGAACTCTTTTATATATATAGATATAGATTATTAGAATTTTATTTAGTATTTCTTGGTATTCGTGATGATCTTCGTTGGTGATGACTTTCTTGGTGATAAGAACCACCCAAGTGACCGTCCGTACTTTGAAGTCGGTTCGGAAATCGAGCCTACCTAGTCGATCCCTATGGAAGTCGATTCGGAATCATACATGTGCTACCTTGGGTAGTTATCTGTGAGAAGTGACTCGATCTGCGCTTGAGTGCATCGTCCGCAGTCACTAGCAATAACGGCGCGTGTGGTCGTTATTGATTTATTGCTTCTTGCTTTTTTGTTTGCAGCAATAATGATGCTCTTACTTATCTATATTTTGCTTCACTTTTTGTTTGGAACATTAATCATGATTATTAATTATAATTACTTGCTGATAATTTCATGATACTTTATGATGCGAGATGTCCAATGGAATTCTAACCGTTATTTTAATGATATTATATATATTGTTTTTCTTTCAGAAATTGCTCGAATTGGAGAAACAAAGAAAATTCTTCAATTATGGTATATAGAGGAAGAGCAAATTATTGTTATCCTTTGTGGAAAACAGCGCCATTTGAGACTTCTGCCTATAAGGGCACTGGAGACGAGCGATGTAGAATGGATTAAAGTAATAGAGTCTAAAAACTGTATATCTGCTTGTACTGGAGTAATTCGACGATACCCTAATATTGTGTATTCATTTATTATTGCATTAAAACGACCAAATAATCACACACAAATCATTGTTTATGAAATTAATCGCACACGTACAAGACACCAAAAGACTTGTGAATTTACAATCGGATATTTGGCACAACATCTTCAAATACTCTCAGACATGCGCCTAGTTGTTGCTCATCAAAGTGGATTCACAGCGTACTTTTTAAGAGGAGAAGCAACCGCAATGTGTAAGTGTTATGCATATTTAAAAATTTCTTATTTCCACATATCTATATACATATATACTTATTTTAAATATTTTGCTACGCCCTGTGTAGTGGCGGCAATATTGACAATATAAATTGCTAGCCCAACCTTGCCCGGCGACATGTTTAGATTACAATGCATTGTGTTTCATTTAACTACTTTTGTTAATCATTAGATTTTCCTGCCCGTGGCGGTAGATTTTCCAAAAACTTTGAGAACTGCGCTATTATGTCGTTGCGTAGAACATTCAAATTTAAGACCATGGGGGTGAATTTTCCAAAATCGGTGAGAAAGGTATCGAATTATACGTGAAAACTTAGAAAAGGAATTTAAAGGTGATCGGATTAAAATAAGACTTAAGCCCATACAACTTTGACACCCCCACTTTTCTCCAAAGGGGGCGGGTTTTTCAAAATCGGTGATATATGTGTTAAATTAATTTTTGTGTAGATCTTTGAAAATTAGTTTGAAACCGATAAACACAAAAGTTTCATGCAACAGTTTTCCGCGTTCACTTATCTACCGTGTTTGTATGTGATGCAAATTTAAATTTCATAGGTACTTGACCTCGTTGCTAGTTTCTAAGGGAATTCCTGCCAATATTGTCTGCTTCATTCTCTGCAATTTATACCTCCGAGTGAAAAGGACGATGCCAGTTTTGGTAGGGTTCAGGATGAGACCAACCTCCTTACACCAGTCTTATGACGTCCTTAACCCTAGTTGGATTATATTATATTGCAGAGTGGTTGTTCGAACCTGCCTCGGGCTTTAATGACTAAATGATCGACATACCTTTGGCATTGTACACCTTTTACTAGAGAAAATATGTAGTAGTTCATATATTCATCATTCGCATTCGCAACGGACGTGTTTTTTTCTTGCGCATTGTTTTAGTTTGTTTTCCTCGTGATATTAATTGATAACTTGTGCTATTTTCTTTTTGTGATGTGTCTTATACATCGGTTGTGTGGAACACATTGTTGGACATTATATTGCAATGAATATCATTAATCTTTACTTAATTTGTTGAAATACAACAACAAACAGCATCATAATCAAGCTGGCGGTTGATTTGTGCAGTTTGCATTGTGCTTATATTTGTTTTTGTATTTTTACTAATTCGCGCTCTCAACGCTCGCTTAACGCTCTCGCGCACTTCTATCGTTGGTGTTGCTTACGGTTTCTCTCTTCGTTTTGTATTCCGTTGTGCTGATTTCGATCAACGCCCGCGCTTATTTTTTATACTATGTTCCCGAAGGGAGGGTGGACTTGTGATTCATGTAGTGATGGTGAAAAGGTATTATTTCATTGCTGAGGCAGACTAAGAATGGCTTTGGAGACATATTCGCTCGGTTTTAAAAACTGTTTGATGGTTTCTTCGATTTGGAAAACGAGTTTTAAAGCATGAAACCTTTAAATGACTCCCCCAAACGGAAAAGGCTAATCTGAGACTGTCCATTGGCTCTAATGAACTTTCGCTCCCTACTCACTTATCCACTACATCCGCTACCAAACAGTTAGAGTTGATTAATTTATCCTCCCCTTCATCCCATATTCCAATGAGACATGACGAGAACAACATCAGACCCATGGATGTGGTTCCTTCTACCCCGAAGAGGTTCCTGATTCGCTGATTGTTGGCACTGTCGATGCAAATCAACAACTGAGTATCGATAGTGCCAGTCATTCACTCGAATTATGTGGTCAATCAACCATTAGTATGGCAATCGGATGCTCATACTATGTAGGTGTTCCACCACGTAAACAAATATTTGATTCGCTTGCCTATGATACTATATCTGATGATGTCAAGGCCTTTATACTGGCCAAGTCAAAAGCCAATAATACGGTGGAGAAATTCAAATTTGCTTATCCTCGGGAAATTTCGTCTTTTAAAAGAAGTGATCCGGCTGAACATTTCAATAATATTTGTTGCAAAGAATTCTGGCCCGACCACTTAGTTGGTAAGGAATATACGGTAAAAAAGAAAAATCGGCCTGCGATTGCCCTTCATCTTCCGGTGGTAGTTCCAATCCACCTCTTGTAGTGTCTGATAATTCAAAAAACCAACATCCTCCCTCTCACTGGGCTATCAGGATGATAGAGGTCTTTGTAGTAAACTAAGTACTCTTTAAATAGCTTAACTTTTCTTTTCTATGTCGTTGCCTTTTCTGAAACATGTTTAAGGCCCGACATCCTTAATTCTGAAATCCTGTCTAATACATTTTTAGAAAAGATCGCACTTCTCGTCGTGGTGGTGGTATTCTAACTGCTGTTGACGCTGATTTATCTTCGGAGATAGTAATAACCGATAGTTCCATAGTTAATGAATTTATTATATTATTTGCATGCTTCTGCTATGCAATCTGTCTCTTCTATGGTTTCTGATCGTGACTTTCTTTTAGTTCTTAGTGACTTTAATATGGCCGGAACTACCTGGGTTGCTAGAACTGACTTAAACGTGTTGACTTTCACATCTCAGCACGATTTTATTGACAATTTATCCGTTGGTTTAACCCATAGGTCTAACAAGCCTGTGTGGTTTGCGCGGGATAAAAAATACTTGAAAAATAAAAAGTCGAGATTGTATAAGAAGTTTAAGCAATCTGGCTCTTTCTTCTATCTCTCTTTCTATTTGATTGCTCGAGCTCCTCTGTACTTAATATACATTGCTATTATAACAACCTTTGAAGCTGTAGGTTTAAAAACGGTTTTATAGTTTCGTTAATGCGAAGCGTAGGTCATCCACACTTCCATTAACCGTATTTTTTGAAAAGCGACAGCTGACTCTGATCAGGCTATTGCGGATCTTTTTGCAGAATTTTTTTAAACGACTTATAGCTTAGGTTAGGTTAGGTTGCAGTGGCTGGAGCAGAGACCCACTCCACACTTGGGCCAGGAATTGGCCCTATGTGATACCACATAATGTCTTTTAAACACTTTGTTCCCCCTTAAACCAATTTGACGATTTTAAGAATTTAAGGATACTGTAAATCCCAACCTCGGATACGTACGATAGGGTATCAAAACTGTAGTGTCCCAAGTGCTGGAACCTTCTCCTGCTGAGTGCAGGACAGTGACAGAGCAGATGGTTCTACGCTCTCTATTTCTTCTACTATACCACAACTTCTGCAGAAGTCATGGTGTGGTACTCCCAGTCTGTTAGCGTGAGTCCCTATAAGGCAGTAGCCTGTGAGAGCCCCTATTATTGTCGAGATGTGGGATCTCCTGTGTTTGATTAAAGCAGATGTGCGCTTTGGGTCAAGGGTAGGCCAAGTGAGTTTGGAGACCGTGCATGTAGTGAGATTACTCCAGCGTTCGGCGGTTAGACGCCTGGTGTACTCCTTACTATGCAGCCTGAAAGTGGACAGAGGCATGCCGACGCTGCTCCTCTCAGCGAGGAGTATATCGTTGGTGCCTTTCCTGGCCAGTTCATCTGCCAATTCGTTTCCTTCTATATTACGGTGTCCAGGCATCCATACGAGGTTGATACTGAGCTTTTGGGCTATCTCGTTTAGAGACTGGCGACACTCAGTGAGTGAGACTGCGTTGTTGGTGCATGAGTCAAGCGCCTTTAAGGCGGCTTGGCTGTCTGAATAGATGTAGATATTCCCTGCACTGATGTTGAGCATGCGCAGGCAGAGGGTGTCTTCCTGGATGGCCCTCACCTCTGCCTGATACACGCTACAGTGATCGGGAAGACGAAAGCTGGTTCTGATTCCTAAATCGGGGGAATATACACCGCCGCCCACACGTTCTTCCAGCTTCGACCCATCAGTGAAGATTCTGATCGAGCCTGGTACATGTTGAACCGGCTTTTCCCAGTCTAAACGGCTAGGAAGGCACACTCTGTATAACTTGTCGAAAGTCAGTTTAGGTGTGCAATAGTCTGTAAAGGGGGGAATCCGAGGTATGGACTTGAGAACTACGGTATGCCCCGTGGTGCCTGTCGTCCAGTTGTTGGATTCCCTGAGTCTAATGGCTGAGTTTCTAGCTAGTCCTTTGGACAGTAGGTCCTGCGGTATTAGATGAAGCATGATGTTCAGGGCTTCGGTTGGAGTGGTGCGTAGGGCACCGCTGATGCAGATTTCTGCACTTCTTTGAACTTTATGGATTGTTTTGAGGTTGGATGGTAGATCAAGTGCGGGCCACCACACTAGCACTCCATAAAGTAGGATGGGTCGGATGACTGCTGTGTACAGCCAGTGGACTATGCGTGGAGAGAAGCCCCATCTGGTACCAATGGCCTTCTTGCAAGCAAAAAGAGCAGTGGTTGCCTTGCATACCCTCTGCTTTATATTTTCTTTCCAGTGTAGCTTGCTATCCAGTACTACACCTAAGTACTTCGCCTGAAAGCTCTGGGTAAGAATCGTGTTATTGATTCTAGGGAGGTTTAAACTAGGGGGTTTGTATTTCCTAGTGAAAAGAACGAGCTCTGTCTTGCTCGGATTCACGCCTAGTCCACAGGTCTTGGTCCATTTTACTAAAGTATTCTGTCGCAGAGGGTTTGCGGAAATTTACCCTGGGTTAGGATTGCAACATCATCCGCGTAGGCTACCGCCACATGCCCCTCCTCATCCAGCGTACATAGCAGTTGGTTTATCACCAGTACCCATAGAAGTGGAGATAGGACACCTCCCTGAGGAGTGCCTCTACTGACGCACCTACTGATCGAGGACTCTCCTAAGCATGAGCTTACTGTCCTGCTGGTGAGCAGCAGTCCTATGAGCTCTACCAGGGGGTCCTCAACCCCCAGACTCGTCAGTGAGGAGGTGAAAGCTACTGGAAGAATGTTGTTAAAAGCTCCTTCTATGTCTAAGAAGGTCACCAGGCTGTATTCTTTGACACTGAGCGATCTCTCGATGCGAGAGACTAAAGAGTGCAGAGCTGTCTCGGTGGACATGCCCTTGGTGTATGCGTGCTGTGTACGCGAAAGTAGGGAGGGGTTAATGAAGTTTCTAAGATGTACATCTAAAATCCTTTCGAGGGTTTTTAAGAGAAAGGAGGAAAGACTGATTGGTCTGAAATCATTCGGTTTGAAGTGGGAAGGTTTTCCTGCCTTGGGTATAAAGACTACTTTCGTTTCCCTCCATGCTAGAGGAATATGGTTGTCGTAAGACATCCTGTGAAGATGCTACGAAGCCACGCTATGATGTAGCTGAGGCTATGTTGGAGTTGAGCTGGGTATATGTTGTCTGGACCCGGTGATTTAAAGGGCTTGAAGGTGCTGATTGCCAACTAATTTTGCGATCGGTTGGTTATTATTACGTTAGTCATGTTTGTTTGGCTATGATAGCTCTGTGTCGCTGGTCGCGTTGCTTGAGAACACCCTGGAAAGTGGGTATTTAGTAGAAGTTCGAGTGTTTGCGAACTGCTTTCTGTCCACGATCCGTCGCCCCTTTGTAGAAGCCCTGGGGGGTTGGGGAGGAGGCTAGAATATTCCTTAAACGTGATGCGTCAGAGGTGGGTTCAATAGTACTGCAAAAATAGGCCCACGAGGCCCTCTTTGCCTTTCTTAAAGCTTTTTTGTAACTGTTTAGCTCGTTCTTGTACTGCGCCCAGGTAGTGTCAAGCGTCGTACTTTTGGCATGATTAAAAGTTCTCCTGCACTTTGTTTTAAGTGTATCGAGTTCTGAGGACCACCATGATGGCTTGAAGGATTCTTTGGGGGTTATTTTTGGGCAAGATATGTCTAGGGCGTCGTTGCAAACCTTTGTTAGGGTGTCGACCAAGGAGTCTACCTCTGCTGCATTTTTCGGAATAAGGGGCGGGGTTTGAGCCAGGTTTTTCCTAAGTAGTCGCATGTATTTACCCCAGCTGGTTTTTCTGGGGTTTTGGGTTTTCTTAAGTGGTGGACGAGATTCGTCAAAGCTAAATTCAATGTAGCGGTGGTCTGAGAAGGAATGTTCTGGTAGAACTTTCCAGGACGCCACCCGCTGTGAAATACAGTCTGAGATAAGGGTAATATCCAAGACCTCACTTCTGTTTTTAATGATAAAGGTGGGGTCGTTACCTCTATTACATAAGTTTAGGTTAGTACTAAGAAGAAAGTCAAAAAGTAACTCACCCCTCTCGTTGGTGTTTGTACTTCCCCATTGTGTGTGATGAGCATTTGCATCTCCTCCCATGATGATGCTCGTCCTCGTGCCTGCACTTTGTGAGACCAGGTCACGGAAATTAGTCGATGGAATACATCCCTCGGTGTCGTGTGGAAGGTAGAAGGAGGCCAGCCTGTAAGATTTAGCCCCCAATTCAAGGCTGGCTACCGTGATGTCTCCATCACTGAACTGGGAGAGTAGAAAAGCATTGTAACGTTTTTTGATTAATAAGCAAGTTCTTATTTTGCCCTTACCGGAGCTATAAAATAGGGTATATTTTGGAGTCCTCAAGCCACAGACCCTGTCAGCAGCGATCCATGGCTCTTGGACCATCACCACATCCACCACGCCAGGTGCTAGGCGCAGCAGAAGCGCAGCCGAGGCTGCCCTACTGTGATGCAGGTTTATTTGGAGTATCTGCATCAAGTAGGGCAGCACTCCTCTCCGTGATCGTCCTATCCGCTTCATCGGCTGATGTCTCGACTAGGAGCTCTTTTTCGGAATACAGCCGGCCCAGTGTCCCACCGTAGTCCGAGCCCGAGGAGACGTAGCCGTCGATACTGCCCTGAGTGGCAGCATCTTCGGCCTCCATCTCCTCGGCCTCACTCGGTGGGTCCACCGACTCTGCCTCGACGCAGCTGGCCAGGTCCGCCTGCGCACCGGCGTCGGATTTGTACACTTTCACGCCAACCTTCCCGAACGAGTAGCAGATGCCACCGCCCTTTCTCTCCGGATGTACCGAGCTCTCGTTGTCTATCTGGAAGACAACCTGCATGGAGGCATGGTTTGTCTTCTCTATATTGAGAACCCTCCAGTTGGACGCAGGCATGTCCGGATTGCATAGCCTGACCATCTCCAGTATGTCATTCGGCTCCGAGGGTTCGCACGGTAGCCAAGCCCTTGCTCTGGGTCTCGAGGGGATGTCCTTTGCATCCACTGCCGCAAGTTTCGCGCCGGGGTATACCTCCCCAAGTTTCTTAACAGCAGCCTTGTAGAGCTGCGCCGACCTTTCGTCCGCGCAAGCGATCAGCTTGATGGTCCCTTGGAACCAACCAGCATCCTCGCATGCCGGTGGTGGGCCTGGGTTTTCGCGCAGCATGGTGAGGCAGATTGGCGCTAGAGCCACCTGCACCCAGCGCCACTGGTGTCGTGGGATGCGCCCTTCCTGACAATTCTTGTCGATGACCCCAATGAGGATCTTGTCCTTCGCCACCTCCGCGAAGGACCTCGACAACGGAGCCTGGGTTCGCACTCTCTTTGCCATTGTGCTTGGCTCCTCCATGGAGCGATTCCGTTTGGTAGCGGTGTGCTGCGCGGTATCCTCCAGTTTAAAATTTGGTAGGACGGCCTTTGCCCACTCCAGATCCTGTTGGATCTTAGCAAAATCCTCCTCAGACGCCTGGTCCCTGGTTATTGGGGCGGTTACATTGCGCGTCAATATTCTTTTGGCCATCCGCTTGTCGTTCGGACGGGCTTTAGACGGGTCCGGTCGAGTGAAGTCGACCGCCCTTTTGCTCACCACTGTGTCTGTTCCTGATTTGCTGCCAACTGACACGCCCATGAGATTGGTGGCTATGTTGGAACAAACCGGGGCAGACACAGTAGGATTCTGCTCTGTAGTGCCGCCTGTCACAGCACTCCTCACCACAGCACTCCTCACCTTCTTGCCAGCTGACACGCCAGAGGCCGAGGGCCTACTGGTGGCTATAATGCCGGCGGAAGACGGGCGTGCTCCAGTCGAAGCTTATAGCTTACAACCTTATCAAATGGTTTCGCCCTATCCTTATCATGTAATTAACTCCAACTTATAATAACTGAAAGTTCGCTTCTATGTGGTTTAAAGGCCATTAAGCTCGTATTTTCACCGGGATCTGATGAAGTACCAAGCTGTGTGCTTAGACACTGTGCTGATGGTATTTTAAAGGTATTTTTTATTCTTTTTAAACTGTCCGTGGAGTTGTGCTCTTTCCCTAACATTTGGAAAGAATCATTTATTATTCCTTTCCATAAAAAGAAAACAAGTCTAACGTCGAGAACTATATGATACATCTAAGTTGTCTGCTATTCCTAAGATTTTTGAGAATTTAATAAGTTCTCAACTTCAACATCTGTGTAGATTCATAATTTTACCCTGCCATCACGGGTTTGTGAAATATAGATCTACTACCACTAACTTATTGGAATTTACTTCTTTTGTCATTAAGGTAGGCTTTTGACCCTATTAATCATTCTCTGTTACTTCACAAACTTTATCTTCTGGGATATCCAAATAACTTAATTTTTTTAATCTCTAACTATTAAGGTCTTAGAACCCGAAAACTTTTATAGGCTAATGCACTTTTTAAATAATTATTTTCTAAATTATAAGCCGCTTTTTCGAATTGAGTCATTTGATGATTTGGGTATCCGTTTAGATCCCAAGCTTAAGTTTAACAAGAATATATTTTCCACCGCTTATCGTGCCTTTGGTGTCATGGGTTTCATTAAGCGTTGGTCTAAAGAATTTAACGATCCCTACATTACTAAAACTCTTCATACTTATCTTGTTTGACCTATTCTTAAATATAGGTATTGTATTTGGTGTCCCCAGTACAAGGGTTATCAGGATAGAATAGAATCGGTTCAAAAACAATTTCTTCTCTTTGCACTCCGGGGTCTTAACTGGAATCCTAATAATCGCTTGCCTTCTTATCGTAGTAGACTTTTTCTAAGAAATCTGCCTTCTCTTTCTGATCGTAGAACCATGCTTGGTGTAATTTTCTTACACAAACTAATTAAAGGGGAAATGGATTCTTCTGAATTAATCATGCAGATTAGTTTTGCAGTTTCGATCAGATGTTCTAGAAACTTTCTTCCTCTTTCTCTTCATGCTGGTAATGCTAACTATGCTGTTGTAATGCTAGTTCTTATTCCATACTCAGATCTTCACCTTTATGTTATCTGTGTAATCTATAGATTTTTGTCTATTGTTTAATTTATGTAGAACTTTTATTTAGTTTGTTCTTATTTATCTGTTCCTCGATTTTCGTTACCGCACGCTACGCGGTGCGCCCCTCGGTCGCTTGGGCGGAACAACAAGCCCGTGCTTTGTGTCGTTGGGCCCTTGATGTACTGCCCGTTCAGTACATCAACGTCCGAATGATTTCTTCATATCATTAATTTCTTGCAGTTGGTATAAAGCTGTGTCTGTTGAACTACCTACTCTATATGCATGCTGTGCCGGGATCTGTAGCAGAGTACCTCTTGTATTATAATCCACCAGCTTCTCCAACGTTTTCAATAAAAACGATGTTAAGCCGATGGGTCTGAAGGACTTGGGGTTGGTGATACCTTTATTCGCGGCCTTGGGGATGAAGACCACCCTAGCTCTACTCCATGCACTGGGTATATGACCGTGTGATAGACTACTTGTCCTTTCCTAATAGGTATACTCCCTGGGAAGTGCGTTTCGAAAAGTAGTTCAAGCTTCCCCATGTTATTGGAGGTGTAGGAGTCATCTTTACTCTTCAGGGCCAAGTTGACCTCGCGCTAGTTTTGAGAGCACTCTATGTAGTCGAGCGCCATTATACATACTTTCTATGGATTCACAGAAGTCTCTTTGGTTCTTCCGCTTAGCCTTAATTAACTCCTTGTTGTAGGAGGTTGTCAGTATAGGTCCCATATATTATCTCTCTTCGCTCTGTTGAAGAGTTGACTGGTGGTATCGCGTAGCTCTCCAAAGCAATCGTTCCACCATGGGCTATCTTTTTCTATGCGTTGTCCTACCTACGGAACAACTTTATTCAAACGCATGGGGTATGCTTCTATTTATACTTTTTACATATTTACAATTTTTCTACAAATTTCTCAAGTTCCAGTGGGTGCTTGGGTATCCCAGACTCGTCACTGGACAGCTCGAGCGACAGGGCTTCCTAGTACATTTCCCAATTAGTGTTTCTATGATTTCGAGTCACTTTGCTGCTATCCATATTTGCTTTGAGCTTGAATAGGTTTGGCCTGTGGTCGGTCATGGACTCTTCTGGTGATACATGCCAGTTCTTTATGTGTGGCTTAATGGACTGCCTTACTGTGATGTCTAGAACTTCCTCCCTGACCCTAGTTATCAGAGTAAAAAAAGTTGATGCCGCGCTGAGGTAGCAAATCGCAGGCGTCACAGTGGGTGCAGGAAATCGAATTTGGTTACACAAGGTGTCGGTGACCCATAAGAAGTCACGCGGACACCGATCATGGCTTAAAGGCCACGCGCGCTTAGCCACTGTGGGTTTGCCAAGTGCAAGACGTTGCGCAACTTATGAAGACAACAGCGCAACGACCACAGGCAGAGGCCGGAGCAGCAACCAATAATGGTAGTTTCAATAAAGAATCTTGTATTTTTGTAAACAAAAATCCACGAACAGATTTTTAACTGGCGCCTGAGCAGGGACCCGGTCTGAAAAGTTCGCGACGTATAAAAAAACCGCGGCGAGTCGTAGTAAAAAGTGAATAAAAAGGTGCCACATACGCGACCGTTAGGTGCCACTACGCGAATACGTTGATATCGAGTGACGCGAAAGTTCCAGAGTCATCCTCATAGCAAGTCATTGGTCACTGCATCAGGGAATCAACTAAATCTACCAGCGCACATTGGGTGGAATCGGCTATTTTTTTTGCATAAACTCCAATTTTAAAGCTAGAAACTTGAAACTTGGAGAATATGCGGCTTATATTATTTGTGAATTTTGAAGTAATTTTTTTTTAGCACTGCAATCACTTTACCCGTATAGGTGTGGGAGATATAGATTTTGCTCATTTGTATGTCCGGTCTGCCACTTCAAATGTTGGTAACTTTAAAAGTGCAATAACTTCTTTTGTCAGTTTGTGTGCTTTTGAAGTCTTTCTTGAAGCGATGCTTGATAAATAAGGATCAGAAGAATCCACTGCATGGTGGAATACGTCTGTTAAGTTGTTGAGTCGGCTATTTTTCCTGACATGTAATATCCTATCACGCTTATAGTATTTGTTGCGAGCCTCAGATGCGTTTTATACTGAGCAACCAACAGGAAGTACAGATGACTCAATAATCTGTGCACCGTGAACTAAAATTTTGTGGACCGTAGCGGTCATTGGATACCACGGATATTTTGTCAAATGCAAACGTAGCATCTCTTCACAAAATTTTTGGAATTTAATCAATCAAATTTAATATTCGCGTGATATAACTATTAAATTATATATAGTTTGTTTAATAGCTTTTCATCAATTTTAAATATAGAGGCAAATAATGCAACATTTAAAAATACCTTTCGCGCCGTATTGCCATCGTTTGGTTTTGGCTTGAACTGTTGACGTCCGGTTCTTTTCAAAAGTCCTTTGAGCTAGCACCGCAAATTAGACATGATTGTGTTGATTTAGTGCCTGTTAAAGTATTTAACACCATTATATCGATAAGCGTCAAGTGTTAGTCACAGACATCTTCTGCATTGCCTTCGTCCGCCTCATAAAAAAATGCCTTTAGGTGTTTTATTTGAGCATCTAAAAGTGCTGTGAATCTGTTTTTAGCGGCTTGCAATATTTAACAGATTGTGGTTACCGGGTTCTCCAATCAATTCGCCCATATTGATCCACCATTTGGAGTGGAATTATTGTTGTAACAAACAATGAATGGTCCAGGCTATTTGGATCGGGTTCATTAAATTTTTGTTTATAAACGCTCGGGCCGGTTGAACCGTCAAAACCATAGCTTACTATCAGTTTTAATTTCGTTATATCAATAAATTCTTTAAGTAAAAAAAATTATCCGAGATGCAGTATGGTCAAGTAAGTTCTGCAGCGGCACTTCGGCAACCGTTTCTGACACGCTTTCATCTATAGGCCAGCTTGTTTTCTTAGCTTTTTATTGGAATTGTTTTCGATATTCTTTAAGCGTATGTTGTTATATTTCTGCTTGGAAACCGAATTTTCTATAATAAATTCCAAGGCCTCATCAGGTGATAAAGGTAGTGGTTCTTTCAATGAAAGCTGTTCCGTTAATTTTAAACTGCCAGGAGAATTTAATGTTGTTTTTAGAATATGTGAAATATCTCTATCATTTGTCTTCTTAGCAGACATAGCAGCTGCAGGAATATGGAGATGAGTTGAATTTTCATTTGAAAGTTGGGATGCCAATTTTGGGTTTAGACGTGACTTTCCTTCGTCATAAAATAGAGGAGGCCGTCCACCTTTATTGCCTCTATTGAATAAAATGATATATCTGATGCAAGCCAGCTAACATTTTGTTCTTTGAATCGTCGAACATTTTTTCGGGCTTTATTCAGCAGACTCTTGACTTGGACAAAAAAATTCTTTATTTTAATTTTAATGTCCATCAAAACATTTCAGGAAGAGAATTTTAAAGTATTTCTGCGCCAGCCCATCGAAAGTAGCGTTGATGTTGCTTTTCCAACCAAACTTCCAGCAAATTGCCATGACGAATAGCAACCTTGCCACATCTATTGAAATATTTCAAAACACCGCATATATCCGCTTATGTTTTAAACTCTACATAAATCTATACATAATAACACATACACATAAGCATTTTTTTGAATCCAACTGTATCTTACTAGATATGGATTTCAATTATTTCATCTTTGTCTTTAGCTGACAACATTGTGAGGCATCTGAAAAGCTTGAAAACACTTGCCCGATGTTCGATATTAACTTTTAACATTTCAACCAAACTACTACATTTCGACATTTTGCAATTAATTCAGATGCTTCTTCATGCGCGAAGCATGGTATATGGTGCGATTTTCCAATGCTTTAACAATATTTGCACCATTACCCGTCACCACTGCCGGTCACTGCCACTGGTCATTAATATTTGAAAACTTCTCCAACGAAGTCATTAACACTTTAGAGATGTGCTCAGCTGTGTGGGCTTGAGTTAATTTAAATACGCGAAGTGTGGCAGTTACTCTAATCATGATGTTTAAATTTATGTCAATCCATATACCTCTAGTCACTGATATGCCTGACACTTGGCACACTATTTTTTTTCACTTAGTAAACTCCTCCGCATATATTTCTTCCATTTCCGTCTTGATCGTATTCCTTGCTGAAGCTTTGTAGTGGGGATGAAGCTCCTCCATCATTTGCAAAAATCCCTTTCCTAAATTTATATTTAATACTAGCAGGTAATACTCCGGACTTGCCCGGCGAAGTATTTAGATGAATGTGCATTATTTTAAATTTTACTACTTTCACAAATATAGCGTATCACAGTTTTCCCTCCCGTGGGGGAAACTAAATAGTTGAACCACGTGACTAATGTTATTTGTGGAGGGCTAAGAAAATGTCTTTGAAGCCGATCTAACTAAACAAATAACTCATTTGTCCTTGACTTCCATATCCCGCCCGTGGCGATGCGGTAGATTTTCCAAAACCTTTGACCAAGCGCCTATAATGTTTACCAATAGAACCTTGAAAATGAGTTTGAAGCCAATAGCATAAACATTAAAAATGTCGAATGTCAGCGTTTCCACCAATTTAGCGACCACAGGGCTGAATTTCCCAAAATCGCTGATACACGTGTGGAATTATTTTACGTGAAAAGCTTTGAAAATGAATTTATAGATGATCGGACTAAAAATTAGACTTTCGTCCATACAACCTTGAGACTTCCATTTTTCGCCCATGGGGTGGATTTTCCAAAATCGGTGAAATATGTGTCAGATGAATTTTGTGTAGATTTTTGAAAATGAGTTTGAAGCCGATTGGATGGTAAACAAAAAGGTTTCATACAACAGTTTTCCGCGATTTTCCACGCTTGTGTGTGGAATTTTTCAAAAAATTCCGTGTTAGTGTGCACTTTCATTATAGATGGAACCTACTGTGAAAATTTCAGCTTTCTAGCTCTTTCGGTTTGGCTGTTGGCTGTCAATCAGTCACCACGAACTCTTTTATATATATACATTGATAGAGACACCAAATTAGGTTCCTGTATACCCACGCAGTTTAAAATGGTTTCAGATTTCGCACACAGATGTTTCCCCTCGCTCCACCGTAATTCGAGAAAAACGTTTTATAAGGTCAATTGTAACGATATAGCCTTAAGATTTGGAACGCATAATGCTTGGGTTATTCTTTATCTAGTGTAAGAGATTTCAAGTCGTTCGGATCATAAACCCCGAAGTTATTCACGAAACAATATTTAGTACTGCAGGGCGTGGTGTAAGCAGCAGCGCAGCCGAAGCTTAAAATGTCTTGCGTGCGCTGCAGAGCACTGCCGCTTGTGTGCGTGTGTTTTTATGTATGTGTGTGTATGTATATGTGTAAGAGTACGAATATGCGATTGGAAATTTTAGACCTGGAGTTTCGTTGTCGGATATACTCTTGTTTTCTCTATATTGATTGTTTGCTATTGCCTTGAGAATTTGTAATGCAGCCAGTACCAAGTAGCACTCGTTATTGTGGCCATAGATATTTATTGTGTATTTGTAATTCTTTCATTATCACCAGCGATAGTACCTCTTCTACTTCACTTGCATGGGGTTGGCTTCTCTGAATTACTTTGTTGCGTAAAAGTTTCGCAATTGAAATTTTTAGCAGGCTTGACGTCAACTATTCAGGGCGAATAAGGAAAATTTGATATGAAAAGTATTGGCTGATCATATAGCGCTATTTCGGACTCACATCAGTGACCTTATTGTTTGAGTTTTTGTCTAAACTTGTGCGTATATTAGTGGCAATTGGCTAGATTCGAACTCGAGTGCTCCCGTCTGTAAGGCGTATGCCTTAACTTCTGACCCACTTGCTGTCCGATCCCTGCTTGAACAAATTACTTTCATCAACAGGTCCATTTGAAATTCTAAGTTCGCACCAAAGCTTAATCCCTTCATCTACAGTTCTATTTTATAGATTTTTTAGAACCGCTTGTATTAAACTTTTTCACTTTTGTAAAAGCTTCGGATTGCTGGCACATCGTTTTTACTCCCATTACCCATAAAATGCGTAAAGAGGGGGTACTAAATCTGTGCAAATGTCTGTAACATTTTGGTCAGTATCAAAAGAAATTTTGATTTGGCCGTCTGTCTGCCTGTCTGTCCGTTTGTATAAACGCGTCGTCGTCAGCAACTATAAGAGCTATAGACACCAAATTTGGATTGAAGCTTTCTGTATACCATACGCAGATCAAGTTTGTATCCGATTTCAGATATCTCCTTCCGTTCCTCCCATTTGGATAAAAACGTTTTATAGCCACACTTTTAAAAAATTTGGCATGTATTGCTTGTGTCACTCTTAATTTACTGTATAAAATTCAAGTCGATCGAATAATAAACACGGACGTTGTTCACGAAAGAATATTTAGTGCCGCAGCGTGCAGATGGAAGAAGCAGCTCAGCCACCACTTAAAATGGCTCGCTTGCGCTGTTGTTTGTGCTGTCGCTTGTGTATTATTTAACTTGAACAGACTTAGAGACTAAGCCTTTGAAATAAACCTTTTGGGTTCTAAGAGTTAAATAGTTGGAGATCCAAAGAATTAAGTTATTTGGAAATTCCAGAAGATGATGTTTGATTGAAATTTGATTTTAGATTGAAATCCCTAGTGGTAGTTGATCTATATTTCACTAAACCATGCAGGGAAGGTGAGGTTATAGATCTACATATATGTTGAAGTTGAGAAGTTATTAATTTTTCAAAAATCTTAAAGCATGGGAAGAATAACCAGAGAAATCTGAAGAAGGTGGTATATAGGAACAAGTAATAAAAAAACAAATACCACAAAAACTAAGTTTAACAGCAATAATTTCAATATCTACAGAAATATCGGCTATTACTATCTCAGAAGACAAATCAACGTCAACAGCAATAAGTACACCACCACAAGTGTGGTTGTGGCGAAAGAATGCAGAATTGAGAATGTCGGGCCTTAAACATGTTTCAGAAAAGGCAACGACTTGAAGAGGAAAAGTTAGGCTATTTAGGTAAAGATTACTAAGTTTACTACAAACACAAATGTGGTTAGTTTTTTACACTATCAGATATGACGAGAGGTGGATTAGAACTACCACCAGAAGAAGGAAGTGAAACCGGAGGCCGATTTGTTTTTTTTTCAGTATATTCTTTAATTATTAAGTGATCCGCCCGAAATTCTTTACTATAAATATTGTTAAAGTTTTCGACCGGAACACTTATTTTAAATGACGTTATTCCCCGAGCATATGTAAATTTATTTTTTCCACCGTAATATGGGCCTTAACATCGTCAGATGTAGTATCAGGGGAAAACCTTGAAACAAAGATTTGTTTCCGTGGTGGAACACCTACAAGGGTCGTATAACAAACCATAGCATAAACACCAATTGAGCCTTGACAATGGTTGATTGACCAGATAGTTAGTGATTCACTGGCACCAGTGGCGCTAGGTTGTTGAGAAGGAACAACATCCATGGACGCGATGCTGTTTTCGTCACTTGTGATTGAAATATAAGTAGAAGCGGACGATAAATTAATAAGGTCAACAAGTTTCATACTTTTAAAATCTCTCCAAATGTGAGAAACCTTTAAACAGATTTTTGACCCCGCGGAAATATTTCCAAAGCCTTTTTTAGTATGCCGCATGATATCCCTTTCCGCCTTCCTACACGATACGCATGTCCACTTTAAACCAGATTTTGACTCAATCTTGTCTATAATTCCTCCGTTAAGGCCAGCACATATTTCATGTGACACATTGTGACATAACCTGCAGCAAACAAAACCCATTTTAACATTTACTCTAACCAGGCAATTTTTATTATAGCAGACAACCATTTTTAAATTTAAAGGAAAATTAAATAGACCAAAACAGAATAAAAATAAAAACACTGCTAAGAAAAGAAGGTACTCAAGGGTTAAATTTGTTGACGTTGATTTGTACTTACACACAAGAAAACCAACATTTGTACAAATATTAGAAGCGCGGACGCGTCGACCTCCGTTGAGAGCGCGAATGAGTAAATTCACAAAAACAAAGTATCAGCACTGCAAATGCACAAAAAAACCACCAGTCTGCTTGTGCGCTGTTTATATAAAAGTAATAATAATTATTAACTTTTAATGTCCAACTTATGACCAACACAACCGATGTATCACACAAGGTAAAAAAAAAAAACGCAAGTTATAATTTGAAATCACAAGGATAAACAAAAAATCGGAAAATATGAGGCGCAAAAAAGAACACGTCCGTTGCGAATGCGAAGCGATAGCGATGATTATGTTCACACTGCAAATATGCTCCGCTGCATTAAGAGCTACGTCGTCGGCGTAGGCTACTATGTGTGTGCCGCTGGGGAGCGTCACCTGATGGATGCCGACATACATGACGTTCCACAGCAAGAGCCCTATGACGGTGCCTTGGGGCACTCACGCTCAAATATGGTGCGTCGCGATGTCATCTGACTTAGTGTAGTGAAAATAGTCCCTCACCAACGCATGCAGGTACGGAGGGACTTCAAATTTAGTTAGAGTGCCAAGATTGCATCTCAAATCAGCTGTGTTGAACGCATTCTTAACGTTCAGGGTCGCAATGAGGCAGTACTGCTTTGCGCCATCTTTCCAACGGGAGCCTTCTATTGCCTCTGATGCAAGCGTGATCACTCTGTCGATGGCGCTAACGGGTGATTTATCCTTACGGAAGCCATATTGCCGAGGCGACAGACCACCACCTCGGCTTATAGCCTCCTCTAACCTCGAGGAGATTATCTTTTGAAGGACCTTGCCACCATAAGCACCCCCTCAGTAGTCACTGGCTTAACCTCAAAAACTGTCAGAAGACCGCTGCCAGGTGGTACTCTGCCCCTGGATAGCAGGCGATCTTCGCGGTGTGGAAATCTCCACAATCGCTTTCAGACTTACTTGGTCTGACGGTGACTCGTGCTTTTTGGCGAATATTCGCTTGACAACCAACTTATACGCCTTTCCCCAGCGATCGTGGTCCGCTGCGTCGCATAGTTGGAAAAAACATTCTCGCTTGCTGCTCTGTATAACCTTCTTTAAGATTCTCCTGACCTCGCTGAAGTTGAGTTATAGCTCCGGCCAGTTGATCTTTTGGCATTTCCTCGTGCACAGGTATCGCCGTCTTGCGGCTAGGCAGGTGCTACGCGCCTGCTCATCATTCCACCAAAAACCGGTTTGTGGTGCATTCTGTAGGCGTTTGCAATCGCCATGCTAGAGTCGCATGCGGCTTCCACGAGCCACCTGGTCGGCCATGCACTGTGCTGAGCCCGTCAACACCATGCCATTCATCGCTGCAGCGAAGTTGGCTGTGCTCAACGTGTTCGTGCGGTACCATTATTCTCCGATCGAACGGTCTTGGTGGCTCCTAAAGGTCTCGCCGATGGAGAAAAGTATGGCTTCATGGTCGCTGCCTGTCACTAACTCGCCATGTTACGCTTCGCTTTCGCAAACGGACGTGTTTTTTTCTTGCGCCTCGCAATTAATTTTTCTTTCCCCGTTTTAATCACTTATTAAATTGCAAGTTTTTATATTTGTGACGTGTGTTTACATTCGGTTGTGTTAAACACCTGTGTTGGACTTTAGTTGTGATTATTTGTGCTTTATTGGCAAATTTATAATTTTTTGTGCCTATACACAACAACAAACTGCAGCCAAGCATTCTGTTTGATTTTGCAGTTGCATTGCTGTCTGCATATAATTTGTTTTTGTGTGTACTCACTTCATTCTCTTTGTTTATCTCTCTCGCGCGCTTACATTAGTTGTGTTGTTGGTGTTGGTCGCGGTCTTTTCTGTTAGAATTCCGTTTGCGAGTTTCGGTCGTCGCGCCCGCGCTGTGTATTGTTATTGTGCTTGTAAGTACAAATCAGCGGTAGTTGTTTAACCCTAGGGTGCCTTTCTGTTCTTTTTACAATCTTTTTTGGTTCTTTTGCTTTATATTTTATTTTTTGATTATTCTTTTTTTATATTCTATTTTCATATATTTAAATTCCTTTTTGCAAGAATGTTTGTCTGCTACAATAAAAATTGCCAGAGTAGAGCAAACTCTAAGATGGGCTTTGTTTGCTGCTGGCTGTGTGATAATGTGTCACACGAAAAATGTGCTGGCCTAAACGGCAGAATTGTGGACCAGATTGAGTCAAAATCTGGCCTCAAGTGGACATGTGTATCCTGTAGGGATGTTGAACGGGACATCATGGGTTTCATGAGGCAGACTAAAAAAGGCTTTGGTGACATATTCGGGCGGTTCAAAAAACTGTTCGATGGTTTTTCCGACTTGGAGAATGAATTCAAAAGTATGAAACTTCTGAATGAGTCTCCAAAACGGAAGAAGGCTAATTTTAGGCTGTCTATTGGCCCCAATGAACTGCAACTCCCCACACATGCTTCCACTACATCCGCAACTAATAAACAGTTAGAATTAATAAATTTATCGTCCCCCTCTCCTCATAATTCAATAATCAGAAGTGACGAGAATAGCATCGTACCCATGGATGTTGTTCCTTCTGACCCCGTAGAGCATTCTGATTCGCTGGCTATTAACACTGTTGATCCAGATCAACAGCCTAGTGATAATATACCGGTCGAATCAACTGGTCTAGCAACCAATGCTGTGGCTCCAGTGGATGCAACTGCTTTGGTTACTAAGAAGACCCTTATAGGAATTCCACCACGGAAACAAATCTTTGTTTCCAGGCTTGCCCCTGATACTACATCTGATGATGTGAAGGCCTTTATACAGGCCAAATCTAAAGCCCACATTACGGTGGAAAAATTCAAATTTACGTATTCTCGGGAAATTTCGTCATTTAAAATAAGTGTTCCGGCTGAATATTTCAACAATATTTGTTGCAAAGAATTCTGGCCCGACCACTTAGTTATTAAAGAATATACCGTAAAAAAGAAAAATCGGCCTCCGATTTCACTTCCTTCTTCCGGTGGTAGTTCTAACCCACCTCTTGTAATATCTGATAGTTCAAAAAACTAACATCCTCCCTCTCACTTGGCTATCAGAATGTAAGAGGTCTTTGTAGTAAACTTATTAATCTTTATCTAAATAGCCTAACTTTTCCTTTCCATGTCGTTGCCTTTTCTGAAACATGGCTAAGGCCCGACATCCTTAATTCTGAAATCCTGTCTAACAAATTCTCCATTTATAGAAAAGATCGCACCCCTCGTCGTGGTGGTGGTGTTCTTATTGCTGTTGACGCCGATTTATCATCGGAGCTTGTAATAATCGATAATTGTATAGATATTGAATTTGTTGCTGTAAAATTGTGTATGTCCAGTATTAGCTTTTATATTACTTGTTCTTATATTCCACCTTCTTCCGATATTTCGATATATTCTTTGCATGCTTCTGCTATACAATCTGTCTCATCTTTGGTTTCTGATCGTGATTTTCTTGTAGTTCTTGGTGACTTTAATATCGCCGGAACTGCCTGGATTTCAAGTCCCGATTCTAGCGTGTTGACTCCCACATCTCAGCACGATTTTATTGAAAGTTTATTTGGGATGTCATTGTGTCAAATCAATGATATCCCAAATTCTTCACATAAAATGCTTGATCTTGTTTTTGTCTTAGATTCCTCATTCTATTCTGTCTCCCGTACTGAACCTATATCCACTCCTGAAGATCCTTATCACCCAACTTTGGAGGTGCTGATTGACTTACCAGCCAGTGTGCCAAGCCCTGGTAGAGAACCGGCTGAGCGAGTTCGTCAATTTCGGAAAACCGATTTTACTAAACTTGCTCAGCTCCTATCCCAGACTGACTGGTCCCAGCTGTATCTGTGTAGAGACATGGATTGTGCAATCAATTACTTTTATTCTACCTTAAATTCATTATTTGATTCTTGTGTCCCGTTTTGTAACCCTCGTAGGTCTAACAAACCTGTGTGGTTTACACGTGGTTTGATAAATTTGAAAAATAGAAAGTCGAGATTGTACAAAAAGTTCAAGGAATCTGGCTCTTCCTCGGACTTCTCTCGCTATTTGATTGCCCGATCTAACTTCTCTGCACTTAATTTACACTGTTATAACAACTACCTCTGGAGCTGTAGGTTACAGTTTCAGCGGGATCCTAGAAGGTTTTATAACTTCGTTAATGCGAAGCGTAGGTCATCAACACTTCCATCAACTGTTTTTTTTGATAAAAAGACAGCTGACTCAGATCAGGCTATCGCCGATCTTTTTGCCGAATTTTTTCAAACGACTTACAGTTCACAACCTTATCAATTGCTTTCGCCTTATCCTTATCAGGTAATTAACTCCAATTGCATTTTTGGGCCTTTATACACTGAAAGCTCGCTTCAACGTGATTTGAAGGCTATTAAGCCCGTATTTTCACCGGGACCTGATGGAGTACCAGGCTGCGTGCTCAAGTACTGTGCTGAAGGTATTTTTAAGCCATTATATTTTCTTTTTAAATTGTCCGTGGAGTTGTGCTCTTTCCCCAATATTTGGAAAGAGTCATTTATTATTCCTCTCCATAAAAAAGGAAACAAGTCCAATGTTGAGAACTATAGAGGTATTTCTAAGCTGTCTGCTATTCCTAAGATTTTTGAGAAATTAATAACTTCTCAACTTCAACATTTATGTAGATCTATAATTTCACCCTGCCAGCATGGCTTTGTGAAATATAGATCTACTACCACTAACCTATTGGAATTCACTTCTCTTGTTATTAAAGGATTTCAATCTAAAATGCAAACAGATGTTATTTACACTGATTTCAGTAAGGCTTTTGACTCTGTTAACCATTCTCTTTTACTTCACAAACTGCATCTTCTGGGATTTCCAAATAACTTAATTCTTTGGATCTCCAACTATTTAACTCTTAGAACCCAAAAGGTTTATTTCAAAGGCTTAGTCTCTAAGTCTGTTCAAGTTACTTCCGGAGTACCACAAGGAAGTCATCTTGGCCCCTTATTATTTACTCTGTTCATCAATGACCTTCCTTCTGTTGTAAATTACTCTCGGGTGCTGATGTATGCCGATGATGTTAAACTTTGTCTGTCATCTACTGATTTCCTGTCTGGTCAAAGGTTGCAAACTGATCTTGACAGTTTTCAAGCCTGGTGTCGGGTAAATTTATTAAATCTTAATTGTGGCAAGTGTAACGTAATGTCCTTTTACAGGCGAATGCCCTTCTTCAACAATTATATTCTTAATGGTAAGCCCCTTGTTCGAATTGAGTCGGTTGATGATTTGGGTATCCTTTTAGATCCCAAACTTAAGTTTGACAAGCATATCTTTTCCACCGCTAATCGTGCCTTTGGTGTCCTGGGTTTCATTAAGCGTTGGTCGAAAGAATTTAACGATCCCTACATTACTAAAACTCTTTATACTTCCCTTGTGCGACCTATTCTTGAATATGGGTCTTGTATTTGGTGTCCCCAATACAGGATTCATCAGGATAGATTAGAATCGGTACAAAAACAATTTCTGCTCTTTGCACTCCGGGGTCTTAACTGGAATCCTAATACTCGCTTACCTTCTTATCGTAGTAGACTCTTACTAATAAATCTGCCTTCTCTTTCTGATCGTAGAACCATGCTTGGTGTAATTTTCTTACATAAACTAATTCATGGGGAAATTGATTCTTCTGAATTAATCAGCCAAATTAGTTTTGCAGTTCCGATCAGAAGTTCTAGAAATTTTCTTCCTCTTTCTCTTCAAACTTGTAGTTCTAATTATGCTATTCATAACCCACTTCGAATCTTATGTTCTAACTATAACAATCTTTTCCATTTAGTAAGTAATGCTACTTCAATTTCTACACTTAGAACTTTACTCTTACGCTACTTATGTAATCCTTAGAGTCTTTTTGTATAATGGTATTTTTGTATTTAGTTTGTATTTTTATTGTCCGCGATCTTCCGCTACCGTACGTTATGCGGTGCGCCTCTCGGTCGGTTGGGCGGGAGGTGGGTTGCATTTATGCTTGGGTCCGCGCGTTAACAAGCCCGTGCTTGGTGTCGTTGGGCCACTTGTATGTACTGTTCGTTAGTACATCAACGTCCGAAAGATGTTGGAGAGTTAAAAAGACGGTTCCTGACAAAGGTGAGATCGATGATAGATCGCAGAGCGCAGCAGTTAAATGTGTTTTTCGACTCACGGTTGAGCAAGACAACGTCCAGCGTAGCGAAGAACTCGAGATGGGACCATCCTTTTGCGTACTGCCCCACTCCAACTTCTAGGCATTGAAACCGCCACCTACGATAGAAAGGTTCCCGTACATCGTTTGCGAGCTCGTCCATCGCGTTGCAGAACACGTCCTGGCGCACATTACTGCGAATGTGGAGGCTTGCTGACCAGGCACGGCCACAGGACCAGACTGCTGCCTTCTTTGAGGTGCTGGACTGGACAGTTGTTGTGCTCTTTAAGGCTCGCTGATGATCGCTACGTTCGTCTTTAGCTCCCACTGATTGCATGAGCAGATCTTGGGCTGCCTTGCAGTTGTTTAGGTTTATTTGGATAAACTTAAATATAGTTGTGGCTGTTGGACATCTTGGACGCCTTGGGTATTGCCATTGGGCATCTCTGGCTTCCAGCTATGTGGCTGTCTTGTCTGCCGTTCGCGACACACATAAAGCATTCCGCCTCGTTATTGCAATCGTGTGCCTTGTGGCCACTCCCTCCGCTGCGTCTGGCTGCGATGTGTCCTGTCTCCAGATATCGTTAGCACCTTGTTGGCAGGTTCCTGGCTCTTATCCTGCACACCGACCACGGAATCTTAATCTTACCTACTTTTAGAATTCGCTCAGCCACAGCAAGTGGGTCTTCTCGTATGTCAGCCGTAGACATTTTATGGCCTTCACGCTCAGCACAACATCCAGCTGTTGGCGGAATGCAGATTGAAGATCCTAGAGCCTTTTAGCTCCAGCAGCAGGTACCCTTCGCTGTGTGACGCACCTTGCGCACATTTTCGCCAACAATTTTTAGTTATTCATCAGTTAGTTATTTAGTTATTTTCACTTGTCTCAATCATGATTGCATCTGATCGCGATTTCGGCAGTCTCCGCGCTTCTTGTTTGGAATTGCCCTTGACTTTTTGCCAACCATTTGAGCTCACAACATTGGTGGCGGGTTTTTCTACGGCATTATTCAGAGCCGAGGATTTTGTGGGAATTCCTACGGATTTACGACCTTGAGCTCGCTCTGGAGTGGACTTCTTTAGAACGGGATCATCTTCTGGACGCTTAGCGATATGGCTGTACGCCGGTTGTGGTGTGCACTCGGACTTTTTTTGGTGTTGCTTCAAGGTTCTTGCTGCTCAAGTTAAATGACAACAGGGCAGCCTTCTTTAGTCTTATATCGCGCTAGGCGAGTTCCTTCATGTTCTTATTCAGGTATCTCGCATCCGTGAGCATCTTTGAGAACACAGTGGATTTCTCAACCAGCTTGGTGAGAATATTATACAGTTCACCGTCGCCGCCTGCTGCTCCACCAAGAGCATTAGAGCCCGTTGGGCCTGAGCTAGGCTCAAGAACGGTTGCGTCTGCTATCCTTGATTCCGCGCCGTTAAATATTTAAAACAAATGGTTTTAATATTGTGCCTGGAAGTATGCACTACTTACTGACTTACGCCCACTTATCACTGTAAGCTCGCTATTAACTTAATATTCTCCAACTCTGGGTTAATGTGTGATCAGCTGGTCGTGGGCCTGCTTGATAGCGCGCGAAAACGCGGCTTCATCAGCGTCAATACCGAGTACTTAAGCGGTGTCGATACGCAAAATGTGTGATTTTTTACAACACTTTGCGGAAACACCAATCGAAGCAGTGGCTTCTTCGAAACCATCCTCCTGTGTATTCGTTATGGGAAAATAATCGGAGCAGTGCTTTTGAGGATGGTTGCCAAATAATCGTCGGTTTAAGCACCGTGTAAAGAATTACCCGCAAAACATCTGATGTCAAGCAGAAGCGCGTCATCTACAGTAGAGCGAAGCAAAGCTACGCAGAGAGACATAAACAATATGGCGATTTCAGTCGCTCTTATAAGTTTTAAGGTCGAGAGAGTGATTCAAGAGAGCGATTTTTATATCTTTTGCACTTTTACGTTGCTATGCAGCAGCTGGCGCATTCCGAAATTTTCATACAATTTTCTTATACTTCCCGATATATATTTAAAAAAAATTTTCAACAGTTCCACCTAATTTTATAATAAAAAGATACTGTAAAAATTGCAGGCTTCCAGCCTCTACCGTTTGGGCTGCCCAAATGACACCAGTCAGCACAAACTCTGTTATATATAAATGATTTTGTGATCATGGTGGTCTGGGCTGCCATCCAACCATTTTCATGCTATTCCCGTCGAATTTATGGTTTA
The DNA here is from genome assembly GCA_037075165.1 of Hirtodrosophila histrioides. NCBI lineage: Eukaryota > Metazoa > Arthropoda > Insecta > Diptera > Drosophilidae > Hirtodrosophila > Hirtodrosophila histrioides. The sequence goes on along the minus strand of JBAMCL010000471.1, from coordinate 1,074,638 downwards.
TATTTTGTTTATAGGTTTTAGTCTTTTGAAGTCTTCGTTAATCTTTGCTATTTTAAACTATAACAAGTAAAAAAATTGTTGATGCATATTTGTCCAGGGGGTCAACATTAGTCTGTATGCCGAATTTGGTGACTACCTGTACAGGTGTGGGAGATATAGATTTTGATCTTGATACTTTATAAATTGACGATATACACCAACATGTGTACTAAGCTCTAGCTTAAAGATAAAGGCAAAAAAATTGCGTTCATACGGACAGACGAACATTTTGCAAACCCAATATACTATTTTTCCCTTCGGGAGCATAGTATAAAAAGGGTTTTTATTGATTTGCTATTGACGTTTTACTTATTGGTATTATCAATATTCTGAGGACTTCCTCGTATTTTTGCATGTTGAGTATTTGGATGGTCTTGAAATTTTTGCAGCATATTAAGAGTGACTCCGTCTCCTCTTCTTCTGCTATATTACAACTGTGCCGATCAGGCAGTGGCCTGTGAGAGCCCCTATTGATACCGAGATGTCGGATCTCTTGTGTTTTATCAAAGCCGATGAACGTTTCTTATTAAGGGTGAGATTTATCCAGCGCTCAGAGGCATGGCGCCTCTCAGCGAGGAGTATATCGTTTGTGCATTGTCTAGCCAGTTCGTCCGACAATTCGTTTCCCTCCCTATTTCGGTGCGTAGGCATCCATATGAGGTGAATACTAAGCTGTTGGGCTATCTCGTTTAGAGTCTGGCGACACTCAGTGAGACTGCATTGTTAGTGCAGCCTTCTGAGTAGATAAAGATGTTCCCCTCACGTATGTTATGCTTGTGAAGGCATAGGGTGACTTCCTGGGTGGCCCTTACCTATGCCTGGTATACGCTACAGTGATCGGGAAATCGTAAACTAAGTCGGGTTCCTTATTTAGGAGAGTATACCCCGCCGCCCACAGCTTCGACCCATCTGTGAAGATTATGATCGAGCCTGGTACGTGTTGAGCTGGCTGAACCCAGTCTTGACGACTGGGTATAATGACCCTGTACAGTTTGTCAAAGGTTTGGTTTTGGTATGCAGTAGTCTGTCTTTAAGGGGATCTGAATTTAAACGTGGTGTGCCCAACGCTGCCTAATGGCATTTGTTGTCGAGAACTACACCTAGGTATTACGCCTAAAGGCTTTGGGAAAGGATCGTATTACTGATTCTTGGGATGGTCAAGTTCTGGGCTTTATATTTCCTTGTAAAAAAAACGAGCTCTGTTTTGCTCAGATTCACACCTAGCCCACTAGTTTTGGTCCATTTCTTGAAAGTGTTCAGTTGCATTTTGTCACACAGGATTTGTGGAAACTCTTTGGGTTAGGATGGCAACATCATTCTTTTCCAGAGTGCGAAGTAGTTTATTTACCTCTATTACCCATAGAAGTGATGAGAGGACTCCTCCTTTACTGGCATTCCTGCTGGCTTGTAAGCAGAAGATCTATGAGATCCACTAGGGGATCGTGCCAAATTGCCAAAGTGTTTTCATGTACTGTCCCCAGTTGGTGGTTTTAGAGTTTTGGGTTTGCTTTAGGAGTGGTCGAGATTCTTTAACAAGAAATTAAATATGAATCAATTTATCAATGATAAAGGTGGGGTCGTTACCCCTATTACATAGATTTAAGCTAGTGCTAAGCAGATATTCAAAAAGTAACTCACCTCGCTCGTTGGTATTTGTACTTCCTCAATGTTTATGATGAACGTTAGCGTCTCCCCCCATTAACACCCTCGCTTTGTGCCACAAAGTTACGGAAAATTGGTGGTGGAATACTTTCCTCGGTACCATGAGTTAGTTAGGTAGGTCAGTATGTATGTATTGGCTCCTAGTTCAAGGATGTCTCCATTGCTGAATTGGGAGAGAAGAAATAATTGCATTGTCTTTTGATTAATAAGCAGGTTCTTTTCTCCTACCGGTGCTGTGAAAAGGGTGTATTTGGGGAACCGCAAGCCACAGACTCTGTCAACAGAAATCCATGGCTCTTGGACCATCAAGACATCCACCTTGCCTTGTGCCAGGCGCAGCAAAAGAGCAGCGTAGGCTGCCTTACTGTGTTGTAGGTTTAGTTGGAGTATCTGCATCAAGTAAGACATCACTCCTCTCCATTATTGTCCGGTCGGCTTCGTCGGCTGAGTTTCCACCTAGGAGCTCCCTCTCCGTGTACACTTTACCAAATGTATTAGCGTAGTCAGACCCCAAGGACACGTAACCGTCAATGCTACTCTGGACGGTTGCATATTCGGTCTCCATCTCCTCTTCCTCTGCTTCCCTTGATAGGCCTACCAACTCGGCCTCCACGGAGCTATCTAGGTCCGCCTGCGCTCCAGCGTCGGATTTGTAGGCTTTTATGCATACCTTCCCAAACGAGTAGTAAATGCTTCCGCTCTTGCTCTGCAGGTGTAGCAAGCTCTTATTATCGATCTGGAAGACCATCTTCATAGTAGCGCATTTGGTCTTTTCGATCTTTAGGATCCTCCAGTTTATGGCAGGCATCAACGGGTTGCAAAGCCGGACCATGTCCAGAATTACGGACGGCTCTGACGGTTCGATCAGCAATCAAGCCAGGCTTGGAAAGTATATCTTTAGCGTCCACCGCTGCCAGGCGCGCTCCAGCATATACCTCCTCTATACCTTTTCCATCGCAGGTTTATAAAGCCACGCGGACCTCTCATCACCATCCCGTATCCTCACAAATCGGTGGTGGGCCAGGGCTCTCACGCAGTATCTGCTGTCCCGTTTGTATCCCGTTTTACTATCAATTGACACGCCAATAGGATTGGTGGCTATTTTGGAGCAGCCTAGAGTAGACACAGTGAGATTATGTTCTCTAATGCCGATTGTCAGAGCACTCTTAACTGGATACGTTTCCAAATTCTTACTGGTGAATTTTATGTCGGTAGAAGAGGGGCGTGATCCAGTTAGAATACTGGAGACTGCTGGCTCCTGCGTGCTCATACGGCTCGAGACTTTCTTTCCGGAGCTGGTTGCTCCATCCGGTTTTCGTAGAGTACCGGGTTCTTTGATGAAAAAAAATTCAGTTCTGCAACTAGAGGAGAAGAAGAAGCACAGCCACCACTTGATATGCCTCGCTTACGCAGTGGCTCGTGTTTGTGTGGCTTTGTGTGTGTGTGTGTATGTATGGCTAAGTGGACATAGATATGATTGGAAGTTTAAGACCTGGGTACAGGAAGTTTCATAGTTGGGTGAAATCGACTAGAGCATTCTTACTTGTTAAGTTGATGTATATTGGTGGCTCATCTTGCTTTGATTGCCACGAGTTGTGGGAAAGTTATCAGTCCACCCAGGCAGAGGTCCGCAGTACGCGGGTAAGGCAAAAATAGGACGGTTTTTTGCTATGCACCTAAGCCCGCGTTATCTTCATTAGGTAATTAACTCAAATTGCATTTTTGAGCTTTTAATCACTGATAGTTCGCTTCAACGTGATTTAAAGGCTATTAAGCCCGTATTTTCACCGTGACCTGATGGAGTACCGGGCTGCGTGTTAAGTACTGTGCTGAAGGTATTTTTAAGCCATTATTTGTTCTTTTTAGACTATCCGTGGAGTTGTGCTCTTTCCCCAATATTTGGAAAGAACCATTTATTATTCCTCTTCATAATATAGGAAACAAGTCCACCGTTGAGAACTATTGAGGTATTTCCAAGTTGTCTGCTATTCCTAAGATTTTTGGGAAATTAATAACTTCTCAACTTCAACATTTATGTAGATCTATAATTTTACCCTGCCAGCATGGGCTTGTGAAATATAGATCTACTACCAATTAATTAATTCTTTGGATCTCCAACTATTTAACTCTTGGAACCCAGAAGGTTTATTTCAATGGCTTAGTCTCTAAGTCTGTTCAAGTTACTTCCGGAGTTCCAAAAGGAAGTCATCTTGGCCCCTTATTATTTACTCTGTTCATAAATGACCTTCTTTCTGTCGTAATTCACCCTCAGGTGCTGATGTATGCCGATTATGTTAAACGTTATCTGTCATTAACTGATTTCCTATCTGGTCAAAGGTTGCAAACTGATCTTGACAGTTTTTAAGCCTGGTGTCGGCTTAATTTATTCAATCTTAATTGTGGTAAGTGTAACGTAATGTCCTTTTACAGGCGAATGCCCTTTTTCAACAATTATATTCTTAATGGTAAGCCGCTTGTTCGAATTGAGTCGGTTGATGATTTGGATCCCAAACTTAAGTTTGACAAGTATATCTTTTCCACCGCTAATCGTGCCTTTGGTGTCCTGGGTTTTAATAAGCGTTGGTCGAAAGAATTTAACGATCCCCAATACAGGATTCATCAGGATAGATTAGAATCGGTACAAAAACAATTTCTGTTTTTTGCACTCTGGGGTGTTAACTGGAATCCCATTACTCGCTTGACTTCTTATCGTAGTAGACTTTTACTATTAAATCTCTTTCTGATCTCTTTCTGATCATATAATCATGCTTGGTGTAATTTTTTAACACAATCTAATTAATGGGGAAATTGATTCTTCTGAATTAATCAGCCAAATTAGTTTTGCAGTTCCGATCAGATGTTCTAGAAACTTTTTTCCACTTTCTCTTCAAACTTGTAGTTCTAATTATGCTATTCATAACACTTTTCGAATCTTATGCTCCAACTATAACAATCTTTTTCATCTAGTAAGTAACGCTTCTTCAATTTATACACTTACAACTTTACTTGTACGTTATTTATGTAATCCTTAGAGACTTTGTGTATAATGTTATTACTCCCTGTACCCATGAAATGGGAAAAAAGGGGGTTTTGGATTTGTGCAAAAGTATGTAACAGGCAGAAGGAGACATCTCCGACCCTATAAAGTATATATATTCTTGATCAGTATCAAAAGAGATTTCGATTTGGCCATGTCCGTCTGTATGTCCGTCTGTCCGTCCGTATGTATGAACGCAAAGATCTCAGCAACTATAAGAGCTAGAGACACCAAATGTAGGTTCGTGTATAGCAGGCGCAGGTCAAGTTTATTTCTGATCTCAGATATCTCCCCCCGTTCCCCCGCATTTCGATCAAAACGTTTTACAGCCACAGTTTTAGAGATATAGCTTTGGGATTTGACACGTACACTACATAAGTCACTCTTAACCTGCTGTCAAAATTTCAAGTCGAACGGATTATAAACACGGAAATTATTCCACAAAGAAGATCCAGTACTAGAGCGAGGGGGGAAGAAGCGGCACAGCCACGACTTAAAATGCCTTGCTTGCGCTCTCGCCTTGCTGCCGCTTGTGCGTGTACGGCTTTGTGTATGTATGTGTGTTTGGGTAAGTGCACACAGATCCGATCGGAAATTTTTGACATGGGTACAGGGAGTTTTGTAGTGGGGTATACTCGACTATGGCATTCTTACTTGTTTTTGTATTTAGTTTGTGTTTTCATGTCTGCGATCTTTCGCTACCGTACGTTATGCGGCGCGTCCCTCGGTTGGTTGGGCGGTATGTGTGTTGCATTTATGATTGGGTCCGTGCGATAACGAGCCCGTGCTTGGTGTCGTTGGCCCACTTGTATGTTCTGTTCGTTAGTACATCAACGTCCGAAAGTAAACTGCTGAAATATGTTAGTGAAGGTATGTGTAAGACTATAATTGAATGGCGGTCAGGCAAACTCCTCGTCATTACAGTGATATCGTCCGCAGTACCCGCTGTCTGTCTCAGCTAACCCCCAATGTGACGCCGTTCGCTATCGGCACCCTGTGATGGCCTCAAGCTGTCCAAAAATGGGTAAAAAGGTTATATTAAATCAGCACCGCAGCACTGCCACCACTTAAAATGCCTCGCTGGCGCTGTTGCTTCTGCTGTCGCTTGTGCGGCTGTGTGTATGTGTAAATAGACTATGCTGTGATTGGAAGTTGTTGACTTGCAACCCGTTCCCTGTTTTTTAAGACAGTAGCAGACATCTAAGGCGTCATCATCAGCAATTTCGTTGTATACACTAAGCAAGACAACTAAATCCTAGCTTCTTGAACACCAAACTTCTTACATAATTTATAAAATACACATTATACATGTGTGGATGATGATGGATCACCCTATTGCACAGCCCAATGCGCCAAAGCTAGAATACTGAAATTTTCACAGTAGGTTCCATCTATGATGAAAGTGCACACTAAAACGGAAAAATGTTGTATGAAACATTTTTGTTTACCATCCAATCGGCTTCAAGCTCATTTTCAAACATCACGCAAAGGTTGTGTTTGGTAGAACCGGTTGATCACCTCATGGTGGTCCCACATTGACCGAGCGGGTCCTTAGTGTCGCCGGAGGAGGTTTGTTGATCCTTTAGGATTCGTGGGGGCTTGGCAAACGCCAGCAGCGAATTGGCAGTGTGTCTAGGCGCTTCTTTTAGTGATGCGAGTCAGTGTTTGTTGAAATATCGATGCCTTAGTGTTGCGAGTGCAGGGCACCTGCATATAAGGTGTTCCAATGTTTCCACAACTCCTGGTTCCTTACCTTTCCGGCAACCGTCTACCGTCAATATCACCAGCTTTTTATCATGAGCTGCTGCGAGGCAATGTCCAGTTAATACTCCTATCATTAGTGTGCAATCTTTCCTTGGAAGATATTACAGGAAGTTAGTGAGCTTCTGATTTCGCTTCTTGCACATAATTTTAGCGATTTTGCAGCTGGTAGTGTTCCGCCACCTTGCACCAGCTTTAGCCCAATCGGATTCTTCCAGTTCGCTATATAGCGACTGCAATGAAGTTTGTTATTTTCTTCGTTCTCAAGAGGTATCCCGACTCCTTCCTTTGCCAGGTAATCCGCCATTTTATTGCCGTCAATGCCCTGAGGGCTGTAGCCATAAAATGGGTAAAAATGGGTATTGGATTTGTGCAAAAGTATGTAACAGGCAGACGGAGACATCTCAGACCCTAGAAAGTATATATATTCTTGATCAGCATCAAAAGAGATATCGATTTGGCCATGTCCATCTGTCTGTCCGTCTGTCCGTCCGTCCGTCTGTCCGTCTGTATGAACGCGTCGATGTCAGCAACTATAAGAGCAAGAGACACCAAATTTGGAATGAAGGTTCCTGTATACCATACGCAGATCAAGTTTGTTTCCAATCTCTGATATCTTACCCCGTTCCCCGCAAATCTATCAACACGTTTTACAGCCACAGTTTTAAAGATATAGCTTTTGGACTTGGCATGTACACTACTTCGGGCACTCTTAATCTACTTTCTACTGAAGCGTGGGGGGAAGAAGAAGCACAGCCACGACATAAAATGCCTCGCGTACGCTGTGGCTCGCGTGTGTGCGGCTTTGTGTATGTATGCGTTTCATGTGTAAGAGCCGAACATATGATTGGAAGTTATAGACTTGGGTACAGGAAGTTTTGTAGTCGGGTATACTCGACTAGAGCATTCTTACTTTTTCTATATTAGCTGCCAGGGAGTATAACGCTGTCTCCACCGATTTCCCTTTACTGTAGGCATGTTAGTTGGGCTCCAGGGATGAGCTTACGCCCTCTTTAATGTGGAGCTCCATTACTTTTTCCAATGTTTTTAGCATGAATGATGAGAATAGGCTTATGAGTCTGTAGTCCTTCGGCTGCACGTTGTAACGAACCTATTGACTTCGCCAGTTCCAGCTCGGTCGAACAGGAGTTCGTTCCAACAAATTTATAATTTGAAATCAATTGTTTTAGTTTAAATATATGTTGTGCGGCTCGCCCGGATATTTCAAGTTTAACAATATAATATGTTAACTGTATTCCCTCGATGTCGTGGGTGTTGCTCATGCCAAGTACCCGTAGTAGCAGTTGCCCGATGTTCTCTTAGGTTTGTACCGTTCGCTAAGCGCTTTGAGATCCAGCAACTTCGATACTATCGGTTAGCCTCGGTGACGCTGTGCAAGTGTGGTGTGCCTTTATCTGGCCCTAGGTATGCGAGTGGTACAACTCCTGTTTTAACCTGGATTCGCCTGGTCGCGTTACCCACAAATTCTTCTATTTCTCCTGATTTGCCTTGGCACCCCAGTTTAGACCGAGTTTCCGCCGTGGCAGTTTTTCTGCTCTCTATGTCCTGCTCGTATGTACCGGGGATACTCCAGTTTAGACCAGATTTGGACCACCGGTACTCATCTGTTTCCGCCCATCTTTGCTCCGCATATTCTTGAGGACCCCTAGTTTTGCCCAGGTTTGTCCCCGGACTCCTTCAGCGTGGCTGTGTTGTTCTGTCTTTCCCCTAGGACTCGCCGCGGTTACTCCTGGTTAGACCAGGTTTGGACGTCGGTATCTTTCGGGATTTCCTGCCTCTCTCTCTGGATGACCCAAGGTTACCCCAGTTTATACCTGGTGTGGCCGTCAGGATCTGTATAAGAGACTGTTCTGCATGTATTTCAGAAATGACATCAACGATACCCCGGTTTATACAAGGTTTAGCCGTTGATGCTCTTCAAAATGCCCAATCGTTATCTTAGAGATTTCCAAGGATACCCCAGTTTCAACCAGGTTTGTCCGTTGGCCTCTTCTCTGGATTTCCACGTAAAACCTCACTGGCACATTACTCACGTTTGCACTTTGGTCCGTGGGCGACGCCCTTGCATCGAGTAGCAGAATCTCGCTACGCCGCGTGGCAGAAGACTCGTTTCCAAATCATTCAGTGGCTGGGTCGGGGCAAGTGGCTTCGCTTGTCCCTCGCTTCTTGACCAAATGGCTGGTCTAGATGGATGCTCCTTCTGTATAGATCGGCCCAGTATTTGGCCGCGTTCGTTCCTCGTAATTGTATGTTTCCCTCGTTGACACTTTGCCCGCACTGTACTTTCACTACTTGTACTTGGTTACGCATCTGTTCACTTGACTTGCTCACTTTTGAATTTCTCGCCGACTGTTCAGCTCCCACGCAGAATCCATCTTTTATTGCCGCTGCCGGAAGGCCCCGCTTTGTGGGTTGATCGGGGCCGCGGTGGCGGCAAACTCTCCAAACTCTCGCCTAGCGGTGCATACCAGCAGAGTTGTTGCTAGGCTTCAATTCGGCTGATGTTCGCCTAGAAACCGCTGCCAGTGCAATCGAGTACTGCATATTGCACATCGAATGCACTCTTTACGCACTAACGGCGTAACCTCATCTCCAACGGTGCGCGATCATCACTAACGGCGCTTATGCTGGCGGCCGCTCTCTGTGCGGGACGTAGCGAGAGCGGCTGTGAGCGTAATTCGCCGTGAAGCAGTGGCGCATCAAAAAAGGGAGTTTGCTTGTGTTTGTTGAAATTGTTGTGGGAAACCAATACGGCTCCTTACAACGTGACTGACCTTGCCTGCTTTGGGCAGGAACACGACCCGTGCAGTTCTCTAGGCCACAGGAACATAGCCGCGTAGCAGACATGCCTCAAACAGTGGGTGCAGCCATGGGATGATCCAGTGCTTCGTCATCTGCAGCATCGCTGGAAAGATTCCGTCCAATCCAGGGGATTTGAAGCTCGTGAACGAGTCTGTTGCCCACTGGTAGGGTAAGTTTTGCGGTAGTTTGAGGTGTGTCAGGCTCAGTGACTTCTGTACACAAAGGGAAATGTGCATTAATGAGAGCGCATATTGCTTCCCTGCTATTTTAGTCCATCATCAGTTTTAAGCTGACTCTGTATGGTTGGCTGTATCGAAAGCAGCTTCCGGAGTCTCGCCGTTTCTGTGACCTTCTCTATGCTAGAGCAGAAGGTTCTCTATGTGGTCCTCTTTGCCTTCCGAACTTCTTTGAAGTTACGTAGCAGTGTTTTGTATTCATCCCAGATAAAATCTTCTTCGGAATCTTTTGCAAGTTTCAACAGATCCTGTACATCTTTCCTTTGTGCTTAAAGCTCTGGAGTTCACCAGGATGGCCTAGTCCTCCTTTGGCTTTTTGATGGTTTACGCGATGTGTTGTACGCCGTAATGAAGTGATGTGTGAGAGTCTTCAGGGACCTCTCTATATATCATCTACTAATGTGATTGTGGGTCGTGTGGGTAGCTTCCTTTTCATCGTTGTTACAAACTTCTCCCAGTTTGTGTTCTAGGGGCTTCTGTATACACTTTGAGGGGGAGTATAGTCGGATTGCACTTTAAATTGGATGTACTTGTCATCCGAGAGGGAGGGTTTATCGAGAACCCTCCATTCCGTCACTTGTATACTATTCCTGGTTGCAAGTGTAGGATCTAGGATAATAGAAGACGTGGGTCCCACATATGTGGGCTCACCCCCAACATTTGCTATCCTTAGGCTAGATTGTAGTATAAAGTTAAGGAGAGACTCACCTCTGTCGTTGATGTCCAGACTGTCCCACACAGTATTGTGAGCGTTGGCGTCCGTCCCGACAATAAGGAGCTACCTTATTCCTGAGTTTCTTGGCTGGTGCATCTTTAACAGGACACTATGAGCGTGGGCTCATCATTGTCACCTTCCAGCGCCACGACTGTGAGATCACCAGTACTGTAATTAGACATAAGGTAAGAGTAGATCACTTTCCTTACTTGGATAGCTGTTCTGTTCCAACTTACTGTTGTCGGGTGGAAAGTGTTGAAGTTAGCGAACTTTAGCCCAGACACCTTGTTACCCGCTGCCAACCAAAGTTTCTGGACTAAAGCAACATCGGCGGACCCCTGGTCCATGGCTATAAGGAGTGCAGCCGACGCTAACTTACTGTTATGTAGGTTGAACTGGAGGACCTTCAGCTGCATGGCTGCTGGATTCCTTCGCTCGTGGCGGATCGCCTACCAAGGATGTCGCCATCCTCGTTGTCCTCCATCTTTGGGTCCTCAGGCCTGGCCGCTGTGGCCACATCCACGATTTCCAGGCTGTGGGTAGCTTCCACCATAGACACTAGGCCCAGGGTTTGCTCCACCTCACCAGCCATCAGCGTGTTGTCGTTGTTGTTGTGGAAGTGGCGTTTCTTGAGACGCAGGTATACGCTACGCACGCCCCACGCAATCTTCACGTACCTAGGATAATGCAGATTCTCGGCTTCCTTGCAAATTTACAGGATCATCTGCTGTCCCTTCTTATCAGGCTTAGCGACATGAATGACCTGCCAATCATTTGAGTAATTTAAGAGCCTGCTCTTTACGACGACCCTCGGAAGTAGCACTGGTTCTGTCCACTACCTCCAGCTTGGCGCCCTTCCACGGGGCGGCCATTGAAGCGACTGAGAGACCCACTCCATGGTGGGATCGTCTCTACAGCTGAGAATTTTGACTCCATTGAACCGACCTGCTCCATCGAATGTGGTGGGTGCGGCATCCGGAGTTTCCATCATCTTCAGCATCGCCTCGAGCAATTGTGTTTCCACTAGTCTCCACCGTTCTGGCGACATCTTGCCATTGAGGTTGCTTTTGTCGAAGAGCGCCACAACAAGATGTCGTTTTGCTAAGTCGGTCGCTTGCTCACGGGCACTCCAGCCTTAATCGTCTGAGTCGAGCGCTGGCGTTTAGTGGCCAATTGCTCCTCGACTTTGTTCGCGTAATTGCCACTAGAAGCCTGTAAAGTAAAGCTTCTGGGCAAAATGTTTGCGACCCTCGTTAATCTTGAGATCAGCCCACGCCAGCTTGCTCCTCCTCTCCTCGGGGGTGAGGTCGCCGCTGCCGCTGAGCCGAGCCCTGATTTTGAGAGCCGCTTTATATTGTGCCTTAGATCTGTCCGCTTGGGCCCGACCCTACTAGTGGTACTGGCACCCGCCTGAACAAGGGAGAGCAGAAGCTTATTTTCGGCTTTGTTGTTAAGCTTCCGCCGTGCGATTCGCAGTCCGACTCTGTATCGACTACGGCACCGCTACGCTACAGCTTAGCGTTAGTTATGTTTGTGGTGGCAGTATCTTTGCAACTACCATGGTAGAGGTGTGACCGCTTGCGACACGCAGGGAGGATTGCTCCTCACAGTGCCCACCGGTGGTAGCAGTCACGCTTCCCAACGACGTTTGAGTCGACATCCCGACTCGAGTTTCTTCCGTTGGTACCTCCATTATGATTTTTTTCTTCGGGGAATCACCCTTAACGTTTTATACCTGCCGCCAGGAACCTCGAACCATGGCTCCGGTCGCAGTACCCCTATCTTGGCGAAGCCGATAAACACTGCACTACCGGGGAATGTACGCGAGCAAGTGAGACGAAGTATATCCCGTTTACTCCGAGGATAATACAGTGTCCATTATCCGACCAGCACCCTCTTGGAGGGTTTAGTTCGAAGATTTTCGCCAGCCAAGATCACACAAAAGACTACACAAAAATTCATTTGACACATGTTCGATTTTGGAAATGTCCACCCCCCATGGGCGGAAGATGGGGGTCTCAAGGTTATATGGGCGAAAGTCTAATTTTAGTCTGATAACCTTCAAACTAATTTTCAAAACTCTCTACGTTAAGTAAATCGATACGTGTCTCACCGAGTTTGGGAAATTCAACCCCAAATTCGGAAAATCAATAGAAATCTCTGGCATTCGACATTTTTAATTTTCATGCGATTTACTTCAAATTATTTTCATGCTTCTACACAAAATTATAATAGTCACGGTGTCCAAAGATTTTGGAAAACCTACTCCAAGGTCGGAAAATTCCATGAAAACCGTTAGATGAAGCTTTTTTGATTATCGTCTGATTTGCTTCGAACTCATTTTCAAAGCTCTACACATTAAATAATTAAATACGTGAATCACCGATTCTGAAAATTCAGCCCCCACAAAAATACAAACAAACGTTCAGTACCGAATCGTGTCAGTTGATGTTGTTGCCATAGCGTTCCCGCCCAATCTGTGGTGCTAATTATTAGTTTAAAAACACCACCATAAAACAACAGATGATGGCACCTATTCCTGCATTTGTAAACAATCCCTCCCCTCCATCACAAGACTTAAGCTTCCATTTCAAGTATCATGACTCTAGTATATAATTCCATAAATACGGGCGAACACTGACTTAAGTGCTAAATACATTATTTAATTTAAATTTAACGAATAATGATGGCTTAACAATGAGAAACATTTTATGTTAATCTAATGTTAAAGGTTGTACGGCAACTTCGCGTTGCGAGACACTGGTCACACTGGCATTTAGTGCTCCGTTTTCAATCAAGTTTTTGGCTATTATAAATTATTTTAAAAAAGACATAAGGGCATTACAATTTGTAAATATTTTGCCCAAAGCAACTGAATTACATTAAGTAGCACTTGCTGTAATATACTGCAAGTGGATACCGGCACGAATGAGGACAATACCGTAGAATTTAAATTTGCATTCTACGTGGGGAAAGTGCGTAATTACACACACATAAGGATTTGGGTATATATGTACTTATTTTTTTCTTTCGTTTTACTCCCTGTACCCATCAAATGGGTAAGATGGGGCTACTCGATCTGTGCAAAAGTATATAACAGGCAGAAGGAGACATCTCCGACCGCTATATATATAAAAAAGTTCAACCTGACTGACTGATTGGTGACATTTGGCCAGCTCAAACGGTAGAAGCTAAGAGCGTGCAATTTCAACAGTACCCTCTTATTATAAAATTACGTGGAACTGCCTAAAAAATAGTTAAATATATATCGGGAAGTATAAGAAAATTGTATAAAAATCACGTTATGCGTCAGCTGCTACATAACAACGTGAAAGTGCAAAAGAGATAAGAAATCTCTCTCTTGATTCGCTCACTTGGCCTGAAAACTTCTAAGCGCGACTGAAATCGCCATATTGCTTATGTCTCTCAGACTCTGCCTAGCTTTACAATCGATCTACGGTAGTTGACGCGCTGCTGCTGGAGTCAATTATTTTTGTTATAGTACTACGATTTGCTTAATTTTAATCATTTAAGTTTATTAATTAGCTATGTACATTTTAAGTTAATATAATGCGAATGTTGCTGGGCTGATGTACAACACAATTTCATTATAACTATTATGTAGTAGTAGTGAATCGGGCCAGCTGCATTGGCGTTATCGATTGTTGATCGAAGTTCCATAACTGTGGCGGTCGGTCGATATTTGTTAGTACCAACAAGTAACAAAATTTCCGCCAAATTTGAGACTTGATTTTGTGCTGACAACGGTGCACATTTTCGCAGTGCACGGGACTTATGCAAACAGAATGCGATAAAGGCAGGGTTACGCTATGTTTTAACAATGGAAATAATTGTTGTAATATTTTTCACTTGAATTAAGTAAAGACTTTTTACCACCCTTCCGCTATTTTCAGGATGTTAGTATTATTATTCTAACTTAATCAAAAATATTTTAAAGGACTACGGCCACCCGTCGCCATGGGCGAGAAATGGGGGTCAAATTCAAATGAGTTAGATTATTTGTTTAGTTAGATCGGCTTCAAAGTCATTGTCACAGCCCTACACAACAAATCATTGGGCGTTTGACTCAACTATTTGGTATCCACGGGAGGGAAAACTGTGACGCTCTTTTTGTGTATTTCTTACGATTGACGAAAGTAATATAATGCACTTTTATTTAAATATTTCGCCGGGCAAGGCGTATTTACAGGTATAAATAATAAATATTTATAAGAATTGAAATTTAATTATATTTAGTTAGGAAATGCGAGCAACGCCGCGGGTTTAAGCTAGTAAATTATATTGAATAGAAGTTTCTTTATTGAAACCGAATTTAGAACTAATTAGAATTAATTAAAGAAAACAATGATTACTTATTAACTAACGCTTCGTTCTGCCGCTGTCACCGTCGCTGCTCCGCTGCTGATATTCGCTGTTGTCATTGGTCACTGTTGTTGTTCCTTCCGAGTGCATTGCTGTCATTGGTTGCTGCTGCGGCCTCTGCCTGAGGTCGCTGCGCCGTTGTCTTCATGAGTTGCGCAACGTCTTGCATTTGGCGGTCCCACGGTGGCTTGCCAAAACTACCGGCTCAGCGCACGTGGCCTTTTAGCCATGAGCGGCGTCCGCGTGACTTCTTACGGGTCACCGACACCTTGCGTAGCCCAATTCAATTTCCTGCTCCCACGATGACGCCTGGAATTTGCTACCTCAGCGCACGAGTTGTACGAATCGGTTGTTGTTGTGCCGATCTTCCGCGTGTGTAGCGATGTGTCAGCAGCTCGTGTGACATTGGTCTTTAACTCTTCCCCCGTTAAGTGCGAGTGTCCTCGGTCGCCACGTACAACAATACTGGGGTCGAGCTCTGCGTAGTGCAGCCTGGTGGTATCGTGCTGGTAACGTGTAATTGCTGCCTTCTAGACAAAATCTGGATTATGACTCCAACTACCAGTAATATCAAAAAAGAAAATGGGGTGTATTTGAGGTTTATTTCCAGCGTGGCCTAGTCTTCGAGCTTCTCCAGCTTCCCCTTGTTATTGATGTTCACTCTTTAATCATTTGTAGCGAGAGGACTTCATCGATCTCGCTTTGTTCCGCTGTCAGCTGCAATAGAGGAGCTACTGGATCCGCCATGTAGACTTCCTCGGTTTTTTTATCTCGTCTTCCAAATCTTCATTGATGAGTTTTGATATTGAAAGATAAATGTCCTTTTTAAATTCAAGTCCTTCCCGTGTGGGAAGTGTTCTGTTTCCATTGAAGTTGTTTAGGAATAGGGTTCCAGCCAATATTTCCTCACGCTCCGGATTGTGTTGGTTGTTTACAGAAGTGCCTGTTGGCTCCTCAAGCCTTAATAGCGCTGTTATTACTAAAGTATAGGAGATTATCTATGTTGCAAATTGTTTTGTCATTATGTGACTTACAAGGTTTCTTAATTGCGAATAGTTCCTTATTACATTCTAGTAGCTGTTTATATTCTATATTATTTATTGTTTGTCCATTTTTAAAGGCTCTAACATCTTTTGTTTTACAAGATTCTTCGCTTAGAGTTGGCAAGCTTATAATGTAAAGCAAATCTTCGCCATTTGTGGCTAGCTTTTTTTCTGTAAATTCTAATAGTTCTTCTATGTAAAAAAAATTTTGTTCTCCTTTTTAAAGATCTGTTCTATAATAGTTATCTCTGTCGCTGACAGTATAAATGAATTTGCTGTATTAACCTTTGCCCAATTAATGGCATATAAAATATTCGTTAGTTCTTCTTTTATTAGTTGAATCTTATATATTAGTATGGCTGCCCCTGATTATTTACGTTATCTGTACTCTGACTCATTTGTAAAATTGTGTTCGTGACATTACTAATCTGATCTATTTGATCATTAATTGCTCTATTGATTATGACCTGCCTGTTGTTATTCTCTAGCTGCTATTTATCTTGTAGAACCTCATGATCGTGCCGGTCTGGTGTCCCGGCTAACCATTTCCATGCCGTACCAATTTTTTCTATTGATCTTTTGGTTTTTTTCCCCTAAACTGTTGGCAACAATAATCTGAAATTTAGGTTTTATGTTATTCTTGTGAACTATTTTCCCGGATTAGGTTTTTACCGTGTAGTTCCTATACTTGGCCACTATTTCCTATTTTTCCTATTTCG
The DNA here is from genome assembly GCA_037075165.1 of Hirtodrosophila histrioides. Classification (NCBI taxonomy): domain Eukaryota; kingdom Metazoa; phylum Arthropoda; class Insecta; order Diptera; family Drosophilidae; genus Hirtodrosophila; species Hirtodrosophila histrioides. The sequence goes on along the minus strand of JBAMCL010000471.1, from coordinate 1,058,220 downwards.
CCTTTTGGCGGATATCTGTCGTATTTGGACTATTTGCACGTTACGCACCCATTTACTATGGCCTGGCTTTTCTTTTGTGCTTGTGGGAAAAAATAACTTGAGAGTATCTGCGCCTTGTTTTCTTTTGCATTCCTATGTGCCCTGTTATGATGTTCCAATGATATTATCTCGTTTTGTTGGCTTACCGACGTCACGTCATCTACTTGTTTCTGACCAAATCGTATTTTATATGAACTAAAATGGTTCGGAAAAATATTTTGAATCTTCTCCATAACTTGCTCTGACGTGTTTTGGGTCAAGCATGAATTCGCATTCGCTTTTCATTCGCAACGGACGTGTTTTTTTCTTGCGCCTCGTATTTTTCGATTTTTTGTTCTTCCTCGTGATTTCAAAATATAAATTGTGTTTTTTTTATCTTGTGTTATACATCGGTTGTGTGGAACATAAATTGGACTTTAAAAGTTAATAAATTTTATTACTTTCACAAATTTGTTCAAATACAACAACAAAAAGCAGCACAAGTAGTCTGGTGGTTGTTTTGTGCATTTGCAGTGCTGATACTTTGTTTTTGTGTTTTTACTCATTTCGCGCTCTCAACGTTCACTTTTACTCTCGCGTGCCTGTATCGTTGGTGTTGGTTACGGTTAATCTCTTGTTTTGATTCCGTTGTGGTTTCGGTCGCCGCGCCCGCGCTTAGTACTTTTGTTAGTTGGTGTTGTTGTGTGTAAGTACAGATCAACGTCAACAAATTTAACCCTAGAGTGCCTTCTTTTCTGTTTTTTTCGTTTCTTTTTGTGCAGTGTTTTTATTTTTGTTTTTTTTTTTTGTATTTTAATTAAACTTTTTTCTTCAAATTCAATAATAGTTGTCTGTTGTAATAAAAATTCCCAGGTTAGATCTAATGTTAAAATGGATTTTGTTTGCTGCTGGCTATGTAACAATGTGTCACATGAAAAATGTGCTGGCCTTAACGGCCGAATTATAGACCAGATTGAGTCAAAATCTGGTTAAAAGGTGGAAAGGGATGTTTTGGGATTCATGCGGCATACTAAAAAAGGCTTTGGAGACATTTTCGCGCGGTTTAAAAAACTGTTCGAAGGTTTCTCAGATTTGGAGAGAGATTTTAAAAGTATGAAACTTTTAAATGAGTTTCCAAAACGTAAAAAAGCCAATTTTAGGTTGTCTATTGGCCCAAATGAGCTTACACTTCCCACACACATATCCACTACATCCGCTACTGATAAAAATGTTGAACTTATTAATTTATCGTCCCCTTCTACTTATATTTTAAACAGAAGTGACGAGAACAGTATCGCGCCCATGGATGTTGTTCCTTCTGACCCCGAAGAGGTTCTTGATTCGGTGATTGCTGGCACTGTTGATGCAGGTCAACAACCTAGCGCCAATAGTGCCAGTGAATCACTCGAATTATCTGGTCAATCAACCATTGTTACGGCTCCATTGGATGCTCATGATATGGTTGCTAATACGACCCTTGTAGGAGTTCCACCACGGAAACAAATTTTTGTTTCTAGGCTTGCCCCTGATACAACATCTGACGATGTTAAGGCCTTTATACAGGCCAAATCTAACGCTCATATTATGGTGGAAAAATTCAAATTCTCATATGCTCGGGAAATTTCGTCATTCAAAATAAGTGTTCCGGTCGAAAACTTTAACAATATTTGTACTAAAGAATTTTGGCCGGATCACTTAATAATTAAAGAATACACTGTAAAAAAGAAAAATCGGCCTCCGGTTTCACTTCCTTCTTCTGGTGGTAGTTCTAATCCAGCTCTTGTAGTATCTGATAGTTCAAAAAACTAACATCCTCCCTCTCACTGAGCTATCAAAATGTAAGAGGTCTTTGTAGTAAACCTAGTAATCTTTATCTAAATAGCCTAACTTTTGCTTTCCATGTCGTTGCCTTTTCTGAAACATGGTTAAGGCCCGACATTCTTAATTCTGAAATTCTTTGTAATAGATTCTCTGTATATAGAAAAGATCGCACTCATCGTCGCGGTGGTGGTGTACTTATTGCTGTTGACGTTGATTTGTCTTCCGAGATAGTAATAACTGATAGTTCTGTAGATATTGAATTTATTGCTGTTAAACTTAGTTTTTGTGGTGTTTGTTTTTTTATTACTTGTTCGTATATACCACCTTCTTCAGATTTATCTGTTTATTCTTCCCATGCTTCTGCTATACATTCTGTCTCATCTATGCTTTCTGATCGTGATTTTCTTGTAGTTCTTGGTGATTTTAATATTGCCGAAGCTACCTGGATTTCTAGTCCTGATTCAAGTGTGTTGACTCCCACGACTCAGCACGATTTTATTGATAATTTGTTTGGGATGTCATTGTGTCAAATCAATGGTATCCCAAATTCTTTACTTAAAATGCTTGATCTTATTTTTGTCTTGGATTCCTCCTTCTATTCTGTCTCCCGTACTGTACCCATGTCCATTCCTGACCTTACCACCCAACCTTTGGAAGTGTTGATTGACCTACCAGCCAGGGTGCCAAGCCCAGGTAGAAAACTTGCTGAGCGAGTTCGTCAATTTCGGAAAACCGATTTTACTAAACTCGCTCAGCTCCTATCTCAGACTGACTGGTCCCAGCTGTACATGTGTAGGGATATTGATTGTGCAATCGTATATTTTTATGTTACTTTAAATTCATTATTTGATTCCTGTGTCCCGTTTTGTAACCCTCATAGGTCCAACAAACCTGTGTGGTTTACACGTGGTTTGATAAATTTAAAAAATAGAAAGTCGATATTGTACAAAAAGTTCAAGGAATCTGGCTCTTCCTCGGACTTCTCTCGCTATTTGATTGCCCGATCTAACTTCTCTGCACTTAATTTACACTGTTATAACAACTACCTCAGGAGCTGTAGGTTACAGTTTCAGCGGGATCCTAGAAGGTTTTATAACTTCGTTAATGCGAAACGTAGGTCATCAACACTTCCACCAACTGTATTTTTTGATAAAAAGACAGCTGACTCAGATCAGGCTATCGCCGATCTTTTTGCCGAATTTTTTCAAACGACTTATAGTTCACAACCTTATCAATTAGTTTTGCCTTATCCTTATCAGGTAATTAACTCCAATTGCATTTTTGGGCCTTTCATCACTGAAAGCTCGCTTCAACGTTATTTTAAGGCTATTAAGCCCGTATTTTCACCGGGACCTGATGGAGTACCAGGCTGCGTGCTCAAGTACTGTGCTGAAGGTATTTTTAAGCAATTATATTTTATTTTTAAATTGTCCGTGGAGTTGTGCTCTTTCCCCAATATTTGGAAAGAGTCATTTATTATTCCTCTCCATAAAAAAGGAAACAAGTCCAATGTTGAGAACTATAGAGGTATTTCTAAGTTGTCTGCTATTCCTAAGATTTTTGAGAAATTAATAACTTCTCAACTTCAACATTTATGTAGATCTATAATTTCACCCTGCCAGCATGGCTTTGTGAAATATAGATCTACTACCACTAACCTATGGGAATTCACTTCTCTTGTTATTAAGGGATTTCAATCTAAAATGCAAGCAGATGTTATTTACACTGATTTCAGTAAGGCTTTTGACTCTGTCAATCAATCTCTTGTACTTCACAAACTTCATCTTCTGGGATTTCCTAATAACTTAATTCTTTGGATTTCCAACTATTTAACTCTTAGAACCCAAAAGGTTTATTTCAAAGGCTTTGTCTCTGAGTCTGTTCAAGTTACTTCCGGAGTACCACAAGGAACTCATCTTGGCCCCTTATTATTTACTCTGTTCATCAATGACCTTCCTTCTGTAGTAAATTATCGGTTGATTATGATGTTAAACTTTGTCTGTCATCTACTGATTTCCTGTCTGGTCAAAGGTTGCAAACTGATCTTGACAGTTTTCAAGCCTGGTGTCGGGTAAATTTATTAAATCTTAATTGTGGTAAGTGTAACGTAATGTCCTTTTACAGGCGAATGCCCTTTTTCAACAATTATATTCTTAATGGTAAGCCCCTTGTTTGAATTGAGTCGGTTGATGATTTGGATCCCAAACTTAAGTTTGACAAGTATATCTTTTCCACCGCTAATCGTGCCTTTATTGTCCTGGTTTTCATTAATCGTTGGTCGATAGAATTTAACGATCCCTACATTACTAAAACTCTTTATACTTCCCTTGTGCGACCTATTCTTGAATATGGGTCTTGTATTTGGTGTCCCCAATACAGGATTCATCAGGATAGATTAGAATCGGTACAAAAACAATTTCTGCTCTTTGCACTCCGGGGTCTTAACTGGAATCCTAATACTCGCTTACCTTCTTATCGTAGTAGACTCTTACTAATAAATCTGCCTTCTTTCTGATCGTAGAACCATGCTTGGTGTAATTTTCTTACATAAACTAATTAATGGGAAAATTTATTTTTCTGAATTAATCAGCCAAATTAATTTAGCAGTTCCGATCAGATGTTCTAGATGTTCTTTCTTCCACTTTCTCTTCAAACTTGTAGTTCTAATTATGCTATTCATAACCCATTTCGAATCTTATGTTCTAACTATAACAATCTTTTCCATTTAGTAAGTAATGCTACTTTATGCTTTGTATTTTCATTGTCCGCGATCTTCCGCTACCGTACGTTATGCGGCGTGCCCCTCGGTCGGTTGGGCGGGAGGCGGGTTGCATTTATGCTTGGGTCCGCGCGTTAACAAGCCCGTGCGTGGTGTCGTTGGGCCACTTGTATGTACTGTTCGATAGTACATTAACGTCCGAATTAAGCCGCTGCTTGAGAATTATACTCCCTGTACCGATCAAAACGTTTTACAGCCACACTTTTAAAGATATAGCTTTAAGATTTGGCATGTACAATACTTATATATACTTATCGATCGGATAATAAACACGGAAGTTATTCAACAAGCAAGTTTCAGTACTGTTGCGAGGGGGTGGGGGGGGGGGGGGGGGGAAGAAGAACAGCCACCTAGAATGCCTGGCTTGCGCTGTCGCTTATGTGTGTGTGTGCGTCTTTGTGTATATTTGGGAATGCGTAAATGTACGAAGAAGAGATCGGAAATTTTCGACCTGGGTACAGGGAGTTTTGTAGTCGGGTATACTCGACTAAAACATTCTTACTTGTTATTAATTTTTTTCCTGTGAAGTTGGTTCTTTTGACAATATGTCTGTGATTGGTAGGGAATGGAATTTCGAATTTAGTTGAGTCGGAGTCATCTGTCAGCAGAAATAGTTGGTTTTTAAAAACATTAATTGGAGCTTCTACGGAATATATGAGGTTATGAGATAAACTTTCATCACTATGAACTGTCGCTGACGAACTAAGAGACTTTATTTCTGGTTTCAACGGGCGGCCCTGGACAATGCGTCAGCTACCACGTCGGCTATTCCCGGCTTATACCTGATCTCATGGTTATATTCGCGTAGGAAGTCCCTCTAACGCTTCAATTTCGCGTTCTTGTTATTAGTAATGTTTGAGAAGGTTAAAGGCTGGTGGTCCGTGTATATGATAACTTTTAAAAAACCACACAAATAGTGTCTCAGGCTACGTAAGGCCCATACAGTAGCTAACATTTCTATCTCATTTGTCGCGTAGTTCTCTTCCGTCTTTGAGTGTGTCCGGGTAATAAATGCTATTGGTCTGTGATTCTGTTCTAAAACTGCGCCGATAGCAAAATCTGACGCATCCGTAGTGAGTTAGAAATCCTTACCAAAGTCTGATTGGATAGAATGACGACCCTAGAAACAAGTGTATTTTTTTAATTTGCCGAAGGCGTCTAGAGCTTCCTCGTTTAAGTCTATATGCATCTTGTTCGATACGTGCGTGGACACCTGTCCGCCTTCATCCCCTCAAGAGTATAGTCAAAGGCTTGGCTAATTTCGCGTAGTCCCTAATAAAACGTCTGTAATAACTAGTCATATCCAGAAATGACCGAAGTTTCCTTTATGTCCTAGGCTCCGGGAATTTTGTAATAGGCTCTACTTCTTCTATGTTTGTTTTAACCCCCGTTTGAAATTGTAAATCCCAGGAAGTACACCTCGATCTTAAAGAAATGACATTTGTCGATTTGAATTCTCATATTAGCATTTTGAAGTGTTGTGAAAATTTTACTTAAACTTTTGGCGTGCTCAGCTTCGGTTCTGCTATAAACAATAATATCGTCTATATACACGCGACATATTTTTCCAATATGCTCCCTTAGTATGTCATCCAACGCCCTTTGGAAGATAGATGGGGAGTTTTTTAACCCGAAGGGAAGCCTGGTAAGTTCGAAAACGGTTTTTCTATGTTTTTTTCCTTCAGAGGAATCTAATGAAACCCGATCTGATCTTGACACTTTATAAACTGACGATATACACCAACATGATAACTGATAATTCATCTGGAGTTGGAGGCGGTGGTCGGTTAACCTGCGGGTTTCTGGGATTTTGGGAGTTCCTGACGTTCTCTATCAAACTACATAGGTGTAACGCATGCCCCAGGTCATAGGGCTCTTTGACAGCTAAGAGCTGAGACAAGTTGCCATTTAGGCCTCGAATAAACGTATCTTATGCCTTGTCTCTATAGAGGGCAGTAAGGGCTTGTATTGTTTCCTGTGAAGCTTCATGGCTACCTATTTGATTTAGAATCAACGAAAGTTGATGATTAACAGATTGGTAGAATTCTACTATCGAGCTATTTCCCTGCGTGAGCGAATATAATTGGTATTCCAAAGTTTTTAAGTCCCGACGGTCTGCGTAATGCGACGTCAGGCATTTCGAGATCGCTTTCCAATCGAGTGGGGTATTGTATGATTCTAGAACCGCGTCTGCTTGTCCTATTATTTTGTTGCGAATAGCCAACAATATCCCATAGTACTTTGGGATTCCTACAAAATTCTCATCGATTTCGAGTACCCTTTCAACACTTTTCTTCCATGAGTTAAATTCGCTTTTATTACCGGAAAAGTCTCTAAGTATGCGTACGATGTCCGGTAACTTGTCCAGTTCGCCTAAATTGTGGGTTAACTCCCGTTTGATTATCTGATCCTGGTGTTCGGATAGATCCTTGTTTTGGTTTAGAACTTCCCTAACTAACATAGGTAAGATGTTCGCGGTTAGCACTGTCAACACTCTTTCTTCCACATCTCTTTGAGCCGCTACCGTTGGGCTCGTCGATACGCTTGATGGGCCAGAAAGGTTTTCTAACTTATTGAGTAGTTCTTGGCCTGGCATTTTGGTCACACTTTATAATTCTGATATTTTATGATATGGAGAATTAACGATTTTTATGGTATAGATTTAAGAGCATTCGGCAAGGTTAGGTTATTCTAAATCTATGAAATTTTGTTTAGCTCCCTTTTGGGTTCAAAGATTAGATTTAAATTTGCCAACCGGCTTAAAAATTTTTAGATATAATTTTTGTCATTGAAGTTATCGTGGGCCCAAGATGACGTTGACTATACGAAGAGCTGTTCGGAAGACAGACATGGCCTATATGTGTGTATACGTATTTACGTACTAAATTACAAAATTTATTCGGTGTCCGACTTACACGACGTTAGCAAGTGATTTAATTAACCTATTACAAACATATACTACTTTAATTTTAAGCAGCTGCAAAATCCACAATTTCAAACTGATACAAGGTCAAAGGGCGCAGCGTCCAGCAACCGCTGTTTCCTTTTGTGTTGTATTGTATCTGCCAAATACGATCCACAACCAAAACAAACAGCGAGTGTTTTGTACAATGTCAACAACAACACAACGGCTTGCGCATTTGTATTCCATGCAACGTCACTTAACTGCTGGTCACTAAACACTTGCTGGACACGTATATCGGTAATTCGGATTGCCGTATACTTGTAACGAATCAAATGTCCTGCCGGGCTTAACTCGGTCGGTCAGGATCCGTATCAACAAATTTGTATTTGGACACTTGCGATAATAATGACACTAGGTTTTGATGATTATGTATATTTATTGATTAAAGACTAGGTGTAGTTTTGTTTAGTTTTAGTGTGTGTCTCCTGTGGTGGCCGCCGTATAGTATCCTGGTGATGCACCTACTCGCCGTTCAGCGTCACCTGTTCGCTAAGAACCACACACTCGCTTTTAACTCGTGGGATAATTCCGCGTGGCAAAGCTCCGCTTAGTTGCAAGTGGATGCGCACCCGAATAGTTGGCTTGGTAGTAGTGGTGGAATCCGGTAGGGATCCTTGCTGGGACTGGTGGGATCCGGTAGGGATCCTTGCTGGAACTGGTGGGATCCGGTAGGGATCCTTGCTGGAACTGGTGGGATCCGGAAGGGATCCTTGCTGGGACTGGTGGGATCCGGTAGGGATCCTTGCTGGAACTGGTGGGATCCGGTAGGGATCCTTGCTGGAACTGGTGGGATCCGGTAGGGAGCCTTTCTGGAACTGGTGGGATCCGGTAGCGATCCTTGCTGGGACTGGTGATTATGCGCCAAGATCTACCTACTTCTCCTGTTACGCAAGGACTTATCAGTGTTCTTCTGCTATTCGCAAGGATTTACCACTAGACTCTCCTGCTACACAAGGACTGGTAACTGTGACCAATATCTACAGTATTTCTCCTGTTACGCAAGGACTTGTCAGTGTTCTCCTGCTATTCGCAAGGATTTACCACTAGACTCTCCTGCTACACAACGACTTGTAACTACGGCCGAGATCTACAGTATTTCTCCTGTTACGCAAGGACTTGTCAGTGTTCTCCTGCTATTCGCAAGGATTTACCACTAGACTCTCCTGCTACACAAGGACTGGTAACTGTGACCAAGATCTGCTGTGTTTCTCCTGTTACGCGAGGACTTGTCAGTGCTCTCCTGCTATTCGCAAGGATTTACCACTTGACTCTCCTGCTACACAAGGAGTTTGCACAGGACTTGATTGGTTGCAGATGTATCCTTGCTCGGGACAAGAATAGTTGGCGTGATTTGTTTTTTGATGCGACGTTCAATTTTCTGTTGACTCTGTTGACTTGTTTTCTTTTATATATTTGTCAACTGTCGTTAACTGTACTTTCGTCGTCGCCACGCACTCAGGCACCGTTTTCTGCACATCTGTAACGGCACTAAGTCCCGTTGTGGTTTGTCAGCGCTTGCTGGGCGACGGTTTTGTTGCTGCCTATTTCGCTCAACTCACCGGTGTCCAGAGGCTTAGTTAAAAGGGGTCGTTTAGTAATGTTGTGGGGAGCCGCCTAAGGCTCCTCACATACTTATGATCATTTTTGTATAGTTTTAAAGCTGCTCCCTGCGGATTTTCGCTGGATCTTGTAGAAAGACTTGCGGCAGCTGCTGATACAGCGGTCAACGGTAATGCGGCAGACGATTCGATCAAAATGCTTGCCACCAAGTGCTTCAAAAATTTGGTGCTGTAGTGGTCCAATATTAACGGCCGAACGGCCCACATGCCAACTGTTAGAGCGCCCGTAACTGCTCTCCAGCCAATCGGCGGGGTAATGAACGGCTTTTATGCAACCAGGCTGGTTTCGCACACCGAATGGTGGCGTTCCAAACCTATAACAGATATCAGCTTTTAAACTTCCAACCAACTGCAGCGCATGCGTACCTTTTGGGGATGCACAAAACACTTATTTTTTTTAAGTGCAATTTGCACCCCTTGCCTTTTTTTTTTAAATCTTAGACAGCAAAATTTAAGACTTTCACTGTAAGTCGAATCCTGTTTAGTTTTTGGGCGCAATTGCATCATAAATGCGTCTGCTCGCTTTAGGTTTTCTTGACCTTGTGGTGACCGCATTTCAGACGAATCGTCTGCACGCTCAGCGGCAGAGCTTTTGCCGAACGAGTGCATTAACCTATTAACCGTTTCGTTGCCTAGCTCACGCATAGCTGTGTGTATAGGCGTAAGCTAAGCCGCTAGAATAAGGGGCCTCAGTATATTAACCTTAAATATCATAAAAATAAATTCCCCTTATTATTTAAATTTAACATTAACGGCTATTTTATTTGGGTGAATTCTGTTGCTTGACTAACTTATTGATATTTTGACTACTCCGATGCAACAGCGGTAGTCAAAGATTTTGGAAAATTTACCCCCAAGGTTGGAAAGTTCGCGGAAAACTTTTTATGAAACTTTTTTGTGTTTCCTATAGCAATTGATAAGGCCGTTGTAGTTCATTTTACTAAATTTATTGCATCATTTATTAAAATTATTCTCCTACGCGCTTCGGAGTTTGTTACGCTTTCCTCTGGGAGTCTGGTTTTATATGCATATAAAAAATCATTTACATACATATAAGGTTTTAGCAAACATATTGATTTACATTAAAATACATACACTAAACTTATTGTAGTATTTCCTACAGTGTCGCCATTGTTCCTAAGTCTGAACTGCACTTTTGTTTATGTTTATCCATCGTCGTTTTATTTCTATAGTCTTTCGACGTCCAGTTTATTGCTACTGCTGCCGCGTAAATAAAGTTTGTCTTTTTAATGTCTTCAATATGGTTTACTGTGTTCTCCCCTTGTTGTTGTATTCGTAGGCTCTCTAGTGTCAGTCTCGGTCGTTCCCTCCTCTCAATGTCTAATATTTTGGTGTTGTCAAAATCTGCTGTGTGATATGTTGTTGTAATATGCTGCGCAAGCGCTGTTGTCATTTTTGATTATTGTCCGATTGGGTTTTTACTCCCTGTACCCATAAAATGGTAAAAAAGTGGGTATTGAATTTGTGCAAAAGTGTGTAACAGGCGGAAGGAGACATCTCCGACCCTATAAAGTATATATATTCTTGATCAGTATCAAAAGAGATTTCGATTTGACCATGTCCGTCTGTCTGTCCGTCCGTATGTATGAACGCAACGATCTCAGCAACTGTAAGAGCTACAGACACCAAATTTGGAGTGTAGGTTTGTGTATAGCAGTCGCAGGTAAAGTTAGTTTCTGATCTCAGATATCTCTCCCCGTTCCCCCGCAATTCGATCAAAACGTTTTACAGACACACTTTTGAAGATAAAGCTTTGGGACTTGGCATGTACAATACTTGGTCGATTGGATAATAAACACGAAAGTTATTCCACAACGAAGATTCAGTACTGGAGCGAGGGGGGAAGAAGCAGCACAGCCACGACTTAAAATGCCTTGCTTGCACTGTCGCCTTACTGTCGCCTTACTGTCGCTTGTGTGTGTACGGATTAGTGTATGTATGTGTGTATGTGTAAGTGCACGCAGATCCGATCGGAAATTTTTGACTTGGCTACAGTGAGTTTTGTAGTCAGGTATACTCGACTATAGCATTCTTACTTGTTTTTTTTTTTTTGTTTTTTACTTCTTTCGGACGTTGATGTACTAAACGGGCAGTACATTCAAGTCGCCCAAACGACACCAAGCACGCGCTTGTTAACGCGCGGATCCCGGCAAAATGCAACTCACCTCCCGCTCAACCGACCGAGGGGTGAGCCGCATAACATGCGGTAACGGAACATCTTGGAACGATCTCGGAACAGATGAATAAATTCAAAATAAATAAAAATTCTACATAAATTAAACAATAGGCAAAAAGTAACTTTAGATTACGATTAGATTAGATAACATAAAAGTGAATTTCTGAATAAGGAAATAGAAATACCATTACATATTAAATGGTAAACGTTGATATAATTAGATCATATAAGACGAAAAGGGTTATGGAAAGCATAGTTAGTATTACAAGCTTGAAGAGAAAGAGGAAGAAAGTTTCTAGAACTTCTGATCAGAAGAATTAATTTCCCCTTTAATTAGTTTGTGTAAGAAAATTACACCAAGCATGGTTTTACGATCAGAAATAGATGGAAGATTAATTAGTAAAAGTCGACTACGATAAGAAGGCAAGCAAGTGTTTGGTCTCCAGTTAAGACCACGGAGTGCATGAGCAGAAATTGTTTTTGTACCGATTCTATTCTTTTTTTGATGAACCTTGTACTGGGGACACAAAATACAAGACCCATATTCAAGAATAGGTCGAACAAGAGAAGTATGAAGAGTTTTAGTAATGTAGGGATCGTTAAATTCTATAGACAAACGGTCAATGAAACCAAGGACACCAAAGGCACGATTAACGGTGGAAGAGATATGCTTGTCAAACTTACGCTTGGGATCTAAAAGGAAACCCAAATCATCAACCCATATAACCGACTCAATTCGAACAAGCGTCTTATCATTAAGAATATTACTGTTAAAAGGGGCATTCGCCTGTAGAAAGACATTACGTTACACTTACCACAATTAAGATTTAATAAATTTACCCGACATCAGGCTTGAAAACTGTCAAGATCAGTTTGCAACCTTTGACCAGATAAGAAATCAGTAGATGACAGACAAAGTTTAACATCATCGGCATACATCAGCACCCGTGAGTGATTTACGACAGAAGGAAGGTCATTTATGAACAGAGTAAATAATAGGGTGGTTTCACTTCCTTCTTCTGGTAGTAGTTCGAATCCACCTCTTGTAGTATCTGATAGTTCAAAAAACTAACATCCTCCCTCTCACTGGGCTATCAGAATGTAAGAGGTCTTTGTAGTAAACTTAGTAATCTTTATCTAAATAGCCTAACTTTTCCTTTCCATGTCGTTGCCTTTTCTGAAACATGGTTAAGGCCCGACATTCTTAATTCTGAAATTCTTTGTAATAAATTCTGTATATTTAGAAAAGATCGCACTCATCGTCGCGGTGGTGGTGTACTTATTGCTGTTGACGTTGATTTGTCTTCCGAGATAGTAATAACTGATAGTTCTGTAGATATTGAATTTATTGCTGTTAAACTTAGTTTTTGTGGTGTTTGTTTTTTTATTACTTGTTCGTATATACCACCTTCTTCAGATTTATCTGTTTATTCTTCCCATGCTTCTGCTATACATTCTGTCTCATCTATGCTTTCTGATCGTGATTTTCTTGTAGTTCTTGGTGATTTTAATATTGCCGAAGCTACCTGGATTTCTAGTCCTGATTCAAGTGTGTTGACTCCCACGACTCAGCACGATTTTATTGATAATTTGTTTGGGATGTCATTGTGTCAAATCAATGGTATCCCAAATTTTTTACTTAAAATGCTTGATCTTATTTTTGTCTTGGATTCCTCCTTCTATTCTGTCTCCCGTACTGTACCCATGTCCACTCCTGAAGATCCTTACCACCCATCCTTGGAAGTGTTAATTGACTTACCAGCCAGGGTGCCAAGCCCAGGTAGAAAACTTGCTGAGCGAGTTCGTCAATTTCGGAAAACCGATTTTACTAAACTCGCTCAGCTCCTATCTCAGACTGACTGATCCCATCTGTACATGTGTAGAGATATTGATTGTGCAATCGAATATTTTTATGTTACTTTAAATTCATTATTTGATTCCTGTGTCCCGTTTTGCAACCCTCATAGGTCCAACAAACCTGTGTGGTTTACACGTGGTTTGATAAATTTAAAAAATAGAAAGTCGATATTGTACAAAAAGTTCAAGGAATCTGGCTCTTCCTCGGACTTCTCTCGCTATTTGATTGCCCGATCTAACTTCTCTGCACTTAATTTACACTGTTATAACAACTACCTCAGGAGCTGTAGGTTACAGTTTCAGCGGGATCCTAGAAGGTTTTATAACTTCGTTAATGCGAAACGTAGGTCATCAACACTTCCACAACTGTATTTTTTGATAAAAAGACAGCTGACTCAGATCAGGCTATCGCCGATCTTTTTGCCGAATTCTTTCAAACGACTTATAGTTCACAACCTTATCAATTAGTTTTGCCTTATCCTTATCAGGTAATTAACTCCAATTGCATTTTTGGGCCTTTAATCACTGAAAGCTCGCTTCAACGTTATTTTAAGGCTATTAAGCCCGTATTTTCACCGGGACCTGATGGAGTACCAGGCTGCGTGCTCAAGTACTGTGCTGAAGGTATTTTTAATCCATTTTTTGTTCTTTTCAAATTGTCCGTGGAGTTGTGCTCTTTCCCCAATATTTGGAACGAGTCATTTATTATTCCTCTCCATAAAAAAGGAAACAAGTCCAATGTTGAGAACTACAGAGGTAATTCTAAGTAGTCTGCTATTCCTAAGATTTTTGAGTAATTAATAACTTCTCAACTTCAACATTTATGTAGATCTATAATTTCACCCTGCCAGCATGGCTTTGTGAAATATAGATCTACTACCACTAACCTATGGGAATTCACTTCTCTTGTTATTAAGGGATTTCAATCTAAAATGCAAGCAGATGTTATTTACACTGATTTCAGTAAGGCTTTTGACTCTGTCAATCAATCTCTTGTACTTCACAAACTTCATCTTCTGGGATTTCCTAATAACTTAATTCTTTGGATTTCCAACTATTTAACTCTTAGAACCCAAAAGGTTTATTTCAAAGGCTTTGTCTCTGAGTCTGTTCAAGTTACTTCCGGAGTACCACAAGGAACTCATCTTGGCCCCTTATTATTTACTCTGTTCATCAATGACCTTCCTTCTGTAGTAAATTATGATTATGATGTTAAACTTTGTCTGTCATCTACTGATTTCCTGTCTGGTCAAAGGTTGCAAACTGATCTTGACAGTTTTCAAGCCTGGTGTCGGGTAAATTTATTAAATCTTAATTGTGGTAAGTGTAACGTAATGTCCTTTTACAGGCGAATGCCCTTTTTCAACAATTATATTCTTAATGGTAAGCCTCTTGTTCGAATTGAGTCGGTTGATGATTTGGGTATCCTTTTAGATCCCAAGCGTAAGTTTGACAAGCATATCTTTTCCACCGCTAATCGGAGGCCAATTTTTCTATTTTACAGTGTATTCTTTAATTATTAAGTGATCCGGCCTAAATTGTTTAGCACAAATATTGTTAAAGTTTTCGGCCGGAACACTTATTTTGAATGACGAAATTTCCCGAGCATATGAGAATTTGAATTTTTCCACCGTAATATGAGCTTTAGGTTTGGCCTGTAAAGGCCTTAACATCGTCAGATGTAGTATCAGGGGCAAGCCTAGAAACAAAAATTTGTTTCCGTGGTGGAACTCCTACAAGGGTCGTATTAGCAACCATAGCATGAGCATCCAATGGAGCCGTAACAATGGTTAATTTACCAGATAATTCGAGTGATTCACTGGCACTATTGGCGCTAGGTTGTTGGCCTGCATCAACAGTGCTAGCAATCACAGAATCAAGAACATCTCCGGGGTCAGAAGGAACAACATCCATGGGCGCGATGCTGTTCTCGTCACTTCTGATTGAAATATAAGTAGAAGGGGACGATAAATTAATAAGTTCAACATTTCTATCAGTAGCGGATGTAGTGGATATGTGTGTGGGAAGTGTAAGTTCATTTGGGCCAATAGACAACCTAAAATTGGCTTTTTTACGTTTTGGAAACTCATTTAAAAGTTTCATACTTTTAAAATCTCTCTCCAAATCTGAGAAACCTTCGAACAGTTTTTTAAACCGCGCGAAAATGTCTCCAAAGCCTTTTTTAGTATGCCGCATGAATCCCAAAACATCCCTTTCCACCTTTTAACCAGATTTTGACTCAATCTGGTCTATAATTCGGCCGTTAAGGCCAGCACATTTTTCATGTGACACATTGTTACATAGCCAGCAGCAAACAAAATCCATTTTAACATTAGATCTAACCTGGGAATTTTTATTACAACAGACAACTATTATTGAATTTGAAGAAAAAAATTTAATTAAAATACAAAAAAAAAAAAAAATAAAATAAAAACACTGCACAAAAAGAAACGAAAAAAACAGAAAAGAAGGCACTCTAGGGTTAAATTTGTTGACGTTGATCTGTACTTACACACAACAACACCAACTAACAAAAGTTCTAAGCGCGGGCGCGGCGACCGAAACCACAACGGAATCAAAACAAGAGATTAACCGTAACCAACACCAACGATACAGGCACGCGAGAGTAAAAGTGAACGTTGAGAGCGCGAAATGAGTAAAAACACAAAAACAAAGTATCAGCACTGCAAATGCACAAAACAACCACCAGACTACTTGTGCTGCTGTTTGTTGTTGTATTTGAACAAATTTGTGAAAGTAATAAAAGTTATTAACTTTTAAAGTCCAACTTATGTTCCACACAACCGATTTATAAAAAAAAACACAATTTATATTTTGAAATCACGAGGAAGAACAAAAAATCGAAAAATACGAGGCGCAATAAAAAAACACGTCCGTTGCGAATGAAAAGCGAATGCCAAAAAGAAATGAAATTTTTGTATAACGTAATTTTTGTATTTAGTTTGTATTTTCATTGTCCGCGATCTTCCGCTACCGTACGTTATGCGGCGTGCCCCTCGGTCGGTTGGGCGTGAGGCGGGGTGCATTTATGCTTGGGTCCGCACGTTAACAAGCCCGTGCTTGGTGTCGTTGGGCCACTTGTATGTACTGTTCGTTAGTACATCAACGTCCGAAAGAAGATGACTTCCTTGTGGTACTCCAGAAGAAACTTGAACAGACTTAGAGACAAAGCCTTTGAAATAAACCTTTTGGGTTCTAAGAGTTAAATAGTTGGAGATCCAAAGAATTAAGTTATTAGGAAATCCCAGAAGATGAAGTTTGTGAAGTAAATGAGAATGATTAACAGAGTCAAAAGCCTTACTGAAATCAGTGTAAAAAACATCTGTTTGCATTTAAGATTGAAGTCCCTTTATGACAAAAAAAAGTAAATTTCAATAGGTTAGTGGTAGTAGATCTATATTTCACAAACGCGTGCTGGCAGGGTGCAATTATGGATCGACACAGATGTTGAACTTGAGAAGTTATTAATTTGCAAAAAATTTTAGGCTTAGCAGACAACATAAAAATATCTCTATAACAACATTGGACTTGTTTCCTTTTTTATGGAGAGAAATATTAGGAAAAGATCACGGCTCCACAGATAATTTAAAAAGAAGAAATAATGACTTTAAAATATCTTCAGCACAGTACCTAAGCACGCAGCTAGGTAATCTATCACGTCCCGGTGAAAATATGGGCTTAATGGCCTTTAAATCTCGTGAAGGCCCAAAAATGCAATTGGAGCCATTTACATGATAAGGATAAGGCGAAACCATTTAATAAGGTTGTGAACTTTAAGTCGTTTGAAAAAACTCAGTAATAAGATAGGCGATAGCCTGATCTAATTCAGCTGTCTTTTTTTCGAAAGATTCAGTCGATGGAAGTGTTGATGACCTGATTGCACAATCCATGTCCCTACATATGTACAGCTAGGACCAGTCAGTCTGGGATAGGAGCTGAGCTAAGTTTAGTAAAATCGGTTTTCCGAAATTGACGAACTCGCTCACCAAGTTTTCTACCTGGGCTTGGCACCCTGGCTGGTAAGTCAATCAACACTACCAAAGGTTGGGTGGTAAGGATCTTCAGGAGTGGACATGGGTACAGTACGGGAGACAGAATAGAAGGAGGAATCCAAAACAAAAATAAGATCAAGCATTTGATGTAAACAATTTGGGATACCATTGATTTGACACAATGACATCCCAAATAAAATCACGATCAGAAAGCATAGCTGACACAGAATGTATAGCAGAAGCATGGGAAGAATAAACAGATAAGTCTGAAGAAGGTGGTATATACGAACAAATAATAAAAAACAAACACCACAAAAACTAAGTTTAATAACAATAAATTCAATATCTACAGAACTATCGGTTAATACTATCTCAGAAGACAAATCAACGTCAACAGCAATAAGTACACCACCACCACGAAGAGGGGTGAGATCTTTTCTAAATATAGAGAATTTATTAGAAAGAATTTCAGAATTAAGAATGTCGGACCTTAAACATGTTTCAGTAAAGGCAACGACATGGAAAGGAAAAGTTAAGCTATTTAGATAAAGATTACTAAGTTTACTACAAAGACCTCTTACATTCTGATAGCCCAGTGAGAGGGAGGATGTTAGTTTTTGTGAACTATCAGATACTACAAGAGGTGGATTAGAACTACCACCGGAAAAAGGAAGTGCAATCGGAGGCCGATTTTTCTTTTTTACCGTATATTCCTTAACAACTAATTGGTCGGGCCAGAATTCTTTGCAACAAATATTGTTGAAATATTCTGTCGGAACACTTATCTTAAATGACGATATTTCCCGAGAATAAGTGAATTTGAACTTTTCCACCGTAATGTGGGCTTTAGATTTGGCCTGTATAAAGGCCTTCACATCATCAGATGTAGTATCAAGGGCAAGCCTAGAAACAAAAATTTGTTTCCGTGGTTCAATACCTACATATAAGGGTCTTCTTAGTAGCCAACGCAGTTGCATCCAATGGAGCCACAGCATTGGTTACTAGACCAGTTGATTCGATTGGTATATTATCCCTAGAGTGTTGATCTGGATCAACAGTGTTAATAACCAGCTACTCAAAATGCTTTACGGGGTCAGAAGGAACAGCATCCATGGGTACGATGCTATTTTCGTCACTTCTGATTATAGAATTATGAGGAGTGGGGGACGACAAATTTATCAATTCTAACTGTTTATTAGTTGCGGATGTAGTGGAAGCATGTGTAGGGAGCTGCAGTTCATTGGGGCCAATAGACAGCCTTAAATAGGCCTTTTTCCGTTTTGGAGACTCATTTAAAAGTTTCATACTTTTAAATTCGTCCTCCAAGTCGGATAAACCATCAAACAGTTTTTTCAACCGTCCGAATATGTCACCAAAGCGTTTTTTAATCTGCCTCATGAAACCCATGACGTTCCTTTCAACATCCCTACAGGATACACATGTCCACTTCAGGGCAGATTTTGACTCAATCTGGTCCACAATTCTGCTTCAAACTCATTTTCAAACTTTTCTGTTTGAAAGTAATTTTCAAAGCACCCCACATTAAATAATTTAACACACGTGCTACCGATTTTGAAAAATGCACGTCCACGGTCGGAAAAGGGGTGAAGTCTGGAATTCAGCAAAAAATATTTTCTGCAGAATTATCCAGGGTGTGAACTTGACACTTTATAAATTGATGTATACCAAGTTTGGTTGCCCTAGCTTCAAGAACGTTCATCTGGACAGACGGACATTTCGCAAACCCAATATATTCTATTTCCCTTCGGGAACAGAGTGTAAGGAGCTCGGTATTGAACGGTCAATACAACGGGGCAGAAAATAGTTGGAAGCTTTAGTCTTGATTTTTAGTATTATTCTTGGAATTGGGCTCAAATGCAAAATGATTTTGGAAAATCTAGTCGGCATCGCCACGGGTGGGTAATGAAAGTCAAGGACAAATAAGTGGGATTATTTGTTTAGTTAGTTCGGCTTCAAGGACATTTTCAGAGCCCTACACAAAAAACATAAGTCACGTGGCTCAACTATGTAGTTTATTAGAAAATTTGTATTGCGTATTTTACTGCGAATTTAATATCAACTAAAAATTGCTTCCTATCGCTCTAGAGCTTTTGTATACCGTATTGTGCACATGTGATGCAAAATTTTATATGCCTTCAAAGATAATTCCAAGGTACTTGACTTCAATGATTCTTATGAAATTTTTGTGCCAGTATGATCTGCTCCATTCGCTCCAATTTATACTTTCTTGTGAATAGGACGATGACGGTTTGATAGGGTTCATTTTGAGACCAACCTCCTTACATCCTAATTGGATTATATTGCAGGGTTATACTTCGAACTCGCCTCCATATTATTGGATGTGAAAATGTCATATATTTTCTGCAGGGCCAAGTTTGACTCGGGCGTCCGTTTTGACAGCATTTTATGCACTGGAGTCCCCTAGATCTTCCGTTTAGCCTTTCTTATCTGCTAAAATGTTGACGATATACAGACACACACATAAGTATTGGCACAGCAAGCATTTGCTACTTTGGACCCATTTTGGGGCCGATGTTGGTAGCAAACATTCATTTCAAATATTTTTCCAGTATAAGCCTGTTAATTTCCAACAAAACTCAACTAACAATTACTAACAATAACAAAACACTAATTTTATTAATTTAATTAAATAAAAAATGGCACATTTTCGAGAAACAAAAGTATTGGCACACATAGTGTTTAGCTCGATTTATTTTATTGTTTTTACCCTTCTGGCAACGCTATTAGCAAAAACATGTGTAACATGTGGTAAATTAGAGCTGCGCTGTCTGTCATAAATAATTACAAAAGTGTAATATGAGTCCAAAAGAATCGGAAACTACTGAATCTCAGCGAAAAATTATCCTGTATTTGCATAATCAGGGTAAATCATATGCTGAGATTGGGGAAATTATGGAACGAAGTCGATTTACGATTCGGAGCAGCGGATTCTGTAAGTTTCATGCATCGTTTCTCTTTTCTCCGTTAAAGTGTTGACGGGTGGTAATGCGTGGTCGTTCACCATAGGGCATATTCCCCAGGAAACAACTTTCTTCGTAAGCATACAGTATGCTTCTGTTAACGCTATTTACATATCGTCCTAATATTCTCAGATATTCCCCCCGATACCCCACAATTCGATAAAAATGTGTTACAGCACAAAATTTAAAGAAATAGCCTTGGGATTTGGTATATCACTCTTGAAATGCGAGGCATGTACTGTTGCTTATATGCTTGCGTAGTTGTGTATACATGTGTGTATGTGTCAGTGCTCGAAGATGTGGTTGGAAGTTTAAGACCTGGGTACAGGGAGTTTCGTAGTCGGGTATACTCGACTATAGCATTCTTAACTGTTATGTTTAAATCAATATCAGAACAAGATTTAATTTTAAGCTTCGACGCATCGAAGACAACATTCCTTTCATGGTTGTTAACAAAAATATTTATTTATTTTTTAGCTTTAGTTCATCCTGAAAATCAACTATGCGCGTTTTTGAATTATTCTGGCGTTGATGCAGTTCGAGTAATTGAAATACTGTGCCCTACCGGTGGTACCTTTGGAGAATACTTATTAGTATTTCAAACCCTAGCAATATATGTCGACTTACAAGGAAGAAAATCTCGCGATAGAGAAATAATGTATCCGGCTTTCCCCACTTATATAAGTAAGTATTATAACACATTGTATACAATATAAATTTAGTTAAATTTATTTAATTTGTAATGTCATATAATTAGTTTTAATGATTGCACGAAGCAATAAATTGAAAACTTTCACAGCCACCAAAGACATACAAGTATATCCAGTTGGGTATCACAACTGTCACACTAACAGAGGACCTTATAGTGTGAGTAGTCTGTCTGCTTGAAAACGTGAATGCGACAACTGCGATTTGCTGTGTATTGTCCTTGAAGAGTCGCCCTGAAAGAATATTGTTCAATATTAGTACATAAGTGGGTGAAAAATGCATTTAAAAATTGTATGAAAATCTCGGTATGCGCCAGCTGCTGAAAAATACGTGAAAGTGCAAAAGAGATAGACAATTTCTCTTTAATCACTCAATCGTCCGTGAAACTTATAAGTGCGACTGAAATCGCCATATTGCTTATGTCTTTCATCCTGTTGTTTGTGCTTTGCTCTCGATCTAGGGTAGATGGCGCGCTCCTATTAAAGTTATATATTTTTGTGAAACAACGACTAAGTTATATTTCATCATTAACTTTATCAATTAATTATGTAGCTTTTTACTCCCTGTACCCATAAAATGTGTAAAAGGGGAGTATTAAATCTGTCCAAGTGTATGGAACAGGCAGAAAGAGACATCTCAGTATATATAACAGTATCAACAGCAGAGTCGATTTGGACATGTCCGTCTGTCTGTCCGTGCGGATGAACGCGTCGAGCTCAACGACCCTAAGAGCTAGGGACACCAAATTTGGAATGTAGCTTCCTGTATTCCATTCGCAGATCAAGTTTGTTTCAGACTTGCCCCGCTTAACCGCAAATTGACACAGTAACAGTTTTACAGATAAAGCTTTGGAATTTGCTATGTATAATGCACGGAAGTTATTGTCGAAAGACGATTTAGTGTAGAGTTTCGTAGTTGGATATACTCGACTAGAGCATTCCTTATGGTTTCTCTTTGAAGTAATAATTAGGTTAACAATACATGGTGTGTACATTGAATACAAATTATATAATCAAGTAAGAGTGCTTTAGTCCACTATACCCGACTACTAAACTGCTACTAAACCCTGTAACTCCCAGATCTAAACTTACAATCACATTTTCGTCCACTTACACATACACAAAGCCACACACGCACGAGCGACAGAGTAAGCGAGGCATTTAAAGTTGTGTGTGTGGTGCTGCATCACCCGCGCTGCAGCACTGAATCTTCTTTCGTGAATAACTTTCGTGTTTATTATCCGAAAGACTTAATTTTTTTGCAGCAGAGTGAAGGCATTATACACACACAATCCCAAGGCTAAACTTTTATAAAACTTTATTATCGAATTGCGGTTGTGCGATGAAGATATCTGCAATCTGAAAAAAACTTGATCTGGAACCTACCTTTGTTGAACCAAATGCTAAATGATTTGTTGTGAATAAAATATTTTTGATGAAGTTAGAAGAATAATGCTAACATCCAGAAAATAGCGGAAGGGAGGCAAAAAGTTTTTACTTAATTCAAGTGAAAACTTTTCAAGACAATAGTTTCCATTGTTAAAACAGCGCAACCCTACAATTATCGCATTCTGTTTGCATAAGTCCCATGCACTGCGGAAATATGCACCGCTGTCAGAAAAAATTCAAAATTCAAATTTGGCGCAAACTTGTTACATGTTGGTAATGACAAATATCGACCGACCGCCACAGTTATGGAAATCAATCAACAATCGATAACGCGAATACAGCTATGAATACAGCAGGCATTGTTTCCGATTTACTACTACATAATAATAATAATGTTATTGTGTAGTAAATCAGCCAAGCAACATTCACATTATATTAACTAAAAAGGTATATAACTAATTAATAAACTTAAATGATTAACATTAACCAAATCATAGTACTATAACAAAAAACAAGTAAGAATGCTCGAGTCGAGTATACCCGACTACGAAACTCCCTGTACCCAGGTCTAAAACTTCCAATCATATGTTCGTCTCTTACACATGCACGCACACATACACAAAGCCGCTCTCATGCGAGCCACAGCGTACGCGAGGCATTTTAAGTCGTAGCTATGCTTCTTCTCCCCCCACCACAGTTCAGGTATATGGGTAGTATAATCAGCCTAATTTGGCCCAACTGCAGTGAAATTGCGGTGACGTTTGACTGTGTACGAAACTGGCAGTTTAAATATGTGCTTATTCTCTTAATAATCCCAATAACCTGCCCTCCACTGGCACGTCCTCTTAAAATTCTTCTTCGTGCTGTCATCCAGTATAAAGTATGCTCGGGAAAATATGCTTCAAATTGCGAAGAGTTATTTTCAAAGAATGTATCATTCCGACAAAATATATCAGATTTGATTAAAGATCAAAAGAATTTTCTATATAGGCGCTGATTGGCGAGCCCTGCTATATTATATGCTAGTACCATGTATTTTCTACAATACAATTCGGGCTGTCCTTTATGCACCAGTGTTCACTTTGCATTCAAATGCATCCACTTTCCTTGAATATTAATTTCATCGCCTTTAAACAGAATTTGTATAGCGGTTTTTGCTGCTGAGAGCTCCATTTTCAGCTGTGAAAGAATAGTTAGGTCATTTTCAATGTAGATGTTTGTCCCAGCAAGCTCTCTAGCATTTTTTAAGGCTTCATTAAACATAGCTGTCGTGTCCAACTCCGCAATAACGCCCACCTTACTGTGTCTTTCGTATAATATTTGGGCGCTTCCAACCGAAGCTTGCTCAATTTGCAGTAGCAGTTCCCTTATTCCCTCCTTTGTTGCCTTTTCTTTGCTCAGACCCTTAGCCAATCAGATTTTTGCTTCGGCTCTGATCTGCTAGCTCAGTTCCTTTCTGTCTTGGCTCCTCTTACTTTTCAGCTTTTCTATTTCCGCCTTCAAGATAATATTTTCGTCCTGAAGAGCTACAATCTTTTCAGAAACGCCTCCCAGTTGTTTTTTGAGGTCCCAAACATCAGCTTTTGAGGCTAGGTTTTCGTTTAACACCGTAAGCTTCTCATCAAACTTGCTGCCCATTTGCTGGATTGCAAGGAGTAGGTCGCCAATTGTGTGATCTGGTGACAGATCTGCACGCTTACGCTTTTCCTGGTGTAACTGTTGGCTCGTAGGAGTTGAAGTTGTCGACATTTTGACTTCTAGATGGCGCTGCACTTAATATCGTTTGGTTTCTGTCTCTTCTAAAAGTTGTGGTATGTAGCGCTCTACTTTTGTTTACACTGTCTCAAAGTGCTCAAAATTTCAGGGAAGCCGGAGCCCAACGATACGTACAACCACTCGCAACAAACCACTTTTTATTATATAAAAAAGTGGAATATATAAAGTGCAATATATATTCCCGTTCCTTAGTAATGCCAAGCCCAGGGTTACGGAATGTAGTCTGGAAGTGGTTGCTGATATATGAATAGATTATCCCCTCACCCAAATTAATGATACGTTCTTTTCTAGGTTATGCGAACAGTGTAGCTTTATTCATCTGCTTTCGTGACTTAATATAATGAACTAGAGTTCTTCTATGTTGAATGAATACTTATATGCTCGTGTTGGATGGGCGCAGTGTCTCCAGGCCGGGCGTAGCACGATGTCGTCTCTGGCTTGGGCAATGATCAGCGGCAGCTAAAAGACGAAGAGAGAAAGTGTGGTGCCGGGGAAGCCAACAGGCACAGACGTTGAAAAGGAGTATAACGCCTGCCCAAAGATTCAGAGATGGGTGTAGTGGGGTTTGGGTTACTCACATACATGTTGGGGGAGTATAATTCCTTCCCTCGGGTTAGTATTAAATTGTACCTACGACTTAGCTTACCAGTTGATCCGTCTGCTGCGAGCAGCGAACCCTTACACTCCTCCCGTGCACCGCTTTTTATATGCTTCTGTTAACAGATTTTTGTTTACATAACAGTTTAACAGGATCATTCTGAGTACCAGTGCCATTCTGAGTATAACATTATAACATTCCGAGTCTGACCGTGCGATTCTGAGTATGGCCGTGCCCTTCTGAGTATCTCATTGCCATTCTGAGTATATATCATAACGCTGTTTGTTTGTTATTGCTGTTATTTCTTTATTTATACACAAGCTGTTAAAACCCCATTATTGCCCGGCAAAATATTCAGATAAATGCATCATAATGAATTTGACTACTTCCGTCAAACACAAGAAATATACTAAAATGATAATAATAATAATATTGACTTTTTTGTGTACGGCTATGAAAATGAGTTTGGAGGCAATCGCATGAGTATAAAAAATGTTGAATGGCAGAGTTTTCCACCAATTTTCCGAACATGTGGCATATTTATCAAAATCGGTGATACACGTGTCGAATAATTTAATGTGTAAGGCTTTAAAAATGAGTTTGAAGCCAATCGGACGATAATCAAAAAGTTTGAAACACCAGTTTTCTGCGAAATTTCCGGCCTTGGGGGTAGGTTTCCAAAGTCGTTGTGCATAGTCCCTTTTACATTATTTTTGG
This sequence comes from Hirtodrosophila histrioides, assembly GCA_037075165.1. Taxonomy (NCBI): domain Eukaryota; kingdom Metazoa; phylum Arthropoda; class Insecta; order Diptera; family Drosophilidae; genus Hirtodrosophila; species Hirtodrosophila histrioides. The sequence goes on along the minus strand of JBAMCL010000471.1, from coordinate 1,032,762 downwards.
ACCTTAAAAATGAGTTTAGTGCCAATCGCATACAATTAGAGTTTAGAGAGTTTTCCACCAATTCTCCGACAATGAATTTTTGTGTAGATCTTTGAAAAAGTGTTTGAAGCCGAATGGTAAACAAAATAGTTACGTACAATATTTTTCCCCGATTTTCCACGTTTGCTGGTGCAATTTACCAAAATCCTGTCTTAATGGGATCATAGATGGAAGCTACTGTAAAAATTTCAGCATCCCAGCTCTTACGTCTTGGGCTGTGCGATGATTGCCAATCAGTCAGTCACCAAACTTTTATATATATAGATTAATGTGTGCGCAGCATTACAACCGCTATTATTTGTGTGTTATGTTCACCCTTAAAATAGTTTTATAGCCAAATATCATAAATTGGCTGCCTGTACACTATCCTGCTACCGCTGCTATAATCGTTGCATCCAGCTTTTGCGGTTGTAATTTATGGCCCCGGTTTCACGTGCTGGTGACATTCAACTGTGCTGCCGAAGAATTGGCATTTGCATAACTTTGCTGATGTATTTTAGATTCAGGTTCAGTGTGACAGGGTATGTAGAGGATATTTCAGTTTCCAGGTGAATTGCGTAATTTGGTATGTACAAAGGAAGATAAAAATTTTATTGATGAAGTAGCGAGGAATTTGGCTTACTTCATTCATCTCCATATACTGCCATACCTGCGCAGCATAGTTTTGTCTCCAAAATCACTTTATATTTAAGGCTGTCCCTTGCTCAGGATCTGTTTCCAAGTGCAACTAAGCGCTGCTTTGGAGTCTTTCAGCTTCTGCCTTGCATGGACATGTTTGACGTAGGTGACACCCCAAAGAATTGGAACTCCTTAACGACGTCCAATAGCGCGCCATTCAAGATCCAAAAATTCTCCCTAGCTCTGCGTTCTCGTCTGTCTTTATTTATCATTACCTTCGATTTGTCACAATTTATTTGAAAGCTCCAGGTTAAACAATAGTCTTTTAAGATATTGATCATTGCTTGCAAAGCGTCGGCAAGAACCAAGTCGCCCGCGTACATTAGCGCTTTGATGCGGAATGCGCCAAGCGGAGTCAAAAAAGATTTTTTATCGCGTACCTCGTTTAATTCCGGTTCCAGGTTCCATATAGACATAGACATAGACATAGATATAGACATAGACATAGACATAGACATAGAGACATAGAGACATAGAGACATAGAGACATAGAGACATAGAGACATAGAGACATAGAGACATAGAGACATAGAGACATAGAGACATAGAGACATAGAGACATAGAGACATAGAGACATAGAGACATAGAGACATAGAGACATAGAGACATAGAGACATAGAGACATAGAGACATAGAGACATAGAGACATAGAGACATAGAGACATAGAGACATAGAGACATAGAGACATAGAGACATAGAGACATAGAGACATAGAGACATAGAGAGATAGAGACATAGAGACATAGAGACATAAAGACATAGAGACATAGAGACATAGAGACATAGAGACATAGAGACATAGACATAGAGACAGACATAGACATAGACATGGTAGTTTCCCTTGTTTGCTTCTGTGGCATCTCTTACAACTATTGCATTTTTTGTCTTCTGGCTGCGGGACAGTCATTGTTAAACCATTCTGACGCCTTTTAAATGCATTGTGTTAGGTCTTCTAAATCTATCCGCTGTGGACGCGTGTAATTAAAATTCAGATCGAGCTGCAATGCGTATGCAGAGGCAAGCCGGTTCACCCATTTCAATTTTGGCAGTAATTTGCTCTCCTTCTGTATTTCGGTCTCTTGAAGAAATATGATCACGACAAGTGACAAATGGTCTGAATAAGATTCATCTGCAGCTATTCCGATTTACTACTACTACATAATAATAATGTTATTATGTAGTAAATCAGCCCAGCCGCATTCACTTTCTATTAAGTAAACAGGTACGTAATTTATTAATAAACTTAATTGATTAAAATTAACACAATCGTAGTAGAACAAAAATAATTGAATTAAGCAGCAGCGCGCCATCTACCGTAGAGCGATAGCAAAGCATAGGCAGAAGCTGAGTGACAAAACCAATACGTCTATTTCAGTCGCACTTTAAAGTTTTTGGGCCGAGAGAGCGATAAATCGCATGATTTGTATTAAACGGGTTATACACATTTATTTTAAACAATTATTAACAAATTCAAATATGTGTATCTAACAGTCTGGCAACTATGATAAGTGTTTGATGTTTTCCAACAGTAAAAGAATCAACTATCATGTCGATAACGCATATCGGTCAACTTTTATTTGCATTCATTTCTTTATTGCGACAATAAAGTCTTGTTCCGCTAACGGATTTTGCTTTCTAATTTTGAGACGCATCGTTTAAGACCAATGTCAGACATTTTGACGTTGTCTTTATATGGGGCCACTATACACCAGTTAGTCAGTCAGTCAGGTTGAACTCTTTTATATATGTATATAGATACATATGTAGGCATATATTATGAATGTGGGAACTCCCTCTTGCTTCTGCTTACACTCGTTTGTGACAACTTTGTTTTATTTATCTTTGTATTTATATTTAGAAAGACAAATATTTAATTAAATTTACATTAGAATAGTTAAGCGGTGGTGTGCATTGCGCAGACCTTAGTCACCACAACAAACCGTGTTTGCTTAATTTAGCATAACGCAGAAAAATATGTCTAGCAATGCACAAAAATATTTATCAAAATTGTTTTAAAACTCAAGGAAAGTTCACAAATCAGCGCGAGTGCATAAGCAAGCGAGAGGTGAACTTAATTTAATACAAACGCAGCAGTTCCACTTGTGTCGCTAGGTTAGAACATAACCTAGTCTTCCGACGGGTACATGGCGATCTATGGAATCACTAGAAGTAACAAACCATTATTTCTGCTAATCCGCCCAGGCAGATTCAATTCGAGGCGGAGCTCCATAAATATATGGTTAATCGCTGCTTGAAGCGTCTATTGCGCTGCTGCGTCTGTTGGTGTGCGTTCGCGTCACTTGCGCTGCTGCAACTTTGGCGCGGCGACGTCTGTGCTGCAGCCTCTCTAAGCCGACCAGCACATATGCACGCAGCTGCTGAGTACAACGCCAACAAGCCTTTGCGCAGGGTGGGAATCCTCCAACAACCAGGAGCTGTGGATCCTGGATCACACATTACACCATTGAATATTAATACCTTTATGAAAGCACCCTGTACACACAGAATCTGATAGCGCTTACTCGCTAGTTTAATAATATTCTAAAAATCCACACAATGTTAACTCGGCTATGCTTTAAATACAAGTGAAAGCTCCTAGGCTGTGCTTGCAGTATTTGATCTCTACAGTAGAGCTTTCAAAAGCTCTACACCACGCGTTTTGTCATTTCAAAGAATGGTCTGATCTTATCCCAATTGCTTCGCATTCTATTCGTTGCGCATACATGTATGCATAATGCTTCCATTGTGCACGAAACGAAGAAAGACAAAGAACAACTGAGCCAAGCAGTGCATTGCATGGGCAGTTAAGCATAAAGCAGTTGAGCGGCCGTTGAAATTTAAACCGCCTCAATTTGAACCTAACTGTAAAAAACTAAATTGTTTGTTGTTCAGCAGCCACTTAAATGTCTCGAATTATTTAATGTGAGATGCTTTGAAAATTAGGTTCAAATATTGGATGCTAAACAGAAAAGTTTGAAAATGAGTTTGAAGTCACTCGTATGAAAGTTAAAAATGACGGCAATGGCTTTAAAATTAAAAATGTCGAATGCCAGAGTTTTCCACCGATTTTCCGACCGTGGGGAATTTCCCAAAATCGGAGAGACACGTATCGAATTATTTTACGTGCGGAGCTTTGGAACAGAATATGAAGGTGATCGAACTAAAATTAGACTTTCGCCCATTTTCTGCCCATTGGGTTGGATTTACCAAACCCCGGTGAAATATGTGTCTTGAATTCTTGTGAAGATCTTTGAAAATGAGTTTGAAGCCGATTGGATGGTAAACAAAAAAGTTTCATACCTCAGTTCTCCGCGATTTCCACGCTTGTGCAAAGTCTGTCTTAGTGTGCACTTTCATCATAGATGGAACCTACAGTGTAAGTTTCACCATCCTAGTTCCTACGGTTTGGGCTGTGCGATTATTGCCAATCAGACAGTCAGACAGTCAGCCAGCACGAACTAAATTAATTTAACTCAATAATGCTACATCGTAAAATCGATTTTACAAAAATTTCAAGGATTCTGGCTCTTTCTTCCGCTATTTGTTTGCCTGATCTAACTTCTATGCACTTAATAAACACTGTTATAACAACTACCTCAGGAGATGCAGGTTACAGTTTCAACAGGATCCTAAAAGGTTTTATAGCTTCGATAATTCGAAGCGTAGGTCATCAACACTTTCATCAAATGTATTTTTCGAAAACACGACATCTGACTGAGATCAGGCTTTCGCCAATCTGTATGCTGAATTTTTTCAAACGACTTATAGTTTACAACCCTATCAATTGGTTTCGCTTTATCCTTATCATAAATAGCTCTAATGGCATTTTTGGGCCTTTAATCGCTGAAAGTTCGCTTCTACGAAATTCCAAGGCCATTAAGCCTGTATTTTCACTGGCTCCTGATGGATAACCTAGCTGCGTGCTTAGGTACTGTGCTGAAGGTATTTTAAAGCCATTAATTCTTCTTTTTAAATTATCTGTGTAGTCGTGATCTTTCCCTAATATTTCTCTCCATAAAAAAGAAAACAAGTCTAATGTTGTTATAGAGATATTTCTAAGTTGTCTGCTATTCCTAAGATTTTTGAGTAATTAATAACTTGTCAAGTTCAACATCTGTGTCGATCCATAATTGCTACGCCTGTAAAATGACATTACGTATTAAGATTTAATAAATGTACCCGACACCAGGCTTGAAAGCTGTCAAGATCATTTGCAACCTTTGACCAGATAAGAAATCAGTAGATGACAGACAAAGTGTAACATCATCGGCATACATCAGCACCCAAGAGTGAATTACGACAGAAGGAAGGTCATTATGAACAGAATAAGTAATAAGGGGCCAAGATGACTTCCTTGTGGTACTCCGGCAGTAACTTGAACAGACTTAGAGACTAAGCCTTTGAAATAAACGTTTTGGGTTCTAAGAGTTAAATAGTTGGAGATCCAAAGAATTAAGTTATTAGGAAATCCCAGAAGATGAAGTTTGTGAAGTAAAAGAGAATTACTTACTGAAATCATTGTATATAACATCTGTTTGCATTTTAGATATAAATCCCTTAATAACAAGAGAAGTGAACTCCAATAGGTTAGTGGTAGTAGATCTATATTTTACAAAGCCATGCTGGCAGGGTGAAATTAAAGATCTACATAAATGTTGAAGTTGAGAAGTTATTCATTTCTCAAAAATCTTTTGAATAGTAGACAACTTAGAATTACCTCAATAGTTCTCAACATTGGACTTGTTTTCTTTATTATGGAGAAGAATAAGAAATGACTCTTTCCAAATATTGGGGAAAGAGCACAATTCCACGGACAGTTTGAAAAGAACAAAAAATGGATTAAAAATACCTTCAGCACAGTACTTGAGCACGCAGCCCGGTACCCCATCAGGTCCCGGTGAAAATACAGACTAAATGGCTTTTAGACCACGTAGAAGCGAACTTTCAGTGTTTAAAGGCCCGAAAATGCACTTGGAGCCATTTGCATGATAAGGATAAGGCGAAACCATTTGAAAGGGTTGTGAACTATAAGTCGTTTGAAAATATGCAGCATAAAGATCAGGAATCAAATAAAGAATTTAAGGTAGAATAAAAATAATTTATTGCACAATCCATGTCCCTACATATGTACAGCTAGGACCAGTCAGTCTGGGATAGGAGCTTAGCTGAGTTTAGTAAAATCGGTTTTCCGAAATTGACGAACTCGCTCAGCAAGTTTTCTACCTGGGCTTGGCACCCTGGCTGGTAAGTCAATCAACACTTCCAAAGGTTGGGTGGTAAGGATCTTCAGGAGTGGACATGGGTACAGTACGGGAGACAGAATAGAAGGAGGAATCCAAAACAAAAATAAGATCAAGCATTTTATGTAAAGAATTTGGGATACCATTGATTTGACACAATGACATCCCAAATAAACTGTCAATAAAATCGTGCTGAGTCGTGGGAGTCAACACGCTGGAGTCAGGACTAGAAATCCAGGTAGCTCCGGCAATATTAAAATCACCAAGAACTACAAGAAAATCACGATCAGAAAGCATAGATAAGACAGAATGTATAGCAGAAGCATGGGAAGAATAAACAGAGAAATCTGAAGAAGGTGGTATATACAAACAAATAATAAAAAAACAATCACCACAAAATCTAAGTTACTAACAATAAGTTATCTATCTACAGAACTATCGGTTAATACTATCTCAGAAGACAAATCAACGTCAACAGCAATAAGTACACCACCACCACGACGAGGCGTGAGATCTTTTCTAACTATAGAGAATTTATTAGAAAGAATTTCAGAATTAAGAATGTCGGACCTTAAACATGTTTCAGTAAAGGCAACGACATGGAAAGGAAAAGTTAAGCTATTTAGATAAAGATTACTAAGTTTACTACAAAGACCTCTTACATTCTGATAGCCCAGTGAGAGGGAGGATGTTAGTTTTTGTGAACTATCAGATACTACAAGAGGTGGATTAGAACTACCACCGGAAAAAGGAAGTGCAATCGGAGGCCGATTTTTCTTTTTTACCGTATATTCCTTAACAACTAATTGGTCGGGCCAGAATTCTTTGCAACAAATATTGTTGAAATATTCTGTCGGAACACTTATCTTAAATGACGATATTTCCCGAGAATAAGTGAATTTGAACTTTTCCACCGTAGTGTGGGCTTTAGATTTGGCCTGTATAAAGGCCTTCACATCATCAGATGTAGTATCAAGGGCAAGCCTAGAAACAAAAATTTGTTTCCGTGGTTCAATACCTACATATAAGGGTCTTCTTAGTAGCCAACGCAGTTGCATCCAATGGAGCCACAGCACTGGTTACTAGACCAATTGATTCGATTGGTATATTATCCCTAGAGTGTTGATCTGGATCAACAGTGTTAATAACCAGCTACTCAGAATGCTTTACGGGGTCAGAAGGAACAGCATCCATGGGTACGATGCTATTTTCGTCACTTCTGATTATAGAATTATGAGGAGTGGGGGACTATAAATTTATCAATTCTAACTGTTTATTAGTTGCGGATGTAGTGGAAGCATGTGTAGGGAGCTGCAGTTCATTGGGGCCAATAGACAGCCTAAAATAAGCCTTCTTCCGTTTTGGACACTCATTTAAAAGTTTCATACTTTTAAATTCGTTCTCCAAGTCGGAAAAATTATCAAACAGTTTTTTCAACCGTCCGAATATGTCACCAAATCCTTTCTTAATCTGCCTCATGAAGCGCATGATGTAAAGCGCGGTCGCGTCGACCGAAATCAGCACAACGAAATACAAAACAAAGTTTCTCTCTTTGTTAACCAACACCAACGATAGAAGTGCGCGAGAGCGTTAAGCACACGTTGAGAGCGCGAATTAGTAGAAATACGAAAACAATTATAAGCACAATGCAAACTGCACAAATCAACCACCAGCTTGCTTGTGATGCTGTTCGTTGTTGTATTTAAACAAATTTAGTAAATAGTAATGTAATTAAATTACAATTTAATGTCCAACAATGTGCTCACATAACCAATGTATAACACACGTCACAAGAACAAAAAAAAACACAAGTTATCATTTGATATCACGAGGAAAACAAACTAAAGCAATGCGATAGGATAGAATAGAATTGGTACAGAAATAATTTCTGCTCTTTGCATTCCTTGAATCATAATACTCGATTGCCTCGTAGTAGATCAGTAGATACCTTCTTCCACTTTCTCTTCAAACTTGTAGTTCTAATTATGCTATTCATAACCCCTTTCGGATCTTATGCTCCAACTATAACAATCTTTTCCATCTAGTAAGTAACGCTTCTTTAATTTCTTAACTTAGAACTTTACTCTTACGTTATTTATGTAATCCTTAGGGACATTTTTGTATAATGTTATTTTTGTATTTAGTTTGTATTTTCATGTCCGCGATCTTTCGCTACCGTACGCATTGCGGCGCGTCCCTCGGTCGGTTGGGCGGAAGGTGGGTTGCATTTATGCTTGGGTCCGCGCGTTACCAAGCCCGTGCTTGGTGTCGTTGGGCCATTTGCATGTACTGTTCGTTAGTACATCAACGTCCAGAAGACTAAAAATTAAAATATAATAATAATAAGTCAAATAAAAAAATATCAAATTTTTGAATTCTCAAGTAACCGTTTATATGTTTATTTTTTTTTTAGCATATTCCGATGGTCATTTATTGGTATTTTCGGAGACTCATCTGGATATATTCAACACACAAACTTCCGAATGGGTTCAATCCATTGGTATAAAACAATCACTTCCTTTGAACAATATAGGCAATGTTGTTTTAACATCTATTAATGATACACCTTTGATTATCTACTTAGCAAATATTCATACAAGTAAGTTTCAAATTTGATTATTTATGATTTCTATGTTCACCTTAAATTCAGTTTAAGCAAGATGAATGCTCTAATCGTGTATACCCGACTACGAAACTCCCTGTACCCAAGTCAACAACTTCCACACATATCTTTGTACAGTTACACATACACAGGCACGTACACAAATGCGCACGCACACAAGTAATGATGACAAAAAAATTCATTAATCGATAATTGAATCATATGATTAATTTAAGCCGAGCGAATTTTAATCGCAATTATTCGAAGAAAATGAAATAATCAATTAATCAAATGATTCTTAAAAGTTGCGCCAATTTTTTAAAAATTTTGATGTTTTTGCATGTGAATATGTAATGTCATTTAATATCAACAATTAAAAGTGCACACAAACGATAAATTTGTATTTATTTAATAGGGAATTAAGGAACAGTAGTTTGGACAGGTGTGTGTTCCAAAAGTTCAAAAATATTTTATATTTTTTTAATATTTATTTGAGCTTATTTAAATTCTGATGACACCAAAATTCGTTTGATTGAAAATAGAGGTGAAAACGATATGCATATTTTAATTTTTTTTTGCATATTTTGCATATGCATAACATAAGCAAAATATATGCAAAATATGCAAAATATATGCAAAATATGCAAAAAATATGCAAACACTTTTATATTTTAAACAAATCAAGAAATAATATAAAAGCGATTCAGGGGGTCGTGTACATATTAAAATTTTATTTTATAGGATTAAAATTATTCAATATAATTATTATTACAATATATTACCATTATTTTCTTTCAAATTTTCAAATTTTGCCTTCAACTCCATTCCAAAAGCACCACTTGTGTTCTGAACAATGTTTTCAGCTTCCTTAAATAACTCCATTGACTTTGACAATGGGAGACCCTTTGCTTCCAAGGAAGTTATTATTTCGGCAACTCTCCCGAAATTCGATTTTATATATATAAAATCGCGATGCAGTTGGGGACTTTTTATAAACTCTTTTGCCTGCTTTATACATTCAGCATCTTCTGGGTTCAATGTTTCAAGAACCTCAAATGGAAATTCAGAATTTTATTCTCTACCAAACTAAAGTAATTCCATAAAATCATTTCCAAAAATAATGGGTTATCGGATTGACCGATGACCCACTTTTTTGACAAATGTACTAACCTCTGCTATTCCCTCCAAGTTATCTGCATAAAATGATGCCGCCTTCAACCATGTACCCCATCTGGTTATGATCGGTTCTGGTGGTAACTCCTTATAAATTAAATAGCTGAAAAAGTAAGAACATTGTTTCCAGTCGCTAACTCGTTCATAGCATGGGTAAAAAATTTTTTTATAAAAGCTCCGCTCAGAGTACAACGCTACATAAGTATTTGTTTGTAGCGTTGTACTCTGAGCGGAGCTTTTATAAAAAAAATTTTTACCCATGCTATGAACGAGTTAGCGACTGGAAACAATGTTCTTACTTTTTCAGCTATTTAATTTAAACCGTGTGCCAATCCAGTTATGTGTATGAGATTCGGGTAAAAAACTTTAAAATTTTTACCAGATTTGATCATATATGCCGCAGCATCCGTTAAAAGCAACAAAACTTTTGACTCATTCCCTTGTGGCCACAATATACGAATACTGTCGTTCACAAATCGGGAAACAGTTGCATTATTTACTTCTTCTAACTGTTTGCACGACAATAAAAATGAGCATGAGGAATCATTTTCGCTCAATGTTCCTACAATCAAATTCGCGACATATCGCCCTTGTTTGTCAGTTGTTTCGTCCACTGATATCCAAAAGCTTGCGTCTTTGATACTGTCGCAAATTTGTTGGATTGATTTTTGGTAGCATTTATCCAAGTAGCTCTTTCTGAGAGTACTTTAATCCGGAATAATTTGCCCCGTGTATTTCTTTAAAAAATTATTAAATGTAACACTGCTTAGCACATTCCATGGTATATTTCCCGCAACCAATGCTGTACATAAATCCATTTTAAATTCATTTCCGGAATTATCGGAAAAGTTGAACGTGTTGCTGCCGGAAGTATGCGCATTTTCGTCGTTGTTGTTATTAGTTGCATTTGACCTTCTGTGAAGTGAAGTAGCAATATGCTGCTGCAATTGAAATTTTCTTTCGCAAGGAATCTAAAATATTACGAACATTAGAACGTACCTATTTAACAATCAGGCTTGGCGTGCTTAAGCCTCAATATTAACACTTCACCTTTTTGACACAAGTCGTACAAATTATACTGTTTCCATCAATTTCGAAGCACTTTTCGGGAAAGCTGTTAAGCCATTTTCCCATTAAATTTTTCTTAGATTTGTTGATTTTTGACATTTCACTACACTTTATGATTGATAAACATTGATATAGTATAATTTTATATACAGCCAATTCATTAAACAAATGTGTTAACTATTTGGGAATTATAAGCCTAGATAAAACAAAATGGTAATCTTCGTGGTAATTATTCGTCCTTCAGAATTCTTAAATCCAGTATGATCGGGATTCGTTGACTGAATTGTAGGCTGGCTGAGTTACCTAAGTTGCGGTTCGCCGAGGTACCTGCGCGGCGGTCCTGAGTTCAAACCCTACAGTGGAAATTTTGGGTGATGATTTTTTTATTTTTTATTATTATATTCCATATTAATGGAAGACATTTTTTTCAAGTAAAATCTTTTTATCGCTTCAACTTTGCCCATAACAATAAATTCTATATATGATAACGCCACTCGAGATTTCATTTGCATATAGTGATATTATCTTTCATATACTCGCACATGCATACACATATGACTTTTGACGATACGATTAAAAATAAGCATTCTAAAGTTATCCGCATTTCGGGAAATTAATCCTGTTTGATACTTAAAGATAATATATACATATGTTTTTTAAATCTACAAAGTGTTCATCATATATCTCGAAAGTTCTTATTTTAAGAATTTCGGACTTAAAAAAATCGTTCCTAATATAAGAATTCTGTACTCATAATAAGACTTTCCGAGCTTGGTCGGACTTTGACACCGTTTGTACATGGTTTGAGTACAGAATACTTAATTTATCTCTGAGTGTAGAAATATAATAGCCCGCCCTTTAATATTTAACGAGAGGAATTCAATTTTAAGATGAAATTCGATTGCATATGTTTTGCATATTTTGCATATTTTGCATATAATTGCATATTTTGCATATATTTTGCATATTTTGCATATATTTTGCATATTTTGCATATATTTTGCATATACTTTGCATATTTTTTGCATATGTTTTTGCGTATTTTTTGCATATATTTTGCATATTTTCGATATGCATTAAGTTTTGTTATATTTAAACGATAAGACGTCTGCATACAAATTTTGGTACCAATCTGATGAAAAATACAAAAGATGCAAAATTCCGAGGTCTACTTATCAGATAGGCATCCTCTGTCACTTGGTTGGATTCTGAAAAAATAATAAATAATAATATTTCTGGAGAGAAAATTTGATTGCATCATATTCTTTTTGATGGAAAGAAAAAGCGTTACGTATTTTCGCTACTTTTTTTTGGCTACATTACTTTGGTTATCACGCTGCATTACCATTCACCTATCAATTCACGGGTGAAGGGTAATGCATGAATTCACGAGTGAAACTAGTCAAGTCATAATATGAATTCATAGGTGAATAGCGGCGCCTGCCAAAGTAATGCATACGTGAATGGTAGTGCAATGGTAACCCATGACGTTTGTGTGCCAGCGACTTGGTGTTCCTTAACTTACGCTCCTAGGCTTTCATTTGCTTGTGAAAGCTCCGCAATGTATTTCATTATGTGGTTCATATCTGAAGCCAAGGTAATAAGATCTTGCAAACTAATTTACTTGAAGCGTGTGTCTAGCAAAGTTGTGGCCAATAAAAACTGCCCCAATGAAGCTGCTTTTAGATTTCTTCCCGTAGGTGACTTGCAAACTACCATCATTATTTGCTGTCGTCCACAATGTGCGATCGGTATAACTTGGCTCAAAGTAGCATTTTTCTCACCACTTATCTGTGTGGTCATAGCTTCCAATGCACATTGCGCGAAATCGACTTTTTTATTGGCATAAACTCCAATTTTAAAGTTTGCGGCTCATATTATTTGTGAATATTGAATTAATTTTTTTTTTCCTTCGGTAACAGAGTATAAAAATTGCAGTTTTGTAGTCGGGTATAAATGCAAACGTAGCGTCTCTCCACAACATTTTTGGAATTCAATCGAACAAATTTCATATTCGCATGATATAACTATTAAAATTATATATAGTTTGTGTAATAGCTCTTTATCGATTTACAATATAGCGGCAAATAATAGAACATTTGAAAATGCCTTTCGCGCCGTATTGCCATCGATAGAATTTCCAGAACCATTCTGGCTTCGTTTGTTTATATGTAACCCCATTTCAGACCAAAGTTTTCTTTCAATGTCCTTTTTGCGTATCAGCATTGTGTCTTTATCAGAATCCGTACTGATTCACCATGTCTGAAGACCGATGCGATATGAAATATTCATAACGACGTTCAAAACCGAATCCGTGCGTGGAGAGGACTAATTCCGTACTGAAAAGGTTTCGTCTTGAATAATTGACTGTTGACGACCGTTTTTTTTAGAAAGTCCTTTGGGCTAGCACCGCAAATTGTACATGATTGTGTTGATTTATTGCCTGTTAAACTTTTGAACACCTTTCCATCGATAAGCGTCATGTGTAAGTCGAAGACAACAGTTTATGGCAAATGTCATCCTAGCATAGTTTAAAATCACTCACTGAGCATAACATAAGTCTCCAAACTGTCCTCTTTTTCTGCGCTCGCTTAGCCCGCAGCTAAGCCCTGTGAAAGTAGCTTAATTCAATTGAAGTAACACTGTTAACCACTATAGAAGTGTCCGCTGCAATATATACGATTTTTGTGAAGTGAACATAAAGTGTTTTATTGAAATTTCACCTGCTACATGCGAGTTGGTTACATGTCGCTGTCCTCCACCACAACATTTGGTCCTTCGAGCCGGACCTATATATTTAAATTCCGCTCGCCCCAGCAAGCTGCAGGATAAGCAAGATAAGTAATTATTCCAATTAGCTAATAAGAAAAATTACATACCGCCATTTTGGCAGTATTTTTTCTCCAAGAGAAAAGATTTTCTCGTTCAAGTTATTCCAATTAAATTTGCCTTATAGCTCTTCCCAATACAAAAGGAAATTTTAAAAATTATTTCAAGTTTAAAAGTGAATCTATGTACATACCGTGGCATACATATTACATACATTGGCCATGTTCACCAGCATAACAAAAATCGCTATTAGAAAATTTGTTACCAAAGCCGTCATAAAAATCTCAAGGGGCTAACCGTCGCAATTTTTTAATTGGCGGCATAGAAGCGTTACTATATTTACGTTTCAAAGCTGACATACATAAATGTAATCATGTAAGCCGGTTGTACGTAATTTAAATAAAATATTCAAATTCAAAGAGTATCTTGCCAATCCAAGAAACTTCGGCAATACACATGCTCTTTGTCGAGCTCATATTTGAATTTACTGGTTTTAATAATATTATTTTCCCTTGTTTACATACAAAATACCGATAATCTTAAGACACATTTCGATCAAAGCACACATTGTATCACAATCACTTAAATTGATCGTACTTCTTCTATTCTCGTCTATATATCGATACCGTATCATTCGCGTGCCCCAGAAATATCAGAGTAATCAGATAAATTATCAGGGATCAAGACATGCTGGTGAACGTGGCCATTGATACATATAAATCGACATTGGTACCCACATACATACATATGTAAGGATGTATGTACATATGTATATACATATAATTTCATTACTTCTGCCAACATCACTTATTTTAACTATACACTATATTTAACAATTCACTGTGCTAATTAATCCCAAATTGAAAACTCCAAGCATATGTATATAAGTTAACTAACTCTTGCAACCGCAATGCTGATGAGTGAAAACGTCATGTCAGCATTTACGCTGCAGCCGGCGACGGCGGTAATCGAATGCCTCTGTTATGTAGCATCCCTTATCACGCATAATTATGCTTGGTCGGATTGCCGGGCACGACTTGGCTGCATGTTGTTATGCCTTCAAATTATAATATTTTGTACTTAGCTCTTAAGAATTTTTGTAATGTAAATTTAGTTTACTTTTTGTACATATGTCTTGCGACACAACGTCCAAGCTCTTAATAACTCATTCATGATCCGAGCAATTCATTCATTTCTTAATAAAACCTTATTATATAATTTAAAACAAAAAGACTAACTAACGTCTACTTAATTTATATACATTACTAGATTATACCCGCGGAGCTGCTCGCATTTCCTAACTATGTTTAACTAAATTTCATTATATTTCAATTCTTATAAATATTTATTATTTATAGCTCGAAGTACCTCGGCCTTGCCCAGTGAAAAACTTAAATAAGAGTACATTATTTTGAACTTTTCTACTTTCGTCAACCGTAAGATATACACACAAATAGAGTATCACAATTTTACCTCCCGTGGAAGCCAAATAGTTGAGTCAAATGCATAATAATTTGTTGTGTAGGGCTGCGAAAATGACTTTGAAGCCGATCTAACTAAACAAATAATCTAACTCATTTTACTTTGACCCCCATTACTCGCCCGTGGCGATGGGTGGGCGTAGTCCTTTAAAATATGTTTGATTTAGTTACAAGAATAATACTAACATCCTGAAAATAGCGGAAGGGTGGTAAAAAGTCTTTACCTAATTCAAGTGAAAACTTTTAAAACAATTATTTCCATTGTTAAGACATAGCGCAACCCTGCATTTATCGCATTCTGTTTCCGTAAGTCCCGCGCTCGGTGAAAAAAGTCTACTGCTGTTAGCAAAAATTCAAAAGCCTTAAATTTGGAGGTAAAGTTATTACATGTTGGTACTAACAAATATCAACCGACCGACACATTTATGGAAAATCGATCAACACTCGATAATGCGAATGCTGCTGTTCCGATTTACTACATAATAATAATAATACTGTTATTCTGTAGTAAATCAGTTCAGCAACATTCGCATTATATTGTTTAAAAATATACATAACTAGTTTACCTCCAAATTTAAGGCTTTTGAATTGAAACAGAATGCGATAAATGCAGGGTTGCGCTATGGAAGTAATTGTTTTAGAAGTTTTCTCTTGAATTAAGTACAGACTTGTACCACCCGTCCGCTATTTTCAGGATGTTAGTAATAATCTTCAAACTTCATTAAAAAAATTTTAAGGGACTTCGCCCATCCGTTGCCACGGGCGAGAAATGAGAGTCGAAGTCAAATGAGTGAGATAATTTGTTTAGTTAGATCGGCTTCAAAGCCATTGTCACAGCTCACAGCAGGTTTCGATGGGAGGGAAAATTGTTATATTCTATTATTGTGAATATTTCGCCAGGCAACACGGGCGTTTTACAAGCTATGAATAATAAATAATTAATTATGAAAATTCAAATTTAATTAAATTTAAATAAATATAGTTAGGAAATACGAGCAACGCCGCGGGTATAAGCTAGTATTATATATATACTCATCAGAGATCTGCAGAGGTCCACCGCAACTACTAGTGTACCGCGTTTCTACAATATCATTTTCATACATGAGTATTGAAACACCGCAACAAAAATTTATGCGGTGTTTTTTTACTCGATTCTTTTTTTGCACCTTCCTATGCGGTGCGTGAAGTGTGCGTCACATTCTGAGTGGGTATATTTTCGACATACAAACAAACACACCACATAATGTGTGTCTAGAAAAGAGCATGCATTAAAAGAAATAAAAATATTGCGATAAGATATTGATCTTGCACTCCCAATATTCATTAAATTTTGTCTACTTTATTCCGCTATTCTGCGACAAAACGTCGCAGTAAAGAAATGCAGCTAAACGGAATAACGGAACTTGCGTCGTAAAAATTTGTGCGAATCATTTGTTATGCTTGCGTTCAGGCAGCGCATATTTTATTGTCACTTCATTCCCATATTCGTTGCATATGCGGTGTTTAAACACCGCATAAGCTTGCTAGACGGTTCTTGTACAACCACCAACGCTAAAAAGATGAGTGCACTGCTGGTGTCAAAAACAACCACCGGTGCAGATCTCTGATACTGATGTATTTATCTCCAATTATACACACACTTAGCAACTCCCTACCACTAAGCAACCACATACAGTTCATAAGTATATTCAGTAACCCAAGTTATTGTGAACAAAATATTAAGAAATAAACAGAACACCGCAAGCCACTTATCGAAATTATCATTAGATCACCACTTTCCCATAAGAAAATGCAGACGCTGCACAAATTTCGGCTGACGCAATGTCACTAATTTTCTCGTAATATTCTTAAGAGAATACTCTTTAAGAGAGCTACAAGCTTGCTCTCAACATGAACATAAACGTTTTACAACCCAAAGCATCCTAAAGGAGAGATTGTCCGTGGTTACATCAGCGCCCACGCACTTAGAAATATTGAGTTTGATTAGGAAATGCAGTTGTATCGGTCATGATAAGGTTTTAATGAATAAAGTTTTTATATTTTTTTAGCCCTCACTTAGATTGGTATTTTATTGGCGCAGCCGGTAGGCTACTTTCAAGTTGTAAAATACGCAACCACTGTTAGTAACCCTGAATACGTTCCTACGAAGGATCGTTCAAGTGATTCTCAGCGAGTATTAGTATTTGGCTAATCGAGATCACTTGGTAGTGAACAATCACTACAACAACAGAGAAACACGTCTGGGTGTTACAAATCAATTTCGATCCCTGTAACCCGTGTACCGTGTACCTGCGAGTACCTTGAATGTATAAATAAACTCAAAAACAAAAACTGTTTAAAACTCAACTACGGGATATTATTAGATTGGTAACGCAAAAATTTGTGTGTCACGATTAATCTAACCAAAAACCCAAACGCTTGCGCGATAATTTGTGTGCAACAACTATTACAATTAGAAGTTGAAGCAATAAGTGCGAAAACCTTACGCATAAAAAAGCCTTTCTAAGCACCTAACATTAAATAATTCGATACATGTGCTACCGATTTGAAAAAGGCATGCCCCCGGACGGAAAATGTGGTTTTTCATGCGAATGGCAAATTTCCAAAGCTAAATACAATAACCTCGGTAATTTGCGGGTAACACAACGGGCGTAAAATGGTTGCAAATCTCTAGTCTGGAATTTTAGTATTGGCCTAATAATATGGCCTGTTCCGAATTCCACTCGTTTTCAAAAAATTAGAACGAATCAATTCCGCTCGTTTTGTCAGGTACTGTTCTCATTATACTATGTTCCCGAAGGGAAAAATAGTATTTTGGGTTTGCGAAATGTCCGTCTGTCCGTATGAACGCAATTTTTTTGCCTTTATCTTTGAGCTAGAGCAACCAAATTTGGTACACATGTTGGTGTAAATCGTCAATTTATAAAGTGTCAAGATGCAATGCAATTAACTGGTTTATTTAAATAAATAAATTAAACAAAAAACCGAAATTTCAGAAAAATATTTTAAAATTTTGAATTTTGTTAATAATAACAACAAAAGGAATATCTGAATTTTTATTAATTTCACTATTTTCTGCTAAACAATGCCGCTTATGAACGGCAGCAAAAGATCTTCAAATGTTTCGCACAAAACAACAGACAAGTGCCAGGCGAACCAAAAAAACAGTAGCAAGAAAGAACAAAACGGAAAGTGAGACGCCCACAAAGATGTACACAACTATGCACAACTATAGCACAACTATAGCAAACCCACCCCCGAACCTGAAGCAGAGCTCTGCAAGTGTTTTGCATACGACGAACAGCATTTGAACCAGGCGATCAGCGAAAACAGTAGCAAGAAAGTACAAAACCAAAGGGAAACGCCCACGAGTTGTGCCAATGGAGTTGTGCGTTGTCCAACTACACCACAACCAGTTGTGGCAACTCGCTGCTCGTATCAAAAGGTTTTGATACAGAATTCAGTTGGCACAACATTGTACCAACCGTCCCAATTACATTCCAATCGGTTGCCGCAACCCGAAAAACTCACTCAAGTTGGGCAACTGAATTGGCCCGTGTATGGTCCGGGTAATGTTGACCCCCTGGATAAAACTGCATCAAAAATTTTTGGATACAAAATGGAGCAAAACCTATATCTCTCACACCAGAAGAGTTAGAGTCACCAAATTTGGCTAATGTTGACCCCCTGGATAAAACTGCATCAAACATTTTTGGACCCCCCACCCCCACCCCCCAATGGAGCAAAACCTATATCTCCCACACCAGTAGAGCTAGAGTGACCAAATTTGGCATACAGACTAATGTTGACCCCCTGGATAAAACTGCATCAAAAATTTTTGGACCCCCACCCCCCCCAATGGAGCAAAACCTATATCTCCCACAGCAGTAAACCTAGAGTCACCAAATTTGGCATACAGACTAATGTTGGCCCCCTGGAAAAATCTGCATCAAAAATTTTTTGGACCCCACCACCCCCACCCTCCCAATGGAGCAAAACCTGTATCTCCCACACCAGTAGAGCTAGAGTCACCAAATTTGGCATAGAGACTAATGTTGACCCCCTGGATAAAATGCCATCCAAAATTTTTGGACACCCCCCACCCCCACGCCCCCAAAGGGTAAAATCGCGTTTCTTTCCGAACTCATAAGTAACCATATTATATAGGACTGGGAACATAGTATTCTGCAGTCGGGGGCGTCCGCCGTCGGACGTACCCGACTGCAACGTTCTTACTTGTTTTACTTTTCGTTTTGGCTTTTTCGAACTCGAGTTCGAAAACGAATTTCGACAGCAATAATTTATCGGTTGTGTCACCTGTTTCACAACGAAGTCTAAACATCGTGCGTAATAACTAACTGAATTTTGCAATAATGCCTGCTGCAATGATTACAGGCTGTGCACAAGCCATGAACATGGATATATGCACATACATTCATATACGCACCACAAGAGTTGCCACAGTATCAATAATGCAAACTCAAAATGTAATTATTTGCATTTTAAGTGAACCTTAACACTTAAAATTATTTTTCCTATAGAAAATTTAAACTTTATAATTGTTTTTATTAACTCCAACAAAATAAATTTCGATAAAAACCAATTTAGAATTTGATTTAATGCATTAAACACGAGCACATCGATTTTTAACAGAGAACAGGCACGTTTACCTTTATGATTTCGTTTTAGTTTTCGATGGGGAAAATTAAAGACATTTTTTAAATTAATTAATAAATATGTAAATATACTTTAATGAAATGAATGAATGGTTAATTCGCTTCTAAAAATGATAAATAATATTGGAAAATTGTGTTTACGAATATTTCATTTCATTTCTTGATGAATTAAATATGTCATTGTTAAACAAGTAAGAATGCTCTAGTCGAGTATGCCCGACTACGAAATTCTCTGTACCCAGGACTACAACTTTCAAACACTTGTTCGTTCACTTACACATACATGCATAAACACGCACACACATAAGCGACAGCGCAAAGCGGCATTTAAAGTGGCGCTTTGCAGCACTGAATCTTCTTTCGTGAGTAACTTCTGTGTTTATTATCCGATCGACTTGAAATTTTGACAGTAGATTAAGAGATCCAAGTATTATACACGCAAGATCTCAAGCCTATACTATAAATTGTCGTTATAAGTCGATTTGCAACATTCCAAATTTCATACGGACTGAGAGACAGACGAACTCATAGACGGAAATGGTCACATACTTTACTAGCTTATTCCCGCGGCGTTGCTCGAAATTTCTAACTATATTTATTTAAATTTAAATAAATTTCAATTTTTATTACTATTGTATATACCCGGAATTGAAAGCGAATTGTGTTTAAAAATTCTATGAAAATCTCGTTATGCACCACCTGCCGTAAAGAACATGAAAGTGCAAAAGAGGTAAAAAATCTCTCTTGATTCGCTCGCTCGTCCTTAAAAAGTATAAGTGCCACTAAAATCGCCACGATGCTTATGTCCCTCAGCCTTTTATTTGGGCTTTGCTCTTGATCTTCGCTTGATGGCGCGCTGTGTCGTACTGTGTTTGCAAAAATAGTGGATTTTGTTAATTTTAATCATTAAATTGTATTAAATAATTATCTAGCATTTTTGTTAATATATATATATATATGGAGATTTTGAAAGTGTGTCCGGTTTTCGGTGCCAAGCTAAATATTTGTTAGGATAGATGAAGAATACTAATGGCAAAGTTTCAGCCCATTTTCTAGCCATCAACGGGGTAACAAAGTTTACAAAAAAAAGTTTTTTATTTTTTTTTGTTTGTGATCCACCCTAATGGGGAAACAAGACACCCTACGGCAAATAAAAACGAATTCAGTGTTTGTGCTGTAATTCAAACACAACATTATTCCCAGGATAATCGTTTTGGTGACCCTGACGTGAATCTCTGAAGTTGTCAACAAGGCGACAACGGATTCTTCACCAGTCCAGATCCAATCCTCAACCAAAGTGTCAACCAGGCGACACCTCACGATAAACATAATTACAAGGACATAATCCGCTAAAAGCAATAATCCAGTATTCCATCCTTTCTAAAGCTGTCAACTAGGCGACACCACTCAACACAATTAACTTTAAGTGTCAGCGGAGGCCAACAGAGCGTCGTACAGCGGCTGAAGGAAGAACTAAGCATTCATCGGTGCACCTTCGTGGCTGCATCCCGTTTTGATCATCACCCAAGCCTGGCTCCATATACTACTGCTATTGTAATTAACAATTAAAACCAAAGACACATACACAATATATATACACCCAAATTTGTATTCACTTTACTATTGAATTTAACCAAAATGAATTGTCAACGTGCAAATTGTGCTTCGTCACCTAGACATCCAAACGCAACCAATTCAGAGTCTCAAAGTCCACCACGCGACTAAGTTGAGACATAAAATCCAAAAAATTGCAACAGAATATGCAAATATGGATCAGTTATTAAGTGCTCAGGAGGAAATCAGCCAAGAGATACCAAGGCTCATTTCCAACTACAATAAGGACTCAGCTGAGAGAAAATCTCAGGCCGATTATCACTAGATAAAGGCTCAGCTCTTACTGAAAAATGAAACTCAATCAAAAGGAATAACGATATCATAAGATTAAGCGGCAAGTTATCTGATGATCATAAATACTTCGTCTTTTATAAAGATATAAAAACCACGGTGGTAAAATATCTCAAAATCCTCAATGAGGCTGCCGATAATTCAGAACAATCTGTAAGCAAGGCATCACATACGAACGGTGGGCAGCTTCAACAAACACCAATTAAATCCAATTTGAACGCACTGAGCCATCGAAAACGAGCAATGATAGCATCATTGAACCGCGCATTGCAACAAACTCACCCAAAGGGCACACGTCACTCGACTTTTTAAAAACTCTGTGGACCCAGATCCAGGAGGTCAATTTTCGAATTTACGAGGAGATCCAGAAGGAGAGGGCTACGATGCTAAGGAGTACTTAAAGGCCGAATCAGCTGTATAAGGCGCTTTATCGCTGAGAAATAAGACACCAAGCTGTAATGACCTTGATCTTCCCAGAGTAACAATTTCATAATTTCATGATGGTGACGTCCTTAAATGGACACAATTTTACGACATGCACACAAGTGCATGGTTCACGACACCAACCTCCTCACGACCCGCAAAATGTGGTATCTAAAAACCAGCGTGATCGGCGAGTCAGAAAGGATGACACGCCATATCGATTTAAAGGAAGAAAATTATCTTCACGCCTAGCACCTCCTAGTAGACGCTTACGATAATCCAAGGGACTTTGCGTCAACGGTATTAAATCGATTTCTAATGCAACAGGCTGTCAATGACAATGTAATATCCTTAAATGAATTATACATAGTCACATTGGAGTCTCTTGCATCTCTAAAGGGACTCTGCTTGGACATCGCAACGTGGGATCCCGTATTAATAGCAGTCCTACGAAACACGCTGGACTCTACAAACAAAACGCTCTATGAACAATCATTGGGCAATTCAATGGAAATTCAGTACCTAGACACCATGCTCCAGTTTGTTGTACAAAGAGTTCGTATTTGGGCACAGGAAACAAACCAAATGGTAATGCTCAAAGGAAATCGAAATGAGCAACTCATGCATCTCTTCGACCACAGAAAAAGCGTGCCTTATTGCATGAGAACTAATCGCTTGCTATTTCGGTGCGACAAAGCCAACAGCCTAAACGTTTAAACTGGGTGCAACGCCAGAAAATGTGCGTCAACTGCTTCAAAGGAGATCACATGGCAAGGCGTGACCAAGTCGCTTCAAATGTTTCTAATGCGACAAAAAGCCTACTACGCTGCTGCATTTGGAAACGGGACCCAAGGAACTACAATCTCAAATTGTAGCATCTGCAAATAGTCGGAACATTAATCTCCTTGCCACAACAAAGCTTGCAGTAAAAAGAAACAATGGACAAGAAGCCACGTTCAAAGCTCTGCTAGATTTTGGATCACAAATTAACGTGATCTCAGAAAGGCTGGCTGTCCCTAAAACGATACGATACCACACTGCGAATTGAAGGTATCGGTGGACAGCCAAAAACAAGCAGGTCTCGAGTCAATGTGGTAGTGAAATCGCTGTACAATGATTATACAATGCAGCTTGAAGCCTTCATATTACCGCACATAATCAACGATCAACCATCCCAAGCCAAAAACAATGCAATCTGGAACGTACCTGACAACATGCCGTTGGCGGATCCACAGAAATAAAATAGACATGCTGATCGGCGCTGTGCATTACTATTCATTATTGCTCCAACAACAGCATAAAATACCCGATGGTCCTATAATGCAAAAGACCGAGTTGGGATGGGTGGTGGCTGGAAAAATAACGGCTTAAAATAAATCAGCAGCTATTTGGGCATTTACCACAGCAGAAGAAACGAATGCCATAATGGAACGATTCAGAACACTCGAGAACTTCGAAAACACTGAAAAGCAACTAACACTAACAGTGAAAGAAGATGTAAAAAGCATTTCATTGATAATCTGCAACCGCTGCTGATGGCCGGTTTATAGTAAAGTGTCCGTTTTTCGAACACTCTTCAGCCTTGGGGCCCTCGTTGGAGACTGCAGAAAAAAGGTTCCTTTCGTTGGAAAAGTAAACCAAGGCAGGAACTTGGAAGGGATGTGTAGACTTCATGACAGAATATGAGCAATTGGGACACATGAAACTTGTCATCGCAAGCTCTTTCCATCGAATAACTACTTCATGCCTCATCATTGTGTGCTAAAATCAGATAGCAGCACCACAAAACTAAGAGTTTTCTTCGACGCGTCATGCAAGACATCGACGGGAAAGTCTCTGAACGACATATAGCAACTGTGCAAAGCGATCTGATGGCGATAATACTACGATTCAAAACGCATAAGTATGTCTTTACGGCTGACATAGAAAAAATGTATCGGCAAATATGGATAAATCCAGAAAATCAATTCCATCAGATGATAGTTTGGAGAAATAATCTCAATGAGGAATTAAGGTATTACCGCCTAAAAACTGTCATATATGGGACAACATCGGCTCCATTTCTGGCAACCAAAAGCTTAGATCACCTTGGCAAATTAAACGTCAGCAAGCTATCACTTGGATCAGCGGCATTAAAGAATGATTTTTATGTGGACGATTGCCTGACAGGAGCTGACTCAACCATTAAGCAGTGTTAATTCAGCAGGAGCTATATAAAATACTGCTTCCCTCAGGATTTAAGCTGCGAAAATGGTGCTCAAATAATGAGCAAATCCTAGAAGGAATCCCAAAGGAAGATACTGTCAATGATATTTATCTGGGTGAAGCACTAGACTATCACTGTTCTAAAACTCTGGGTTTTATATGGATGCCCAAAAAGTTCCAGCTCCGTAGAAGAACCCAAGGCAGCCAAACAACACAAATAACCAAGCGAGTTGTATGCTCGGAGTTATCGCAAATATTCGACCAATTGGGCCTATTTCCTCCTGTCGTTGCACGAGCAAAAATATTTATGCAACATCTTTGGGAATAAAAATTTGACTGGGATGATAAGTTGCCTTAACATTTATGCAATGAATGGCAGGCCTAGAGAGAAGACATGCAAGATCTGAATGAAATGCAGATTCCAAGGCACATTTACGATGGAAAAACACCGTCAAGCAAGGAGATACACACATTTGTGAATGCATCTGAAAAGGCATACGAAGCTGCAGTTTATATAAGAGCCACGTATAAAAACAAGCAAATATTTGTTCGACTACTGTGCTTAAAATCGCGATTTGCACCAACGGCAAAACAGTCGTTGCCACGTTTAGAATTCTGCGTTGCAGTACTTGGGGCAGAACTCACTGAACGTGTCCAAAAAGAATTTTCGGTTGACCCCCGAAGCGGTGAAGGGACACTTCTGGACAAATTTCACGGTAGTACTAGCATGGATAAATGCCTCATCTGATATCATACCCTCGTGGTCAACCGCATTGCCATAATTCAAGCCTCGAAGCCATCACAATGGAACCACGTCTCATCGACAAATAATGCGGCTGATGTACTTTCCAGAGGAACTACCGCAAGGAAACTACCCAACTGCAAATGGCTTTATGGACCTCTATTCCTCCATGGCCCACGAGAAATGTGGATTACGTCTCCAATAGTCCCACCCATCAATCTGGAATGAAATTCAAAACATGTCGGCATGGCAATCGCTCAAGCAACGCAAGGAGAAGAGATACATAATTGCAAGCATAGCAATTCACTCCATAAATTACAACAAATCGTAGCCCACATGTTGCGGTTCTGTTATAAGGAGAGGAGAAGCTCAACCACAGCCCTATGTGCAATGGAACTGGATAGCGCACGAACAATAATATTGCGGTCCATGCAACGACAGAGTTCGCTGGCGATCTCAAAAATCTTCGTCGTTATAAAATAGTAGACAAAAAGAGCGCTAACAGTTCATTGACACCACGTCTGAAAACTGGCCTCATTCGCGTTGGAGGTAGAACTACCATATGACGCCAAGTACCCGATCTTGTTACCATACAATGATCCGATTGTGAAAATGCTGCTGAGAGAGTTACACGAAGACAACATGCATTGCGGCATCCAAGCGATTGCAAGGCAGCAAGTATGGATTCTCAAGGTTAAAACCATGGCCAGGAATGTAATACATGGCTGTGTTAAATGCACCAGAGCCAAACCCAAACTAATGCAGCAAATAATAACCAGCCGCTATACCGAAATTGAAGCCGCACTCAACTCACTCCAAAGTCAAATGACTCAACATATATAGCAGCACTCACACCTGGCAACTTCCTAATTGGAGAGCCACTAACCGCTGGATGCAAACATTGACTTGAAAACACTGGTGAAACGCTGGGAGCATGTCTGCAGAATAAAACACTTATTCTGGAAACAATTGTCACAGGAATGTCTACAAGAGCTTCAGTATCACAACAAATGGAAAACCTCAGCACCTGACATAAAGGAAGGCCTGCTAGTGATAATTAAGGAAGATAAGCTCCCAACAATGCAGTGGCCTTTGGAACGGATCATAAAAACATGCCCAGGATCAGATAATCATATCCAAGTTGTCGATGTCAAAACAGCATCTGAACTATATAAACGTTCCATCAATTTACTCGCGCCATTATTCCCAGAAGAAGAAGCTGTCAAACGCCCCACAACAAATTCGACAAATTCGACGAAGATAACGAACCTCCCACACAAAGGAGAAAAGTATCCCTGCCGTCAGTCACAACAATGCTAATAGCAAATCTGCTAATATTACCACTAGCGCTATCTGAGCCCATTGCGGTTACAAAATTTGCCAATATAGCTGGAACTTTTCATGAAAAACTAGGTAAATCGAAGTTGGCGATTTCCGTGTGGATGATACTAACGTACTACAATCTAAATTCATATAATCAAGATATGAAAACATTCTCAACTGGAGTAACCCAACTCGAACATATGTGCCCGGAGCTACAAAACAAGGGAGCCTGCAACTCAAACTATCAGCACTTTTATCATACTCTTGAAGAACTTCAGGGCGAGAACGCATTAATGGGAATTTCACGGCAACGCAGATCCCCATTTGACTTCGTTGGAAATATCGCGAGCAGCATGTTTGGGGTACTCAACTCAAACTATGCAGAGAAAATGTTAGAAACAATTGGAAAGGTGAAAACAAACGAAGTCTTCCTACTGGATTTCTTAAAAAATCACACCTCGATATCTGATGCAACAACCAACGCGATGAGACGAGACAAGACATCGACAGACAAGCGTCTCAATCTATTTGAACAGCATGTCGACACCATAAATAGGGAACGAGGAAAGTATTTTGGAGCTAACCTTCAGGAAGCCAGCATAATGCCAACAGCTTCACTAACGCTGATCGCTGCATGTCTTAAACGCATACAAGCAGATATAGTCCACGTGTTAAAGGGATCAACCAGCGCAATAATACTCTCGCCCAAACAATTAAGAAACCAATCAAATGTTACCTGTCTCCACTGCTGAAGTGATCCAATTATACACAATCATGCGAGTTGAAGGCACCACATCTAATGGACACGTCATATTCAAAACCATGCTGCCCTTAGTATCAACAACGGAACTAGAAGTCTTCAGCATCGTGCCAATACCGTTCATCGATACAGAGGGCTGGAGCATCGTGGACATAATAACATCTATCATTGCGATCAACAACCATAGAGATCAGTTTGTGGGACTCACACCTGAAGACCTACAACGATATATCATGCTTCCAAGCAATAGCTATATTTGCTTTGACCACCAGGCGGTTTTTAATGTCGAGAATCGATGGGAGTTTCGGTTGTTCAATAATATAACAAGTACCTTTGCCAGACGATAAACACGAGAAGCAAGGTTATCTGGACCAGAACCCACCAGCTAAATAAGTGCAAGCAAAACAGTGGAGTTGAAGGCAGTGCGCAACAATATTCCATCCACCATACAACTGGATGGAACCGGACTTCTCACATTGTCCGCCGAATGCACCGCACGAAATGCAGACATCAGCATCACTTCATTCGGGGCAACAATAATCAATTGGCAACGTAGATCCCATCGACTACTACAGCAGTAACCCTGCAACAAACCTCCAGCATGGATATGGTGGACCATGATCTCACAGATCTTCAAAGGCAATTGAAGACGAACCTGCAGCTTAGCCTACCTCGTGAAGACAATAACATCCAACATCACCACATAGCCGTTTATGTTGGATTGTGAATAACACTACTGCTTGTAACAGCAGCCATCTGGATAGACCGAAAGGGTTCATGCAAACCATGGTCAACCTCACTAACACCAGAAGCCAACAAAGAATCTCGACATCCAGAACCCTCCCCACGGAATTTCTCGTTTGAGCTAAGTGATCGTTGAATCACCGATTCAACGGCCGGAAATACATAAAGAATACACACAACTAATACATAATAGACACACTAAATGTATAAAAATAAACAAACTGTCCAATTGACACTTTAGCAATATTTAGGCTAGCAACCACCAATTTGCTGACTACGCACATGCCCTTATTGCTTACTGCATGCAGAATAATGCCTACTACACTGACCTAAATTAAGCAATACATTAATATGAACTTTAACACACGTAATTAATAAGCACTTTTTGTACCATGTTATTCATATAAATAGACAATAAGTTTGCTTAATAAATTGGTCGCAGACAGAACCCACGGTTTTGTTGACTATCTCCGCTACCTACCTAGTAGAAGTGCTAGTTACGTCAAATAAAAACTAGTTCAGTTTATGTGCTGTAATTCAAACACAACACTAACCACAGGATAAACAGAATGAATTTTCGAATAGACTTTCGTCGTTGATGCGAAAATGTCGGCATCCTAGCTGTTACGGTTTGAGCTGTGCGATGATTACCAATCAGTCAGGCAGTCAGTCATTTAGTTAGGACGAATTGTTTTATATATATAGATATACAGTCCTTTTCCGAATTCCACTTCCACTCGAAAGTGGTAGAAGTAGAATTACTTTTCGTTTTAGCTGTACGAACACGCCAAAACGTGTCTTTTTCGTTTTGAAGACGAGTAGCATTTGTGTCGTAGGAATTGCAAGCAATTGCCAGAAGAACGAAGTTAAATATTCATAAACTTAATTTTCTAATATTCCTTATCATTTTTAGAAACGAATTAACTCATTCATTTCATTAAAGTCAAATTACATATTTATTGATTAATTTAAAAATTGTCTTTAAACATCAAAAACGAAAACTAAATCGAACAGGCAAAGGTGCCTGTACTCATTTCATCGTTTGATTGGCTTATCGATAACAAAGTTAAGAATTGATATGTGCTTTTATTGTTTAATGCATTAAATAAAATTCGAAATTGTTTTTTCTAACATTATTTTGTTGAAGTTGATAAAAACAATTAAAAAATGTAAAATATAAAAAAAAAAATATTTTAAATGCAAATAATTACATTTTGAGTTTGCGTTGTTGATACAGTGGCAACTTTTGTGGTGCATATATGAATTTTATTTTTCCTCTTGGCTTGTGCATAGCCTATTATCTTTGCAGCAGGCATTATTGCAGTATTTATTTACGTTTTACGCACATATATTTACACTTCGTTGTGAAACAGCTGACACCACCGATTAATTATCGCTATCGTAACTCGGTTTCGAACTGGAGTTCGAAAAAGCCAAGTCGAAAGTAAAACGATTGCAAATGAAAACAGCACCTCGCAAAATGAGCATAATTCATTTGTTTTTACTTTTCTAAAACGAGTCGAATTCGAAACAGGCCTGATAGATGACTAACGTTTCCTGCAACCTGGTATGAAGTTTAAAAATCTTTCGCGTCCCACCTAATGAAAGAAATACCATTTAATTACAAACCAATTTTATTTCCTAAGTTTTTTCAACATATATTTCGACATGCAATCTGTTTCGATACGTATTTTTTCAATACATCAAGGATGAGAACGCAGCTTAACACTTTTGCTGACGCTCGGATACTTCTTCTGACAGAGAAACAAAAAATTAATTAGTGATCCAGTTTTAAACACTTTATTATGGGTCGGTGTCGCATGAAATTTGAGTTAAATAATCATTTTTTCCTTTCGACAGAAACAGGATCATTAAGGAGGAATAAAAAATAAAATGTCTTTAAAATTATTTATTAGCTCGGAAAGATGTTGTTAACTTGAGACTGATAGTGTTTGTAGATTTCAATATAATTTTTCATTTTGTTTGCATGGCTTTCAAAAAAGTTATGTAATTTTTTTTAATAAATGCAAATTTTTCCGATACTTTAAAAATATTCTAGCAAAGCTTTGAAAATTTTAATTCATTAAATGTGGCAAATATGAATACATAACGAGAGTTATGCTAAGCTTTAAAGGCAAGTGTTTTACCGCTAAAGCTTGTCTAAAGTGCACCCATAAACAACTAATAGATAATTCTTGACTTTGTTTGAACAAACCTTTATGACAGCCTCCCATTACACGTGCTCTGTCGCTACTTAGACCAACACACTATACCTAATCAATACCGAGACCAATGTCAAAATCATTGGTAAGCTTAAAAATCTCATCTGAGGTCGTTCTTTTTGGTAGCCTTTTAGAAAATAAAAAATATTTTTGTTTGATGTCTTCGTCAATGTATCTGATAAAACACACTAGACTTGCTTATTTCATTTTAGCATCTAGATAGTCTTCTAAATGTTTCGCAATATCGACAATTCTTCATTTTACTGTGTTATTTGCTATCGCCGTAATTTCGTTTTAATTTTTAATTTTAGCCCTATGACGATATCTAGTCTCAGCCATTAATTAAGAAATATCAAAAGCTGTCAGAGATTTTTATTTGGATGGAGAGGAACGTGAAAGAAGTCGATGGCATCAAATATTCGTACGCTAATCTATTTTTAGCATTCGACTCTTCTGTGAGACCGAAAGTGCCCATTTCGAGCGCTATCTATTTTAGGAAATGGAAACTGGCATTATACCATTATTTTGTACTGCGTTGTCCAGCTTGTAGAATTGTAGTCATAGATTTATCTGTTGTAAAAGAATACTATTTAAATCAACGGGCAATGCTGGTGTTTTGAGATAGCTAGTACCTGAATATTTTAACATTTACGACCAAGGCGGATGTATGCAGCTCAAGCGCATACACAATATTTATAAAATATGATACAGTTCTAATGTTTGTTTACTCCGTATACCCATAAAGTGGGTGAAAAGGGGGTACTAAATCTGTGCAATTGTATGTAACAGCCAGAAGGAGACATCTCCGACCCTATAAAGCGTGTATATTCTTGATCAATATCAAAAGAGATTTCGATTTTCCATCTGTACTTCTGTCCGTCTGTACGTCTGTCCGTCTATCTGCCCGTATGTATAAACGCGTCGACGTCAGCAACCATGATAGCTAGAAACACCAAATTTGGAATGCGGATTCGTATTTTGCAAGTTTATTTCGGATCCGTGATATTCCCAGACACACCCCCGCTATACTACAAAAACCGTTTTATGTCAACAATTTTCAAGATATAGCTTGGGATTTGGTATAATACTTTGGTCACTGCTTATCTACTGTCCAAATTTCAGTCGATCAGATAATAAACACAGAAGTTATTTACGGAAAAAACTTCAGTTCTGTAGCTTTCTTACTTGTTTTGAATTGTCCCTGCTCTGGTGCCATGTAAAACTACAAGTTCTTTGAGGCTTTGTCAACTTGCTTATTCATATTATTAAAAATTATTGAATGAATGTAAAATAAAATTAAAAATACGTTATTTATTTATAGAGGGACATATAAAACATCGTGAAGGTGAACGGAAAGGATTCAGCCATATAAAACGTAGATTTTCTATTAGAGAAATTAACAAAACCGTAAAAAGGTAAGCATGTTGACGATCAATTTGAAAATAAATTTTTTTTTAATGGAGCACGATGCTTGAAGGCTTGATTACAAGCCAAGCACAGTTTTTTATTCGGTTTTGAAGGTTCCCTCTTGTGTGGGCGCTATTCTGTTTCGTATCAGGAAGTCTTTGTTTTAAATATCTGTATATATAAAAAGTAGTTCAATAATTTCTTTTATCTATTTTTCAATAACATACCGGCGACCGCAGGAAAATTTCTTACTAAAACCAACAGATTGTTTCAAGGATTGTTTTTATATATTTTGCGCGCCAGTAATATACTGGTTACAAACGCTTTTTTATGTGTTCATGCCGATTCCTGAGTTACTTCGAGCTCATTTTCAAAGCTCTACACATTAAATAATTTGACACGTGCATCACCGATTTTGGAAAGCACGTTAACAGTCACAAAAGTAGTGGAAATCTCTGGAATTCAATATTTTAGTTTCTCATGCGATTGACTTCATACCAATTGCCAAAGCTAAACAAAAAGCTAGGTTCTTTGGGTGTCAATGCATCTGGGGGAAAATAGGTGGAAACCTTTTGTCTGGTAGTACAATAAGCTAAATAATTATTTTCTAAACTATTCCAAAAATAATTTCTAGTCCCACACAAAAAATCATTAGGCTCAATTATTTAGGAAAGTCTACTTCCACGGGCGGAAAAATGGTGGTATACTATTGTGTATATTTCTTACGATTGACGAAAGTAGTCAAATTCAATAAAATGCATTTAAATCTATATATTTCGCCGGGCAGTGCTGGGGGCTTACCAGCTAGTATAATTATAAATAAATCCGATACTGGGATGGGTGATGTTTAATGCAAAACGAAACTGCCAACAGCATCGTTTGCAGATCCTCAGGTTAACAGCGCGGTCCCTTTTGTCCGTAGGAGTAGGTGTTTGGCGAACTTCACACCTGCCTCCCATAGTCCTCCGAAGTGCGTAGCTCTTGGAGGTATTGTGAAGAGAGTTCTCCCAGATCCCCTCAAAATTATTACTATTATTAAGCTGATTATATTTTAATGATTGTTAGACTTAGGAGAGCAACGTTCAAGAAGCATACGATATTTAAGTGACGTGCAAGAAGCGCACAATAGTTAAGTAACGCACAAGGAGAGCTAAGCTTATACCCACAACCATAGTTTTAAGTGCTGTTAATATTAAAAGGCGCACGGAGCGCGTACAAGTAAGATAAACAGTTAGTATTTATTTCAAATTCGAATCTATCGGCCTTGGACTGCCGCGAGCACGCACTGATGGGCGGTTGCCCGAACCTGAAACTAGAGCGCGTCTCCCATAAGAGCGGTGAACAGACGTGCGAAAAGTCGGTCAGTGAATCGCGAATTAATCGTAAGGGAAGATAACGGATAGCACAAAGGAGTATGAAGTAGCGATAAGACAAGTGAGCGATATTTTATTGTAATATTAACTCTGTGACCATTTAACGAATTTATTGGCAACAGAAATAAACGCTTCACCCAATCAACTTACCCCTGCCTATTAATTTAATCTAACCTTTCCCCTCCGCTTAGTGACGAGTATTATAGTATGTTCCGGTGGGAAGAGTACAAGTAGAAAGTGTGAGTGTAGGTTTTTTGCTTAAGGCCTGCGGGTGTGAGGAATTAGTGCGACTGAGCCTTTGACCGGTCACTAGTAGGTAGAGTTCGACTGAGGCTTCGACCTTAGGCACTCTTAGGGTAAGTTCGACTCAGACTTCGGCCCGGTCATTATTAAGTGGAAATTGTGTAGAGTAGTATAGCCGGTAGAATCTGGGTATTTTGGGTTGTCTACGAATCGCGTTTCCCAGTTCCACAACGATTTACAAGTATTCTTGTAAATGGACGTTGGCTCGACTGCGATTTGTACCCCGGTCAAGAAACTTCTTTACAAGTGGCGCCCGAGCAGGGACACTGGGGGCATAGCGGGGCGTGGCATATTGGTTACATCAAGCCACACTAAGGTACCACAAAGAGTTGCAATCAAATTGGGGATCGTTTGGACCACGTTATAGTCGTTGGGCAGAACATTTTGTTGCGCAGTGTAGTTTGGTTTTGTCGCGCAGTGCAATTCGTTTTCGTTGTGCATATATCTAGCGCGCAAGGAAAATGATCAGCAACGACGTGCAAGGAATATCGGCGCGAGTTGGTGCAGGTGAACAATTCGGTGCGCGAAAACAACGCAGCCAGTGAACGATATTGTACGCATCGCGACTGTGCTGCCGACAAAAGTGATAGCGAAAAAAGTAACGGGACCTACATATACATACATAGTATATACGTGCTGTGCGAGTGAGTAGGGGCACTCAGGTCACAGAGAGTTTTTACTCCCTATGCTCATGAAATGGGTAAAAGGTGGTATTGGATTTGTGCAAAAGTATGTAACAGGCAGAAGGAAACATTTCCGACCCTAAAAAGTATATATATTCTTCATCAGTATCAAAAGAGATTTCGATTTGGCCATGTCCGTCTGTCTGTCTGTCTGTCCGTCCGTCCGTCCGTCCGTCCGTCCGTCTATCCGGATGAACGGACGATCTCAGCAACTATAAAAGCTATATACCATTCGCAGATCAAGGTTGTTTCCGATCTCAGATATCGCCACCCGCTCCCCCGCAATTTGATCAAAACTTTTTATCGCTACATTTTAAAAGATATAGCCTGCGATTTGCCCTGTACAATACTTTAGTCATTCTTCATCGACTGTCCAAATTTCAAGTCAATCGGATAATAAACACGGAAGTTATTCAACAAACAAGATTCAGTACTAGAGCGAGGCGGGGAAGAAGCAGCACAGCCACGGCTTAAAATGCCTCGCCTGCGTTGTCGCGTGAGGTGTCGCTTGTGTGTGTACAGTGTCGCAGTCAGCGAAATGGCGAAGATTTTAAAAACTTTCTAATCGACTTGCGGATGCTCATGCATCATGCTGAATATGATTCCACCAGAGAGCTGCACCGGGTGTATGAGAAAGTCGCACCGGAATATCGGCTGTATATCCGCCCAAACGGCTTCTCCGACCTGAGGGAACTCACCCAGATGGCGGTCAAATACGAAAGAGTGCGTAGACAGAATCTAGAATACACGCGTAGCACACAGTCAGGACGGAATAGTACCAGTAGAGCGCCGGTCGAACCTGGCAATTCGAGTGGTAGTCTCGGCGTGCCATACAATCCGCTTCGCGCAGTCCCGCAACCGACTCCGACGGCACTGGATGGCATCCCACGGCGGAAGGAGGGAACACTTTCTGGGCAAGCGGGCCATATCGACGGGCAGGGAATGTACGCGGGAATGGAACCCGAGAGGAAACGCCAACAACAGGCATGAGAAAGGCACTACGGCGTGCCAAGTCTCAGAACAGAGAGGTGAAATTGAAGCAGAGGAGTAGTGAGCGGTCGCGTGTGCAAATAACCCTACGTCCCTCCAAATAGCCCGTCCGTCCAAATAACCCTACGGCGTCACCGGCTATGGTGCCTACCGGGAAAAGGCTGAAAGGAAATTGGTATCAGGCTCGGCGGAACTGTAGCCGAACATGCAGGCGTTTTTGGAGGAGGAGTTGGCGTTGTTTGACGGGCTCAAAGGTGTGTCCAACATAGCGGAACACCGGATCATCATGACGGGTTATAAGACCCTAAAGCAGCGCTATTTCGCCAAAAATCATGCCATGCAGAAAGTGATTAACGATCAAGTCTAGGAACTCCTCCATACTGTTCCGCAGCCATCCCAGCGCACTTATCGTGCTAGTGAAGAAGAAGACGGGAGGATGGCGCAAATGCATCGATTGCAAACAATTGAATGCGCATTCTGTACCCGTTGCATACCAAGTCCCCATGATCAATCACATTCTGAAGCGGTTGAGGCACGCACGCTTCATATCGACGTTGGACCTCAAACAGGGGTGTTGGCATATCCCGATGGCCGAGTAGAGTAAACAATGTACGGCTTTCACGGCTCGGTCTAGGTCTATTTCAGTGGAGAGTGATGCCATTTGGTCTACACTCTGCGTGTGCGACTTTCCAAGAGCCTTGGATGCACTCATCGGAGATGGAGCCGCATGCATTTGCACACCTCGATGACATAATTGTCATCGGGGCGACGAAAAAGCAGCACATGGCCAATCTTCAGGAGGTATTCCAGAGATTGAGGGCGGCCAATCT
The DNA here is from genome assembly GCA_037075165.1 of Hirtodrosophila histrioides. Taxonomy (NCBI): domain Eukaryota; kingdom Metazoa; phylum Arthropoda; class Insecta; order Diptera; family Drosophilidae; genus Hirtodrosophila; species Hirtodrosophila histrioides. The sequence goes on along the minus strand of JBAMCL010000471.1, from coordinate 997,064 downwards.
GTGGTGAAACACAAAAAAATGTTCTTCTACATGGAGCTGGTGTACCTAGAACATGTGGTGACGGTATAAGGACGGACCCAGAGAAAGTGGATGCAATACGGAGACTGATGCCCCCGGCGATCCTGAAGAATTTGCCTAGGGATGGCATCCTGTTACCGGCGGCTTGTTCCAAACTTCGCCGCAGTGGTACAGCCGATGAAAGCGTTGCTAAAGAAGGGGAAGAAATGGTCGTGGGATGCAAGGCAGGAAGAGGCCCTGGGTCAACTGAAGGAGTGTCTGACGACGGCCCCTGTCCTCGCATGTTCCGATTTTTCTGCGAAGTTTGCTCTCAGACCGAGCTCTAGACTGGCTCAGCGATACTACTGGCCAGGCATGTTCAGAGACGCAGCCAGGTATGTAAAGTGTTGTGAATCGTGCCAAAAGTTCAAAGTGGAACAGTCAGCCAGAAGGCCGTATATTCAGCCGTCACGTGGCCGAGCCACCTCCCTCGTAAAATGTTGTGACAACAGTGCGCAAATTACGAGACGAACGTTAAAGTCTTTCATGAAGACGCTTGGAGTAGATATACAATACACGGCGGCGTATTGCCCATAGGAAAACCCAAAGAAGGACAAATTTCACGGTAAACACGATGGTCGCTCAGTTTTTCCCGGATCTGCCGAGCTCTTGGGATGAACTCCTGCCGGAAATCTCCTTGGCCGTGAATTCAAGTGTAGCAGATTCAAGTGGGTACTATCCTGCGATCCTGATACAGGAAAGAGAGCCGCGCCTACCGGCTGCACTTTACGACGAAGTAACGCCAGGACCGGCGAGTACCCCACAGCAACCGGGTGAGAGAGCGGATAAGCTGAAGGAAGTCTTCGATATAGCCCGCAGTAACATGCAGCCAGACCATCCCTCAAGTTGTTGGTATGGTTGCGCCAGCATTTGCTCTCCAAGGCCGCAGACGGATTCGCGGCGAAACTAGCGGCGAAATATGACGGGCCCTATAGGGTCGTGAAATTTGTGTCGCCCAATTTCTTGCTTCTGGCAAAAGACGGTGAGCGGAAAAGGAGGCAGGCCAACATATCATAGCTCAAGCCGTATCACCCGGACCAGCCCGTAGACGATGCGGAGCAAGGTGATGATGCAAGTCCGGTGGGAGAGGATTGAAGACAGCGTTCGCCCAACACGCTGCCCAGGTAACGAAAAAAAAGAAGAAGGAAACAAATGTAGTTAGACGCGTTGAACTCACAAGTAACCGAAATAACCCGTTACGATTATACGACACCCTTGGTTCCTCCTTAGGGCGGGCTACCATTTAAGCTAGGCAGAAATTAACATAAATATTGATCCCATAGATGTCTGACATAATTTCAATCAGTGGCGAGTAGCTGGAGCGAGAGGCCTTCGTGGAGGATAACAAAGTATCCGTCCACCTCTGCCACCCCGTCTACATACGAAGTACGTGCACAAGCCTTTACGGACGTGTGCGATGGATACGTGTGTATACAGCAGGCGCGGATGGTGAGCATATTTATCGAAGCCCTAATGCCCGGATTTCGCCGCCTTTCGTGACAGAGCCTGTCTCGCCGCCTCCCCGAAGACCAGCGAACACGACGGTGAAGTACCCTTAAAAGAAGCAGCCGAGGCGCAATCCCAGCCACGGAGTTCGGTCCCATTTCAGGCGGACGGGCGAACCCCTGCAGACATCGCCGACCATGAGGAACACGCGCACAGAATCGGCCAACCGGAGGAGGCTACCAGGAGGCTACCCAGCAATGCCACACGGAGTGTAAGCGTAAGGTACCGAGGGGCAGTGGACGGCGGCACGCATCCGGTAGGGCGGCACCTGCCGCAAGGATCCATTCAGCGACAGGCTGTCAGCCCCACAGTCCCCACCCCAGCGATCACCGCATCGTAAGCGGTCGGCGCGACACAAACAGGTCGGGAACCAAAGGAGATTCTGCACGCTGCACGTCGACTCGGGACAAAGCACGCCACAAGTCGACTGGCCACTCGTCGCAGCGTCCTGCATCCAAGGCGCGTCCGGTCCGAGCGACGACGAAGGAAGGAAGACGCCGAGAGGAAGAGCTCGAGCCCCCGCGCCCCAACGTAGCAGCACCAGCGTTCCCAAGGTCCCGCCGGGCGAAGTCGTGGGGAGCGAGGCAGCCACCAAACGGGCCTCATCCCCGGGTGGTGTCAAGCCGTTACCCGCAAGCGAGAAACATACAAACAAGCTGATATAACACTTGACCGAAGGGCGGTTGCAAACTTCCGACTTGTACACAAATAAGCCGCAGTAGTCGATTCCAGTATTTAACAAGTAAGAATGCTATAGTCGAGTATACCCGATTACAAAACTACAAAAATTTTCGATATCGTACACTAACAAATACACAAAGACGCACACACAAGCGACAGCAAGGCAAGGCGAGGCTTAAGTTTTAGGGCCGCGAGAGCGATAAATCGCGAGATGTATTTTTAACTGATTTTTATTTTAATACTAGCTTATATACCCGCAGCGTTGCTCGCATTTCCCAACTATATTTCATAAAATTTTAATTCTTATAGGTATTTATTATTTATAGCTGGAAATACGCCTTGCCCGGCGAAATATTTAAATAAAAGTGCATTTTCTTGAACTTAACTACTTTCGTCAACCGTAGGAAATACACAAAAATAGAGTATCACAAAATTCCCTCCCGCGTAAGTCAAATAGTTCAGTCAAAAGCCTAATGATTTGTTGTGTAGGGCTGTCCCCATGACTGAAGCCGATCTAACTAAACAAATAATCTTACTCATTTGACTTTGACCCCCATTTCTCGCCCATGGCGACGGGTGGGCGTAGTCCTTTAAAATATTTTTGATTAAGTTAGAAGAATAATACTAACATCCTGAAAATAGCGGAAGGGTAGAAGAAAGTCTTTACCTAATTCAAGTGCAAACTTTTAAAACAATTATTTCCATTGTTAAAACATAGCGCAACCCTGCATTTATCGCATTCTGTTTCCGTAAGTCCCGCGCTCTGTGAAAAAGTCTACTGCAGTTAGCAACAATTCAAAAGCCTTAATTTTTTAGGTAAACTTATTACATGTTGGTACTAACAAATATCGACCGACCGCCACATTTATGGAAAATCGATCAACAATCGATAACGCCAATGCAGCTGCTCCGATTTAATACTACATAATAATAATAATGTTATTGTGTAGTTAATCAGCCCAGCAACATTCGCATTATATTAACTACAAAGGTACATAACTAATTAATAGACCTCAATGATTTAAATTAACCAAATCATAGTACTGTAACAATAATAATTGCTCCAGCAGCAGCGCGCCAATTACCGTAGATTGATAGCAAAGCACAGGCAGAGTCTGAGAGGCATAGGCAATTTGTCGATTCCAGTCGCACTTATAAGTTTTAAGGCCATGAGAGCGATTCAAGAGAGAGATGTTTTATCTCTTATTCACTTTCACGTTGTTTTGCAGCAGCTGGCGATTACCGAGATGTTCATACAAATTTCAAATACAATTTTCTTATACTTCCCGATATATATTTAACCATTTTTATCGTCAATTCCACCTAATTTTATAATAATAAGGTACTGGTACTAATAAGTGCATTTTTTTAATCGACTATCGTCAACCGTAAGAAAGACAACTAAATAGTTGAGCCACGTGACTAATGTTTTTTGTGTAGGGCTATGATATGTCTTTGAACCAAACAAACAAATTATTTCGCTCATTTTTCATTGACTTCCATTTTCCGCCCGTTGCGACTTAGAGTAGATTTTCCAAAATCATTTGGCATTTGAAATCAATTTCAATAATAATACTAACAATTCAGATTAAAACTTTTCAACTATTTTCCGCCCGTTGTATTGCCCGCAAAGTACCGAGGTTTTTGTATTTATATTTAGAAATAAGTATGAAGCCATTTGCATGAAATACGGAAATGCATAATTCCAACTCACCCCTTTTCCGACCGTGAACGTGCATTTTTCAAAACCAGTAGCACATACTATGTCGAATTATTTAATGTGAGGTGCTTGAAAATTAGTTTCAAAATAATTGGATGATAAACAGAAAAGTCTGAAAATGAGTTTGTAGCCAATCGCATGAAAATTAAAAATGTCGAATGCCAGAGTTTTACATCAATTTTCCGACCATAGGGCTGAATTGTCCAAAATCGGTGATACACACGAAATATTTTACGTGAAGAGCTTTGAAAATGAATTTGAAGGTGATCGGACTAAAATTAGACTTTCACCCATACGACCTTGAGACCCCCATTTTCGGGCCATGGGGGTGGATTTTCCTAAATCGAAATATGTGTCAAATGAATTTTTGTGTAGATTTTTGAAAATGAGTTTGAAGCCGATTGGATGGTAAACAAAAAAATTTCATACAACAGTTTTCCGCGATTTTCACCGCTTGTGGGTTTGGGCTGTACGATGATTGCCAATCAGTCAGCATGTACTCTTTTATATTTATAGATATGGTATATATATACATATATATATACATATATATGTTAATTTATTCCCAATAAGTGGAACGCGTGAAGCTAGAATTTATAAAATTTATTAGCGAGCCACACACCTTGCTTGGTTGAATCAAAAACTGAAACTAAATATTACAATTGTTCAAACTTAAAGCTAGCCCTCAACCATGCAACTAGCGCTGCCTCCAGGCTGCCGTCGCTGCCAAAAAGGTACATCGTTAGCGCCTCGTGTACGGTATTGTATTACCGTCGCGGTGCGCAACATTGTCGCGGCATATCCGCCGCGCTCATGGATCCAGTCATTGACTTTCCCAAAACGCTGGGTCAGCCAATTCCGAGTGTCAGTGGTTAACTACTCCCCCTCTCGAAGACCGACCGTCCGACCGACCGTCGATTTTCACCTCAGCGATGTCGACCACAGTGACGGGATTGAGGTGGCTTGACTGCGTTTGACAATCAGGTGTGCCCCCAGGCCTTGTGCGTAAGTACTGCCCTCAGGTTGCCTTAAGAATGTGGCTGTTGCCGTTTGTGAACCCTATGTCACGGCCAACATTTAACCATCGCAATCGGCCACCAAATTGTCCTGTAGCTGCAGAACCGTACCGTTGTAGGCAACTGGAAAACCTGTTATTTTCTTGCACAGCTTGTTTACTATAGGATACTGTATGATGACATTCATTATATTATTTTTACATTCTATCTTAATGTTAGACACCTTCAATATGTCAGTAACAGTAGCCACTGTGATTTGGTCAGTGACAATTGACGTAAGATCAGGGTAATCTATTATAGCTGGACTTACTACGTTTAATTTCTCCAGAGTGAAAATAAGCATTAGGTTCCCCAATTCGGTGATTAGAATCCTATTGCGCATTGCGAGAGTTTCGAATAAGTGACCGGTATGGGTTTGACCCTCCTGCGCCACTTTCAGAATGGTTGATTTACTCCCGATTTCTGGAATTTATTAAAATTTGCCTATTGCTTTCAGTGATCAGCTGTATCAGTTCTATCTTTCTTAGGTTGTGCGCGTTGGGAGTGCCTGCGACAACCTTAATGGTTGTCCCCAGAAAATCTACACTTCTTACACTCCGATGGTGTATGTTTAGAGCCGACGACTATTGCCAACATGACCATCAACCTCACCGCATCGTCAGCCATTCTTTTGTACTCCGTCAGGTTGGTTGTGTGACGTAAGTACCGGTACTGGTTCCATAATAAAATGATGCCGTCCGTAATGGGTATGTAGTCCGCGTGAGTGTAGTCCGTTATTCGTGACGCTGTCGCGGTCAGTATTGAAAGCATCAACAAGTTAATCGTGGAGTGTTCATTAATTTTAAATGTAAATACTAGTAAATACAAATTTTAAAGTTTCTCTTTCAACGGAGGTTGTCCTTGTGGACCACCCTCCCCTTAATGAAGACCGTTGTCCCTAAGTCCGCTTCAACCTTTTTTTTTCGATACAAAGGGAAGATAACTTGTAAGATTAGGTTAAATGTGACGACAATTTTTTATTTGGCGCCTGAGGCATCTGGGTTTTTCCAGCTGGGTGCCATGGAACCACTTGGCCGTTCGACGTGCTGTGGAGCGGTGTTTGACCGTGTTTGACCGTGTCAAACAGTGTTTCTCGATCATTACAACTTAAAATGTCTAGTTTTTTCCGAAAATATGATAAAATTTTTCTTTAGAGGAAACGAGCTTTCTCTAGAACAATCTGATTTCGGAAACAGTTCAACGAGGTCAGTTGACTCCAAGGTGTAGGTCAGTGACAACTCACTATGGATCGTAGCCGCGTCAGACTCTGGCTCATTGTTGATACCTTGCAAGGCATTCAAGTGCGTCGGCCACATGATTTTCTTAGCCTGGCTTATAAAAAGGTTTAGCTCCTCTTTCGTCAATCCGCGCTTTCCAACGCTTGATCTTAGCGTTGGGATTGCTCTCGGATACAGCGAACGTGAGTGGCTGGTGGTCAGTGAATATGTTAACATCCCCGACCCCGTAGAGAAAATGCCGAAGCTTTGTCAAGGCGCAGACGATAGCTAGCAATTCCCGCTCGTTAGTAGCGTAATTTGCCTCCCGGTGTTTCAACGTGCGGGATATAATCGTAATGGGTCGGCCATTCTGGGAAAGGACTGCGCCTATGCCGTATGCGGAGGCGTCCGTGGTAAAATTGCATGACTCTTTATAGTTTGGGTACAAAATATTAAGTCTTCTGACGCTAATATATTTATTAATCAGCTTTCACCTTTTCAGGGTATGTTTTCGTGCCATTATTATTATAAAGACTAGAGACTCCACACTTTCTTTGAAAATTTTTGACTTTTCGTGTGTTACACGCATGTTTGCATCCTTGAGGCTCTTCAAAACCCAATGGTGCTTCACATGGTCCGTTTCGTTTTTCCGAGAAGAAGATGATGTCATCCACGTAAACATAGCAGGACTTTCCGATTTGTTGTCGCAGAACATCATCGATAGTCCGCTGAAAGATGCTGCCAATATTTTGCAAACCAAAGGGGAGCCGACTAAGCTCGTACTTCCCGCCGTTAACTGACAAAGCTCTTTTTTTCACGGTCTAGCTCTGCCAGAGTGATTTGGTGATAACCTTCAGGTGAGTGTCGTAAAAAGTTTGGCTCTACCCAAGATTTGTCGGTAATCGTTTTAAGATTGAGCTTCCTAAAGTCTATTACTAGACGTTTATTTTTATTGCCATTCTCGTGCGAGTCTTTTTTATCCAAAACCCATAACGGACTATTGTATGGCGATTTGGATATTCTGATAATGCCAATTTTTAAGAGGTCGTTAACCTCCTTTGGGTTGGGGTACAACTTCGAACAGACCTAGGTCTCGTCTGTTGTACGAATCGTGACAACAACGGCCGTGTTACAAGGCAGCGCCTGGTAAAGCATTCGCAGTAAACCTGCCTTCACCGCAGGATGTGCCTCGATTTCCTTATGCTTTGTAATGTTGACGTCCGTGCATACATAGTACTGCAACGTCTCTGAAACCGCACCAATTTTTATTTTGCCTTCTTTTAATCATAGGACCTGATCAAGGCCGATGATATCACAAACAAACAAGCCGCAAACGACACGTCGGCTAAGCTGCGTTTTAGCCCAGAGATGAACACACAAACTGCGTCACCCTTAAATTTTTCACGCATACCCGTTGCCAGACTTTTGTCGTATGTCATATGAGCCTTGTTGGTGAGTAAGGTGAGCTTTTTCTCCACCTCATCATAATACTGTTAAGTTGACAAACTGCCTTGCCTAAGCGTGCCCATCTCGTGCTTAATTACATGAATGGATCGCTTGTCACTGTCAAGTCAAGCTTTGCTATGACGGCTTTGAAATTCAAGGGTGTATCAAATGACGCGAGAACCGCATCAGAATGACCCCTAATTTTGCATCTGATAATTTTGATAACCTGGTAATGGCGAGAACTGCCGTCATATTTTTAGAAAATTATGTATGAGGCATGCACGGCCTGTCTCCACGCTACATATGTTTCCTGCGTGCCGTGGAACTCAGACAGGCATTTAATAGCGTCGAGCGGCTCATCACATTTGACCTAGTCTCTAATTTCGACATCCCTATAAACAAACTACTGTTGTCGCGCACTATCGTGGGCTTATAAAATCAGAGTTGGGCGCCAAATAATTCCCATAAAGGGGAAAAAGTTAAAGTTAGAACTTATAAACTTTATTAGCGGGCGATACACCTCGCTTAATTGAATCAAAAACATTGTCGCAGCACATCCACTCATGACTCAAGTCATTGAATTTCCCAAAACGCTGTGTAAGCCAATTCCGAGTGTCAGTAGTTAATTTATCTATATCTATATATATAAAAGAGTTTGTGCTGACTGACTGACTGATTGGCAATCATCGCACAGCCCAAACCATAAGAGCTAGGATGCTGAAATTTTCAGAGTAGGTTCCATCTATGATGAAAGTGCACAGTAAGACGGGATTTTGGAAAATTCCACCCACAAGCGTGGAAAATCGCGGAAAGCTGTTCCATGAAACTTTTTTGTTTATCGTCCGTTTGGCTTCAAACTCATTTTCAGAGATCTACACAAAAATTCATTTGACACATATTTAATCGATTTTGGAAAATCCACCCCCATGGGTGGAAAATGGGGGTCTCAAGGTTGTATGGGCGAAAGTCTAATTTTAGTCCGATCACCTTCAAATTCATTTTCAAAGCTCTTCACGTAAAATAATTTGACACGTGTATCAGCGATTTTGGGAAATTCGACCACATGGTGGGAAAATCGGTGGAAAAGTCTGGCATTCGACATTTATAATTTTCATGCGATTGGCTTCAAACTCATTTTCAAGGTTCTATGGGCAAAAATAATAGGCGCGGTTGTCAAAGATTTTGAAAAATCAACCCCCAAAGTCGGAAAATTCGTGGAAAACTGTTGTATGAAATTTTTTTGATTATCGTCCGTTTGGCTTCTAACTCATTTTCAAAGCTCTTCACATTAAATAATTTGACACGTGTATCAGCGATTTTGGGAAATTCAGCTCCATGGTCAGAAAATCGGTGGAAAAGTCTGGCATTCGACATATTTATTTTTCATGCGATTGGCTTCAAACTCATTTTCAAGGTTCTAACCACACATAATAGGCGCGGTGTCCAAAGATTTTCGAAAATCTATCCCTAAGGTCGAAAAATACGCTGAAAACTGTTGTATGATATTTTTTTGATTATCGTCAAATTGACTTCAAACTCATTTTCAAACTTCAGTTTATAATTCAATTATTTTGAAACTAATTTTCAAAGCACCTCACATTAAATAATTCGTCACATGTGCTACCGGTTTTGAAAAATACACGTGGCTTTATACTAATTTCCAAATATAAATACAAAAACCTCCGTACTTTGCGGGCAATACAACGGGCGAAAAACAGTTGGAAAGATTTAATTTGGATTCTTAGTATTATTTTTGAAATTGGCTTAAAATGCCAAATGATTTTGGAAAATCTACTCCGTGTCGCCACGGGCGGAATATGGAAGTCAAGGACAAATGAGTGGGACATTTTTTTGTTTTTTTTTTTTTCAAAGACATTTTCATGGCCCTACACTGAAAACATTAGTCACGTGGCTCAACTATTTATTTGTATTTCTTACGGTTGACGAAAGTAGTCAAATTCAAGAATAAAAAAATGCATTTAAATATTTCCCCGGGCAAGGCCGTGATATAACATGCTAGTATATGTATAAAAGAGTTCGTGCTGACTGACTGACCGACTGACTGATTGGCAATCATCGTACAGCTCAGACCATAAGAGCTAGGATGCTAAAATTTTCACAGTATGTTCCATCTATATATATAAAAGAGTTCGTGCTGACTGACTGACTGACTGACTGACTGACTGACTGACTGATTGGCAATCATCGCACAGCCCAAACCATAAGAGCTAGGATGCTGAAATTTTCACAGTAGGTTCCATCTATAATGAAAGTGCACACTAAGACGGGATTTTGCAAAATTCCACCCACAAGCGTGGAAAATCGCGGAAAACTGTTGTATGAAACTTTTTTGTTTACCATCCAATCAGGTTCAAACTCATTTTCAGAGATCTACACAAAAATTAATTTGACACATATTTCACCGATTTTGGAAAATCCACCCCCATGGGTGGAAAATGGGGGTCTCAAGGTTGTATGGGCGAAAGTCTAATTTTAGTCCGATCACCTTCAAATTCATGTTCAAAGCTCTTGACGTAAAATAATTTGACACGTGTATCAGCGATTTTGGGAAATTCGACCACATGGTCGGAAAATCGGTGGAAAAGTCTGGCATTCGACATTTTTAGTTTTCATGCGATTGGCTTCAAACTCATTTTCAAGGTACAATGGGAAAAAAAAATTGGAAAATCTACCCCCAAAGTCGGAAAATTCGTGGAAACTGTTGTATGAAACTTTTTTGATTATCGTCCGATTGGCTTCAAACTCATTTTCAATGCGCTTCACATTAAATAATTTGATAAGTGTATCAGCGATTTTGGGAAATTCCACCACATGGACGGAAAATCTGTGGAAAACTCTGGCATTCGACATTTTTGAATTTTATGTGATTGGCTTCAAACTCATTTTCATGGTTCTACCCAAACACATAATAGGCGCGGTGTCCAAAGATTTTGGAAAATGTATTCCTAAGGTCGGAAAATACGCGGAAAACTGTTGTATGAAATTTTTTTGATTATCGTCCAATTGACTTCAAACTCATTTTCAAACTTCTGTTTATCATTCAATTATTTTGAAACTAGTTTTCAAAGTACATCACATTAAATAATTCTTCACATGCGCTACAGGTTTTGAAAAATACACGTGGCTTTATACTAATTTGCAAATATAAATACAAAAACCTCGGTTCTTTTCGGGCAATACAACGGGCGGAAAACAGTTGGAAAGATTTAATTTGGATTCTTAGTATTATTGTTGAAATTGGCTTAAAATGCCAAATGATTTTGGAAAATCTACTCCGTGTCGCCACGGACGGGCATTTTCATAGCCCTACACTGAAAACATTAGTCATGTGGCTCAACTATTTAGTTGTATTTCTTACGGTTGACGAAAGTAGTCAAATTCAAGAAAAAAAAATGCATTTTCATCTAAATATTTCCCCGGGCAAGGCCGGGATATTACCTGCTAGTATATTTATATATATAAAAGAGTTCAACCTGACTGACTGATTGGTGACATTTGGTCACCCCAAACGATAGAAGCTGGAAGCCTGCAAATTATACGGTAAAAAGAGTTTAAAAAATCTCTGTCTTTAGTCGCTCTTTCGGCCTTAAAACTTATAAGTGCGACTGAAATCGCCATATTGCTTATTAGCGTGTTTCCACGACAGCCAAAAAATGTAACATCTCAAAAATGTGGATGATGGTGTTTCCACGCTCAAATGTGAAACGGTATATGAATTAGCCATTCACCCGAAATAAATCTGCTGGTCGGCTTGTTTTTATGCAATTTTTTACGAGAAGTGAAAAATATGGCAAATAATGGCAGAATAGTAGTAGAAGCAAAGTTGCATATCAATAGGCATATAGTTGCAATAAGTTTGTACATCTTGGATCCATTGGTAGATGACAATGAAATTGCGAGTGCGCACCTGTGAAGTGCACAAATTTCACTGCTCCAAATGGGCGGTGTACCTTGTCAAAATCTTGCTATTGGAAGGTTCCTCTCCGGATAAACCTTCCCTTTTAACCTCATCCTTACTAAATACAGAAATATTAAGATATAAGCAATTTACATTTTATTTTAAAAATTAATTTTGGCGCACAATTCGTTGTTTACCTTTTCCCCAGTTCATCGATAAGCATCGTGTGTTCGATAGGAAAATACAAAAAAAAAAATGCTGGGGCGAATGGCATCATATTAAAAATATGACGAATTTGTCATTTTTTTTCTTATGGGATTTTCTACAGGAAATATGTGTCATATTTCCAAAATCAAAAAAATTACGAAAAATGTGAAAATATGATGTCGTGGAAACAGGCTATACATGTAAGATGGTAACGCTCAGCTCATCTGGCAGCTCAGGCTTTGCCGGGTGGCAACGCGAAAGGGTAGCCAACGAGTTGGCAAGGCGAGCAGCGACACAGTCGATCAGAAAGCGTCTAAGAGAAAAGATCAGAAGCAGATTTCAGCCGCAGTAATATTTAAGCAAAAGCTGTATTCATTAATTTGTTAAACTCCCACGCGGGCATATAATAATAATAAACGCATTTATAATATAAAGTATTGGAGCATTAGTTCTATTTACATTTGGGGGCTCAACTGGTCCTGTGCGCGAGTTTAATGGAATCAGTCGGTGCATAAAAGTCGTGTGTACTAAGAGGCATTTTGTGGAATTTGAACAGTTGTGCAGTTGTCAAGTTAAACAGTTGCAAGTTGAACAGTTGTAAAGTTGTGCAGTTGTAAATTTGAACAGTTGTAAAGTTGTGCAGTGTTAAATTTGATCAGTTGTATCGCGAAAAAACTATCAAAATTAGACGCAAGAAAAGAGGCGCCGTTGTGAAATTCCTAGAAGACTATGCCACCGAAATTAAAAAGAACGCCGGCAAAAAATGCAGTGGCCGATTCCGTAGAAGACGATAATGAAGTAGAGAGAATAGCGATTTCGCAAGAAAATTTAGAGATGGCGCTAAACGCAGCAAAAAATGACGACATCGGCGTAAAATTGCAGCAGCTAATACAATTAATGACATTGAAAGTGGAAATTGACGAACAAAGAGAAAATCAAGTTAAAATTTCGGCCAATAGTTTTGAAAAGATTGTTAATGACTTTGACGGTTGCACGGTGCTAGTGTTATAGTGGTTTGAAAATTTTGAACGTAACGCTGAGGCATACGAATTAACGAACAAGCAAAAGTATGTGCAAGCCAGAGCTAAGATGTGCGGTGAAGCGAAATTATTTCTAGAATCAGAATGTGTGAACGACTACTATGATCTAAAAGGCAAACTGATTGAAGAATTTGTGTGCAGTCGAAACAGTGCCGATATTCATCAACTTTTGCGCGATCGCAAGAAGAAAAAATCGGAATCATTTCATGAGTACATTTTACAAATGAAACAAGTAAGAATGCTCTAGTCGAGTATACCCGACTACGAAACTCCCTGTACCCAGGTCTAAAACTTCCAATCATATTTTCGTCTCTTACACATACACGCACACATACACAAAGCCGCACACACGCGAGCGACAGCAAGGCGACAGCGCTGCAGCGTAAGCAATGCATTTTACGTCGTGGCTGTGCTTCTTCTTCCCCCCTCGCTCCAGTACTGAATCTTGTTCGTTGAATAACTTCCGTGTTTATTATCCGATCGACTTGAAATTTGGACAGTAGATTAAGAGTGACCTAAATAGTGTACATGCCAAATCCCAAAGCTATATCTTTAAAACTGTGGCTGTAAAACGTTTTGATCGATTTGCGGGGGAACGGGGTAAGATATCAGAGATTGGAAACAAACTTGATCTGCGTATGGTATACAGGAACCTACATTCCAAATTTGGTGTCTCTAGCTCTTATAGTTGCTGAGATCGACGCGTTCATACAGACGGACAGACAGACGGACATGGCCAAATCGAAATCTCTTTTGATGCTGATCAAGAATATATATACTTTATAGGGTCGGAGATGTCTCCTTCTGCCTGTTACATACTTTTGCACAAATCCAATACCCCCTTTTTACCCATTTTATGGGTACAGGGAGTAAAAACTAGCAAGTGCCGGGGATGTTGAGCAAGCAGCCGTGTTGCGCCATATGGTTAATGGCTTACAAATAAAAAACGAATTTAAATGCGCCATGTACCGCTGCAAGTCCTATAAAGAGTTGAGAGAGGAGTTCGAGATTTGCGAACTAGTTCATGAACATGAGAAAAAGAGCGGTGACAAAAAATACGGCGGCAAAAGTACAGTGGCGTCTCTAAATAAAGAGTCATGTGTTGCAAAAAAGAAAGAGTTTTGTTTTAATTGCGGCTCCCCGGAGCACAAACGAGTTGACTGTAATGCAGAGACAAAATGTTTTCGTTGTAACGAGAGTGGACATATATCACGAAATTGTACCAAAAACAGTAACAAAGTGCACGTAATTTTGGATCGCAGTAGATTCAAAATTGTTCGTATAAACGGTGTAGAGGTTGAATGCCTTGTAGATACAGGCTCTGACGTAACAATTGTTAACGAAACCGTGCTGAAAAAGTTGAAGAACGTAGAAACTTTGAGAAGCGCATCCACATTACGCGGTCTGGGGAACATAAGCACAAAACCAATTGGATTTTTTAACGCTAAAGTAGAAGTCGACCAGTTGCAAACTGAACATAAATTTTTGATTGTGCCAAATTGCAAGTTTGAATATAGCGCGCTGTTGGGGTTCGATTTTATTAAAAAATTTAAGTTTTTCGCCGATTCCAATGGGTTTTCGTTTCAATCCCTTGAATCTGACCAAAAGTCGATAGAGGAGTACCCTATGAACGTTTTAGCCGTTATCGAGGATGCAGACAATATTGTAGCGCCGCCTGAGTACCGCGAAAAAAATGAACATATAATTCATAGCAGCTTCAAGACGCCAGTAGCGTGTGCAGAATGCCCAATTCAACTGAGCATTACGCAGGACGGAGTAATAAAGCCTTTTCGCCAGTCACCGAGTCGATTATCAAACCAGGAAGCAGAAGCGGTAAAAAACCAAGTCAACGAGTGGTTAGAGAAAGGCATCGTACGTGAATCTTCCTCGCACGTAGCGAGCGGAGTCGTCGTTGTTAAGAAAAATGATCAAACTCTAAGGGTGTGCGTCGACTAGCGTAAGTTGAACAGCATGGTATTGCAGGATCAGTTTCCTGTGCCGCTAATCGAAGATGTGCTTGAGAACCTTCAATCTGCAAAGTTGTTTACGGTCATGGACTTAGAAAACGGATTTTTCCATGTGCCTGTAGAGGAAAGTAGCAGAGCGCTCACAGCATTTGTCACACGAGAGGGACTCTTCGAGTTCAATAAAGCTCCATTTGGTTTTCGAAATTCGCCTGCAGCCTTCATACGATTCGTGAACCATGTGTTTCAGAAGCTGATTAACGATGACACAATGCAGTTATATATGGACGACATTGTTGTGTATGCTGCAACAGCCGACGAGTGTATACTGAATTCGAAGAAAGTTCTAGAGACGGCAGCTATGTACAAACTAAAAATAAAGTGGAAGAAATGTAGCTTTTTACAGAAGAGTATAAATTTTCTGGGTCACACCGTAGAAAATGGAAAAATTTGGCCAGGAGCAGAAAAAACAACAGCTGTTAGTCGCTTTTCCACTCCGAAAAATATCAAAGATGTGCAGTCGTTCCTAGGTCTCACAGGATTCTTTAGAAAGTTTATACAAGGCTATGCGGCAGTAGCACGGCCGCTCACGAATTTATTAAAAAAGGATGTAAAGTTCAAGATTGGCCCTGAAGAATTAGAAGCAATTCAGAAATTGAAAATGTCGTTGACGTGTGAGCCGGTACTGCATATTTACGCCCGAGACGCACTGACTGAGTTGCACACTGACGCGTCAAAAGAGGGATTTGGAGCAGTGCTGTTGCAGTGGCATGATAAAAGGCTCTACCCAGTTTATTTTTGGAGCAAGAAAGCGTCGGAGGCAGAGTCAAAAAAGCACAGTTACCTGCTAGAAATTAAAGCTGCTTATCTAGCCCTAAAGAAGTTCCGCCACTACCTGCTCGGGAATCGTTTTAAATTGATAACGGACTGCGCAGCCTTCAAGCAGTCAACAACAAAAGAAGACATCCCCAGAGACGTTTATCAGTGGGTGCTATATATACAAAGTTTCACCCCAGATATGGAGCACCGCGCAGGAGCTAAAATGAAACACGTCGATCATCTAAGTCGCTATCCACAAGATGTCTTCATGATACGAGTTGCAAGTTGAGAGTTGAGTTATCTGCACGGTTAAGAAAGGCGCAGCAAGATGACGAGCATATAAAAGCAGTAGTCCAGATACTGCAAGAGGGTCCATACGGAGACTACAAGATGAAGGGCGGTCTACTCTTCAAGCAAATCGGTGGCAACGAACTGTTGGTTGTGCCAAAGAAGATGGAACGGGAGTTGATCAGCAACGCTCACGAAGTGGGTCACTTTGCCGTTCGCAAGACGATGCATAACATCCAGCAGCAGTTCTATATTCCTCATTTGGAGAGTAAGGTGGTAAAATGTATCTCTAACTGCATAAGTTGTATAATTCACAGCAAGAAGTTGGGTAAGCAAGAAGGCTTCTTGCATTGCATCGATAAGGGCGAGGTACCTCTCCACACGTTGCACGTCGATCACCTTGGCCCGATGGATGCAACATCAAAACAGTATAAGTTTATTCTGGCAGTCGTCGACGCATTTTCGAAGTTCGTTTGGCTGTTTCCAGTCAAATCAACCGGACACGAAGAGGTGCTGAAGAAGATAAGCGAGTGGGCAGCTGTATTTGGCTTTCCAATGCGCATTGTGAGCGACAGAGGTGCCGCTTTCACGTCGAAAGCATTTGCAGAGTTTGCAAGTGCAAATATGATAGAACACGTGTGGTCAACTACAGGTGTGGCCAGAGGCAATGGTCAGGTTGAAAGGGTGAATCGCTCTATCCTTTCAATAATTGCGAAGCTATCGACAGAGGAGCCGTCTAAATGGTTTAAGTTCGTGCCGCAAGTGCAGAGGGCCATCAACTCGCACATGCACGCGTCAACTCACGCGTCCCCATTCGAGATAATGTTTGGCACCAAGATGCGAAATAAAGCCGAAGATCTTCTGCTGGAACTGCTGAATCAGGAACTCGTCGACCGATTCAACGAAGAGCGCCAACAGTTGAGAACCGAAGCCAAGCGGAACATACAGCAGGCACAGGCGAATTATAAAGCAGCATACGATAAGAAGAGGCGTCCCGAAGGTGTGTACAAGCTGGGCGATCTGGTCGCCATAAAACGTACTCAGTTTGTCGCAGGACGAAAACTAGCGAGTGAGTTTTTGGGACAAAATTGTAAAGCTCAAACGCAACGGCCGCTTCGATGTCGAGAAAGCAGCAGCAAACGTCGAAGGACCAAACATAACAGCAACAAGCTGTGACAACATAAAGCTGTGGAAGTTCATAGCCGAAAATGAAGAGCTGTTATCATCCGGGTCGGATGAAGAGGATCAGGAGGGCCGAGTGTAAGATGGTAACGCTCAGCTCATCTGGCAGCCCAGGCTTTGCCGGGTGGCAACGCGAAAGGGTAGCCAACGAGTTGGCAAGGCGAGCAGCGACACAGTCGATCAGAGAGCGTCTAAGAGAAAAGATCAGAAGCAGATTTCAGCCGCAGTAATATTTAAGCAAAAGCTGTATTCATTAATTTGTTAAACTCCCACGCTAGCATATAATAATAATAAACGCATTTATAATATAAAGTATATGAGCTAATTAGTTCTAATCTTACATACATATGTCTCTCAGACTCTGCCTATGCTTTGCTATCGATCTACGGTAGTTGGCGCGCTGGTTGGTACTACGATTTGGTTAATTTAAAATATTTAAGTTTATTAATTAGTTATGTACCTTTTACTTCACAATAACATTATTATTATTATGTAGTATTTCATCGGAACAACTGTATTCGCGTTATCGATTGTTGATCGAAGTTCCATAACTGTGGCGGTCGGTCGATATTTGTTAGTACCAACATGTAACAAGTTTGCCGCCAAATTTGAGACTTTTGAATTTTTCTGACAGCGGTGCACATTTCCGCAGTGCGCGGGACACGCAAACAGAATGCGACAAATGTAAGGTTGCGCTGTTTTAACAATGGAAATAATTGTTTTAAAAGTTTTCACTTGAATTAAGTAAAGACTTTTTACCAGGTCAAAGTCAAATGAGTGAGATAATTTGTTTAGTTAGATCGGCTTCAAAGTCATTGCCACAACCCTACACAACAAATCAGGCGTTTAAATGAATTATTTGGTTTCCACGGGAGGGAATTTTGTGATACTCTATTTTTGTGTATTTCCTACGGTTGACGAAAGTAGTTAAGTTCAAGAAAATGCACTTTTATTTAAATATTTCGCCGGGCAAGGCGTATTTCCAGCTATAAATAATAAATATTTATAAGAATTAAAATTTTATTAAATATAGTTGGGAAATGCGAGCAACGCCGCGGGTTTAAGCTATATACATTTTATTTATATACATATTTTTCTTCTTTATTTAGATTTTTCCGGAAATTTTGTGTTAAAAAGGGTACTGACCTGAATGTAAAAACGGGGGGTACGTTTTACACAATAACAAACTACCTACTTGGCGTGGGTTTCATGTTTATATTTAGGTATATATTTGGGTTTGTTCTACAAATCTTATATTTGGTTAAGGATATTCCGAAAAAATGGCCTTGTTTTCCCCAAACGTATCAATGAAAAGGCTCTTGCCGCCTACTACCATGTCGCGCACTTTTCGTCGCATCCTTCATTTAAAATAAAAAAAAATAAAAATCGAGATCGCAAATGAGAACAATTTTTCCCACAAAACCATATTGACTTAAAAATGGAAATATTTGTCAATTTTGAAGACCTCTACCGCCCAAACAAATTAACGAAATCCAAAAAATTACTTCCATAAACTATAAGCAATTGTCTGACAAAACAGAGCACCAGAGCTCCAATCAATACACCAACTATTTTCATCTACTGCAAACACGAGAGATTGACGATACTGAGGAATCTCAGGTTTATACGACAAAATAGGCTGTCAACAAATCACCGCCTATATTTCTATGTTGTCTGCTATTCCTACGATTTTTGAGAAATTAATAACTTCTCAACTTCAACATTAATGTAGATCCATAATTTCACCCTGCCAGCATGGCTTTGTGAAATATAGATCTACTACCACTAACCTATTGGAATTCACTTCTCTTGTTATTAAGGGATTTCAATCTAAAATGCAAAAAGATGTTATTTACACTGATTTCAGTAAGGCTTTTGACTCTGTTAATCATTCTCTTTTACTTCACAAACTTCATCTTCTGGGATTTCCTAATAACTTAATTCTTTGGATTTCCAACTATTTAACTCTTAGAACCCAAAAGGTTTATTTCAAAGGCTTAGTCTCTAAGTCTGTTCAAGTTACTTCCGGAGTACCACAAGGAAGTCATCTTGGCCCCTTAATATTTACTCTGTTCATCAATGACCTTCCTTCTGTAGAAAATTACTCTCGGGTGCTGATGTATGCCGATGATGTTAAACTTTGTCTGTCATCTACTGATTTCCTGTCTGGTCAAAGGTTGCAAACTGATCTTGACAGTTTTCAAGCCTGGTGTCGGGTAAATTTATTAAATCTTAATTGTGGTAAGTGTAACGTAATGTCCTTTTGCAGGCGAATGCCCTTTTTCAACAATTATATTCTTAATGGTAAGCCCCTTGTTCGAAGATCCCAAACTTAAGTTTGACAAGTATATCTTTTCCACCGCTAATCGTGCCGTTGGTGTCCTGGGTTTCATAAAGCGTTGGTCGAAAGAATTTAACGATCCCTACATTACTAAAACTCTTTATACTTCCCTTGTGCGACCTATTCTTGAATATGGGTCTTGTATTTGGTGTCCCCAATACAGGATTCATCAGGATAGATTAGAATCGGTACAAAAACAATTTCTGCTCTTTGCACTCCGGGGTCTTAACTGGAATCCTAATACTCACTTATCTTTTTATCCTAGTAGACTCTTACTTATAAATCTGCCTTCTCTTTCTGATCGTAGAACCATGCTTGGTGTAATTTTCTTACATAAACTAATTAATGTGGATTATTGATTCTTCTGAGCTAATTTTGATTTTTTTTCATCTTTCTGACGTTGATGTACTAACGAACAGTAGATACAAGTGGCCCAACGACACCAAGCACGGGCTTGTTAACGCGCGGATCCAAGCATAAATGCAACCCACCTCCCGCCCAATCGACCGAGAGGCGCGCCGCATACCGTACGGAAGCGAAAGATCGCGGACATGAAAGCACAAACTAAATACAAAAATAACATTATATAAAAAGTCTCTAAGGATTACATAAATAACGTAAAAGTAAAGTTAGTAAAAGGGTAGAAATTTAAGTAGCATTACTTACTAGATGGAAAAGATTGTTATAGTTGGAGCATAAGATTCGAAAGTGGTTATGAATAGCAAATTAGAACTAAATCTTAAAACAGCTGATTTTTGGTCTTTCACTGAAAGGTGCATTTCTTAAACTTATTGTTTTCGAAACAGTATCAGTTTTACGTTAAACTTACAAAAATATTTATTTTTACGATTTATATTTTTTCCAAGACGATATGTGAGCACACAAAACCGTATTTTCGAACCTATTAAGATCGATAGCATCTTAACTAAACTGCTAAATTGTAGAGAGGTTAGTTGCCTTTAATTTAAGTGCTTGCTTGGCCAAATCGTTTTAATAGAAATGGAATGGAGCAACTTCGAAAAATCGAAAATAAATTAATATTTCGAAAACGCTTCCATAAAACAAATTTTAAGTGCCACTTTCGTATTAAGTGGGCCAAAGCCCATAAGAAAATCACACTAGGATTTACTTTGCAAAAAAATTTCTTGATTTTGTAAACTAGTGTTACCTTAAAAGTTGAGAACGTTCCTACCTTCTCTTCTGCTCTTCTGCATCTCCTGCAGCTTCCTTTTTTCACGACGAAAATCGGAGCGAAGCGAGTTTATCATCCTCTGCATTTCCTTGACTCTTTAAATTTTATAAGGAACATGTCCAATTCCTGCTCCTTGTTGCGATCACCATATTCTCTCACGTCCCATAATGACGTATAGGAGCGATAGGTCTCAATAAATTCTAATAAGAATTGTTTTTCCGCGGACCTCATGTTGCTCCTTTAATGTCACTTTAACTGCTAAAATACCATAAACTACACACAGAAGAGACGCGCGAAAGTAGCAGATTAACTACATAAAAGCAAAAACGGAAAACAACAACTTTGACCTAAAAGAAATGAGACATACAAAAAGGATTACGTTACAGTGGGAGTAACGAATAAAGTGTCATTGAAAAAATTAAAACATTTTTTAAAATGTCATTATTAATTTCTTTATTTCTTATGTATATATATATAACATATATACAAATATATACATATAGTGATATACCCATCTCCCGTCACTCACACACTTAACCACATGACACTTGGCATGTGGTTGCTAAGTTCATAAGCAACGCAAGTTATTGTATAAAAAACCTGTTGATAACATCGACACTGGCTGATGTCATTTAGACATAAACAAAAGACCCTAAATTTAAGAACCCAAGCCACTTGTCAAAGTTAGCATTAGGCCACCACTGTCCCATAAGAAAATGCAAACGCTGCACAAATTTCGGGTGACGCAATGCGGTACTTCTTTCGTAATCTCCCTAAGAGACTATTCCTCAAGAGAGCCAAAATCTCGCTCTTATCATAAACGTTTTTCAATCAAAATAAAGCTTCCTAAAAGATTCGGTCCGAGGTTTGATCAGCGCCCACGTATTTAGATTAACAGAGTTCGATTTAGAAATCCAGATACATTGGTTGTGATAAGGCTTAAAATTAATAAAATATATTTTTCAAACCCTCACGTAAATCTGTTATTTAATTGGGGCAGTCGGCAGGATGCTCTCAAGTTGTTGAATACACAACCTCTGTCAGCAATTCTGGATGCGTTCCTACGAGGGATCGTCAAGTAATTCTCAGCTGGTATTAGTCTTTGGCTAATCGAGATTACTTGGTAGTGTTTAAACACTGCAATAACAGCGAACACGTCTGGGTGTTACAAATCAAATTTTTTGATCCCTGTAACCTATGTTTCACTGGGAGGAATTTGCATGTGCAAATAAGCTCAACAACAACAAATTGATGACGCGAAAATTTGTGTGTCACCAACATTTGCGCGAATATTTGTGTGCAAAACTCTTACAATTAAAATCGAAACAACAAGTGCAAAAATTTACGCATAAAATTAAACAACAATATACGGTAATCAAAAAACAAACAAAACGAAATAAAATAAAGCAACAATATACGGTATTCAGAAAACAAACAAAACGAAATAAAATAAAAACTAAAATTGCACTGTGGATATATAAATAAGAAACAACAATAAAGACAAAAAACAAAAAGTGCAAAAATTGCAACGTCAACAAAAAGATCATAAGAAACCCAACAATCAACATACCCAACATGACTCTAGATTCTTCAGAGCAGCACATTGCCAGGCATTGTCTCAATTGAGACAGGTGTCCCACCTTGGTGGCTGACCAAACCACCTGGCAATTTTCATCAGACGAATCGATTTTATACTGCAGTTGTATCAAACGAGGGATGTTCGCGAGCACAGTGTCCTATTCGGAGATATTAAAGCAAAAGTGGCTGGAGAGGCTTAACGGATATCACAACTAGATCAGTTAAATACGTGGCCGGAACAGAAACACGCGCTCATCGATACCTTCAAAGTACAGAAGCCCTATAAGGAGCTTCTAAGACAACTATACAACACCAACTTTAACGGAAGTGTACTTAAGTTCATCGAGAAATTAGATCATAAGTCCTTCATAATTATAAACAAGCACTGGAAAGGTGTCGGATTACTACCAGCTGCAAAATCGCTAAAATTATGTGCAAGAAGCGAAATCAGAAACTCACTAACTTTCTGCTATATCTTCCAAGGAAAGATTGCAGACTAATGATAGGAGTATTAACTGAACATTGCCTCCCAGCAGGTCATGCTAAAAAGCTGGGAATATTAACGGAAGACGGCTGCCGGAAATGTAAGGAACCAGGAGTTGTGGAAAGCTTGGAACACATTATATGCCCAGCACTTGAAACACTAAGACATCGATACTTTAACAAACACTAGCTCGCATCACTAGAAGAAGCGGCCAGACACACTGCCAATGCGCTGCTGGCGTTTGCCAAGCACACACGAATCCTACAGGATCAACAAACCTCCTAACGACCTTCAGTATCCGGCGACACTAAAGACCTGCTCGGTCTATGTGGAACCACCATGTAGTGGTCAACCGGTTCTACCTAACCTAACCTAGCACTGGAAAATATTCCAAATAATACCACCTTATACACTAAAGTAATGCGAAACACTATCGAAGATGTAATTAACAAGAAATTATCTGATAGAGTTTTCATGACGCTTGCTCGTTATGATATCAGCACTATATCAAACTTAAAACAAACTGCTCAGAGAGAGGGATTGTACGAAAGCGTTAAAGCTCAAACTAACATTCAAAATAATTCAATTCTTAGGAATGGGGGAAATAGCTTTCAAAATTCTAATCATGTGACAGTTTCAAGTAAACCGAATATAAATTATCAACAAAACAATAATTCACAAAATAGAATAAAGCTACGAAAAACAGAAGAGGATCTGACCGCAACAGAGTGCCTCGATCCTTCGTCCTCAAAGGACAGATTCTTTAACTTTGCCATTAACAATGAGCTGAAAGAATCCAATG
This sequence comes from Hirtodrosophila histrioides, assembly GCA_037075165.1. Classification (NCBI taxonomy): domain Eukaryota; kingdom Metazoa; phylum Arthropoda; class Insecta; order Diptera; family Drosophilidae; genus Hirtodrosophila; species Hirtodrosophila histrioides. The sequence continues at coordinate 973,566 of JBAMCL010000471.1, read as the reverse complement.
AGTTTAAGATCTGAAGATCTGAAGTGATCACCGACCATTTTCCTAACATGAATCTTTAACGGTGGAAGATCAGAGTAAACGAGCTTGGTTTTTACATCAAATATCTCCCAGGGAAGGCAAATAGCCGACACTCTTTCCAGAGTAAAGCTAGAAGAGAATTTATTAGGAGAATCAGCAGATAGTAATATAGCGACGATACACATCGTACATCGTCGATCTTGGTACTTTACAAATTGAGGATATACACCAACATGTGTACTAAGTTTGGTTGCTCTAGCTTCAAGGGTATGGAAAAAATTGCGTTCACACGGACAGACGGATATTTCGCAAACCCAATATACTATTCTCCCTTCGGGAAAATAATATAAATATTTAAACAATGCATCATTTATTTATTTAATTATAAAAGTTTATTTACCAAAAAATTAAACACGGCGCGAAGTACATGAAGACCATGTAAAAAAAAGCACCAGCAAATATGCTAATGAGCGTAATTCGGCAACAAGAAAGCTTCATGATCGGAGACAAATATCAAGCATATGTCGGCTAAGAGATCTTTAGAATCCGTGATTGCGCTCATCTTGATTGCACACATGACACATGCTTATTTTCGCTCAACCCCACGCATAGAATGATGCTGGATCGCGATCAAGATCGAAGTGAGTTCCCACCGTTAGTCTTGAAGGGCGCTACTTTCGATTTAGAAGTCAACATCGAGACTCGAAAACTTTCTGCCAAGCGCCATATGCTCTCATAGAGGCATCGGTGAAGCCATGTATCTCAATCGGTGACTCGGCATTGTGAATTCATATCGTGGAATTTAGATGTTTTGCAACTGAATCAAAGTTAATTTCACTCGCATTTTCTAAACTCAAATGCTCTTCGGAGTTGAAAAAAATAGCACTGTGTCTTCCGATCACTTTTATTTTTAACCGAAGAGCACGAAATAAACTTTGACTGAATTACTTAGTAGAAAGGCTTTATTTTCGGACTTAGTCGACTCTTCTGCACATAAGTGTTGATATCGACGATTAAGCGCCGACTCACACTCACTCCCATAATGGAATTATCGGGTAATCAAGCTTCTCACCCCACTAACTTTTGGTAACTGCGGCGATTTTGGTCCTAACGAGGTGAATTAGTATGGCATGGGAGATTTTATTGACGTCAATCAATCAAGCTCATTAAATCATCAGCTGACACCTGTAGGGGAGCGCGCGTTACTAGCTGATCAGCTAGAGTCAAGCGCACGACAACGAAAACCAAAACTGCAAGCAACAACAACAACAACAACAATACAAAATTGAACGAAAGAAATGTGCCGGTGCAGCCGTATTTTATCGCTTGATCCGCTGGACAACTGTAAGAATTTACAGTGGTTGCGAGTGAAGGTGAGGTGGGAGGGACAACGAAAGCAAATTGTGCTATTGACGACGAAAATAGGCAAGTCTTGGCTTGCAGGTTCAATACGCTTGCGGACAAAGTTCAACCCACTTCGCTTAATCAATAACAACAATAACGATCGCATAATTTAATAATATCCTAAACAGTTCAAATAATATACATCTATATATATAAAAGAGTTCGTGCTGACTGACTGATTGGCAATCATCGCACAGCCCAAACCATAAGTGTTTGAATGCTGAAATTTTTACAGTAGGTTCCATCTATGATGAAAATGCACGCTAAGACGGGATTTGGGAAAATTCCACCCACAAGCGTGGAAAATCGCGGAAAACTGTTGTATGAAACTTTTTTGTTTACCATCCAATCGGCTTCAAACTCATTTTCAAAGTACTACACAAAAATTAATTTGACACATATTTCACCGATTTTGGAAAATCCAACCCCATGGGTGGAAAATGGGGGTCTCAAGGTTGTATGGGCGAAGGTCCAATTTTGGTCCGATCACCTTCAAATTCATTTTCAAAGCTCTTCACGTAAATAAATTTGACACGTGTATCAGCGATTTTGGGAAATTCAACCCCATGGTCGGAAAATCGGTGGTAAGCTCTTGCATTCCACATTTTTAGTTTTCATGCGATTGGCTTCAAACTCATTTTCTATGGTCTATGGGAAAAAATAATAGGCGTGGTGGTCAAATAATTTGGAAAATCCACCCCCAAAGTCGGAAAATTCGTAGAAAACTGTTGTATGAGACTTTTTTAATTATCGTCCGATTGGCTTCAAACTCATTTTCAAAGCTTTACACTTTAAATAATTTGACACGTGTATCAGGTATTTGGGAAATACAGCCACATGGTTGGAAAAGTCGGTGAAAAACTCTGGAATTCGACATTTTGAATTTTCACGCGATTGGCTTCAAAGTCATTTCCATTGTTCTATAGGAAAACTAAATGGTCAAATATTTTAGAAAATCTACCCCCAAGGTCGGAAAATTCGTGGAAAACTATTGTATGCAATTTTTTTGATTATCGTCCAAATGGCTTCAACCTCATTTTCAAAGTTTTCTGTTTAGCATCCAACGTTAAATAATTCGACACATGTGCTACCAGTTTTTAAAAAGGTCTGAAAAGGGGCGAAGTCTGGAATTCAGCAATTTCGTTTTTCATGCGAATTGCTTCATACTAATTTCCAAATATACATACAAAAACCTCGGTACTTTGCGGGCAATACGACGTGCAGCAAATAATTGGAAAGCTTTAGTCTGGGTTTTTAGTATTATTCTTGGAATTGGCTTCAAATGCCAAATGATTTTGGAAAATATACTCCACGTCGCAACGGGCGGGAAGTGGAAGTCAAGGACAAATGAGTGGGTTTATTTGTTTAGTTTAATCGTCTTCAAAGACATTTTCATAGCCCTACATAAGAAACATTAGTCACGTGGCTCAACTATTTAGTTTCCTACCCTAACGGGAGGGAATTCTGTGATACGCTATTTATGTGTATTTCTTACGGTTGACGAAAGTAGTCAAATTCAAAATAATGCACTTTCATCTAAATATTTCCACGGGACAGGCCGGTGCATTACCTGCAAGTATATGTATAAATAAATAAATTACATGCAGTTATGTGCTTACACTGTAGTGTAAAAATATACATGTAAATATGTATGTCAACGCGCTACTATTTACGTAGTGCCAAAAATTAAAAGTTTCGTGCTGTAGCAATAAATGTAATCTATGTGCTTAGCAATTATACTCATTTAAATACCAACTGAATAATGTAAATGCAGAATGTGACCACACTTCGTATTCTCAGCAACTCTGTTAATCGATATTATATGTACACACTTTTGATCGATAAGAATAAAAAAAATATAAAAAGCGGCCATTCGTTTGGATTGACTCGATTGAGAAAAACGCTGTGTAATGCTATAGTCGAGTATACCCGACTACAAATCATATCATACTTCCAATCATATGTTCGTTCACTTACACATACACACACACATGCACAGAGCCGCACACACGCGATCCACAGCGTACGCGAGGCATTTTAAGTCGTGGCTGTGCTTCTTCTTCCCCCCCTCGCTCCAGTACTAAATCTTGTGTGTTGCATAACTTCCATGTTTATCATCCGATCGACTTGAAATTTGGACAGTATATTAAGCATAGTACATGCAAAATCCCAAAGCTTTATCTTTAAAAGTGTGGCTGTAAAACGTTTTGATCGAATTGCGGGGGAACGGGGAGAGATATCTGAGATCTGAAACAAACTTGACCTGCTCCCGCTATACACGAACCTATATTCCAAATTTGGTGTCTCTAGCTTTTATAGTTGCTGAGATCCTTGCGTTCATACATACGCACAGACAGACGGACATGGCCAAATCGAAATCTCTTCTGAAACTGACCAAAAATATATATACTTTATAGGGTCGGAGATGTCTCCTTCTGCCTGATACATACTTTTGCACAAATCCAATACCCCCTTTTTACCCATTTGATGGGTACAGGGAGTAAAAATATATTTCTGCCACCAGACAAAAGTAATTTGGTTCTATAAATCAGTAGTGGGCCGTACAAATGCTAACGTAATTAAAATCATACATGCCAAAAATGAAAATTCAAAGTTGCCGAATTGAGAGCCTGGTGTAGCAAACAAGGAATTGCTACTTCAGGCAACAAAGCAACGCTTCTTGGAAGACTAAACAGCATCGATCCATGTGATCGCGGATTGTGCCCAGCGTTAGCCGATATTAATGACGATTCAAGTGATGCTGCGTCAGCAGGTGATGTTATAATCAAGCACAATGTGGCTGAAAATAATGTCCAATCCGACGGCGATGCCGCCAAAAACAATGACGCCAAGTGTTATGCGCAATTCGGTAAAATGCAAGCAAGCGTCGGCGCCAACAACAACAACAACGAAATTTCTGACGAAAACGACGCTACAATTTTCGGCGCAACAGAAATAAGGCGTCAAAAAAACAACGATTATTGCGTGATGGAGAAAGAGACGACAAATCTTGTCCAAATTATTAGCAAGTTGCAATGTGAAATTGAGCAGCTGCGTTGCAATTCAAGTGCTAATTTTAGCACAATTAAGGCTTTGAATATAACGGCGAAAATGATTTTGGCGGATGGTTGTCGTGCTTAAATAACATTCGTTTAGCTTTTAAAATAATCGACAATGATGTCCTTGCTAATTTATGTACTCGCTTGAAGGGCAGTGCAAATAATTGGATCATGGCTAATCCATCGTTGCTGGCAGGCGACATAGACAATGTTTTGAACCAATTACAAGCAATGTTTAGTGCCAAGAAAAACGTGCTTGAACTTCGCCGCAAATTTGAACGTCGCAGGTAGATGACGAACGAAAAGTTTGTATCATACTATACGGACAAAATCTTGTTGGCTGGTACAATTGGCATGAGCGATGAGGAGTTTGTCCACTACATCATAGACGGTATGATTGGCAGCTAAAAAATCAAGCTATGTTACAGTGCTTCGGTTCGCCAGCTGCTGTACTTCGAGCGTTTCAACACATTAAGCGACCAATAAAGGATGCACCAAACGTGTCAAAAACAACTACTGTGTTGGCTCAGGACCAGGATGCCAGAAAATGTTATAACTTCCATAGTTTTGGCCATGTGGCTAACATAAATTTTGCACAAAAGCCTAATAAACCTTTTCCCATAGAGTGCCTCTTTGTCTCGGGTAGCCCAATTAAATTTTTAAGACATTCTACACTACCACATGAAGTGAAAATGACTCGTGGATTAACCACCAATTCTTACTTTGGAATTAACAACAGCAGATTAAATATAATTGGAAAAATTGTTTGCTTTATTGGTGATGAGTCTATAAGGTATTAGGCAGTGATTTTTTTAAAGATAGTAAATTAAAACTAGTAGTGCTAAGTGATGTAAAATATAGTGAAGAGAATATACTAAAAGAATGAAACTATGTAGAGTGCAATGGAGAGGAAACGTATAGAGTAAAAGACAATGTAGAGTGCAATGGAGAGGAAACGTATAGAGTAAAATAGAATGTAGAGTACAGAAAGAAAATCTACCAAGAGAAAGTAATAAGTATAAGAATATACAAGAACAACTTATAGAATGTACAGAAGTTAACAAAGACGATAAAGGTCATAATTTTGTTACGCAATTATTATCAATTGATTTTATGAAAGAAAATGAAACCACATACAAGTTGGGGGAAGAAATCAATTTTAAAAAGATTTTAGTTCGAAGAGAACTATATAGGCCAAACAATCCTAAAATTAAAAGTGAAATGAAAATTATCGTAGAAAGTGAAAGTCCATTTTATTGTGCCCCGACAAGGTTAGCATATGCTTAAAAGTGTGACTTAGAGAAAATAATAGAAGAAAACTTAAAGAAAGGATTTATACAACCTAGTGAGTATGAGTTTGCATCGCCTATAGTTCTTGTAAAAAAAAAATGCCCTTTTGGTCTTCGAAATGCTCCGTCGACTTTCCAACGATATATAAACAGAATATTTGCAGATATGATCAGGGATGGAAATATTGTCATTTACTTAGATGATATAATGATAGCTTCTGAAACTATAGAAAGTCATTTTGTTACTCTTAAAGAAGATTTTAAACGGGTTGTAGAAAACAAACTGGAGCTTCGTTTAGATAAGTGTGAGTTTCAGCAACCAACAGTAAGATATCTTGGATATATAATTGACGGAAAAGGTATTAAAGCGGATGACAAGGGATTAGAAGCTGTTCGTTCTTTTCCTGTTCCCACCAAAGTTCATCGAACAATGCTTTATAGGTCTTCGTTCATATTTTAGACGATTTATAAAAGATTTTTCATTAATAGCAGAACCGTTGCATGATCTCACAAAAAGAACAAAAACTTTGTTTTTGGCGAAGAAGAATTAGAGGCATTTAACACTTTAAAGAGCAAATTACTAGATTCACCTGTCTTAGCAATCTATGATCCTAGAGACGAAACATTTTTTCATTTCATTTATTTCTCCATTTTAATATACAGGTTTTTTTTGAATATTGAAATTTTAACTAAGAGTTCAGGCAACCGGCCTTTTCTACTTTAATAATGGTGTAAATTAATGCTATATGTATGTATATTTATACTGAACAACAGGAACATTATCAGATGGGGAAAAATTACAAAACCCCTTAGAATTAGGAAAAAAAGGAGTTAAAATAAGGGCCAGGGCAGGAAAGGAAGGGGAGAGGGACAGGGATAGGGAGCTTAAGACTAAAGTGGCTACGCCAGATCATTAATGTGAGGATATGCTGACTGCATACATCTCGAGTTGAAGATTTGCGTTAGGCGCAAGGTCCTGGCTGCAACAGTTTCAATATTTGCCCTACTATGCAAATCAATCGTAGAGTGATGCCAGGGTAGGTTAAGCATCATTTTTAAAATTTTGTTTTGGGTAATTTGCAATTTATTTAAGTGGCATTTTGCTACATCAGCCCACACCGGTGCACCATAGAAAATTATTGCTTGAAAGCTTGATCTAAACAGGAACATTTTGTTTTCTATATTTAAGCGCGAATTCCTATTAATAAATGGATATAGTGTGCGAATTGTCATGTTTAACTTCTTGTTTGTGGCATATATATGATCTTTAAATTTCAATTTATTGTCTAATATGATTCCTAGATATTTAACACATGCTTCCCATTTAATGTCTACGTTCCTTAACTAGATATCGCCACTTGGAACATGGATGTCTTTACGTTTTTGTGTGAAAAATATAGCCTGCGTTTTCTCCGGGTTGACTAGTATTCTCCATTTTGAGAAGTATTCATTTAAGTATTCGAAGGATACTTGGAGTTTATTTGTGATGTCTGATGCAAGGGTTCCTGAGCACAAGATGGCTGTGTCGTCTGCGAACATCGAGGCTGTGCAATGTCTTAGAGAAGGGAAGTCTGCGGTGAAAATATTGTAAAGCAAGGGTGAGAGACAGGAACCTTGTGGACACCCTGCGGCGGTACTTATCGTAGTTGATTTAGCCTTTCCTAGGTGTACAGCAAAGGATCGGTTACTCAAAAAACTCTGAACTAATTTGACGAGCTCAGGAGGAAAACACATGCAGCACATCTTGTGGATTAGACCGTCATGCCAGACAGAGTCGAAAGCTGCTTTTATATCTAGTAGCACCATTCCTGTGGATTGAGAACTGGAAAAGTTTTCTTTGATCATGTGCTTGATTTTCTTAAGTGGGTGTATCGTAGAGTGCTCCCTACGAAAACCAAACTGATGGGGTGGAAGAGTATCATTTATTTCCATGAACTGATAAAGCTTTTCTTTCAAAATCTTTTCAAGGATTTTGCTGACAGACGAAAGTAGGCTTATTGGTCGGTAAGATGTAGGCAATTCAGATGGCTTATTTGGCTTGCCAATGGCGATAACCTTCGCAATTTTCCATGCCGAGGGGAAGTAACTCAGGTGCAAGCAGCTATTAATAATGATAGTGAGAAAGCTTATCCCTCTTCGTGGAAGTGATTTGAGGCATAAATTGTCTATACCGTCCAGCCCAGGTGATTTTTTATCTTTAGCTTAGCTAGTATTCTTTTGACTTCTGCTCTGGTTACGAAAAAGTCATTTGCAGGGTTGATTGTCGTTCTATTTAGAGCTGATATCGATCTATCAACGGAGGCTGTGGTTACAGGGTCACTAAGGTTGATGGCATAATTGTGATTTAACCTGAACGTTTCAGCAAGAACCTCTGCTTTCTCTTCATCCGTCGAGAGACGAGCTGAGTCTGTAACTAATATTGGGATATCCCTATGTTTCTTCCCAATAACTTTCGTAAGCTTCCAAAAGTGCGAAGAACCTTTATCAAGGGAAGAGAGAACGATGTTCCAGGAATTGTTATAAAATTCTGAGATTGCTGAGGTAGTTAGATGTCTCAACCATTTGTATAGTGTAATATCGGCTGGGCGTCTGTACCTCTGCCAGTTACGACGGTGAATGTTTCTGCATCTAATTAAATTCTTGATGTTATCTGGAAGTGGCTTAGGAGAAAACTTAATTTTCTTCTTGGGAATACTTCCTTCTTTTGCATTTTTGATGGCATTGTTAAGTATATTAATCATACTGTCAATGTCTATAGGTTGGCGAATGGAGTTCACCTCGATCTCCGGAATGAACTGGTTAACAATACGGGAGAATTGCGGCCAGTTAGCGTTTTTAACATCATACCTACATATATCGATTGTCAGTTTGTACTGCAACATTGGAGAGATTAATTTGCACTGGCAGGTGGTCTGAGCCTAAGTCATTTTGTACTATTGCATTCGATAGCAAACGAGAACAGTTAGTAAGAAATACATCTAGAGTTGATGACCGCCCACGAGTGCTAGTTGGGATGTAAGTGTGCTCTGCTGGGTACATCATCTCAGTACAATGGGAATATAATTTTTCTTTAAGTAAGTTACCCCCAAGTTACCCCCCCTAGCGCAACCCCACGATTGATACCGACAATTGAAGTCTCCACCTAGAATGTAGGACCTATTTTGCGTAGTCAGGTTATGAATATCAGTTTTAAACTGCTGTTTGGTACATGGATCCGAGCGACCACCTGGGAAATAGCACGAGTAGATCAGTGTTTCCCTGCCTTGCGAATTCGCTATTTTAATGCCAATGGTTTCTATTACTGTTGTATTTGGGAGGGGTAGCGGAATGTGGCGGATGGTTTTCTTAATGTAAATAGCTACCCCTCCCCCCCTAGTCAATGTCCTATTTCTATACAAGCAATAGTTTCGTGTTTTGACTGATATGTTGTTGCTCAGCCAAGTTTCAGAAACAAGACAAATGTCTATATTTTTCTCGTGTAGCAAGTGCTCGAGCTCTTTTTTCTTGTGCCGTATACCTCTGGCATTCCACGCTACGATTGATAACTCATCAAACATTATTTATATAAATTTAAAAGCTAATGAGGTAGCTAAAACCTCGAATTGCTCTAGCTTAGACTTACAATTTCTTAGCTTATTAACTAAGTCAAAAGTGAGATTTTTTAATTCCTCTACAGAGAAGAGATCCGCATTTTGAGACGGCGAGGGCCTAGCCCAGGCTGAGCTTACAGGTTCCACTACCTTATTGTTAAGACTTGGGAACGATTTTGGACAGTGAATAAGCGGCGGCTGTATTTGCCGGTGGTTGGTGGATTTTGGAGTAATCTTAATGTCGTTTCTACGTAACCTATCCCTTATATCGACATAATTCTGCCTGGACGGGCAGTCTCGTGAGTTGGATTTGTGAGCGCCGTGGCAGTTGGCACATTTAGTTGACGGATTATCCTTGCAGTCGGACGTCTTATGACTTCCAGCGCAATTGGCACAGTACGCTTTAACAGCACAGTAACTAGCGCCATGTCCAAACATTTGGCAATTGTAGCATTGTGTAAAAGTGTTGCTCCTTCGCCGTTGATATTCCCACTTGACGCGGACATGGCCTATGACAGCGTAGTTCTTCTTCAGTTCATTAACAGTGATCGACTTGTTGACAAAATACACCACGCAAAAGGTAAATGTGGTGTTGTTAGGTCTGGTATGATTAACGACCTTGACATCAACGCACTGTAGTCCCATATCAATGAGCTGTTTTTTGATCTCCTCTGGTTGATCAATGGCTAGCCCCTTAAGCAGGGCCTTGTATGGCTTATTGTTTTTCACAGCATGTGAAAAGAACTCGTACTTGCCCTGCATCGCTTTGCAAGCATTTTCATAGTCTTTAAAGTCCACGCAATAGAGTTTGATCCCGATGGATATTTTGCAGATGGAGTACTGCTTTATTTGAAGGGTGTTACAGATGCTATGCAATTGCTCTGTAGAACATTTAAGCACCGTTATTGGAGGAACGTAAACTTTTGCTTTTTCGATAGTGACTTCGGCCGCATTGTCGTCGATATCAGCTGAGTCATCGACCGCTTGGAGTGGCCAGAAACGATTGTTATTGCTAGGCTGCTGGGCAGAGTCTGCAATGAGAACTTTTTTCTTCACACGCGGCGACATATCGACGCCGGCTTTACTTAATGATCTCTTTATTTTGAGTTTTGTTATGTTTCTAAGTGCGCGAAATTTGGCAATATTTTGATATCGATAGTTCTCTTTGCCTTGTGGCAACTCACGATTCAGAGAGCCTGTCACTAAACCTAGGTGGCAGCCCGTGAGCAAGCTTTTTTTTCACAAAGTGGCTAAGATTAATTGTTTAGATGTTTGTTGACTGGAAATTGTTTTTTGTCATAGTTTTTCACAAATTTTAATTACGCGCACGTAAATTTTTGTTGCCACTAAATAGTGGACTTGTCTGGTGCACAAAAAACACGTGTAAGCACAACGATTGGTGTTGCCAGACTGAAGAGACGAAACAGAACTTCACACTGATGCTAGCGAAACAGAACTTCACACTGATGCTAGCGCTTTAAGTTACGGAGCAATACTGTTACACGCTATATTCTACTATTCCAAAAAAACAACAGATACGGAATCCAGATACGACAGTTTCAAGTTGGAAACACTAGCAATAATCAATGCACTTAGAAGTTTTTAGAGCCTATTTACAAGGAATTAAGTTTAAAATTGTTACAGATTACAACTCCTTACATTTAAGACTAGACAAAAATCAATTAAATCCGCAGATTGCTAGATGGGCTCTTGAACTGCAAAACTACGACTATACTACGGAGCATAGGCTAGGCACTAGAATGCAACATGTCGATGCATTGAGCCGCCTTCATAATTTTCGTATTGTTGAACCAAATACGTTCGAATAAAATCTAATTATATGTCAAGGAAAAGATACAAAGCTGAGACGGGTCAAAAAAAAGTTGTTAGAAATGGAAGATAAATACTATGAGATGCGTAATGGAGTAATTTATAAAAAAAAAGATGATAGATTATTGTTTTGTGTGTCAGAATCAATGGAAAATAGTGTTCTTTACAAATACCATGATGAAACGGAACATGTAGGAATAGATAAAGTTACGGATTTGATAAATAAAAACTATTTTTTTTTAACATTAGAAGAAAAGTCGATATTCACATAAAAAATTGCTTTTAATGTATAGCATTCACAGCTAAGACGGGAAAAAATGAAGGATATGTACATTCCATACCCAAAGGGAGTATGCCATTTAACGTTGTGCATAAAAATCACTATGGCCCAATTAACAGTAAAAGTTCAACAAAGAAACACATACTAGTAGTAATAGATGCATGTACAAATTTTGTAAAATTGGACCCCACAAGAACTACGAATTCACAAGAAGCTATAGAAGCATTAAATGAATATTTTAGAGCGTACAGTCGCCACGACAGTATAGTGTCAGATAAGGGCAGTTGTTTTACTTCAGATGATTTCAATAATTTTATAATCACGAAAGGTATAAATCACATCCAAATAGCTACTGGCTCACCTCAAGCCAATGGACAAGTTGAAAGGATCGACAGATTTATTACCTATGGTAGCGAAACTTTTAGAAAAAAATGCACCGTGGCGTAAGACATTGGATGATGTGGAGCATGTTACAAACAATACAAAGAATAAAAGTATAGGTGTATATCCCAGCGTTATGCTTTTTGGCACAAAACGAAGAGGAAATGTTATAGATAGCCTGAAAGAAAATATAATTGACAAAAATCAAAATGAAAATCAAAGAGACCTTAAACATATTAGAGCCAAAGCATTACAAATTCAAGAGAGCTATAATAAAAACTATGTGCATAGGAAAAGAAAAGCGCCAATCAAATTTTCTAAAGGAAATTATGTAATGGTTAAAAATTTTGATTCACAATCAGAAATTTCAAGCAACGATAGATATGTAGTGGAAGATGTAGAGAACTTTCAACAGACACAGATACCTTACTCGGGGACATGGGCAATTCATAATATGAAACCTTGGTTTAAAAATTAAGATGATTATTCTGAAAGTGTAAATGAAGCTGAAAACAGTCAAAATATAGAACAAAACGAAAATCGAATTAGCGATCAAAGTAGCGATCAAAATAATTATCGAAGTAAAGAACAAATTATACAAAGTAAGCACAAAGAAATTAAAACTAAAATTATTCCAAATGTATCAAATAAATATGTTAATTTAAGCAATAGCCTGATTTACAAGAAACTGATGTACCTTTTCATCCATTCGTACACTTCCTTTATTATGATCAATATAATCTGGATATTTTGCTTCGTCTGGGTTTTTTTCCCTGTTCCATTCGTGAGCAAAATATTGATTTATTGCCGTAGGCACACATAAAGCATTGGACGAAATATGTTTATAATATTTTTCGTACATTTCTTTGACATTTATATCATTCAACCAAGGACAATTTATTTAACAAGATATCCAACGAGGAACAAAAAAAAGGCACAAGGGAACGCTTGTTTTTCGTGAAACCGCTCTCTGGGCTCGAAATGATCGTGCGATCGGCCGCTCTACTTTGAGAGCGTAAAATTCTAAAAATATAATGCGCTCTCCGCCTCACCGCGTATTGATAAAAATCTGCACACAATTCAAACCCCAAATGCAATGCCAGATTAGCGCGCGTATGTATACATATCTACGCATTCGATCTCTTTCATAGTTACTTTGTCTCACTCTTCGATTCGGTGGCATCTTGAAAGCAGCCAGCGAGTTTCACAATTCAATTTCAGTTTGAGTCCAATTTTCGTGTTCTTTTGGTGTCGGCACTGACATATTTGTACCCTGGATTTAATAAATTGATTCTAATAATATTGTCATGCCGTCCGATTAATTGAATATTTTTTTTTTGACGCGGACTATGTTTTGTTTTGTAGAGTAGATAAATGTAGGGAATTCTGCGCATTATATACTATACTACATGTGAAATTATTTTCCCTTATATAATGATACATGTACAGGGTATTTTGTAGTTCACAATGCACCATGTGCGCGTTCAGAAAATACAATCTCCCTTAGCACTATGGAAAAAAATGAAGTTTTTTTGGCATGAGACAAATTTTTGTACCGAGTATCAATAATTTGTCTATTAAATTGTGGTTTTTAATTTTAAAAATGGATAATGTCACGTCCATTTTTTGTTCAAAAGCTCTAACAGAAATTCGGACGTTAACAAAGAAACACGACCCAAGATATTTAGTGATCTTTCAGTTAAAAATTTATGACACAAAATGTGTCCATTTATCCTATAGTGCAGCGCAAGCCACAACAAAAACAAATGAAAGAAATCGAGAGCGCGCTAAGTACTGCAGAGCGAAAAGCCACCTAAGCAACCGAGAGCAAGAGCGCGCTGAGCGAAAAGCCACCTGAAAAGCCACACTTAAAATTTCGTTGTCCATTCATTGTATGGGCGTTGGATATCTTGTTGTTAAACAGTCTTTGATTCAACTTAGTAACTTTCATAGGATCTGTAGTCGCACCTTCATATTCAACATTTTTTCCATAAAATTCTCTATTCAAACCTTCTGCGACTAAACCTATTGGTACATATTCAGATGTAGCTGCGCCAGATATTGATGCTCCAACGTCAAAAGCTGTTCTAGTACCCAAAGGTGTAACTTGACACGAAACTTTGACAACCTATGATGTACATGGCAACATTTCAAATTCTGCTTCACTCAAATAAAAAGGTAAAAAATCGACAGGAATTAAAGCTAGTGAAATTGAAACTTGATCTATTGTTTCTGTAGCTTGAATATTTTCCGTGCTATATCCGTACGTGATTAGAATTCTCGATTTTGAGAAATGTATTTAATTGCTAGCACAAGGTTGACTGGGCCTCCAAGTGACACTTGTACCAGGAGTATTTCCTCCTCCCGAGGTGGCACCGAACGCGACCCCGTATTTGGTCCACGACCAGACCCACTACAATATCCATATTGCTACTATTAGTAGGACGATGGTTAGGCTTTTCAATGAATGTAGGATCTGGATCAGTATTTCCAATTGGTTCACTATTAGTTCTTGGTCGTTTGGCGGCTGATCCGTTATCGGATCCGGCGCTTGGAAGAGTATCTGCGGCTTGATCGACAACCTCACACGGTTGTTCATCGGGTATTTGATTGGATTCTTGAAAATCGCGTTTTAATGCAGAATAATGATAACCGCCCTCTTTATATGATTGGTATATCTGTTTTGCGATTAATGCCTTTTTCTTAAAGTCTCGAATATTTCGAAAACGTCCTTTAACTGGTGTGTCTTTTATTCTATTCCACTCGCTACTGATATGTCTTTCACGTTCTGCGTAAACCTTTTGGCAGAAAGTTTGCTTTCTCGTCGGAGTCATACTTGGATAAGTAACCCCAAATACAGTTTCAAATCCATATTTAAGAGATAGTCCAACTATTCCAGTTAATTCAGCAACTTTACCATTTTTTTAAAAATCATCAATAAACGCAGAGATTGCTTTTCTATCAGCATCTCTAATTTCCTTCGGTGTTGTGGCTAGTTCATATTCTAAATCATGCACATATGCATCAAAGTCCACGTCATTCACTGGCTCGTTGTCTTTATATATTGTGTTGCCAGGGCCCAAGTTATTATAACCCGGAAGTGTATACCCGTCACGTTGTTTTCTATTTACCATACTGAACTGCTTATCAACAAATACTGCTTATATACTGGTTTTATTTCGTCGTTGCAACATTGTTGCCAAGCCTGTTCGTATTTGAATGGACTTTGGACCGGACTTTTCTTTTTGCGCAGTAAATCAAAAACACAGTTTATACGACGACGACGACGACGACGCAGCGGCAGAGCAGCGGCAGAATTTTCCATGGTGTATGATCATGGCCTTCGGCCGATCCACCGGAAAATTCTGCCGCTGCTCTGCCGCTGCGTCGTCGTCGTCGTCACCAGAAGTATGTCAAATAGAATCGGGAGATCCTATACATTAGGACGGCCGAGTTGTAGCAATAAATGTAATCTATGTGCACTTTAGATCGATATGAAGGAAAAAGGAGAATAAAAAGCGGACATTCGTTTGGATTGACTCATTTGAGAAAGAACGCTGTGTAACAAATATATTTCTGCCACCAGACAACAGTAATTTGTTTCTACAGTGCTTAATACTTTAACAAACACGGACAATGGCCAAAGAGACTGATTCTATTGCAACTTTAAATTTTTAGCACAGTACCTCTGGCGTAATACAACTGAGTAGTTGTAATAAGAGAGTTCTATATCAACCCTTGGACAGCGGAAGGGAGGTGTAGATCTGCAGGTGAGCAGAGGGAGGTAAAATGGGCGTGTCTGTGTGTGTTAGAAAGGGACAGATATATATATTTGTATGTGTAAGTACTAGTTGTCTTCTTTTATGCTAAACCGTCTGTGTTAGAAAGGGACAGATATATATATTTGTATGTGTAAGTACTAGTTCCTTTTATGCTATACCGTGTGTGTTAGAAAGGGACAGATATATATATTTGTATGTGTAATGCAGACCATACACGGGCCGATTTTAGCACAATCGGTTACGGCAACCAGTTGTCACTCAAATTGGGTCTTTGCCTCGCACGCCGCAATCAGATCAGCCAACTTCGTAGCTAAACTCAAGAAATGGCGTCGGCAAGTGCCGAATTTATAAATAATTGATAAACTAATTATTGTAACTAACTGGTTTATTTAAATATATTAAGTAAACAAAAAACCAAAAATTTAGAAAAAAGTTTTAACATTTTGAATTTTGTTAATAATAACAACAAAAAGAAAATCTGAATATCCAATAATGCCATTATTTTCTGCTAAACAATGCCGCTTATCAACGGCAGCAAAAGATCTTCAAATGGTTCGCACAAAACAACAGACAAGTACCATGCGAACAAAAAAAACAGTAGCGAGAAAAACCTAAACGAAAAGGGAGACGCCCACAAAGATGTACACAACTATGCACAACTATAGCCCAACTATAGCAAACCCACCCCCGAACCTGAAGCAGAGCTCTGCAAGTGTTTTGCATACAACGAACAGCATTTGAACCAGGCGATCAGCGAAAACAGTAGCAAGAGAGTACAAAACCAAAGGGAAACGCCCACGAGTTGTACCAATCGAGTTGTGCGTTGTCCAACTACACCACAACCAGTTGTGGCAACTCGCTGCTCGTATCAAAAGGTTTTGATACAGAATTCAGTTGGCCCAAAATTGTACCAACCGTCCCAATTACATTGCAATGGTTGCCGCAACCCGAAAAACTCACTCAAGTTGGGCAACTGAATTGGCCCGTGTATGGTCCGGGTAAGTACTAGTTGTCTCCTTTTATGCTATACCGTGTAAGTTAGAGTGGGACCGATATATAGTGTGCATTTGATCGTTTCGGCTCTCTGAGCGGAACTCTCTCTCGGGCTCAGCATGCGTGGGTGTGCATATAGTTCAATATGCTTGTCTGACCAACGTGAGAAGTGCTCGCTGTTAAGCGACCACTCTGTGGCAGCTTAGCGGGGTGGGTATTGCGTGTTTGATCGTATCGGCTCTCTGAGCGGAACTCTCTCTCTCGGGCTCAGCATGCATGGGTGTGCATACAGTTCAATATGCTTGCTTAGCCAACGTGAGAAGCGCTCTCTGTTAAGCGGCCAGTCTGTGGCAGCCTAGCGGGGGTGGGTATTGCGTGTTTGATCGTTTTCACTCTCTGAGAGGCACTCTCCCGGGCTCAGCATGCGTGGGTGCGCATGCAGATCAAGAGAGAAAATATGTTGGCCTAACCAATGGGAGGAGTTAGTTTTTTTTTTTTTTTTCGTTTCATACAAGGGCAAAATCCACTACATTCCATGTTGTTCAAATCTGCTGTCTCTTGTCGTATCATGCAGCCGGTATGTGCCAGCTTAGCGGGTGTGGGAATTTTATCTTTAACATGTTCACATGATTGACTATTCTGTTCGCTTTGTGTATATGCTAAATATGATCTAGAATTTGCTAACATTAAAAATAAAAATCTCTTTTGGGTTTTAGATTAATCATTTTATTAGTTAACATATAATATTTCTTCATAATATTTATAGCATTAGCTTTGTACTGCCTATATAAGTAGCAAGCACATGTATCAAATCCTTCTGTTGCTTCGTCTGATGACCATGAACATATTTTCAAGTGCTCTCCATATTTTGATAACACGAGATCAACTTTTTTATATTTTTCAAAAAATATCAAATATTCTTCAAGTTGATTTCTATGAAATTTAAAAATTTTTTGACCAAATTCAGACAGAAATTCATTAATTTGAAATAAAATTGAGGTTTGCTCCATGGTTGAATATTTCTTGCTTCTCGAATGACAAATTATGATTAAATTAAAGAGTAAGTTGTTAATGGTATTTATATATATATATATATATATATATATATAATTTTATTTTATAAATTGTATGGTGAAGTACATTTCGAATCAAAGGTCTTATAAAATTCTAAGATGAGTTGAGTATTTTTCAGTGCACACATACTCTTATTATTATTGTGTAAACCACATTCATGAAGGTCATCAATCTTTTCACTCAATACAGACAATTGAGAACATCCATAATCTTCTACATCATCAACAGTTGTTTTAAGAAATTTCTCTAAAAACTTCCTCTTTTCAGTTCCTTTTGTAATAACATATATATTCTGGGTAATTCTACGCAAGTACTTTTGAACTTTGATGAAATCAGCACCCCCATCATTCCAATATAGCTGCTGATGAGTTCTAGTCAACCAAATTGCAGACGCGCGTGCTTTTTTATTCAATCGAGTAAAATCGTAAGGTGGTCTTATTATGTAATGATCATTCAAGCAACTGCTTTCATTAAATATAATAGCAATTTCCTTCAAGATTACATTATTATTATTGCCATAGAATCCTTGAATAACAATTGCAACGATATCTCGAACTTCATATGTCATTTTTAAACGATGCGTTGAACCAGTCCACTCAATGGTGAATATTCTACTAAACGGTCATGCATAAGAAGGCAATACGCCTGAGTGTGTTTAGGACATAGCTTGTTTAATTCAACTTATACTCTTACATCGATTGGCCCAGTCTTAACTATCTCATTCTGATGTGAAATATCAACAACTATGAATGGTGTTGTTTGGAATTCGGTTGGTGATAACATTGGTTGCGGTTCTTTCATATAATAAATTTGTTGAAATCTTGAATACATGTTTATATTTATATTCATATCATCATGATTCAGAGTTTAGATGTACTCTCAGGTTAACCAAATCATTTGAAGTAAATGTTTCATCCAATTTAAAAGCTATTATAGCTACACGAGGACGCTCCCTATTGGCTGCTAGCTTTACATTCCACATGTGATGTGTGCTCTCTGATAAAGTTGGATTGAGATAACAGTCCCAGCTGCGAAAATTTATTGGCAACAAATTTCCTGAGTTGACTAAATTAAACATTTGTAGCTTTGTCTGGTCGTTGAGTGTGACATGAGGTATTTTCCAAATTATTTTATGAATGTTGATTTTCATTTCAACTTCACCAATTTTTTTAAAAAATACGTCTGTAATAGAGCCCTCAACATTCAGATAACTCTCGTGAGGTAATACATACGGATCTTGAATTTGAATTGTGATTCGAATTTCATCATTAACCTTAAATGATGTCTGATACGGAGAATAGCTATGAAATTTCTTTTTACCTATACTCTCATCCGAAAGAGATTTCTGACGAACATTTAATATTTCATTCATTATGAATATTTTTTATTTTAAACCCCAAAGATATTAAAAAAAATTGTATTTTCTGTTGTAAGACTCCTTCTTTGGGAACTTCTTCCTTTCGTTGTATAGCTCACACTGCTTAACGGTAGAGGCCCCCTTATATTTTTATTGTAAATTATCATTCTTCAGGTCTGAGGTGTAAGCGAACTGTAACGCTCTCCTCACGTAAGTTAACCAATTCACCGTCCTGATCAGTAATCCGTATTATTAATGAATGTATTAATCTCGTGTTGACCGGTATATAAATAAGGTTTACTGGCCTTTCACTCATTTTATACCCTGGCGGAACGTTTATTGCAAATTCATGAAGTGCATGGTTGGGATTGTCATTAACATAAGAACCACTAACAATGTTACACTCAAATCGAATCGTATTTACTTTTAGTATATAAACAGCTTGATCGGAACAGTGTAAAACATTTGGTTCTAATTCTCTTTCATGATACCCCAATAATTTACCAATAGAGCGCTCTTTGGTAAAGTATATTGAGTGCTTCTTACTTAAAATTTATACTTGAAGGGTGTTGTTGTTGCTATTAATTTCTAGTTGTTTAAAATCATCGGGCTGTATTTCACAATTACAATTTCAATTACAATAAATGTTGCAAATCCCTTCCTATAACGACCTTTATCTATGGGGTCATCCTTACTAATTAATAAAAAGCCATATTTATCTTTCCAACAAATTTGACAAATTTGCATAAATGAATCAAAGCTCATATCAGCCCCAACGTGATCTTCATGTATATGTTTCATATTTAATTTATCCTGCTTAAACATTAAAATTACGTTTGCGTTATCACGCACAAGGTTCTTGGGAATATGTGTATATGATTGAGATAAGTAAAATGAATCTATATTTTTATGCCGACCCATACAAAAATATGCACGAATTGAATCCTGTTTCTCGCATGCCAAATCATCAAAGATAAAAATTGAATTGTTTTTTGCTTTATCAGGTGAAATCACAGTTTCATTGTTAGCGAATGTAAAGTAACCCATCCCTTTTATTGGAGTCGCAAGTTTTTTTAAATATTCATATTTCGGTTGATACAAAGACTTTGAATAAAGGTAAATGTTTTCAAACTTTAAGCCGTTTGGACTTTCGATTAAACTAAGCATAACATTAGTTTTTCCACAATTAGATGGTCCTACAATTAATGCTCTAATTGAGTTAGGCAATAAGCTGCTATGCCGAATTTGTTCTTTTTTATCACATGCGTAATCAAGATTACGCACTTCAATATTTTTATTTTGTTTTAACAAACGCATATTATTTCTTGTTATCACGAAAGATCATCATTCATCGTCAAGTCGTTGAAAAATAAATACATATTAAAATGGCTGCACACTTTTATAACTCATTTAGTTGCAAATCAAACGTTTATCGAGGAGGGGGTCTTGTTAATTCAATTATCAACAAGCTACCAATTGAATTACATTTGCCAGGCTATCAGTTCTGTGGACCAGGCACAAAACTGAAAACTCGTTTGAAGCATGGCGATAAAGGCATAAATCTATTAGATGCAGCATGCATGGAACATGATATAGCATATGAACAACATAAAGATTTAGAGAATCGTCATATAGCCGATACAAAGTTAGCCGAAAAAGCCTGGGCACGAGTCAAAGCAGCTGATAGCAGTATTGGAGAAAAGACTTCAGCATATTTTGTAACAAACGCAATGAAAGCAAAGAAAAAATTTGGAATGGGACTCAAAACACGAAAGAAAAAAATAAACCATAATAAACAATCTTCAACACCCTGCTTAAGAAAGAAAAAATTTATGAATGCTATTAAAGCGGCAACAAGTGTTTTGAAGAAACAGAAACCCTAAGATTTTAATAGCGCAATAAAAATTGCTTGCAAAGCTATTAATAAGTCAGTTGGTATAAAGAAAAGAGATGTAATGATTCCTAGGGTTATTCATGTCCCTAAAATTGGTGGTTTTCTACCACTTGTACCAATTTTGACAGCACTGGGTGCTTTAGGGGGACTAGCATCTGGTGCCGCAAACATTGCTTAAACAATAAATATAGCTAAAAATGCTAAGCAACAACTCGAAGAGAAAAAACGTCACAATTTGTCTTTGGAGTCCA
Organism: Hirtodrosophila histrioides; assembly: GCA_037075165.1. Lineage (NCBI taxonomy): Eukaryota > Metazoa > Arthropoda > Insecta > Diptera > Drosophilidae > Hirtodrosophila > Hirtodrosophila histrioides. The sequence continues at coordinate 952,364 of JBAMCL010000471.1, read as the reverse complement.
TCGCTTTAGGCAATGGATTTTATCTGCAGCCATATCAACGGGGTTATGGTATAACCACAAACGCTCCAAAAAACTTTTAAGGCAGCTGCCCAATAGAGCGCTAACAAATATTGACTTAATAATATTTGGGCGCATGCATATACCCTATTTTAGAGGTGTATTTGTGAGAAACCAGCTACCAAAACATCCTCACAAAAAAGAATGTGGGGTTATAAACTTAGATACTACAACAGGTTCTGGGACACATTGGACAGCTTACTATAAAACTGAAACCCAAAACTATTATTTCGATAGTTTTGGTAATTTGCCTCCACCTAAAGAACTTATCCAATATTTGGGGGAGAACATAAAGTACAACTATAAACAAATACAAGAGTTCGGTACATATATATGTGGACACTTGTGTATAGAATTTTTGTTATTTAGAGCAAAAGCGGACTTGCTTACAAGTGAAATTTTGAGAATTTTTTCTTCGTTTTTATGTATACAAAGCTAGGCAACATGAAATTACTATAAGGGCAAGAAGGGCAGCATGCAAAAAACATTAGTCAAAACTAATCATTTTAAACAGTAGTTTACAATGTATGTATATGCAAACAATGCCAGGGACATAAAATTGTCATAAAAAAAGGCATTGAGCAGCAAGCAATATAACTGTCAAAAATAAGAAATAATTATTTCTATTGTTTCTTTATTATATGCATGCAAAGCCCATGATCATAAAATGATCATAAAAAAAGGCTGGAGCAGCCACAACGTGTGATATTTAATAATACATAAGTGTACAATGTTGTTATGTAGAGCCACAGCGGATTGACTTAGAAATATAATTGTAAGTATATAGGGACAAAACTGCTATAAGAAGGCTTGGGGCAGAAGGAACTATACCAGTCAGCAAATTCAAAATCATGGCGGAGGAACGATCATCATCAACTTCACGACAAGAACAGCAACACACTCCAGCTGTTAAATCGAATTCACTGGAGGACCCAAGTTTTATTAAGGATTTTGGATTTACAGAGATAGAGTATGCAATGGATGCTCTTATTTTAAATAAACCAACATCATCATCATCATCATCATCATCATCAATTACACCAGAGCAATTGCTCGAAGAATTTAATGATAAAACGAAATCGATCCATTTTAAATTTCTTGTACCAGCGCCTGTTGCGCCCCACATGTCCGTACACATTGCAACAGGGTCCAGCAATACTTCGAACGAAATCGATCTATTTAAATTTCTTGTTCTAGCGCCTGTTGCGCCCCACAATTCCGCACACATTGCAACAGGGTCCAGCAATAATTCGAACGAAATCGATCCATTTAAATTTCTTGTTACAGCGCCTGTTGCGCCCTACAGTTCCGCACACATTGCAACAGGGTCCCGCTGTTCCACGCCGGCGCACCGCAGTTCCACGCCGGCGCCCCGCAGTTCCACGCCGGCACGCCGCAGTTCCACGCCGGCACGCCGCAGTGCCAAGCCGGCGCGCCGCAGTTCCACGCCAGCACCAGATTAACCTCCTCCAGCATCTGTACCGCACAACGCCCCACAAAAACTTTATCCAGTACCAGACGACTTCTCAATAGCAAGAAATGTAACGAATTTTCGACAACATTTCAATTTTTTGGCTCAACTCGAGTATTTAACTGAAGAAACAATGGAGTTCGACAAAGAATATTATATAATATCAGCTAGAAAATATTTTTTAACTACGGGAACAAATATTGTTTTTGATCTGTACAATGCTCCAAATCTCCATTTTCCAGAAAGATTTGCAGCATTGTCCGATCCAGAACTGCAGCTGATAAATAGGAGAACCTTTGCTATAACTAAGGAATCGACAACCAAAAAATTAAACTTATATCTTAGTGCCTGGAAATCAGGGATCGTAACGATTATAAGTTTTATAAAAAAAATTATGAAACAAGAATTATTTGATGATTTTTATAAAAAAAATTAAAAAATAACTTTTATTAGTAATTTTTATAATAAAAATTGAAAAATAACTTTTATTTGCAATTTTTATTTAAAAGTTTTTCCATAACTTTTATTTTTAACTTTTAAAATAAAAATTAATAATAAAAGTTATTTTTCAATTTTTATTTTAAAAATTGAAAATAAAAATTGAATTGGAATATCTTTTGAACGGAAAGGCCCATTGCATTAATCGGTACATATATTTGATCTACACTTCATTACCTTCCAATGATGTATCATACATACATATATACTCATAAACTTATTATACCATTTACCCAAAGAATACAGTAGTGTCTTAACTTCGCGGCCCATCGTAATCAATTACCAACTGATAAGACAAAACTGAAGATATGCATACGATGCTGACGATGCTGCGACTACAAATTCTTATCGCAAACCGAATTCTAACAAGTAAGATCGTTGCAGTCGGACGCACCCGACTGCAGAATACTCTGTTCCCAGTCCTGTACAATATGGGGGGTGGCGGTCTTGACATTTCATAAATTGAGGATATACACCAACATGTGTACCAAGTTTGGTTGCGTTCATTCGGACAGACGGACATTTAGTGAACCCTTTTCCCTTCGGGAACAGAGTATAAAAATATATTTGCGATTGTTTCTAAGCCGTTGATCAAGCTTAATTTCGTCTTTTTATTTATGCATTCTCTCCATCTCTCTTTTGTGCTTCACTTTGTTTAAGAAGCAGGTGCACATGTACATATAGTATGTACATCTGCTCACACTTATGATACATCATTAGAAAGGTAATGAAGTGTAGATCATATAGCCGGGCCCGTAATGTGAAAAAAACCACAAAAAAAAAAAATATTTTTAAGGGTTATTCCCCCCCTGTTATGTACCGATTAATGCAATGGGCCCTTCCGTTTAAAAGATATTCCAATTCAATTTTTATTTTAAATTTTTAAAATAAAAATTGAAAAATAACTTTTATTATTAATTTTTATTTTAAAAGTTAAAAATAAAAGTTATGGAAAAACTTTTAAATAAAAATTGCAAATAAAAGTTATTTTTCAATTTTTATTATAAAAATTAAAAATAAAAGTTAAAAATAATTTGAAACAAAAAAATTGGAAATAAAAATTTATCCTGTTCCTGGATAGTCCTTTCAAGAAAAATGTATGTGCAATTTTTTCAATGTCCCTGTAATTTTTTTAGTCTTCGATTTTTTTCTGACTCATAACTCTTATTTGCGATCCCTGCTGGAAATAATGATTATAAAAGAAAATAATTAAAATTTTAATTGCTTAAACTACTACTTTTAATTCAATATCTAAACTTTTATGAAATAAAATAAAGTTACTTTCATTTTAAATCAATATCTACACTTTCTTGGAGGTATTGTTTTGTATGTGCTTTCAGCGGTTTTATTGTTTTCAGCGGCTTTATTGTTTTCAGCAGTCTTATCTGTCTTATCAGTATCAGTATCAGTATCAGTATTAGTATCAGTATTAGTATCAGTATTAGTATCAGTATCAGTATCAGTATCAGTATCAGTATCAGTATCAGTATCAGTATCAGTATCAGTATCAGTATCAGTATCAGTATCAGTATCAGTATCAGTATCAGTATCAGTATCAGTATCAGTATCAGTATCAGTATCAGTATCAGTATCAGTATCAGTATCAGTATCAGTATCAGTATCAGTATCAGTATCAGTATCAGTATCAGTATCAGTATCAGTATCAGTATCAGTATCAGTATCAGTATCAGTATCAGTATCAGTATCAGTATCAGTATCAGTATCAGTATCAGTATCAGTATCAGTATCAGTATCAGTATCAGTATCAGTATCAGTATCAGTATCAGTATCAGTATCAGTATCAGTATCAGTATCAGTATCAGTATCAGTATCAGTATCAGTATCATATCAGTATCAGTATCAGTATCAGTATCAGTATCAGTATCAGTATCAGTATCAGTATCAGTATCAGTATCAGTATCAGTATCAGTATCAGTATCAGTATCAGTATCAGTATCAGTATCAGTATCAGTATCAGTATCAGTATCAGTATCAGTATCAGTATCAGTATCAGTATCAGTATCAGTATCAGTATCAGTATCAGTATCAGTATCAGTATCAGTATCAGTATCAGTATCAGTATCAGTATCAGTATCAGTATCAGTATCAGTATCAGTATCAGTATCAGTATCAGTATCAGTATCAGTATCAGTATCAGTATCAGTATCAGTATCAGTATCAGTATCAGTATCAGTATCAGTATCAGTATCAGTATCAGTATCAGTATCAGTATCAGTATCAGTATCAGTATCAGTATCAGTATCAGTATCAGTATCAGTATCAGTATCAGTATCAGTATCAGTATCAGTATCAGTATCAGTATCAGTATCAGTATCAGTATCAGTATCAGTATCAGTATCAGTATCAGTATCAGTATCAGTATCAGTATCAGTATCAGTATCAGTATCAGTATCAGTATCAGTATCAGTATCAGTATCAGTATCAGTATCAGTATCAGTATCAGTATCAGTATCAGTATCAGTATCAGTATCAGTATCAGTATCAGTATCAGTATCAGTATCAGTATCAGTATCAGTATCAGTATCAGTATCAAACGAATCCAATGATGAATTTTATTCTCAATCTAATTTAACAAACGATGTTAATGAATTTGAAGATGTTAGCCTTAATTTAAATCTAAGTGAATTAGGAAGAAACAGAACACTTGATAAAGTATATGGTCCTTATAAAGATTCCAATGGTACCTTGAGATTGGGAAATAATAAAATTAATATTGTTAATGGAAAAATAGAATTGGAAAACGGACAGAGATGGGACCTTACCCCAGGGCTATATTCACTAATTTATCACAAAAATCCTGAGAACTATGATGATTTAGAGATAAAAGATAAGAAAATTCTTATGCTAACGAGCGCTCATAGGAGAGGATACTCTGATGAAAACCAAATTAAAGGATCTCGCTCTAACAAATATACCAAAGTAATAAAAAAGCTCTTTCGAAAATTAGATCGGAGTCCGAATGCAATCTCCACACCCAAAGGATATAAATCTACTCACAAGGGAGCTGTTCTCATGAATTTTATGTCAACTAAACCAAGTTATATATACTGGGATGATCCTAACGAGCTTGTTAATAGGTTAAGACTACTGATTGCATCAAAGTCAGCTGGTCATAGTAATCAAAATAATGAAATTGTGTCAATAATAAAAGAGCTACGAGAAGCACACATTATTGAATAAATAATCAAAGCATAGTTATGATGTTATCATTTACAAGTTTGGGCACACAACAGAAAATAGAATTAGCGCAGGAGATTTAAAGAAAAATGAAACGAAATTGTTTGGCTTGTCTGTGGATCGTGATCAAAACATTGATACTTAGAATAGACGTATTAAAAACGTTGGTAGTCCGTTGCAAGAAAATGATGCTGTCAACAAAACATATCTTCAGTCGCAACTTAACGCAAGGACGCAAGACTTACAAACGCTAATTTCTAGAGAAAATAAGAAACTTAAGACATCTTTAGAAAATTAATTGTGAGCTCATGAGCAGATGTTGACCTCAAGACCAGCAAATATATTGATGCGAAAATAGAAAATTTAGAAAATTTTATGTATAAGTATATCATAGCCCCAAAGAAACGTACTTTTGAAATAGTTCTAACAGTTATACTACCATTGATTAAGGGTGTAGCTAAAAATCATGAATAAAAGGGAATTAATAAATGAGTTGCATGCGCCAGCGCCTAAGAACTTTAAGAAGAGTTATCCTTAAAGGGATTGATGAACATTGGCAGGGAGACATAGTGGAAATGGGTGCTTACTCATCATCGAACAAAGGCTATCGTTATCTATTAACAGTTATAGACTCCATTTCCAAATTTGCCTGGGGTACAGCACTTAAAACGAAATCTGGAAAAGATGTTACAAAAGCAATGGAAGATATTTTTAATTTGGGTCGTATACCCAAAAATTTACAAACAGATGATGGTAAAGAATTCTACAATGTAAACTTTAAGAGTTTAATTAAAAAACATAATATCAACCACTATTCAACATATAGTGGATAAAAAGCTTCAATTGTTGAACGATTTAATAGAACGCTAAAAGAGATGATGTGGCGAGAATTTAGTTTCAATGGAATATACCGCTGGATTGATATGTATAAAAAGTTAATTGATGAATACAATAGAAAGCCACATGGAACAATCAAAATGGCTCCCATACAAGTAAATCCATCAAACGAAAATGATTTGCTACGTACTGTATACAGCCACTTGAAGGTATTTAGTGGAGCGAAATTTAAAATTGGTGATAATGTTCGTATCAGTAAATATAAGCATGTATTTGAAAAGGGTTACACACCCAATTGGACAACAGAAATATTTAAAATAAGACAAGTGAAATGCACAAACCCAACAACATACATATTAGAAGATTATCAGGGCGCACCAATCAAGGGTGCTTTTTATGAACAGGAATTAAAAAGCATTCGTTATCCCAACACTTTTCTTGTTGAAAAGATACTCAAGCGAAAGAATAACAAGGTGCTTGTCAAATGGTTAGGATTTTCCAACTCTCACAACTCTTGGATAAATAAAAATAATGTTTTATAGAAAGCTGTAATCAAAGAAATCGAATTAAAATAAATGTTTTATAGTAGCCTGCTCAATGTCAGCTATTACAGAATATTAAGTATTTATTTATTCATTTTTCATATATTTTTGTTTTTTTTTTAAATTAACAAAGTTTTTTTGATAACTTTGTGACTCGTCTTCGGAGTCCGATTCAAAGAGTCTTTTTATAAAGTTAGAATACCCTGCCTGATTGCAGGGTATTTCTTCGACCCAGTCCGTTTCCAGTACAACCGCTTGGGAGTCTTGATTTGCTCCCCCTCCTCTTCTGTTGGGACCACAACAGCTTGAGAGCCATGAGGTGCCTCCCCATCCTCCTCTGTTGGGACCACAACGGCTTGAGAACTTTGCACTAGCTCCCCCTCCTCCTCTGTAGAGGTCACAGCCGCTTGAGAGCTTTGCACTAGCTCCCCCTCCTCCTCTGTTGGGACCACAGCCGCTTGAGAGCCTTGCACTAGCTCCCAAGGTGTCATTGTTCGGACCATATCTTCATCCTCCCTCCTCCTTTATCTGGGTAATTGGTGATGTTGAGAAAGGGCAAGGTCTGAATAGTTCCTCCATCTCAATAGCCATACGATCGTCTTGGGGATCCGGAATTTGGATGATTAACGGTTTTGTTTCATAAATTGAAACGTACTCATCATCTGAACCGTCATCTATGTAGATGACTTCTGAAGTTTTGTTCGCATTCTCCGACATCTAATTAAAAGATATTAAAAAAAATATATCAAAAATAAAATTACTTTAATTTGTATTTAATACCTAAACTTACCAAGAGTTTCTGCTGTTGTTTCCTGCTTTTGATGTAGTTGTTGCTCATTGAGTGGTTATAGAGCCTTCTGCCTGAAGCCTTCTTATAGCAGTTTTGTTCCCCAAAACGAATTTTTTGCGCTTTATATTTTCTTTTTTGACGCTTGGGCTTGTTTGCTTAGAAATATTTCGCGGTCAATTATATTTCTAAGCAACCTACACTTTGGCTTCAAATAACACATAAGTGTACACTTATGTATTAAAAAATAACACTTAAGCGTACAAAAATTGTTTCTGCCCTCACCAGTCCTCTCATGCCTTTTTATGACAATTTTATGTCCCTAGCATTGTTTGCATATACATACATTGTACATTGTAAACTGATCCCGCGACATCACCAAATGTAGTGTGTGAAACGGTCTCAAGATCAACTGCTATGCAAACACAGAAATGCAAACATACATACATAAAAATCAATAGACTGTATATATGAACATATACAGTGTGTGTGCGTGTGCGTGTGTGTGTGTGTGTGTGTGTGTGTGTGTGTGTGTGTGTGTGTGTGTGTGTGTGTGTGTGTGTGTGTGTGTGTGTCGTCAGAATTTTGCAATTGCGAGATATTGCGAAATAGATCATTTCATTCATCTTTTAAACTTGAAACTGAAAAGACACTTTCATCTAATATGAGCGATACAAAACCTTTACTTGGTGGGGGTAAAAACTCTTCAAAGGAGCGGGAATACAAAGTATTACAAAATCCTATTAAAAGTAAAGATGAAAGCAAGAATGATGATAAAAATTCATCTTCCAATATCAAATATCAAAGATTCAAGTAATCAATGAATAATACAATGTAAAATTTGAGGTGGAAATAAATCAAATAAATTGAAAACAAATATTAAAATTTAATCGCTTTATTGTTTTATTCTTTATACAGACATTCTTCTTATAAATGGATACATATTATTATTATTATTATTATTATTATTATTATTATTATTATTATTATTATTATTATTATTATTATTATTATTTTTATTATTCTTGTAACTTATAGTGACCCCAGGCCACAGTGGTTCATTTCATTGGCCAAAAATATAAATAAAAAATTTTGAAATTTGCCGCCAAAGTGTCATCGCTAATTCTTAAAAGTATATAGAACTTAACTGTTAATTCTTTTTTTGCACAATATCAAACGTACAATTTTACAAAAGCTTTCAAAAACGGGAATTAAAGCTCGTTGACTGTGCAGTGATCGACACGTAAAACTGAACTCGCTCTTAAAAATTTCATTAAAATTATTAAATCGTTAAATATTAAAATAAATTATAATGAATATTGTTAATAAAGGTAAATACTTTAAGTTATAGCTGTTTTGGTGTATTAATGTGTTATTGTTTTGTTTTAATATGAATTGTTTATCAGTGCCATTGCTTGTGTTATTCTAACCAAACTTGTGTCAATTTAACTAAAGTTTAAGTTGTGATCCGGATCTGTCCCGAAGGTGGGACTGACTTCATAATACAAGTTATTGTTTTAGTATCTTATAGTTAAAATTTCAGACGCCTGTTCGTGCCCGTCTTTGTATTATATTTATATTGTATTTATATTGTATTTTCGCGAAACTGCAGCTGTTGTGCTGTTCTCTGTGTTTTTTGTGTGTTTTTTGTGCTTTTGTTTTTGTGTATTACTTATTGTTATACTGTGTTCCCGTTTTGTTGTGATATTTGTTTATGTTTGATTTTTTTTTTGTTATAACATCATTCTTAATTTCTTCATACATACATTTCGTTTTTCTAATAGGCGCAATGTGTCAATGTGAACTTTCACGTATTACTATTTTTGATATGTGGTGCTCATTTAAAGGTTCATATGCTGAAAAAGATGAAAATGTATACGACTATATACTTAACAAACTTTAAACTGAAGGATATGGATTTCAGCTGTATGACGTTAACAAAGTACTCGCTACCATTTTCAAGAAAATAAGAGAGATAGCTTGTTATTGAGCTCCGATCCATTTTTAACCGGACAGCGAAAACTAATTATGAAAAATAAATCAATTTTGTCAAAAAATGTGGTTGAATTATTAGATTAATTTTCTTATAATTTCTTTAATTTTTTTTTGTACAATAATCTGAGTTGTATAATTAAGTTTCTTCTATTTATATTAATTTTAAGGAATTATCTTGTTTTGTTTGTTATAATTCATTCTTTCACATTCGTACGCTTCGCTTTCGCAAACGGACGTGTTTTTTTCTTGCGCCTCGAAATTAATTTTTCTTTCCCCGTTTTAAGCAATTATTAAATTGCAAGTTTTTATATTTGTGACGTTTGTTTACATTCGGTTGTGTTAAACACCTGTGTTGGACTTTAGTTGTGATTATTTGTGCTTTATTTGCAAATTTAAAATTTTTTGTGCCTATACACAACAACAAACTGCAGCCAAGCATTCTGTTTGATTTTGCAGTTGCATTGCTGTCTGCATATAATTTGTTTTTGTGTGTACTCACTTCATTCTCTTTGTTTATCTCTCTCGCGCGCTTACATTAGTTGTGTTGTTGGTGTTGGTCGCGGTCTTTTCTGTTAGAATTCCGTTTGTGAGTTTCGGTCGTCGCGCCCGCGCTTTGTATTGTTATTGTGTTTGTATGTACAAATCAGCGGTAGTTGTTTAACCCTAGGGTGCCTTTCCGTTCTTTTTACAATCTTTTTTGGTTCTTTTGCTTTATATTTTATTTATTGATTATCTTTTTTATATTCTATTTTCTTATATTTAAATTCCTTTTTGCAAGAATGTTTGTCTGCTACAATAAAAATTGCCAGGTTAGAGCAAACTCTAAGATGGGCTTTGTTTGCTGCTGGCTGTGTGATAATGTGTCACACGAAAAATGTGCTGGCCTAAACGGCAGAATTGTGGACCACATTGAGTCAAAATCTGGCCTCAAGTGGACATGTGTATCCTGTAGGGATGTTGAACGGGACATCATGGGTTTCATGAGGCAGACTAAAAAAGGCTTTGGTGACATATTCGGGCGGTTCAAAAAACTGTTCGATGGTTTTTCCGACTTGGAGAACGAATTCAAAAGTATGAAACTTTTGAATGAGTCTCCAAAACGGAAGAAGGCTAATTTTAGGCTGTCTATTGGCCCCAATGAACTGCAACTCCCCACACATGCTTCCACTACATCCGCAACTAATAAACAGTTAGAATTAATAAATTTATCGTCCCCCTATCCTCATAATTCAATAATCAGAAGTGACGAGAATAGCATCGTACCCATGGATGTTGTTCCTTCTGACCCCGTAGAGCATTCTGATTCGCTGGGTATTAACACTGTTGATCCGGATCAACAGCCTACTGATAATATACCGGTCGAATCAACTGGTCTAGCAACCAATGCTGTGGCTCCAGTGGATGCAACTGCTTTGGTTACTAAGAAGACCCTTATAGGAATTCCACCACGGAAACAAATCTTTGTTTCCAGGCTTGCCCCTGATACTACATCTGATGATGTGAAGGCCTTTATACCTTGAATTTGTTGCTGTAAAATTGTGTATGTCCAGTATTTGCTTTTATATTACTTGTTCTTATATTCCACCTTCTTCCGATATTTCGATATATTCTTTGCATGCTTCTGCTATACAATCTGTCTCATCTATGGTTTCTGATCGTGATTTTCTTGTAGTTCTTGGTGACTTTAATATCGCCGGAACTACCTGGATTTCAAATTCCGATTCTAGCGTGTTGACTCCCACATCTCAGCACGATTTTATTGAAAGTTTATTTGGGATGTCATTGTGTCAAATCAATGATATTCCAAATTCTTCACATAAAATGCTTGATCTTGTTTTTGTCTTGGATTCCTCATTCTATTGTGTCTCCCGTACTGAACCTATATCCACTCCTGAAGATCCTTATCACCCAACTTTGGAGGTGTTGATTGACTTACCAGCCAGTGTGCCAAGCCCTGGTAGAGAACCGGCTGAGCGAGTTCGTCAATTTCGGAAAACCGATTTTACTAAACTTGCTCAGCTCCTATCCCAGACTGACTGGTCCCAGCTGTATATGTGTAGAGACATGGATTGTGCAATCAATTACTTTTATTCTACCTTAAATTCATTATTTGATTCTTGTGTCCCGTTTTGTAACCCTCGTAGGTCTAACAAACCTGTGTGGTTTACACGTGAATTGATAAACTTAAAAAATAGAAAGTCGAGATTGTACAAAAAGTTCAAGGAATTTGGCGCTTCCTCGGATTTCTCTCGCTATTTGATTGCCCGATCTAACTTCTCTGCACTTAATTTACACTGTTATAACAACTACCTCAGGAGCTGTAGGTTACAGTTTCAGCGGGATCCTAAAAGGTTTTATAACTTCGTTAATGCGAAGCGTAGGTCATCAACATTTCCATCAACTGTATTTTTTGAAAAAAAGACAGCTGACTCAGATCAGGCTATCGCCGATCTTTTTGCCGAATTTTTTCAAACGACTTACAATTCACAACCTTATCAATTGCTCTCGCCTTATCCTTATCAGGTAAATAACTCTAATTGAATTTTTGGGCCTTTAATCACTGAAAGCTCGCTTCTACGTGATTTGAAGTCTATTAACCCCGTATTTTCTCCGGGACCTGATGGAGTACCAGGCTGTGTGCTCAAGTACTGTGCGGAAGGTATTTTTAAGCCATTATTTGTTCTTTTTAAATTGTCCGTGGAGTTGTGCTCTTTCCCCAATATTTGGGAAGAATCATTTATTATTCCTCTCCATAAAAAAGGAAATAAGTCTAATGTTGAGAACTATAGAGGTATTTCTAAGTTGTCTGCTATTCCTAAGATTTTTGAGAAATTAATAACTTCTCAACTTCAACATTTATGTAGGTCTATAAATTCACCCTGCCAGCATGGGTTTGTGAAATATAGATCTACTACCACTAACCTATTGGAATTCACTTCTCTTGTTATTAAGGGATTTCAATCTAAAATGCAAACAGATGTTATTTACACTGATTTCAGTAAGGCTTTTGATTCTGTTAATCATTCTCTTTTACTTCACAAGCTTCATCTTCTAGGATTTCCAAATAACTTAATTCTTTGGATTTCTAACTATTTAACTCTTAGAACCCAAAAGGTTTATTTCAAAGGCTTTGTCTCTAAGTCTGTTCAAGTAACTTCCGCTGTACCACAAGGAAGTCATCTTGGTCCCTTATTATTTACTCTGTTCATAAATGACCTTTTTTCTGTCATAAATCATTCTCGGGTGCTGATGTATGCCGATGATGTTAAACTTTGTCTGTCATCTACTGATTTCTTATCTGGTCAAAGGTTGCAAACTGATCTTGACAGTTTTCAAGCCTGGTGTCGGGTAAATTTATTAAATCTTAATTGTGGTAAGTGTAATGTAATGTCCTTTTACAGGCGAATGCCGTTTTTTAACAGTTATATTCTTAATGGTAAGCCGCTTGTTCGAATTGAGTCGGTTGATGATTTGGGTATCCTTTTAGATTCCAAGCTTAAGTTTGACAAACATATCTTTTCCACCGTTAATCGTGCCTTTGGTGTCCTGGGTTTCATTAAGCGTTGGTCTAAAGAATTTAACGATCCTTACATTACTAAAACTCTATATACTTCGCTTGTTCGACCTAATTTTGAATATGGGTCTTGTATTTGGTGTCCCCAGTACAAGATTCATCAGGATAGAATAGAATCGGTTCAAAAACAATTTCTTCTCTTTGCACTCCGGGGTCTTAACTGGAATCCTAATACTCACTTGCCTTCTTATCGTAGTAGACTTTTACTAATAAATCTTCCTTCTCTTTCTGATCGTAGAACCATGCTTGGTGTAATTTTTTTACACAAACTAATTAAAGGAGAAATTGATTCTTCTGAATTAATTAGCCAGATTAGTTTTGCAGTTCCGATTAGAAATTCCAGAAACTTTCTTCCCCTTTGTCTTCAAGTTTGTAACACTAACTATGCTATCCATAACCCTTTTCGTATCATATGTTCTAATTATAACAATCTTTATCATTTAATATGTAATGCTAGTTCTATTTCCTCACTTAGAACTTCTATTTTATGTTATCTGTGTAATCTATAGTTTTTTGTATATTGTTTAATTTATGTTGAACTTTTATTTAGTCTGTTCGTATTTATATGTTTTCGCGATCTTCGTTACCGCACGTTATGCGGCGCGCCCCTCGGTCGATTGGGCGGGAGGTGGGTTTGCATTTTGCCTGGGTCCGCGCGTTAACAAGCCCGTGCTTTGTGTCGTTTGGGCCACTTGAATGTACTGCCCGTTTAGTACATCAACGTCCGAAATTATAAAATAATTTTGATTACATATATTATTTTCCCTTGTCAATGTATGATTGAGGTATATTCGGGTATCGGGGGAGGGTCTCACAGCTAAAAAAAACAAAACCATGTTATGGTTATTGCTTTTAAGTATTTTATAAATTATTTTCTTATTTATTTCTCTGAAAGTATTTTTGGCCACCATCGCCATACAAGACCGACCACTGTGCAGGCTAGTGTTCTTATCCCATCCTCTTGAACACTTCTTTGTCATCGGTGCTAGAGAGGGTAATTTTTTTCAACTTTTGAGCATATAGGTTATGCAAATTCGATCTTATTGTATACATACTGTCACTAAATGTCTTTTTTCGAATAAACACTCCTTATAATTATTTAATTCCAAATTGTCAATGCAACACTTTTTAACACCTTTTGATTTCTTAATGCATGTACCTCCACCAACAGATAAGGAGTACATTTTTGAACGAAGCCCTGCAAACTCGCTTCCCACAGTTTTCATCCTTAAACATTCCTATTACTTTTTTATTACACCTTTTTAATCCGTAGTATTTAGTCAACTCTTCTGGAAAGTCGGATGTATCAAAACGCATTTGAACATCTTCACGGATGTCTTCAAAGAATTATTTGTTTGTATTGAGTATATAAACGAATCACTGTCCATGTAGTTTAAACTAACTTTATCATGAAATTTGCATTTCATATATTGATAATGAAAGTCATACATATGGAGCTTAGATAATTCTAGAACAATTAACCCAAAATAAATTGGTTTGTTCTAAACGTTATGAAGTCGTTTCATTTGAATTGCGTACATATCTTCCGAGAATCTGGCTGCACTGTGGAAACCTTCTTTTGCGATAAGGGCTCGCGCACCTAAACACCTTCTTTCGAATGACTGCCATTCGGTTACTATTTTAACGTTTTTGCGTTTGTCAACACTTTCAAGGGTCTTGCCATAAACAGAGTTATTTAACAACTTAAAAAAATCTTTTTCAAAATTATTTTTCGCTTGTGCTCTATGATAAGTATTAAGATCTATGTACTTTTTCAACCATGCTGCTTGCTTAAATATCAAACCTCTATGAATCTTTTTTAAAATCAAACCGTTTAAAATTGCCTGCTGAAGATTTCTATAATGAATTACATATCTAACCTTAGGTCTCAGATCAGCATGAGCTTCTTGACTTTTGAGCTTGGAGTCGCTATTTGATTATGCGGACAAAATGGCAGATCATTATGGAAATCGTGAAAAGCAGAAGGATAGTCTAAATCTACTTCAAGAATGTACCCATATTCTGAGTCTGCTGAAACTGACGAGATGTTGAATAAATTAATTTCATTCTCATTTAACCAGCGAAAACCGCCATATGGAAGGTTTTGAGACATGGCCCAGCCATACAAATTATTTGCATCTAAGTACATTAAGTATTCTTGCGGCTTGCTTTCATCAAAGTCTTCCATACACATATTATTTGCTTTAGAGTATCTATTACTACACTGAACTAAGCCACCGCGAATACCACTTTGTATAAATCTATAAATATCAATATCGGTAAGAAGCTCAAGTTCAATATTAGTTGTTTTCAACATTGCATCCCAAGATAAGCCAGGCGATAAATAACAGTGTGCTGGGTCTAGAGAATAAATATTCTTACAAATTGTTGGAAAGTTCTGAAATATGTCTGTTAACAACAAGACATCTGTTTTCAAATACACTTCCAGGTACTCTTTTATCGTTTTGCATTCAAAAACTGACCAGACCTTTTGAGCATGCGAATAATCTTCAAGTGTACATTGCTTATTTAAAAGGGTGTTATAAAATTGTTCTCTTGGAGGTAAGGAAGTTTCATTCAAGCGATCTGGTGAGTCCAAATATTCATAAGGAAAAACACCTTTACTACGGACAAGATCAAACTGTGCATCGTTTGGGAAGTATCTTTTCACATCTTTGAAGTTTTCAATTGTCAAATTATTAGTTAATGTATCTAAACTTGCACTCATAAAGCGAAATGTATCTAAAAATCTGATTTCTAGAGTTTTTTAATGCAATCTGAAGGTAAAGAAATGAATTTGGAAATTCTTTATTAAGTGGAATGACCTTGATGTCACCAGGAACACTGTTCAATTCTCTAACAAACAAATGAGCATCATATCGGGAAAAGTTATGGAAAAATACAGGGATAAAAGGTGCAATCTTGAAATTAAAATTACAAGCATTGTGCGCTGCTCCCCGAAATTTACCAGTTAAATGACAATGGTCCCTTACTCGATCAGACTGTAAGATCTTATTACAAATATGACAGTTTACTGCATTTATAAATCTGGTGTTCTCCTCTTGACTTATAACCATTGGCTTAATTGTAGTTATATAATTTGTATAAATTTCAATCAAATCTTTAACCAATAAATTTACAAATGAAATATTTGCCTGTTCACCTGATTTAAGTACAAATTTATCGAGACCTGAATTATAAGTACATTTAATAAAATATGAAAATGCTATAGGAGAATGTTGATGAGTTACTAAAACATTTTCTGACACTTGATTGTCTTGGGGTAATAAAATGCATTCAAAGTCTGCATATACAACAAATGGAACATCTAATGTTCGATTATAACTCTTAAAAGTAAGACTCGCCTTAGCTGCTGTTGGGAGGGTTCATACCAAATTGCTGCATATCTCTTTATGTCGTCTATACAGCCTCTCACTGTTTGAAGTATTTAGGCATGTGTTGCAGAAGAATTTCTGTCCATTATGCTTAGATAGCTGACCGCTGGAAAGCCTAAATAAAACAAAGACAAGAATAAATTAATAGTATTATAACCTATATATATATATATATATATATATATATATATATATTGTTTCCTTTTCCAGAAGCAATAATGAAATATGAGTACTGCGTTCCTCTTATGTTAAATAAAGGGGTCCAATCACCATCTTGAGCTCCTCATCGTAGCCAAAAACATTGATGCTAATGTCCGGATTCCGTTCCTCAAAAATCATTATCATTTTTACTTTTATAGGAAAATCGAGACCTTCAAAGTTGAGAGTTAGCAATTCATTTATTTGAATTGACGTACTTTCAATATTAGCGATGTTATATGTCTTACACCGATCTGGGTTGTTATTTGCTGGCTTAAGGGCTGATATCAGCGCCCATTTAAAACAGAATACGTCAGCGTTCTTCACATTTATAGTAGCTTTTTTTTTCTTCAAGTGTGATGGCAACTCAATGTAGCTTGACACTTTCAGAGGCTCATATCTGTTTATGTTAACATCAATATGCAATATTTTCATTAAGGCCCATCCACTATCTTTTTCCTGGAAGTCATCCATTTTTGCACGTATATGAGCAGACTGCTCCAGGAAATGTTGTCTTAGGTCTGTGCCAATTGATAATATGCACATTGATGTTTGATGTGATTTAATTGACACAAACATTTCAACATCAATTACTTTTATATATTTCGCCAATAGTTCAAAATTCACTTTGCATGCATTATGCTTTAGAATTAGTGATTCTATAACTGGTAATAGTTCGTCACCAGCATCACTTAAAAACTCTTCTGGGATCAGCAAATCCTCACGTTCATTTTTATACATATAGGTGCAAATGCGTCTTTTATATCCGCTTGAAATAAGTTGCACCTCTCCTGTATGCGATGCAATATCGTTCATTTTATGATCATTTGAGCGCAAATGCTGATTCCACCTATTGGGCATTACATAGATAGCACATCCCTCACAGAACATCTTTGCGTTTGAATTGCTGCTTGATGCCATTGCTTTAAAATTCACTTTCAAACTTCACTTTAACTTTCGAATACGAACAATAAGTAGTGTGTACTGTATTAAACCAGTTGTAACACTCTTATAGGACCAAGCGTATAAATGGCAAAGTGAAGAATTAGAATCAAAAGTCATAAACAAAAATATATGAACCCAACAGCTGTGGTATCTAATGCGAATTTCAAGGGTATGGTCATCGTCTTCGCCAAACGAACAGCATATTCAAATATACAAGGGCATGGTCATCGACTACACAAAGCGAACAGCATATTCAAATATACAAGGGCATGGTCATCGACTAAACAAAGCGAACAGAATAGTCAATCATGTGTACATGTTAAAGATAAAATTCTCACCCCCGCTAAGCTGGCACATACCGGCTGCATGATACGACAAGAGACAGCAGATTTGAACAACATGGAATGTAGTGGATTTTGCCCCTTGCATGAAACGAAAAAAAAAAAAAATTAACTCCTCCCATTGGTTAGGCCAACATATCTTCTCTCTTGATCTGCATGCGCACCCACGCATGCTGAGCCCGGGAGAGTGCCTTTCAGAGAGTGAAAACGATCAAACACGCAATACCTACCCCCGCTAGGCTGCCACAGACTGGCCGCTTAACAGAGAGCGCTTCTCACGTTGGCTAAGCAAGCATATTGAACTGTATGCACCCCCACGCATGCTGAGCGCGCGAGAGTTCCTCTCAGGGAGCCGATACGATCAAACACGCAATACCCACCCCCGCTAGGCTGCCACAGACTGGCCGCTTAACAGCGAGCGCTTCTCACGTTGGTCAGGCAAGCATATTGAACTGTATGCACACCCACGCATGCTGAGCACGAGAGAGAGTTCCGCTCAGAGAGCCGAAACGATCAAATGCACACTATATATCGGTCCCACTCTAACTCACACGGTATAGCATAAAAGGAGACAACTAGTACTTACACATACAAATATATATATATATATATATATATATCTGTCCCTTTCTAACACACACGGTAGAGCATAAAAGGAGACAACTAGTACTTACACATACAAATATATATATCTGTCCCTTTCTAACACACACGGTATAGCATAAAAGAAGACAACTAGTACTTACACATACAAATATATGTATCTGTCCCTTTCTAACTCACACAGTCACGCCCATTTTACCTCCCTCTGCTCAGATCTACACCTCCCTTCCACTGTCCAAGAGTTGATATAGAACTCTCTTATTACAACTACTCAACTCACATTTTCCTTTCGCAGTCCAGGCACTTGCAGGGCATTCGTCTGAAATATTTTGCGGGATGTCAAAAATGCAAAGATGCAGCCATCGGTGGCACATTCAGCAACAATAACTCCTACAGAAAGAAGGGCAGCAACGCAGCAATTAAATTTGTTAAATTTGTTTCGCGATCGACCACACAACGCGAGTACACGAAAGTCAATTATTTATTGCTAATAGCACTTTGAACAAACTTGTAAATAAACATTTCACAGCCCACCCAAAGACGCCTTATTTTAAATTTTACTACTTTCGTCAATCGTAAGAAATTCACAAAAGTAACGTATCACAGTACTCCCTCCCGTGGGGGTAGAAAGCTAAATAAATTTTACTAAATCTGTGCAAATATATGTAACAGGCAGAAGGAGACATCTCCGACCCTATGAAGTATATATATTCTTGATCAGTATCAAAAGATATTTCGATTTGTCTGTCTGTCCGGATGAACGTGTCGATCTCAGCAACTAAAAGAGCTAGAGACACCAAATTTGAAATGTAGGTTCCTGCATATCATACGTAGATCAAGGCAGTACAGCCACAACTTATTTATTTTATTTTTTTTTTATATTCTCTTGGGCGTTGATGTACTAAAACGGGCGGTACATTCAAGAGGCCCAACGACACCAAGCACATGCTTACTAATGCGCGGTCCCACGCAAAATGCAACCCACCTCCCGCCCAACCGACAAGGGGTGCGCCGCATAACATGCGGTAACGAAGATCGCGGAAAAGATAAATAAGTACAGATTAAATAAAAGTTCTACATAAATTAAACAATAGACGAAACGTAACTATATATTTCACAGTTAACATAAAAGCGAAATTCCGAGTAAGGAAATAGAAGTAGCATCACATATTAAATGATAAAGATTGTTATAATTCGAACATAGAATACGGAAAAGGTTATGGATGGCATAGTTAGTACTACAATCTTGAAAAGAGAGAAAGAAAGTTTCTAGAATTTCTGATCGGAACTGCAAAACTAATTTGGCTGATTAACTCAGAAGATTCAATTTCCCCATTAATTAGTTTGTGTAAGAAAATTACACCAAGCATGGTTCTACGATCAGAAAGAGAAGGAAGATTTATTAGTAAAAGAAGGCAAGTGAGTATTAGGATTCCAGTTAAGACCCCGGAGTGCAAAGAGTTTTGTCCTGATTCTATTCTATCCTGATGAACCTTTTACTGGGAACACCAAATACAAGACCCATATTCAAGAATAGGTCGAACAAGAAAAGTATAAAGAGTTTTAGTAACGTAGGGATCGTTAAATTCTTTAGACAAACGCTTAATGAAACCCAGGACACCAACCTTGCAACCTTTGTCCAGATAGAAAATTAGTAGATGACAGATACAATTTAATATCATCGGCATACATCAGCACCCGAGAGTAATTTATAACCGAAGGAAGGTCATTTATGAACAACGTAATAAGGGACCAATATGACTTAATTGTGGTACTCCGGAAGTAACTTGAACAGACTTAGAGATTAAGCCTTTGAAATAAACCTTTTGGGTTCTAAGAGTTAAGTAGTTAGCGATCCAAAGAATTAAGTTATTTGGAAATCCTAGAAGATGAAGTTTGTGAAGTATAAGAGAATGATTAACAGAGTCAAAAGCCTTACATCAGTGTAAATAACATCTGTTTGTATTTTAGATTGAAATCCCTTAATAACAAGAGAAGTAAATTCCCATAGGTTAGTAGTAGTAGATCTATATTTCACAAACGCGTGCTGGCAGGGTGAAATTATGGATCTTCACAGATGTTGAAGTAGAGAAGTTATTAATTTCTCAAAAATCTTAGGAATAGCAGACAACTTAGAAATACCTTTATAGTTCTAGATAGGGCGAAAGCATTTGATAAGGTTGTGAACTATAAGTCGTTTAGAAAACTGCAAGAAGATCGGCAATAGCCTGATCAGAGTCATCTGTCGATTTTCAAAAAATTCGGTTGATGGAAGTGTTGATGACCTACGCTTCGCATTGACGAAGTTATGAAACCTTTCAGGATCCCGCTGAAACTGTAACCTACAGCTTTTAAGGTAGTTATAATAGCAATGTATATTTAGTACAGAGAAGCTAGATCGGGCAATCAAATAGCGAGAGATATCCAAGAAAGGGCCAGATTCCTCGAGCTTCTTGTACAATCTCGACTCTCTATTTTTTAAGTTTATTAAATCCCGCGTAAAGCACATGGGCTTGTAATACATACGTGGTTTATCTAACGAGACACAAGTATCAAATAACGAGTTTAAAGTAGAGTAAAATAATTAATTGGGTGAAAATATCTTACTTGAAGGATATAAGGTCAGTACGGGAGACAGATAAGAATGTGGGATCCGAGACAAAAATAAGATCAAGCACTTTATGTAACGAATTTGGGATACCATTGACTTGATACAATGACATCGCAAATAAATTGTCAATAAAATCGTGCTGAGATGTGGAAGTGAACACGCTGGAGTCAGGACAGAACCAAGAACTACAAGAAAGTCACGATCAGAAACCATAGAGGAAACAGATTGTATAGCAGAAGCATGCAAATAGTATAAGAAAATATCTGAAGAAGGCGGAATCTAAGAATAAGTGATAAAAAAACAAACACCAGATCTACAAATTCAATAACTGCAGAAATATCGGTTATCACTATCTTTGATGATCACCACCACGTCAAGGAGTGAGATTTTTTCTCTAAATAGAGAATTTGTTAGACAGGATTTCAGGATTGAGGATATCAGGTCTTACCCATGATTCAGTAAAGGCAACGACATGGATAGGAACAGTTAGGTTATTTAGATAAAGATTACTAGGTTTACTACAAAGACCTCTTACATTCTGATAGCCCAGAGAGAGGAAAGATGTTAGTTTTTTGAACTATCAGAGACTACAAGAACAGTGCATTGGAACTACCACCGGAAGTTGAAAATGAAATCGGAGGCCGATTTTTCTTTTTTGCAGTATATTCCTTAATAACTAAGTGGTCAGGCCAGAATCTTTTGCAACAAATATTGTTTGTATTGTATTGTACGATATACAGAAAGGTCTGAAAATGAGCTTGATGTCGGCCGGATAATGAAAAAAGTTTCATACAACAGTTTTCCGGCAATTTTCCGACCTTGTGGGTAGATTTTCTAAAATCTTTGGGCACCGTGACTATTATGTTTTTGTGCAGAACCTTAAAATGAGTTTGAGGCCAATCACATGAAAATTTAAAATGTCGAGTCGAGAGTCTTTCACCAATTCTTCGACCATAGGACTGAATTTCACAAAATCGGTGAAATATGAATAAACAAAAAAGTTTCATACAACAGTTTTCGGGCATTTTCCATACTTGTAGGTGGTATTTTCCAAAATATCTTTTTATGCACTTTCATCATAGATGGAATATACTGTGAAAATTTCAGCATCCCAGCTCTTCCGGCTTGGGCTGTGCGATGATTGCCAATCAGTCAGTTATGTGTGTATTACCTTTGATGTTTCTTCTAAACGTATGCTGACCTCAATTGTGTCTATAAACTGAATATATTACATATTGAAGAGAAATATTTATAAATGTGTGAAAATCTCAAACCGTCAGGACGAACTCTTTTATATATTGTTTGTCTGCTAAGCGGATTTAACAGACAGAAGGTGGATCCGTTTCGGGAGAAGAATTCATGCAGCATACTATAAGCTGAACTTTGTATACGTATACAAGTAGTATTCATAATA
Source organism: Hirtodrosophila histrioides (assembly GCA_037075165.1). Classification (NCBI taxonomy): domain Eukaryota; kingdom Metazoa; phylum Arthropoda; class Insecta; order Diptera; family Drosophilidae; genus Hirtodrosophila; species Hirtodrosophila histrioides. Next base: position 929,898 of record JBAMCL010000471.1, on the reverse strand, counting down.
TGTAGACATAAATATTGCTTGCGTTTTCTCGGGGAACTCAAATAGACTAGAAAAATAATCTATAAATGCAGGCATGTGTGTATTACCTTTGATGTTTCTTCTAAACGTATGCTGACCTCAATTATGTCTATAAACTGAATATATACTTACATATTGAAGAGAAATATTTATAAATGTGTGAAAATCTCAAACCGTCTTAACATACATAAGTATACATACCATGTATTTTGCCAATTCTATAGCTCTTTTTTGGAGAATGTCATATATGCATACAAACCTGCAAATTTCAATATATGTATGACCCTATCGAATTATGTTTCCTATTGAGATATTAATAAATATATAGATAAACAAATCCGAAACTGGGGTGTGTAAAGTTTATTGCCGAACAAAAACGACAACGAGAAAAATATGCAATCGGTTTCAGTATTCATACGCTTATATTTATTCCATAAGTTTCCATTGTATTTTACTTAACTCTAACTTAACATAAGGCGGCGAAACGGGGCAAATTTGCTCTCAGCGACAATATAAACTTTATTGCGCACCCGTATTGCCCTACGTCTAATTACACTAGACTTCATTAGCCAAAATCTAAATGAAAACTAAAGCTATCAAACGCGCTAACACTGACAATTGTTTTCTTTTAACTATTATTTCAGTGATCGGAGATCTAAATTAATATCTGGTCCAACTAATTTCAACCATATTTCTCATATGGGACCTGGTGATGGCATTCAAAATCAGCGCTTACTTGATTTACCAACTACTTTGGAGACAGCTGAGCACACTAACAGTCAACTCATAACTTCGTTAAATTCCGTAAATCAATTAAGAAATTCAAATTTTCAGGATAAAAGTAAGTTCATAAAAGATGTGTAGTTATTTAGAAGTACCTACGAAATAAGTAATTTTAAAACATCTGTACCATATACATCAGCGGTTCACAGCGACACGACTATTTTACTTTGACAATATTAATTTAATATGTGCTGCAATTGTGAAGTAATAATATTTTTAAAAAGCTTGGAAATGGCAGAAAAACGAAATGTCTTACCTAGACCTATTTTACTCTCTATACCCATAAAATAGGGTAAAAAGTGGGTATTGAATCTGTGCAAATGTATGTAACATGAAGAATGCGACATTTCCCACCCAGAAATGATATATATTCTTGATTAGTATCAATAGTCGAATCGATCTGGCCATGTACGTTTGTCTGTCTATCTGTATGTCCGTCTGTATGAACGCGGCGATCTCAGCAACTATAAGAGCTAGATACATCAAATTTGGAATATATGTTTATGTTTACCATTCGCAGATCAAGTTTATTGCCGATTTCAGATATCTCCCGTCGCTCCCCCGCAAATCGATGAAAAATAAAATTGGGATTTCGCATGTATAATATAATAATAAACAAGTAAGAACGTTGCAGTCGGACGCAACCGACTGCAGAATACTCTGTTTCCAGTCCTACATAATTTGGTTACTTCTGGGCTTGGAAAGAGACGCGAAAAAACAGTAGTCTGTATGTCAAATTTGGTGGTTTACCTGTACAGGTGTGGGAGATATAGATTTTTCTCATTTCACTTTATAAATTGAGGGTATACACCAACATGTGTACCAAGCTTGGTTGCTGTAGATTCAAGGGTGTGGAAAAAAATTGTATTTATATGGACAGACTGACAGACAGTCATTTCGCAACCCCAATATACTCTTTTTTTTCTTCGGGAACAGAGTATAACAAGTAACAATGCTCTAGTTACGTATACCCGACTACGAAAATCCCTGTACCCAGGTCTACACAAGCCTATTTACTCTTCGTATACTTAGCCATACACACATATATACACAAATACGCACGCACACACTCGCTACAGCGCAAGCCGGGCATTTGAAGTGGTGGCTGTGCTTAACCTACTGTTCAAATTTCAAGTCGATAGGATAATAAACACGGAACTTTTTCTTGGAAGTAGATTAAGTGGTGCAGCGCGGGTGCTAGTGCTATTTCTCTATTTGTTGGATGATAGGCATTGGCATCTACTAGATATCTTCTTCGGGCGCTGGTGAGAGTTCAATTCGCTAGAGGTGGTCCGCTGGGGATGATCAGCCAAGCTCAGAAGGCCGCAGATATGGGTGGCATAATGGTCCCACTGCAGCATAAAATCGAAAAATGTATGAACATATATTTGGAATATAAATTCAAATTTAATAAAAAGGCGCCCCAAAAAGAACAAAACCTTTTTTGTTGAGCTTTGTTGCAACCCTGTTCATTTGGCAAGCTTATTTAACCAGCTGATCGATGACAGCTCTGCAAATTGGCGGCAACTTTTTGGCAACTTTGTATTGTGATAAAAATTGTTTCATTTGGGTAAAAATAAAAGTAAAAATAAATAAGAACGTTGCAGTCGGACGCAACCGATTGCAGAATACTCTGTTCCAAGTCGTATATAATTTGGTTCTGGGCTCGGAAAGAGACGCGAGAAAAAGAGTAGTCTGTATGTCAAATTAGGTGATTCTACTTATACAGGGGTGGAAGATATAGATTTTACTCATTTTCGGGGGAGTAGTTAGGGGGGTCAAAAATTTGTTGATGTAGAATTGCCCAGAGGGTAAAAATTAGTCTGTATTGTAAAGGAGTTTCTTGGCCGGGTACAAATCTCAGTCTAGCCAAGGTGCTTTTTACAAGAATATTTGTAAATCGCTGGGGCACTGAGAACCGGGATTCATAGATAAGCCGAATACTCTAATTCCACCGGCTACACTATTCTACACAATCTCCACCTGATGATGACCGGGTCGAAACATCATTCGCACTCCGCCTAATAATGGCCGGGCTAAAGCTGCGGGCACGCACTGCCTACTAGTGACCGGGCAAAGCCGCAAACACACACTACCTGCTAGTGGCCGGGCAAAAGCCTCAGTCGCACCACACCTACTAGTGACCAGGCAAAAGCCTCAGTCGCACTACACCTACTAGTGGCCGGGCAAAAGCCTCAGGCGAGCACTGCCTACGGGTTGCCGGGCAAAGCCGCAGACACACACTTTTCCACTTGCACTTTTGCCGCCGATGCGCACTACTCTACCTGTCGCTATGCGGGGATGGGAGTTAGATTAATTATTAGGCAGATATGTAAGCATGTTTAGTAACATTTATTACTTAAATTATGAACTATTAGTTAATTTTATATTACAAGTAATCTTATATTACAGTATGCCAAATTTGTGACTCTACCTGTACATGTGTGTAAAATCATACCAAACCTTTTGATTAGGTTTTTATTTACGCAAGTTATTTCAGCGGAAATTCCGTGTTTCTTAAAAAACTTTCAAGCCATATTGCCCCTGTTCGTGCTGCCGGAAACTTGCATTTGAATATCCACCAATAAAGCCATTTTAATCCTAAACCTGTCTTGGATGTCTTTTTTGTGATATTGACAATGCTTTTGTGTAGGGCTATGAAAATGTCTTTGAAGAAAAACATTAAATTATTCCACTGGACTTCCATTTCCCTCCCGTGGCGACGGGTAAAATTTTCAAAATCATTTGGCATTTGAAGCCAATTCCAAGAATAATACTAAGAATCCAGCTTAAAACTTTCCAACTATTTTTTGCCCGTTGTATTGCGACTTTTTGTGTTTATAGTTGGAAACTAGTGTGAAGCCAATCGCATGAAAAACGAAATTGCTGAATTCCAATCTTCACCCCTTTTCCGACCGTGAACGTGCATTTTTCAAAACCGGTAACACATGTGTCGAATTATTTACTGTGAGGTGCTTCGAAAATTAGTTTCAAAATAATTGGATGATAAATAAAATCGGTAATTTTGAGGGCAACTTTAGAGCTGTACATCTTTGAATCGAGCAAAGTCTTCGCATTAAACTTGTTTTTATATATGTTCCCGAAGGGAACTTGGTACACATGGTATGCTCAATTTATTAAGTGTCAAGATCGCCTCCACACTCCCACCCCCTTCACCAACATTTGGGGAAAACCTGTATCTTACACATTTTTAAAGGTAGAGTCACCAAATTTGGCATACACACTAATGTTGAGATTCCTGAAAGATCTGCATCAAAAATTTGTTGACACCACCACTCCTTCCCCCAAGTCGGCACATGCTATCCCCAAATACAGAATAATTTTCATCACTGGTCAAATCTGCATCAAAATTTTTTGACCCCTCACCTTTTTTCGCGTCTCTTCCGAACCCATAAATAACAAAATTATATAGGACTAGGAACATAGTATTCTGCAGTCGGGTGCGACCGACTGCAACGTTCTTACTTGTTTAATATTATTATTAACTGGCTTATTTTTAAAACTAAATGCATAAATTAAAAACGAATTGAAAGAACATAAACAACTTTTTTTTCTTATGCATATATAATTTTCGGTACTTTTTACTTCCTGTACCCATAAAATGGGTAAGTAGGGGGTACTAAATCTGTGCAAGTCTATGTAACAGTCAGAAAGAGACATCTCCAACTCTATAAAGTATATATATTCTTGATCAGTATCAAAAGAGATTTCGATTTGGCCATGTCCGTCTGTTCGGATGAACGCGTCGATCTCAGCAACTATTAGAGCTAGAGACACGAAATTTAAGCAGCACAGGCAGCACTTAAAATGCTATTGCATGTATGTGTGCGTCTTTGGGTATGTGTAAGTGTACGAAGATGCTATCGGAAATTTTTAATATTTTTATACTCGACTATAGCATACATACGTATTGAATTTTGGGTTGGCAAATCAGCCATTCTCACTTGCGTAGTAGCATTTCTTACTATAAAATGGCTGTATACTTAAATTAAGAAAACAATCAGCGAATATAATTTTATTTAACTTCCTCCCCCATCTTCACAGGCGCGAGCGCTCCATTCCCCAAGTAATAACATATTGTTAGAAGTGTAGGTTAAGTTTTTTAATTTATTGCGAAGCAATGATCGATATTTTCGAAGAGACTCATAACTTCTTCCGGTAATGATCTGACATGCCTCAATGAAGAAATTTTTGGATCCCATGAGGCGGAGAAATTTTTAAACAAATCCTCGTTTTGGTGCAGTCGAGACAACTTGCATGTGTTTGAGTGTCTGTACTTTTCGTAGTCTTTATCTTATGTCTCTTGCGCTTCATCCGGCAATACCCCAATAGGAAGACATTGAAAGTCAAAAATGTCCTGGCCATGATTGAAGACCTTGTGCACCGTTGGGACTAATAGGTTTGTGGGATATTTTTTATTGAGCAGCTATGCGGTTCTTCTGGCATATGACCCAACCTTGATGGGGCTAACTTTTCTCTGCACTTGAGCGCATTGAATATAACTAAGACACGTTTAATGATATCCATATCGGTGTCGGTTATACGAGCCGTATCCTCCGAATAATTAAAAAGTTTGTTGGCCATGTTTCCATTATTCGTGTTTCCAAAACCTATTTTTGGCAGGTCCAATTTTAGTTCAAAAGTTACAGATTTTTGCCATCAACTTCGACAAAACGAGCCAATATGCACCGTGACTGTGCTCCTGATGGCTCTGTTCTGCTCGTACGTTACCGGGGATACTCTAGCTTAAACCAGACTTGGTCAACCGGTACTTGTCTGTCTCCGCCCGTCTTTACTCCGCAGAATCTCGAGGATTCCCAGTTTTGACCAGGCTTGGTGTCCCTGGACACCTTTAGCGCCGCTGTCTTATTGTGTCGTGTCACTAGGAATAGCTGAGGTCACGATTGAGAGATAGTAGGTTACGCCATGCGCATGTCCGTTAGTCGCCGTTATTAGGCGACAAAACGTGTGACGTCTCAAGTTATTACATTCAACGCGCGCTTTTCAAATTGTATGAAAATCACTGACTTAATTTACTATATCGGCTCGTGTGGCTATTAGTCTGATTTTATCAGATTTGGCCAACACGTAAAGAACATAATGAAACTTAAATTTTATGAGTTTGGTTAGGGTATCTTTATAAACAAAAAAGTTTTTCATAGAAAAACATAGCTGTCGATCGGCTGGTTTTCATTTATGTACTGCCTGCTCCGAAAATAAAGACTTGTGCCAAGTTTCATATCCAAAAGTTGCAGACTTCTTGTCATTACCTATGAACTTGCTCAATCGTGAGCTGGGATTACCACAGTTTCGACCAGGCTTAGCAGTCGGTATTCCCTGCCTGTCTCCCTGCTGGATGACCCAAGGTTACCCCAGCTTATACCGGGTTTCGCCGTCGGGATCCTTGTGAGAGACTGTCCTGCCTGTATGTTGGAGATATATACCAAGGATACCAGCTTATACTAGGTTTGATCGTTGGCCGCTATTCTGAATTTCCACAAAAGCTCACTGGCACTTCATTAACGGTTTTGAATTTTGATCCGTGGGCGATGCCTTTTGCACTAAATGGCGTAACCTCGCTACGCCCCGTGTTAAAATACCAGCTTCTGCGTTTGCTGGTGGCGTGCCGGGGCAAGTGGCTTCGTTTGTCCTTCGCTGCTTTGCTTTGTAATATTCTGTCGATGATACTTTGCCCGCATTTGCTCTCGTTTAACTTATACGCATTTGACTCGTTTACTTTGTATTTCTCCACTGAAGTCGTCTTTTATTGCGTCGGTCGGCAGGCCCCGCTTACCTAGCGGTGTCGTCCAGCAGAGTTGTTGCTGGACCAGAGTTTGGCGCCGAAGCCAGCTTCCAAATAATTGATTCGCGCCTAGTAACAGCAGGTAAAATACCGGAGCCACACATTGCTCGCCGCCAGTGCAAATCGAACGCACTAATGACGCAAACTCATCACATACGGCGTGCGATCAACACTTACGGTGCTAATCCTGGCGGTCGCTGTCTGTACGACACGTAGCATTGGCTGACTACGTGTGTTGGGGCGTAGCCGTGAGCGTGAGTTCGCCGCAAAGCAGGGTTGAAATTGTTAAGGGGAGTCAATATGACTCCTGACACCATGTTAAGAAATACCTGTCAAAATGCAATCGATTGCTAAGCCGGTTTAACGAAGCCCACGCACACTGGCTATCACAGAATTCATTCCTTAACTGTGCCTCCAACACTCACTAAGAGAGGTCGTCCGACTATATTAGGAGGCTGGAGCTCGGGTGCCTAAACAGTTGGCTTCATCAGTATCAGAGAGTATAGGCCTGTTTAGACACACTGGCACATGTGTGAACACATGCCATAACCTGTCAGAACATTCCCGCAACCTTTTTGACAGAGGCTGCCAGAACTTTTTCGCCGTTGTGTAAACACCAAAAAAATCCATCTGGCAGCTTTTTAACGAAAATTTTTGTCTGGCATTCCTGTTGACCCGATCTTATTGACAATTTACACAAAAAAAAACATTTGTGACGTGGTTAATTGCCAAAAAATAAAAAAATTGAAGAAATGAAATCTTATGAAATATAAATTGGTGCCATGACAATATAATTATAATTTCGGTTTCAATTAATTTCATATATATTAGATTTATTTAATAATGCAATATAACAGCTCTCCACAATAAAATGTGGAAAAAAAACCTCGGAATATGGAGCGCGACAGGGCATCTGCCGATATGAAAAGCTTATTGGTTTGGTAGACGGCGAGTCGAGATTAAACTCGAATAGCTATCGCCTGTAGCCAAGAATCGTAAAGTTACAGCATGCCGCTTATCTCCAGATATGGGCATTCGCAATGTCGCACTTTGTTCCGTAATTAATGGAGACACATGGCTTAGCAAAAGATTATTTTCGTAAATATTAAGAAAATTGCGGTCAGCTAAGCCTTTTTCTCGCAGATCCCATAGCAATGTACTGAAGAAACTAATTTCCTGCCGTTACGCGATTAATGGCTGGACCCACATTATTTTCCTTTCAATTTATTATTTTTCATAATTTGAACTAATACAAGTTTTTAGGTTAGGTTAGGTAGAACCGGTTGACCACCACATGGTGGTCCCACATAGACCGAGCAGGTACTTAGTGTCGCCGGATACTGAACGTCGTTAGGAGGTTTGTCAATCCTTTAGAATTCGTGTGCGCTTGTCAAACGCGAACAGCGCATTGGCAGTGTGTCTGGCCGCTTCTTATAGTGATGCGAGTCAGTGTCTGTTGAACTATCGGTGTCTTAGTGTTGCGAGTGCTGGACAGCTGCACATGTTTTCCAAGGTTTCCACAACTCCTGGTTGCTTACATTTCCGGCTTACATTTCTTCCGTTAATATCCCAGATTTTTAGCATGAGCTGCTGCTAGGCAATGTTCATGTTAATACTCCTATCATTAGTCTGCAATCCTTCCTAGCAGTAAGTTAGTGAGTTTCTGGTTTCAATTCTTGCACGTAATTGTGGTTATTCTGTTCCGTAACCTTTCAGCAGCTTTAGCCCAAGCGGGCTCATCCAGTTCGCTGTATAGCGACTGCAATGAGATTTGTATATTTCCTGCGATCTCAAGAGGTAGCCCGACTCCTTCTTTTTGCAGGTAATCCACCATTGCATTTCCATCAATGCCCTGGTGGTTGGGAACCCAATAGATATGCACCGTTCTAGCAGTGCTTATATAAAGCCATACTGCTTGCGTGGACATTTTTGGAACTAGTGGAAGACGCCCGCAATAATATTATGGCAACTTCGCTGTCCACGAATATATTTATTCTTTCGGTCCTAGTTGATATGGATAGAGCTACTTCTGCTGCTGCGCCTGGAATATGCTGCAGTAGTCGGGCAGCTTGTACGGCAACCCTATTTTGGGTTCTGCACAATACACGGCCGCACCTACTCCTGTATCCAATTTTGAGCCGTCCGTAAATATCTTAATGGCCCATTGGTCCAGTCCTGTACACCAGTCTTCTGGTCCCATTGACGTTTGTGTTTCCTTGAAGTTAGCTCGAGGTGTCATATAGTCCGTGCAACTTTGAATCGACCTGTGTCCAAAACTTTGAAGTGCCATGTTGCCCGTTGCGTGTATGTCCAGGGGATTGACACACAGTAGTATTTCGAGTGCCTTGGTTGGAGTGGACCTCAACGCCCCCGTGATACAGAGAAGTGCCTGTCATTGGGTCCGTTCCATCAGTTTCAGGTATGTGGTCTTCTTCGTAGCTTGCCACCATTCCAGGACGCCGTATCGTTGTATCAGTCGTGGTGGCAAGCCCTGAGTACTGCTTAGCATCTTGCATTTTTCACCCTTTCTTCAACATTGAGTCTTCATGTCAGTTTGCTGCCCAGGACTACTCCAGGTATTTGACGTTTGTTTTTGGCGTGAACTGTATTCCGTTCAAATTTGACGGGTTCCACGGCGGTACCTTGTGTCTCGTAGAAAAGAGAATGAGGTCCATATTTTCCGTGTTGATGCTAAGTCCGGCTCCGGTGGCCCATCTTAGTTATTCCTGTAACGTATATTCCATGACAGAGCTGAGGGTCGATGGACATTTTAATAAAATAATGCTTTTGTCATCCGCATAGGCAGCTATCTTTGGGCTTTCCTGTAGAATTTTTTAAGTACTTTGTCCACCTCTAGATACAAGACTCCGCCTTGTGGCGGTCCTCCATAAGCTTCCTGTCTTATGGTGGTGGTTCCCCATTCGGCTCTTCTGCAGCTCAACATGTTCTGTATCCACGAGTGTATTGCCGAGTGGGATGCTGTGGATCTCAAGCCTCACATTATCGCTTCTATTGATACGTTGTTGAATGCACCGTAGATGTCTAGAAATGCTCCCAGTGCGTATTCATGGTGGTGGGGGGCTTTTTCTATATTATATACCAGGGAGTGCAGCGCTGTCTCCACAGATTTCCCTTTACTGTAGGCATGTTGGTTGGGCTCCAGGAATGAGCCTGCGCGCTCCTAATGCTAAGCTCAATTACTTTTTCCAATGTTTTTAGCATGAATGAGGTTAGGCTTATGGGTCTGTAGTTTTTTTGCTGCAGGTCACTGACCTTGCCTGGGTTGGGCAGGAACATTGCAGACATGCCTCAAACAGTGAATGCAGCCATGGGATGTTCCAATTCTTTGTAATCTGCAGCATCGCTGGAAAGATTCCGTCCTAGATTATTGTTCGAATAGTTTTGATTTAGACTTGCTATCCTTATACTAGATTGTCATATAAAGTTAAGGAGAGACTCACCTCTGTCGTTGATGTCTGGAGTAGCCCCCACAGTATTATAAGCGTTAGCGGACACCTTTTTGCCCGCTGCCAACCAAGGTTACTTACTTACTTACTTTTATTTAAGTTGAGCTGGAGGACCTTCAGCTGCACTCCACTCGCGTTGTCCTCCGTCTTGGAGACCTCAGGCGTAGCTTCTACGAAAATGTTGACTCCATTGAGCAACCTACACCATCGATAGTGGTGGGTACGGCATCCGGAATCTCCATCCTCTTCAGCTTCGCCTTGAGCAATCGTGTTTCCACTTATTTCCACCGTGCTAGCGACATCTTGCCATTGGGGTCGCTTTTGTCGACGAGCGCCACGACAAGATGTCGTTTTGATATGTCGCTCGCGGACTCTGGTGGTTCTGTTGGTAGAAGGGGCCGCTTGCTCTCGGTCACTCCAGCCTTTGTTGTCTCAGTCGAGCGCTTGCACTTAGTGGCCAATTTCTCCTCGACCTTGTTCGCGTAATTACCACTAGAAGCCTGCAGAGTAGGCTTCTTGGCAAAATGCTTATCTTCCTCTCGGTGGAGGCATTCACGCTTCCCACCGACTTTTGAGCCGACATCCCGACACAAGTTTCCTCCTTTGGTACCTCCATTATGATTTTTTTTCTTCGGGGAATTACGTTTCGCGTTTCGTGACACGAAGTATATCCCGTTTACTTCGAAATTAATACAGTGTCCATTGCCCTCGTAGAGGGTGTTGTTCTTGCAAAAAAATCTCGCCAGAGCGATCCATCAGATGTCTCGAAATCTCAAATATCTCCAGATGAAGTTCTGGCTACCTTTTAAAAAACTCTCTGACAATAAGGCAATATATCAACACTACGAGTATATTGCTGGCCAAAGCCGAAGCTGCAACATATATTCTAGCTACAAGAAAAGTTTGGAGGCTAAGGCGCAATGGCGGCAAAGTGGAATGAAAATGACTGAAACGGTGGCTCAAGTACAACTCTGTTTATTAGATCATACAGCCAGTCGTCTAATTGTATTGCAGAAAGTTGCTTAAGACAGTGTACCTGGACTTTAAGGAGCTGAAATTGATTGCTAGCTATGGCTTTGATGGGTCTACTGGAGAATCAATGCTTTTAATGCTAAGCACTAGGTATCTACCACACTTTATGTGTGCGGTAGGAGAAGGTGTGGTCAGATAGGCTTATCTCAGTTCTTCAATCAGCTATACCAAACTTGAAGTGTCTGGCACCATATTTCGTGTTTATGCTACAATAACAGCTTTTGAGACCATTGTGCGATGAACTTGTTGGTTTTTAAGATATGTTTAGTTATATGTTTTCTTTGTCCTTGTCGCAGAACTCTAGCGCGACGGTGTATGATGTCACAGCTGGCACATCAGCTGTCAAAAAGCTCGGCGTGCTGCGTTGTATGCGAATGCATAGTTTCTATTCCAAACGGGGGATTTTCCAAGTGCGAGACTGAGGTGCTGTACCAAAGTTTCAGGCTTCGAACCGGCAAACACTATCGCACTGGTCGCCCAGCGGAAATCACCTCACCTACACCAGGGCTGTATTGAGTCCTCCAAAAGATGCTCGCATGTGGCACACGCGAGAGCGCTGGAAACTAGTGTGGAAATTCATATGTTTATAGGGCAAAAAAACAACTTTAGCACGACGAAAGTTTAGGCAATATCTTGAGCGACATATCCTTGCCTTTCACAAGGGTTGGATGCTCTTGGATTAGGTCGTGGTGGTGGGTGCAGGCTCTCAAATCAAATTTATAATTTTCGAAAAACGAGATTAAATTATACCACATGTACGCCTTTTACATCGCAAAAATTCCAATAAGCAAGTGAAGTTGCATGTAGTTGAATGTGATTCCAATTGGAATATGAGAGCCTTCGTTGTCAAAAGCTCTGCAACATTGCCTGCCTGCTATGCACAAGCAGTGAGTAGATTATCTTATACTGACTGAAAACTTTCAACGGGGCAGGTCCCACACGCTTCGTGTTTGTTCGGGACATGCCGCAGCGCAGCTCTCAGTCTCACGACCCGCATAAGAGGTACCAGCAAGTTCGTTGCTCTATGTGCTGATCTGTGTTTGCATGCATGCATTCATACATATATATAGTGATATATCCATCTCCCGTTACTCACACACTTAGCAACCACATACACTTAGCAACCACAGTTCATAAGCTACTCAAATAATTGTTAACTAAACCTCAAATCGACACTGGCGGATGTCGTTTAGACATAAACAAAAGACCCTAAATTCAAGAACCCAAGCCACCTGTCGAAGTTAGCATCAGACCACCACCTTCCCACAAGAAAATGCAAACGCTGCACAGATCTCGGCTGACGCAATGTCACTACTCCTCTCGTAAAAGACTACTCCGCAAGAGAGCCAAAAGCTCGCTCTCAACATAAACGTTTTATAATCTAAAGCAGGGTTGCCCAGACCATTGCTCATCTGGCTCATTTTGTTATTGTAATTGCTTTTAGGCATAGGCAGCAATGCGCGTATATATGCACGGCTCTAGTCATAAGCCAATCTATATATATAAAAGAGTTCGTGCTGACTGACTGACTGACTGACTGATTGATTGGCAATCATCGCACAGCCCAAACCATAAGAGCTAGGATGCTGAAATTTTCACAGAAGCTTCCATCTATGATGAAAGTACACACTAAGACGGGATTTTGGAAAATTCCACCCACAAGCGTGGAAAATCGCGGAAAACTGTTGTATGCAACTTTTTTGTTTACCATCCAATCAGGTTCAAACTCATTTTCAGAGATCTACACAAAAATTCATTTGACACATATTTCACCGATTTTGGAAAATCCACCCCCATGGGTGGAAAATGGGGGTCTAAAGGTTTTATGGGCGAAAGTCTAATTTTATTCCGATCACCTTCAAATTAATTTTCAAAGCTCTTCACGTAAAATAATTTGACACGTGTATCAGCGATTTTGGGAAATTCGACCACATGGTCAGAAAATTGGTGGAAAAGTCTGGCATTCGACATTTTTAATTTTCATGCGATTGGCTTTAAACTCATTTTCAAGGTTCTATAGGCAGAAATAATAAGCGCGGTGGTCAAAGTTATTGGAAAATCTACCCCCAAAGTCGGAAAATTCGTGGAAAACTGTTGTATGAAACTTTTTTGATTATCGTCCGATTGGCTTCAAACTCATTTTCGAAGCTCTTCACATTAAATAATTTGACACGTGTATTAGCGATTTTGGGAAATTCGACCACATGGTTGGAAAATCGGTGGAAAATTCTGGCATTCGACATTTTTAATTTTCATGCGATTGGCTTCAAACTCATTTTCAAGGTTCTATGGGAAAAAATAATAGGCGCGGTGATCAAAGATTTTGGAAAATCTACCCCCAAAGTCGGAAAATTCGTGGAAAACTGTTGTATGAAACATTTTTGATTATCCTCCGATTGGCTTCAAACTCATTTTCAAAGCTCTTCACATTAAATAATTTGACACGTGTATCGGCGATTTTGGAAAATTCGACCACATGGTCGGAAAATCGGTGGAAGACTCTGGCATTCGACATTTTTAGTTTTCATGCGATTGGCTTCAAACTCATTTTCAAGGTTCTACCCAAATACATAATAGGCGCGGTGTCCATACATTTTAAAAAATCTATCCCTAAGGTCGGAAAATACTCGGAAAACTGTTGTATGAAATTTTTTTGAATGTCCTCCAATTTACTTCAAACTCATTTTCAAACTTCTGTTTATCATTCAATCATTTTGAAACTTATTTTCAAAGCACCTCACATTAAATAATTCGTCACATGTGCTACCAGTTTCCTAAAATACACGTGGCTTTATACTAATTTCCAAATATAAATACAAAAACCTCGGTACTTTTCGGGCAAGACAGCGGGCGGAAAACAGTTGGAAAGATTGAATTTGGATTCTTAGTATTATTGTTGGCTTAAAATGCCAATTGATTTTGGAAAATCTACTCCGTGTCGCCACGGGCGGGAAATGGAAGTCAAGGACAAATGAGTGGGACATTTCTTTGTTGTTTTTTTTTTTTTTTTCAAAGACATTTTCATAGCCCTACACTGAAAATATTAGTCACGTGGCTCAACTATTTAGTTGTATTTCTTACGGTTGACGAGAGCAGTCAAATTCATGAAAAAAATGCATTTTCATCTAAATATTTCCCCGGGCAAGGCCGGGATATTACCTGCTAGTGCATAATAAAAAAAACAATATTGGGTGTTCCCTTTCTTATCTCTTTTCGCTGGCTTGGCTCATGAGCAAAGCAACAACACTTCATTACTTTGTTGTTGCGCTGCTGAATTTCGGTGTAATTTTGTTGTTGCAATTCGTTGAGGCCTGCACTTAAAAAAATGCTATTTGATTGAACGCTGGACACGAAATTTATCTGCAAACCATTTAAGTGCATTATTTGCCTACAAATAGTAGTTACAATAAAATAGTGGTGGTGAAAAGATGAAAAGCTGGACGCCGTACTTTTTTTGGAAAACGTTTTTAGGTGTGAAACAATGCAATATTTGCAAAGAAATAATAGAAATTGTATATACTTTTTTTCGGTGCACAGAATAAAATGAAAAAAATTGTTTGCCTTAGATGTGTTATAGCCTGTTTCCACGACATCATATTTTCACATTTTTCGTCATATTTTTGATTTTGACATTAAACAGTATAATTAAACAGTATAATAACAGTTATTATTTTTGATAAATATCATGTTTCCAGTGCATTTCTATGGTGTAAATTCTTATGGAAAGAAACTTCAACTTTGACCAAATCTTCAGAAGAATTCTTCCGTCCCATGTTAAAGATCTTACACTCATTGCTAAGTTACGGGACTTCCCTGGTAAACACTTTTTACATTTTGACTATATTTTCTTTCGTTCAGAAAATATAATTTTTGCAAAGTAAAGAAAACAATACAATAATAAATCTAACATGTATTGATATGTATTTGCAAACGTTATTGTGTTAAACAGTATAGATTGGATGGCTATCAAAAGGGGACTAATTCGAATATTTAATAATATGGGAAAGCCCATCCCTAAAAATAGATAGGGATTGTGCCTTTATGAGTTTAGCATTGGTTGGATAAAGAAAAGGTACCAAATGACAAGTAAAAACAAGGGTGGGGGTGGGCGGGCGAACTTGACACTTTATAAATTGACGATATACACCAACATGTGTACCAAGTTTGTTTGCTCTAGCTTCAAGGCTGTGGAAAAAAACTGCGTTTATACGGACAGACGGATATTTCGCAAACCCAATATACTACTTTCCCTTCGGGAACATAGTATAGTTACAAATTACAACAAGAAAGAATGGTATAGCAGACGTAGAACGACTACATATGACAATAAATGAAAAATTCGTATAATCAATACTGACGGTGACGAAGAAAATAGATTCATGAAAATGGAGGTTATTCTATTTACTTATAATCATAAAATAAAACATAACTCTACTGGTACAACTTTGGAAGACATTTTTATTTACGCAGGTACTCCTGAATACAATAGCCAAAACATTCTTCTATGACAAGAATAAATTACTTTAATAAAAGCACAAGAATTCAAAATAAATACGAAGTATAGGATAGCCCCCTTAATTCACGAAAAACTGCATAATCCTTACAAGCCTACTGGTAAAGTAGAACCGTTAGACGCGGATCACCTTGAAAAGACTAATAGAGGTCGTAAAATTAAACATTACAAAACAAATTCACAAAAATAATAGAATCCAATTTATTTAGTCTGTTCGTATTTATATGTTTCGCGATTTTCGTTACCGCACGTTATGCGGCGCGCCCCTCGGACGGTTGGGCGGGAGGTGGGTTTGCATTTTGCCTGGGTCCGCGCGTTAAAAATAAAAAAAAAAAAATAAAAAAAAATAAGTGCAAATATTTTGAGGAGGACAAAAATCCAAATCATGGTCTTTAAATTTCATAACCCATGCTTATAGGCATCATCAAACTAACTACATTAAAAAAATATAATCATAACAGTAAACCTACCTAAAGCCATTTAAAAATCAAAATTGTTTGAAAATCTACATCGTAATTGAAGAAAATAAAGTAATTAAATTTTTTATTTGTGCAGTTTTACCTAATGATAATATATATATAATTAATTTGAACGAAGATTACAGCCAAAGCATATAAGTTAAGAACGCAAATATTAAAACTTCAAATGCAACAACATTCAGCAGTCAGGTGCAGTAGCCCCAAAACTGGTTAGCTCAGCGTCTGGATAACTCCCGCACACGCAACCCAAATGCCAAAACTCCAGGAACATTGGGCAACAAGTCAGATGTTCCAGAAATGTCGCATCCGTTCCAGCCGCTGGTTACGGTGCTACCTCCGCCAACGTCGGGTTCTTATTAGCTTATTCTAATTAGTCTTAAAATTGTAATCAATCGAACAAGTCCAATTCGGACTAATAAAGTTTAAATTTTTTTTATCACCAACAACTTAAAAGGATTTTACTGGCGCCCGAGCAGAGACCAGTGGAATTTAACACGACAAAGTAAACGGTTCGCGACGGGTTAAGTCCGACATTTGCCAACCGTCCACTGGCCTAGTGATTTATTAGATAGACTCCCTTGCGTTAATTAGCGCGGCTAATACTTTAAAATAAACTGACAATAACTTAATTGTTCTGTCAGCCAGCAGTGGATCTTAACTGAGTACGCGCTTCTCGGAGGACTACGTGCTCTTGTTGTAAGTTATTGCGGCTTGGCCGCATTCACTTATTTTGCGCCACAAAAATCTCTTCAATCTTTTCTTGCGCTTTGTCAGCAGCGGATTGTTCGACTTATCCAGCTCCTTGATTTGCATCTGATCGTAATCGACACGCATGGTTGCCAGCGAGCGTGTCATTTCCTCTTGCACCTCCGACCAGGCCTCGTCGCCCTCCTTAAGCATGCGGCCAGTGCAGAGCGGCCTTTATGGCATAGCATTAAACTGTGCAATCCACTTGTTGCGCAGCACATCTTCGATGCGCAAACGTTTGCTGGGATCCACATTTAGCATGCCCTTGATTAGATCCTTGGCTGCCTGGCTAATATTCGTCCATTCCGGATCGGGAAAATCATATTGGCCTGTGCGTATGCGCTTCTTCATGCCCGGCGATATGGCCAGCCCGTTATTGCTGTAGAATGGCGGAAAGCCGCACATTATAATATACATGACCACGCCCAATGACCAGATGTCGCAGCTCTTGTCATACTTTTGCGGACCGAGCACCTCCGGCGCGACATAGTAGTAAAGCAGGGCGTTTGTAGAGTGTTAGCTTAAGTGTCGCATTTGGCTGCGCTATCGTGTAGAGCAAGTTCTCCGGCTTAAGATCGCGATGCGCTATATCGCGACTGTGCAGATAATGAATCGTTGCCGATATCTCATGCATTATCTGGGTGGCCTCCCGTTCCGTGAATGCACCATCTGCCTTATCCTGTATGCGTTGAAACAGCTCGCCACCTACCATGCATTTCATTACCATCAGTAGATACTAGACCGCTGTAGGTGTTCTTGTAGACATCGACGATGTTCACAATGTGCTTGCAGCCGCTGACCCGCCAATGTAAATCGACCTCGCGACGCGCCTTCTCATTGTCCAGGAGCACCTTAAGGGCATAGATCTGTTTGGTGCGTCGATTGGTGCACTGCACCACTTTCCCATTGATGCCCAATCCCAGCAACGTGTCCGATATTTCATAGTCGTCCACCAGTGGCGTCGTCTTCGGTTGCCGTTGATTCTGCAGCGAAAGCATTATTTCTGTATGGGCGGAGCTTAATCTTTAAGTATTTGTTTTTTTTTTGTTGTCGTGCTATGTAACAACAAAAAAAAAAAAAAGACCAAATTTAAATGCTATTTATGAACGCAGCACGCTGCGCGTTACAGCAAAAACAGTAACTGTAGGATCCGTTCACAGAACAACCTCAACGTGAAGTGGTCGCAGGATCTCCAGTAGAGAAATCAAAAAGGATGAAATCCGGATCGTCGAGAGTTGTAGCCACAGCTACCATTATTACGTAATCTAGTGAATAAGTGCTCAAAATTAATAAATATTTACGAAAAACAAATTTAAAATACAATCAAAAACATTAATATAACAAACCATAACATAAAAAACCGTAAAACGATAACAATTTTAACTAACTACTCCAAGGGTTGTAGGATTGGGACCTTCCAAGGTAGAAGGAAAAAACCCGCCACTGGTTTTTACTCAACTATCAAAATCAAAATTAAAAATACAAAAGAGAACTTTCCTATTGTCAATCAATATTAATTGTAACATTTGTTTGAGAGTGTCATCCGATAATTCTTTAATTATCAACTAAATCTGTAACGAACACACGAAGTGATGTCTCGGCATTACACTCTGTCTACTCTTGGGTCGGCCTAGCTCAGGGAAAAGGGGCGTGGGTTTGTGTATTGCCTTGAACAACTGCGGTACTATAATCAAAATTCGTAGACAGAAATCGGGAAATGTGAACGGACAATCAAACCAATCGGTTATGAGGCGGACGTGGAGATAGTGTACCTATATAGAGTTGGAGAACTAAGATGATATTGTTCTCCTTCTATACCCTCCCTACCTGTAGAATCAATACGAAAACTTTGCTGATTCTACCCTCAACATACCTGCGGGACTCAGTGCCTAAGGTGCACTTAAAACTTTAATTCAGAACATATTCAATTCGATTGCTTACAAAATTTATATTTTTGCCCATTTATAGGTCTTCATAATTGATCGGTATATTTATAGTTGTAGCTGTCTTTACAAATTACAGAGATCAGCATTTTCTAGTCAATAGATTGTGTCTAAGTCAAACATACATGCGGTCGAAATTACAAAGATAAGCGCGAAAGCGTCAATGCCATGTATGTTTGATCGTTAGGGTTATTTAAATCTTGGGTATCTATATTTTATGGCATGGTATGTTTATGCACACCAGTCGATACAGACACAGGCTACAACAGCACGCCAACTCTCTAGCCAGAGGGCTAACAGCAAGCAATTGCACAAGACGGCTAAAACGGCGCCACCCGAATGACCTATGGTCTCATGGCCGGTGTCCTGAAGGTCGACTTTTATAAAACTCATTATATATATATAATTCAAAACTCACACACAAACACACCAATATTGTTTTCCCCCACCCACGTCCCCAGTCAAATTTACACCTTTACACAAACATTTTAAATTTATTAGGTTAAATGATCAATGTTTCAATAAATTAAATGCATATCAAAAAAAAAAAAAAAAAATGGTATGTTTAATATTATATAATTTTCATTAGGTTATTACTTTAACAAAGTATGAGCTGTTAAATGTTTTATATAAACTTACAATGGTTTAAGATGCGGCTAGGCCGTACTTACATACATACAATCAGCTTACTCGAGTCGACAGGCCTGTAGACAAATGATGTGCTGTGTAAACTTCAAGTGTATTAGAAACATATAACAGCTTATATTTTACATTCTATACATACCATACCAAGTTTTAATTCAAGATTTCTTACTTGGCTAAATTACGATATTCGTTTCAAATTTCGAAATTACAAATTAATTTTTTTGTATTCCGCGTTGATACGAGTACACTCCCCTAGAAATTCAATGTATCGCCCACAATAAGCGCGTCTGCAGCGCTCGATCTAGGCTGGCGTTAGCAGGATGTTGTGGAAGCGGAATGTTAACACCACCCTGATTAGTCTTCCATATGCGGGCTATACAGCGGGTCGCTCGTTGACGAAAGGGACGTCGGCGTGTCGCTCACAACACCACCTCGGTGCTCGGAGGTGTCCGTAAGTTGCAACAGCGGCGTATAGCCTACACCGCAGTATCAGCAGTCATCAATGTAGATGCACAGCAGTCATCAATGTGGATGCACAGCAGTCATCAATGTAGATGCACAGCAGTCATCAATGTGGATGCACAGCAGTCATCAATGTGGATGCACAGCAGTCATCAATGTAGATGCACAGCAGTCATCAATGTGGATGTGTGTGTGTGTACTGCAACGTGTACGCAACTACGTTGCTAGAAAGGCGTATTGGCTACGAGGTGTTCGACGCAGTCGGTGTGGCCGTGTGCACTACGGCGTTATCGCAAAACGCACTTGCAATTATGAATTGAACCGTGTGTTTTGCGGCGTGTACCCTTCAGCGTCTTCGCAAGCGCGCTTGCTGACCACTTTGGGCAGCCGTCACACGCAGCCTACAGACGCAAGTCCTACACGAAACAAAGAATTTATAAGACGCGAGTCGGTCACTTTTTGCTCAACATACCTTTTATAAATTCAAGAATGCTATTCACAATTTATCACGATAAGTGCCTGCATGCACTCGTTATGCTTTGTGTGCAATAATGCTGCAGCACAAAGTACAAAATACTTTTCTTAGACGTTGGATGCTTTTAGATTTTAATTTCTAACCAGAAACGATCTTATCTTGTCCAATTTGTCACACAGAAAGAGACCGAAGACCGTTATCGAAGCCCATGAATGAATTACCGATATTATCGAGTAATTTCATCTAGTGAATGGCAAAATTGCAAGTCCTGCCAACGCACTTCAAACAATCTGTTAATAGATCAACTTTTGAATTTTAACATTACAGCAACTGTCAATACAGTCGCGTCCAAACTAATGCAACAACAACAAAGCAACTCCTGCAATGCAAATTTACATTGGCCAAACTGCACACCCCTACAGCACAGGTTTGATCTAAGTCTAAATGGCGAAGATAAAAGCTGAAAAAGGGTGATCATATGCTTACCAAATATCCTTAGCATGAAAATTACCTAGCTCTTTACCCTTAATATCTTCTAACACGTATATTGATTGCCCAAGTTTCTTTTTGATGCGCGCCCTTGTTCCGATTGGAGCTTGTTTAGCGTTAAAGTTTGCGGCTGCATTGCTCAATACAAAATTCCGTTTTATAACCTTCTGGCCTATTTCAAATGTGCGTGGTCTGGATCGTAGATCATATGTCTTTTGATTTTTCTCGTACGCCTTTGTTAGATTTTTCCCTATATTTGCTCGGATGCTTTGAAAGTCATCAGGCCGCGACAGAATGGGAGTACTTTCATTTAAAAGATCTAAATTCCTCAAAAGCTTATAATCCTGGCCATGCGAAATCATCTGTTGGCCGAAAACTACCAAATAAGGAGACATGCCAATTGACTGGTGAATTGAATTCCGAAGAGCACAATTAATACTGCTGAGGAAAACATCCCGTTCACGTTGATCCTGGCGAATATAGGCTCTCAGAGCGGCGTTTATGGAGCGATTCACCCTTTCCGCTGCGTTCGATTGAGGAGCATAGGCCCCAGTACACATATGTTGGATTCCATGCTTAGAAAGAAAATTACAAAAATCTCGACTCTTAAACTGAGTGCCATTGTCACTCACGATAATTTCTGGGACGCCAAAACATGCAAATATCTCATCATTTAGAATGTCCATTACAACTTTTGAAGTGAATCTCTTAACGGCTTTAAGATAGGTGAACTTTGAGAAATGATCGAGAATTATAAGTATTCCAATATTGCCTCTTTTGGTACGAGGAAACGGTCCAATAAAATCTAAATATAACCTCTGAAACGGTCGTTCGCTAGTAACTCGAGTGCCCATAGGGGTTTTAAGAGAACGAGTTGGATATTTTGTAGTTTTACAAATCTCACATTGCCCAATATAATTCCGAACATCGACCACCATTTTCGGCCAATAAAATCGTCGTCTGATACGTTCTAGGCATTTGGCAGTACCACAATGAGCGGCAGATGGTTGATTGTGAGCAGCACTAATTACACTGCCCCGCAAGGCATCAGGAACTAACAGTTTCCAACAGTTCTCTGTTTGGCTTGAACTGCCATCTGAAAAATTTGTACGATGATAGATGTAATCATCGTGTACTTGAAAATCGGGTGACTTTAAAGCAACAAATTTGTCTTTTAAGGCACAATATTCCTCAGATTGAAATGCTTCAGATCCCAAATCGATTTCAGGAAAGCATTCGAGGTCGACAACTGCAATCTCATCTTCACTCTCGAAAGAACGAGACAACGCGTCCGCTACAACATTCTCGCTTCCCTTGCGATGTTCAATTTCAAAACAAAATCCTTGCAATTTAATAGCCCATCGCGCTAGCCTACCACTCAGATCTGATTGGTTCATAAGCCAACGCAAACTGGCGTGATCCGTAACTACCTTAAATAAATGCCCTTCAATATACATGCGAAATTTCTTCACTGCGAGAACTACGGCTAAGCACTCCAGTTCAGTAACTGTGTAGTTACGTTGCGCTCTATTTAGTTTTTTAGACATGAACGCTATCGGACGTTCACAACCCGAATCGTCGCATTGTGCTAAAACAGCACCTACACCATGCAAAGAAGCATCACATTGCACAACGAATGGCTTATTGTAATCAGGGTATACAAGGAACGGAGCCGAACATAGCTTGCTCTTAATATTTTCAAATGCTACTTGTGCCTGCTCATTCCATTCAAAAGATTTCCGGCGCAGTAATTCAGTAAGATGAAAAATGACTGAGGAATAATTGCTAATGAAACGCTGGTACCACCCAGTCATTCCCAGGAATCGTCGAAGCTGTTTTTGAGTTTTTGGTATTGGAAACTCAGCAACTGCTCGAATCTTATCCGGATTCACTTGAAGTGCACCCTCTCCAACTAAATAGCCAAGATAATCAACCTTTTTTATACAAAATTGACTTTTTTGCACATTAATTGTCAGTCCAGCCTTCCGCAATTGAGTAGAGATTTCCGATAGATGGAGAAGATGGTCTTCAAAAGAATGAGACAGGACGAGCAAATCATCTAGGTACACTAAAACATGCGATTTCAATTGGTAAGGGACTACCAAATCCATCAATCTACTCATTGTTTGAGGAGCGTTCGTCAATCCAAAAGGCATTCTTTTGAATTGATAAAGCGGTCTATTCGAAACTTTAAAGGCTGTTTTTGCACGGGATTCTTGATCTAAGCAAATTTGCCAAAATGCATCTTTGAGATCAATTTTGGAAATACAATGCACAGGAGGAAGCCGACTTAAAAGACCGTCCATAATTGGAATATGATAGGCATCCCTGACTGTGACTGAGTTTAGCTTGCGCGCATCGAGACAAAATCTTATTTTGCCAGGCTTGACGTGCAAAGTAACTGGAGACGACCACGGTGAGCTTGGAGCTTCTTCTATAACTCCTAATGTGATCATGCGATCGAGTTCCCCGCACAAAAGTTTTTCTTTTGCTGGAGATAAAGGATAGAACCTTTGCTTGATGGGCTTGGCATCGGCCGTATCAATGTTATGCTCAATTAAGGTAGTCAGGCCGAGTCCATCTTTCTCAAAGGAAGGAAACGATTCAATTATAGATTGCAAACGATACTTTTCAGAAGTTGACAACTGTAATTCAAAGGAAGTATTCGTGGATTCATTAACTATTGTATGTATAGAATTTATAGATGAAATACTAATTCCAAACTTATCCCAGAAGTCCATGCCACAAATAACATCCTGTTTTATAGATGAAACTATCAAAAACTCAAAGTTTGCTTGCGTTGAATTATAAGTTATGGGTACCGGCGACAGACTGTGTCTGTCCATCCGCCGTACGGACAATACCTTTCATTTTACTAAAAGTTAATTTCTTGGATACGATTTGTTGTGCAAGATTTCCACCGATTACGCTCTTATTAGCTCCACTGTCTAAAAGCGCTAAGTAGTCTTGACCAAAAATCTCTACGTTAGTAAACAGTCGAATATCATTATCTTTATGAATGATAGCAGACAATACAAATCTGTGTAAATTTCTTCGAATTTTCCAAAATTCACGCATACGCAATGACGAACGAGATCTGGTAGAAACGATAGCATCAGCATTGAAAAGTTCTGCTCTACGCTGACGATATTCTTGTAGTCGTATGTGGTACGGTTTAAAATGCCAAGGAGTTGATATAGCAAGTGGAAATGGTGACAGATCAGGTAATTGTTGTACATCATTTTGTGATTGCGAATCCGAGGCTAACGTCGGATATCCACTTTCGGAACACTGAGGATATCCTGTGTTGAGTTTTCCGAAGTTCGGCTACATTTTGTACAGTTTGGCTTATACACCTCTGGTGTACCACAACCGTAACAAAAAACTCGACGAGGCTTAAGACAATCGTGATATCTGTGACCCTGTTCTCCGCAGTTCCAACACTTAATTTTATCTGAGGTCCGAATAGCACAAAGCTCCTCGGTCATTTCTTTATCAGCTTCTTCATCCGAGCTTGGTTCGTGAAGAACAGTGTTGACGAAACGTTTGCCAACATTGGATCGAGGGAGTGGCTTTGTCCGAAGGCCACGAAAGAATTCCTCATGCCGATGGCATTCCTTACGGAGACTGACTAAATCGGGAGTGTCCACGTGCAACAGTTCGTGTTTTAACTCCGGCTTTAGATTGTGCCTAATCTCAACCGCCAAATCACTATCTAGCATGGGTTCGCGTAGCGAATCAGCAATTGATAACATTGCATCTAAAAAGTCGTCAAAGGTTTCACTGCTACTTTGCTTGCGACGACGCATCGCATTTTTGATATCTCGATCTGTTCGCTGATCTTGATATCTTTCTTGCAAACGGCTACATAACTCAAACCAATTCATATGTTCGATTGTCCTATGAATTCGCCAGTAAAAGGTTAATGCAGGCCCTGCGAATAAAAGATGTGCGAACTGCGACAATAGGTCGTAATTCCCGTTTAAGCATTGAGACGTAAGGCAGTTTACCCTGTATATAAAATATTCAATAGGGAGATCACCAGCAGAACCACTGAATTTAATTCGCCAATAACAAATGACGTTCGAGGTCCTTTCTGGATGCTCAACGGAAGAATCGTGAACGTTGGCCTGGGTAGCTGATGGTCCTGTCCTAATACTAGTATTACGCGCATTGCTGAAACGCGCGGCTGGAGGAGCAATATCGCTCTCCCACTCAAGCTGCGGCTCTTCCCGGACATCTCGTGAAAAGGTCGACAAATTTAAGTTTCTGAATGCGGCACTAATTTGATCTGTTATAGCTGTTGTCATGCTTGATCTAAAATTTTTTAAGGAGTTGTTGACAAGCTGCTGAATACGGCTCTCCGCAAGGTCGTTTGATTCAGACGGTAAACTTGGACGTCTATTATCACTCCTGATGTTAGTATTCTGATTCCGGCGCACATTTGTAGTATTCTGTACATTACGAGAAGCGGATCTGGTGTTTATACGGGATTTAGGAACAGCCCCAGTTGAATTTTGCGAATTATTCGCGGATCCTAAATCACGTTGGGATCTTACAGATGGAGTTTTGGTCTCAGTTGAGACACTTTCTCTAATTTGTATTAAGACTCGCGAACAAGACTGTCTACATATAGGACAAGTTTCCTTAGTGTCTAACCAATCTAATAAACAAGATCGATGAAACTTGTGCTTGCAAGGGGTTTCTACAAAATCGAGTTCGGGACTTGTATCATTGCAAATGGTACATTGAGTAGACTCGCTCGGTGTAAGAGCCCTCAAGTCGTCAACGCTATGTCTGATGGCCATGATATTTTGAGAAAAAAAACTTTATAAATACTAAGTAAACGCAATATAAAAGGTAACTCTCTATCAATTCGTGAATAAATAAGGGACTTCTCCTTCAGCACTGACACCCGCAGTATGTATTTACTAGGTTCGCTATCTTCACAATCTGTAAACTGAATTTACTAAAACACGTTTGAGTATCTATTGCAATTAAAAGAGGAGCATGCTGAAAATATCCAGCATGAACAGATCTCAATTTTAATTCAATAGAAAATAGGTAAATTTAGCATTCTTTTTGCTTGCCGATTTGTAACCAGAACTATCGCTCCGAAGCAATTCGATATGCGCAATTATACTGTATCGACTACATTCATAAATGTACACTCCTATCTACTGGTCGGGCTCCGACAATAATCAGATGCCAGCAATTCCTAGATAAATAGAAAGTACTTTCAGATACTACAATCAATATAATGGATGGTATTTGGCTTGTGGGCAAGGTGTTGGGAAGGTTAATCTGGGAAGCATGGGGGGTATGTTATACCAACAATACAATACTGGCCTGTAGGCTTATTCTTTTCGTAATGCCTTCAGCCTGTTCGATCGGGCCCCACGTTGGGCGCCATTTAATTATGTAGCGAACACACGAAGTGATGTCTCGGCATTACACTCTGTCTACTCTTGGGTCGGCCTAGCTCACGGAAAAGGGGCGTGGGTTTGTGTATTGCCTTGAACAACTGCGTTACTATAATCAAAATTCGTAGACAGAAATCGGGAAATGTGAACGGACAATCAAACCAATCGGTTATGAGGCGGACGTGAAGATAGAGTACCTATATAGAGTTAGAGAACTAAGATGATATTGTTCTCCTTCTATACCCTCCCTACCTGTAGAATCAATACGAAAACTTTGCTGATTCTACCCTCAACATACCTGCGGGACTCAGTGCCTAAGGTGCCCTTAAAACTTTAATTCAGAACATATTCAATTCGATTGCTTACAAAATTTATATTTTTGCCCATTTATAGGTCTTCATAATTTATCGGTATATTTATATATGTAGCTGTCTTTACAAATTACAGAGATCAGCATTTTCTAGTCAATAGATTGTGTCTAAGTCAAACATACATGCGATCGAAATTACAAAGATAAGCGCGAAAGCGTCAATGCTATGTATGTTTGATCGTTAGGGTTATTTAAATCTTGGGTATCTATATTTTATGGCATGGTATGTTTAATATTATATAATTTTCATTAGGTTATTACTTTAACAAAGTATGAGCTGTTAAATGTTTTATATAAACTTACAATGGTTTAAGATGCGGCTAGGCCGTACTTACATACATACAATCAGCTTACTCGAGTCGACAGGCCTGTAGACAAATGATGTGCTGTGTGAACTTCAAGTGGATTAGAAACATATAACAGCTTATATTTTACATTCTATACATACCATACCAAGTTTTAATTCAAGATTTCTTACTTGGCTAAATTACGATATTCGTTTCAAATTTCGAAATTACAAATTAATTTTTTTGTATTCCGCGTTGATACGAGTACACTCCCCTAGAAATTCAATGTATCGCCCACAATAAGCGCGTCTGCAGCGCTCGATCTAGGCTGGCGTTAGCAGGATGTTGTGGAAGCGGAATGTTAACACCACCCTGATTAGTCTTCCATATGCTGGCTATGCAGCGGGTCGCTCGTTGACGAAAGGGACGTCGGCGTGTCGCTCACAACACCACCTCGGTGCTCGGAGGTGTCCGTAAAGTGCAACAGCGGCGTATAGCCTACACCGCAGTATCAGCAGTCATCAATGTAGATGCACAGCAGTCATCAATGTGGATGCACAGCAGTCATCAATGTAGATGCACAGCAGTCATCAATGTGGATGCACAGCAGTCATCAATGTGGATGCACAGCAGTCATCAATGTAGATGCACAGCAGTCATCAATGTGGATGTGTGTGTGTGTACTGCAACGTGTACGCAACTACGTTGCTAGAAAGGCGTATTGGCTACGAGGTGTTCGACGCAGTCGGTGTGGCCGTGTGCACTAATTGAACCGTGTGTTTTGCGGCGTGTACCCTTCAGCGTCTTCGCAAGCGCGCTTGCTGACCACTTTGGGCAGCCGTCACACGCAGCCTACAGACGCAAGTCCTACACGAAACAAAGAATTTATAAGACGCGAGTCGGTCACTTTTTGCTCAACATACCTTTTATAAATTCAAGAATGCTATTCACAATTTATCACGATAAGTGCCTGCATGCACTCGTTATGCTTTGTGTGCAATAATGCTGCAGCACAAAGTACAAAATACTTTTCTTAGACGTTGGATGCTTTTAGATTTTAATTTCTAACCAGAAACGATCTTATCTTGTCCAATTTGTCACACAGAAAGAGACCGAAGACCGTTATCGAAGCCCATGAATGAATTACCGATATTATCGAGTAATTTCATCTAGTGAATGGCAAAATTGCAAGTCCTGCCAACGCACTTCAAACAATCTGTTAATAGATCAACTTTTGAATTTTAACATTACAGCAACTGTCAATACAGTCGCGTCCAAACTAATGCAACAACAACAAAGCAACTCCTGCAATGCAAATTTACATTGGCCAAACTGCACACCCCTACAAATCTTTAAATTTATGTGCTTAAAATAAAATATTTTTCCTTGACTTGGAAATTTTATGACCAACCATAATAACCTAGTACGATCCACTATTTTCGATTAAGAACACATAACCAACGAACAACAAGCTCGAACTAAACATAGACAAGAACAAAGACAGTTAGAGCACCAAAAGAATAAGAACATGGCGACTATAGAAAAGATTACTAAACTAGTTGGACGATTGCTAACTTAACAGGTCAATGTTTAAGGGAATTTTGCGGGAACCCAGCGGATTTCAGCTCATGGAAGCCTATGCAGGAGAAGCGGGGACACCAACGTATTTTGGTATCTTTCATTCAGTCAGAAGCAAGATAATTGGCAATGCCAACACGGCACTGGAATTATATAGCATTCCATTAGATTGGAAAGCAATGGTCAAGTGTAGACACAATGCATTACGGAGACAAACACACGCAAACAGACGCACACACGCGAGCCACTGTGTACGCGAGGCATTTTAAGTCGTGCCTGTACATCTTCTTCCCCCCCTCGCTCCAGAACTGAATCTTGTCTGTTGCATAACTTCCGTGTTTATTATCCGATCGACTTGAAATTGAACAATATATGCAGAGTGACTAAAGTAGTGTACATGCCAAATCGCAAAGCTGTATTTTCAAAAGTGTGGCTGTAAAACGTTTTGATCGATTTGCGGGGTAACGGGGGGAGATATCTGAGATCGGAAACAAACTTGATCTGCGTATGGTATACAGGAAGCTGCATTCCAAATTTTGTGTCTCTAGCTTTATAGTTGCTGAGATTGACGCGTTCATACGGAGAGACAGACAGACGGACATGGCCAAATCGAAATCTCTTTTGATACTGACCAACTGCCTGTTACATACTTTTTCACAAATCCAATACCCCCTTTTTACCCATTTTATGCATACAGGGAGTTAAAATGTGGTAGCCGATAAGATTCCTTCTGTAGAGAAAATAAATCCAATAGCCTCGACACAATACAGCGATGAGAGCTCAAGTGAAGAGTTGATTCCAAGTATGGAAGTCGCTATTAAATTTTCTTTCATACCGACTACATATTCAGCGTACCCTTTCCAAGGTTTTACAGACACAACATATATAGAGAACAATACAATCCAATCGAACTATTATCCAACTTAATCAACGGTATCCACACGAACGAGGGCATAATAATGGAAAAATTCAATTTTATATCCCAGACATCTTAAAAACTTCAAAGTACGTTTTACCCAGACCCTAGTAAAAGACCTGACCAGCACAACAGATCAGGAGGAACAGATACTCAAGACGCATCGAAATTCTTTAGAGAATAAAATCCAGTTGAACGAAAAATGTTCTTTTCCGCAAATGAAGAAAAAATTTGCCAACATAGTCAAACAGTGTGAAACTCCCATACCAGAGTATCCCGGGCACATAATTCACATTCACATTCACTTTACAGAACGAAATCTCGTACTCACAGCAATAGACAAATTTTCCAAGGTAGCAAGAGGTCAAATCTTAAAATCAAAAGCTATAGAGGATATTAGAACACCACTACGCGACATTGTTTCTATTTCGGTGTACCGAAAATGAAAAATCCCTAAATTCTGAATCAATTCGGTTCATGCTGGTAGACCAATTCGGAATAGAAATTTATAAAACACCCAATAATAAAAGTACAGTTAACGGACAAGTAGAACGATTTCATTCTACCTTTTCTGATATAATGAGATGTTTGAAAAGAGATCAAACCCATAGAAATTTCCAAGAACTTCTAGATGGAGCCGTCTACAAGTATAACTACTCAATTCATTCTGTAACGAAAAAAAGACCACTAGAAGTTTTCTTTGGCAGAAGAGTCACCACTGACCCCACACAGTACGAACATGCAAGACTGGATAACATTGAAAAACTGAGACGTAAACAGCCCAAAGACCTACTAGATCACAATAACAGAAGGCAACCAATTCGAAGTTACGAGGTAGGAGATAAGATATTTGTGAAAATAAATAAATGATTAGGTTCAAATCTATCTAATCGATTCAAAAAAGAAATAGTAAAAGAATACAAAAATACTACAGTACGAACGGAATCGGGTCGTACAGTACATAAAAGTCACATTAAAACCTAAATTCAGTTACAGGATGCTGATAGGCTTAACCAATGCAACCGTTACATTATCTAATTATACCGATGCACAGACAGTGGCCATTTATAAAGGAATTGGCAAAATGAGATCCAACGACACCAAAATTCTGCACATTATCAATTTGGAACAAATACAAGACGCCCTTAACACTCTACAATTCTACACACACAAAGACCTTAAATACAATAACCTATATCATACCATACAGCACGAAATAACACAGACAATTGTAATTTTTAAAACTATTACTACAATACTCTCCCGCAAAAGCAGGACAATTAATATTCTTGGGACTGCTTGGAAATTTATAGCAGGTAACGATTTCTTTTTAATAACAAATAGTATAGACAAACTTACTACTAACAATAACAAACAGGTAATAATCAACAGACAGCTAGAAGACAGAATAAATAAATTGTCCAAAATTTCTAACGATATTACAAATTCAATTAATAAAGATTCACTTTTAAGTGATGAATTAGCCATTAGTTTTCAGAATCAAGTTCGGCTCATTAAAGAGGAAGTAGTTAGTATAAGATTCGCATGATTAACACATTCCTGTTAAGTGAGAACGAAATAAGCGTAATAAATAATCAGTTTAAAAATGGCCATATGCCACCACTTACTACCGAAAAAATGTTGGAGTTTCGAGATGTCTCCACTTTGCATAATGGAACGACACTCTTGTATTTAATCAAGATACCAACAACAACTTTCCAAAATGATGTAATAAAACCTATAGTAATACCAAAGACAATTTAATTAATAAGATATCTAACGCAGAACAAAAAAAATGGCATAAGGGAACGCTTGTTTTTCGTGAAACCGTTCTCTGGGCTCGAAAGGGTCGCGCGATCGGCCGCACTACTTTGAGAACGTAAAATGCTAAAAATAGAATGCGCTCTCAGCCTCACCAAGTTTTGATAGAAATCTGCACACAAATCAAACCCCAAATGCAATGCGAGATTCGCGCGCGTATGTATATCTACGCACTCGATCTCTTTCATAGTTACTTTGTCTTACTCTACGATTCGGTGGCAGCCAGCGAGTTTCACAATTAAATTTCAGTTTGATTCCAAGTTTCATGTGTTTTTGGTGTCGGCATTGACATATTTGTACCCTGGACTTATTAAATTAATTCTAATACTATTGTTATGCCGTCGGATTAATTGTATGTATTTTTTTTTTTACGCGGACTATGTTTTTCTTTGTAGTGTAGATAAGACTAGGGAATTATGAGCATTGTATATTATACTACATGTGAAATTATTGTACTTTATATAATGATATACAAGGTATTCTGTAGTTCACAGTGCGTTCAGAAAATTCAATCTTCCTTGGCACTGTAGGAAAAATTGAAGTTTTTTTGGCATGTACCGAGTATCAATAATTTGTCTTTCGAATTGTGGTTTTTAATTTTAAAAAAGGATGGTGTCACGGCCTTTTTTTGTTCAAAAATTCTAACAAGAATTCGAACGTTAACAAAGGAACAAAATATTTAGTTATCTTTTTGTTAAAAGGTTATGACACAAAGTGTGTCCATTTATCTTATAGTTCAGCGCCATCCACAACAAAAACAAATGGGGGAAATCAAGAGCGAGAGCGTGCCAAGTACTGCGAGCGAAAAGCCACCTAAGCAACCGAGACCGAGAGCGCGCAACCCAAAAAGCCACACCAAAAATTTCGTTGTTCATTCATTGTATGGGTGTGGATATCTTGGTATACTATGTTCCCGAATGGGAAAATAGTATATTGTCCGTCTGTCCATATGACCGCAATTTTTTTCCACACCCTTGACGCTAGAGCAATCAAACTTGGTACATATGTTGGTGTCTATCCTCAATTTATGAAGTATCAAGATCGGGGCCCCCCCTAACCCCACCCCCACAATTTGGGGAAGCCTTTTTCTTCCATATTTTTAAAGCTAGAGTCACCAAATTCGGCATACAGAGTTATGTTGACCCCCTAGACAAATGTGCATCAAAAATTTTTGGACTGGAATTTTTCGCGTCTCTTTCCGAACCCACAAATAACCAAATTATATAGGACTGGGAACATGGTATTCTGCAGTCGGGTGTGTCCGACTGCAACGTTCTTACTTGTTTTTTAATTGTAAACCTTCCGGCAACTGAAATATTTGAGAACTAGCAGGTAATATCCCGGCCTTGCCCGGGGAAATATTTAGATGAAAATGCATTTTTTTTTTGAATTTGACTACTTTCGTCAACCGTAAGAAATACAACTAAATAGTTGAGCCACGTGACTAATGTTTTCAACAACAAAAAAATGTCCCACTCATTTGTCCGTGACTTCCATATTCCGCCCGTGGCGACACGGAGTAGATTTTCCAAAATCATTTGGCATTTTAAGCCAATTTCAACAATAATGCTAAGAATCCGAATTAAATCTTTCCAACTGTTTTCCGCCCGCTGTATTGCCCGAAAAGTACCGAGGTTTTTGTATTTATATTTGGAAATTAGTATAAAGCCACGTGTATTTTTCAAAACCGGTAGCACATGTGACGAATTATTTAATATAAGGTGCTTTGAAAATTAGTTTCAAAATGATTGAATGATAAACAGAAGTTTGAAAATGAGTTTGAAGTCAATTGGACGATAATCAAAAAAATTTCATACAACAGTTTTCCGCGTATTTTCAGACCTTAGGGATAGATTTTCGAAAATCTTTGGACACCGCGCCTATTATGTGTTTGGGTAGAACCATGAAAATTAGTTTGAAGCTAATCACATGAAAATTAAAAATGTGGAATGCCAGAGTTTTCCACAGATTTTCCGTTCATGTGGTGGAATTTCCAATAATCGGTGATACACGTGTCGAATTATTTTATGTAAAGAGCTTTCAAAATGAGTTTAAACTCATTCGCACGTTAATCAAAAAAGTTTCATACAACAGTTTTCCACGAATTTTACGACTTTGGGGGTAGATTTTCCAAAATCGTTGACCACCGCGCCTATTATTTTTTCCCATAGAACCTTGAAAATGAGTTTGAAGCCAATCGCATGAAAATTAAAAATGTCGAATGCCAGACTTTTCCACCGATTTTCCGACCATGGAGCTGAATTTCCCAAAAATCGCTGATACACATGTCAAATTATTTAATGTGAAGAGCTTTGAAAATGAATTTGAAGTCAATCGGACGATAATCAAAAAAATTTCATACAACCGTTTTCCACGAATTTTCCGACTTTGCGGGTAAATTTTCCAAAATCTTTGACCACCGCACTTATTTTTTTTTCCCCATAGAACCATAGCATGAATACCAAAAATGTCGAATGCCACAGTTTTCAACCGACTTTTGGACCATGTGGTTGAATTTTCCAAAATCGCTGATACACGTGTCGAATTATTGTACGTGAAGAGTTTTGAAAATGAATTTGAAGGTGATCGGACTAAAATTAGACTTTCGCCCATACAACCTTGAGACCCCCCTTTTCCACCCATGGTTCCCAGTTTTCAGCGATTTTCCACGCTTGTGGATGGAATTTTCCAAAATCCCGTCTTAGTGTGCACTTTCATCATAGATGGAACCTACTATGAAAATTTCAGCATCCTAGCTCCTATGGTTTGGGCTGTGTGATAATTGCCAATCAGTCAGTCAGTCAGCACGAACTCTTTTATATATATAGATAATAATAATTACAATATATATGTACTTACCATATTATGCAAAATAATGTACCTACTATATAATAGACAATTGACAACATGAATTCTCTTAAATTGACATTCGACGCATTCGTGCTTAAAATGAATTGAACGAAGTAGAATACGAAGACGAACGAATTTGAGTGAGTTTGTGTGCCCGCGCTGTCGCACAACATTCTTACGGAGAGGCACGAATCCGAATGAATGAGAATGTGTGCGTTTTTTTTGTTCGTTTGGACGTTTATGTACTAAAACGAGCACTACATTCAAGTGGCCCAACGACACCAAGCACGGGCTTGTTAACGCGCGGACCCAGGCAAAATGCAACCCACCACCAACCGAGGGGCGCGCCGCATAACGAGCGGTAACGAAAACCGCGAACAGATAAACAAGTACAACATAAATACTAGCTCTATATAAATGTAAATATATGATAATAGAAAGAAAAGCAAACAGTAACAATAGGCTACATAGAAAACATAATAGTGCATTTCTAAGTAAGAAAATAGAAGTAGCAATACATATTAGATGATAAAGTTTGTTATAATTAGAACATAATATACGAAAAGGATTATGGATAGCATAATTAGTACTACAAGCTTTAAGAGAAAGAGGGAGAAAGTTTCCAAAACTTCTGATCGGAACTGCAAAACAAATTTGACTGATTATTTCGAAAGCATGGTTCTACGATCAAGGAAGACAAGGAAGATTTATTTAAAATAGTCTACTACGATAAGAAGGCAAGCGAATACTAGGATTCTAATTAAGACCCCGTAGTGTAAAGAGCAGAAATTGTTTTTGTACCGATTCTATTCTATCCTGAACATTAATATTTGTTGCAAAGAATTCTGGCCCGACCACTTAGTTATTAAGGCCTCCGATTTCACTTCCTTGTTACGGTGGTAGTTCTAATCCACCTGATAGTTCAAAGAACTAACATCCTCCCTCTCACTAGGCCATCAGAATGTAAGAGGTCTTTGTAGTAAACTTAGTAATCTTTATCTTAATAGCCTAAATTTTCCTTTCCATATCGTTGCCTTTTCTGAAACATGGCTAGGGCCCGACATCCTTAATTCTGAAATCTTGTCTAATAAATTCTCTATATTTAGAAAAGATCGCACTCCTCGTCGTGCTGATTTATCTTCGGAGATAGTAATTACCGATAGTTCTGTAGTTATTGAATTTATTGCTGTGTGTTTGTTTTTTTATCACTTGTTCTTATATTCCGCCTTCTTCCGATATTTCCTTATATTATTTGCATGCCTCTGTTATACCATCTGTCTCTTCTATAGTTTCTGATCGTGACTTTCTTTTAGTTCTTGGTGACTTTAATATTGCCGGAACTACCTGGATTTCAAGTCCTGACTCCAGCGTTTTGATTTCCACATCTCAGCACGATTTTATTGACAATTTATTTGGGATGTCATTGTATCAAATTCTTTACAAATTCTTGGTCTTATTTTTGTCTTGGATCCCTCCTTCTTATCTGTCTCTCGTATATATCCTTTCCTGAAAATCCTTGTCACCCACTCACAAGAAGTTCAAGGAATTTGGCTCTTTCTTGAATTTCTCTCGCTATTTGTTTGTCCAATCTAGCTTCTCTGTACTTAATATACATTGCTATTATAACTTCCTTAGAAGCTATAGGTTACAGTTTCAGCGGGATCCTGAAAGGTTTTATAACTTCGTTAGTGCGAAGCGTAGGTCATCCACACTTCCATCAGCCGTATTTTTTTTAAAAAACAACAGCTGACTCTGATCAGGCTATTGCCGTCTGTAAAATGACATTACGTTACACTTACCACAATTAAGATTTAATAAATTTACCCGACACCAGGCTTGAAAACTGTCAAGATCAGTTTGCAACCTTTGACCAGATAGGAAATCAGTAGATGACAGGCTAAGTTTAACATCATCAGCATACATCAGCACCCGAGAGTGATTTATGACAGAAGGAAGGTCATTTATGAACAGTGTAAATAATAAAGGGCCAGATGACTTTCTTGTGGTACACCGGAAGTAACTTGAACAGACTTGGAAACTAAGCCTTTGAAATTCTTTTGGGTTATAAGAGTTAATTAGTTAGAAATCCAAAGAATTATGTTATTTAGAAATCCCAGACGATGAAGTTTGTGAAGTATAAGACAATTATTAACAGAATCAAAAGCCTTACTGAAATCAGAGTAAATGACATCTGTTTTCTGATTTTAGATTGAAATCCCTTAATGACATGAGAGGTAAATTCTAATAGGTTAGTGGTAGTAGATTTATATTTCACAAACACGTGCTGGTAGGGTGAATTTATAGATCTACACAAATGTTGAAGTTAACTTCTCAACTTCGTTTATTTTTCCTCTCCATAAAAAAGGAAACAAGTCTAACGTCGAGAACTATAGACAGACAACTTAAAAATACCTCTATAGTTCTCGACGTTAGACTTGTTTCCGTTTTTATGGAGATGAAAAATAAACGATTCTTTCCTTTAGCACAGTACTTAAGCACGCAGCTTGGTACTCCATCAGGTCCCAGTGAAAATACGGGCTTAATGGCCTTTAAGTCACGTAGAAGCAACCTCTCAGTTATTTAAGGTCCAAAAAATGCAAATGGAGTTCTTTGCATGATAAGGATAATGCGAAACCGATTGATAAGGTTGTGAACTATAAGTCGTTTGAAAAATTCGACAAAATGATCGGCAATAGCCTGATCTGAGGCAGCTGTCGTTTTTTTCAAAAATTCGGTAGATGGAAATGTTGATGACCTACGCTTCGCATTAACGAAATTATAATACCGATGATGCCGCTGAAACTGAAGCATACAGCTTTTGAGGTAGTTATTATAACAATGTATATTAAGTAGAGAGAAGTTGGATCGAGCAATCGCATATCGAGAGAAATCTTGATATTATATTGTTAATGTTAATTAAATTCACTGTAAACTAAGAGGCTTGTTCTAGATCTAGATGGTTTAATCAACAGGACACAAATATCAAATGATGAATTTAAAGTAGGTTAAAAGATATTAATTGCGCTATTCATGTCTCTACACATGCAAGGCTGGGACCAGTCAATCTGAGATAGGAGCTGATCGAGTTTAGTAAAATCGGTTTTCCGAAATTGACGAACTCACTCTGCAGGTTTGCTATCAGTTGTGTGATAAGGATCCTTAGGATTGGATATAGGGTCAGTTCGGGAGACAGAGGTAAGGAGGAGTAGTCCAAGACAAAATGAAGATCAAGCATTTTATGTAATGAATTTGGGATACCATTGACTTGACACAATGACATCCCAAATAAACCGTCAATGAAATCGTGCTGAGATGCGGAAGACAACACATGGAGTCAGAATTTGATATCCAGGTAGTGCCGGCCATATTTGTTGCTAGACACATGCAAATACATATGTGTGGGGTTACTTAGATGCTTACAAAGTGTGTGTGTTTTGTTGCTGGTTAGATAATGAAACATCTGGATTCTGGATGGAATCGTCAAGGATTCGCAGATAGAATCGAGGAATTGCATTATCTAGCGAGCGAATAACAGAATTCTGGAATGCGACTAACGATGCCGTCGATTGTATCGTGCATTTGTATACCGTAAGGGGGCAGAGGCGTTTATACGATTACACACTCGGCAGGGGGGTACTACGTTTGTGCCATGGCAATCATCATTACTCTATTTAGCTAATTTCAAATCACACAGTCAACTTTAGGGGGTTGCCTCCCACAAAAATTGGCTAGTTAAGTTGGCCGCAGCTCAGCAATACAGGAAGTACATGAAATCATGACATAAACGCAGTAGGATGCAGCGATTGATAATGATAAATAAGATAATCGCTGATCGTGTGCCTGAGGAATATACGCGAATATAATGTGTATAGATAGAGGTACATATATATATATATATATATGTATAATCATAATAAGTAATAGTAATAATAATACACAGCATCTTTGCGCTAGTTTGGATTGATGGTGTTTAACAAAGTTCGCAACGCGTAACATTCAAATAACTAGAATAATATTTCAAATTGTATCATATCGAATTAGTTGTTAGAATTGTTGTAATTGTTGTAATTGCTGTACTTGTTGATCTTATTGTTGTTGTTGCGGTTGCGGTTGCAGTTGTTGGTGTTGTTATCGTTGCTTTTGTTGTTATTGCTGCTGAGGACTTAAGGCGAACGTATTATGGCCTCGTAGGCGGCGAATATGATATTGGCCACCTCAACGGAGCGGGATTTGAGACTGAGCGTGGCGTCGGGATTGCCCGGCTGCAGCTTCAGCTCGAGGAGCACCCAAATGTTGTTGGTCAGCTTCAGGGACTGATAGAGCATGTCCTGGCCCTCCACATTGCGCTTCGCAATGGTGAATATGTTGTTTGTGGTCATTTTGGAGGCAATGCCATCGGTGGTGCCAATGACACCGCTCAGGCTATACTGCAGCTCATTGGCGGCGGGTATCTCCTTCCAGGTGTTGAGGAACACACGCTTGTCCAGCTGGCCATCCTCTGCAAAGAGCACGTTGCCATGGACCAGGCAGGCAAAGTAGAATATATCAATGTTGTTCTTGACGGCCACCTGCAGATTGTTCAGTGGCTCCATGCGCTGTATGGGACCGCTGGTGCCCAGCGAGAGACTCATCTCAGTGGTTTGATTTGGAGGCAGTGGCGGCGCCTGCAGCGGCGAGGCGGGGACCAATCCAAAGCTATTCTTGTTCAGCTGTATGGCAAAGTTGGTCATTGGCTGCATGGCCTTGTTGGTGAGCGTCATGTCCATGAAGATTTCACCGTTGCGACGCGAGAATGTGCCCTGAATTTCCAGCCCCTTGCCCTTCTCGGCCGGCAGCCAGGTAACCTTTGGTATTTGCACGCCCACAGAGAGGGAGGCGCCCGCCAGGCCAAAGATGTCGCCCAGCAGACTGGAGGCGCCACCAGGCGCTGCCTCAACACTGGCCGTCGGCGGTCCGCCGAGCAGTATGTCCAGGCCACCACCCAGCAGATCCACATTGCTGGTGGTCGCGGCTGGCGCTGCGGGCATGGCGGGCGCATTGATATACATCGACAGCAGATCCCCAATGAGCGACTCCTGGTTAGGTATGACCATGGCCTCGGAGCCGGCGACGCTTTCCGTTTGTTCAGCGCCGCTGCCAGCGCCAGCAGCACGATTCGGCAGCGTCTTGCGCACGCCCGCCCCGCGGCCCTCCACAAATGCTGTGGGCGGCTTGTGATAGACGCTAGCCAGGGAGCTAATGTGACAGATGAGCTCATCGAGCAGCGTCGGCTCCAGCAGATCCGTTTCCTCCGATATGAGCGGCTTGTCGGCGAGCATCACTTCCTTGGCCGCAGCCGGATCAGTGGAGAGCAGGCGCCAATAGATGAAGCCGCGATCACGCAAGTCTGGATTGTCCGAGTCCTGTGTGGCCAGCGACAGAACGTGCTGTACCAGCTCCTGTGTGTCCGATGGCCGCTTGACGAACAGCTTCACCACAGCGGTCAGCAGCTGCAGCTGCACCTGCGCATTCTCATCTTGGAAGCCCTCCAGAAAGCTATCTAGCAGCTCATCGGCATTGTCAATGCGCTGTAACGAACCTATTGGCTTCGCCGGGTCTAGCTCGGTCGACCAGGATTCGTGCCAACAAATTTATAATCTGCAGCACTTGCGATAAGTAAGAAATCAATTAGTTTTAGTTTTCAATGTATATTTTGCCGGTTCACCCGGATACTTCAAGTTGTACAATATTTGAATCTAAATTTACTCCCTCGTTGCCGGTTGCGATGGTGGTTGTCGCTCTTGCCAAATGTCCGTCGTACCAGTTTCCCAATGTTCCCTTTGGCTTGTCCCGTTCGCTAAACGCGTTGAGACTCAGCAGTTGGGATACTACCGATTTACCTCGGTGCCGCTGTGCAAATGTGGTGTGCCTATATCTGGCCCTAGGTATGCGAGTGGTACAACTCCGGTTTAGACCTGGATTCACCTACACGCTTTAACCGCAAATTCTCCTAGTTCTCCTGCTTTGCCTTGGCACCCCAGTTTAGACCAGGTTTCCGCCGTGGCTGTTCTCCTGTTCGCTATGTCCTGCTCGTACGTACCGAGGATACTCCAGTTTAGACCGGATTTGGTCCCCAGGTACTCGTCTGTCTCCGCCCGTCTTGATTTCGCTGAATCTCGAGGACTCCTAGTTTTGCCCAGGTTTGTCCCCGGACTCCTTTAAAGCGACTGTAATGTATTGTCTAGTCCCTAGGACTCGCCGAGGTTACCCCAGTTTAAACCAGGTTTAGCCGTCGGTGTCTTTCGGGATTCCCCGCCTGTCTCTCTCTGGATGACCCAAGGCTACCCCAGTTTATACCAGGTTTGACCGTCAGGATCCGTAAGAGTGACTGTTCTGCCTTTGTTTTAGAGTGGCACCAAGGATACCCCGGTTTATACCAGGTTTGGTCGTTGGTGCTCTCTAAAATGCCCTGTCGTGATCCTAGAGATTACCAAGGGTACCCCGGTTTATACCAGGTTTGGCCGCTGGTTCTCGTCGGATTGCCCTACGTACTCCTGAGGAAGGATGCCAAGGATACCCCAGTTTAAACCAGGTTTGTCCGTTGGCCTCTTCTCTGGATTTCCACAAAATCTCACTGGCACTTTACTCACGTTTGCACTTTGGTCCGTGGGTAAAGCGTTCGCACCGCTTAGCCAAATCTCGCTACGCCGCGTGGCAGAGACTCGCCTCCAAGTCGATCAGTGGCTGGGTCGGGGCAAGTGGCTTTGCTTGTCCCTCGAATGTGTCTTGATGGTTGCTCCTGATGTAGGTCGGCCCAGTGGTTGGCCGCGTTCGTTGCTCGTACTCGTAATCCCTCGATGACACTTTGTCGAAACTGTACCCGCACTCGCTTGTATCTCACGCACTTTGACTTGTTCACTTTAACTTTCGCTGTGGTCTTCCTTCACTGTATCGCTTGACTGTCCCGACTCCCACGCAGATTTCCCCTTTTATTGCCGCTGCCGGCAGGCCCCGCTTGGTGGCTGAATCGGGGGCCGCGGCGGCGGCAAACTCTCCAAACTCTCACCTAGCGGTGCATGCCAGCAGTGTTGTTGCTAGGTTTGAATTTGGCGCCGACGCCAGCTGCCAAATAACGGCGGAATCTTCTGATGCTCGCCTAGCAACAGCGGTAAATCACTGACGCTGTGCATTGCCTGCCGCTAGTGCAAACGAGTGCTGCATATTGCACATCGAATGCACTCTTTACGCACTAACGGCGTAAGCTCATCTCCAACGGCGCGCGATCAGCACTAACGGCGCTTATCCTGGCGGCCGCTCTCTGTGCGACACGTAGCACTTGCTGGCTACGTGTGTTAGAGCGAGAGAGAGTATGCGAGCGGCTGTGAGCGTGAATTCGCCGCGAAGCAGTGGCGCATCAAAAGGGGGGTTTTGCTTGTGTTTGTTGAAATTGTTGTGGGGAGCCAATACGGCTCCTCACACTCCCCTCTTTCTTCGGGAGAAAAGCGCTAGCCCTTCTTGTTTCTCGTTGTTGTTTCATTGCTTGTTTGTTTTTAGTTATTTTTTATTATTATTATTGTTATTATTATTATAACGAATTCTTACGCTATTGGTGGTATGATATTAGTATTAGTAAGGTTAGTTTTAGTGTTATTAGTACTATTACGTGTTATAACCACCAATGCGCATGAATACGTAATTGTTTAATATTGTTTATTCTTTTATTATTTATCGTGTTGACCGCTGTAGTTGTCGATCCCCTTTTGTCGCGCCTTTGATCACTGTTGGTGGTTACCGTTACTGCTTTTATGACATGCAGGTGTGCACTGTGGGGCACATTTGATTATTTTGTGAACAAATTTAAAATTTCCATAAGTGGCAAATGTATCCATATGTGACATTATATGGCGTATGGTCAAACTCGGCACTTCTTCGACGATGCCTATATACGGCTGTACATTACTTGCGGGATGTTGTTGTTGTGTGTATATTCTTGTTTTGTTTCTGGTTTTTGCTTATTTAGCCCACTGTGTACTTCTGTTGCGCCGTTTTAGTTATGGCGGGTGCGTTCTCTTTGTTTTCTATTGCGCGCGAGGGTTGCTCGAGACGTTTGGTAAATTTTGT
Organism: Hirtodrosophila histrioides; assembly: GCA_037075165.1. Taxonomy (NCBI): domain Eukaryota; kingdom Metazoa; phylum Arthropoda; class Insecta; order Diptera; family Drosophilidae; genus Hirtodrosophila; species Hirtodrosophila histrioides. Next base: position 887,676 of record JBAMCL010000471.1, on the reverse strand, counting down.
TTTGGTGAATTACAAAATTAAAAAAAAATTTGTGCGTTCTTGCAGTATAGTAATTATTAATTTAATTAATAATTATTCACCCTCCCTTTTTTTTTTTTTTTTATAAAAAAAATTACGTGTTCGTCTGTGGGGTGTCCTCTGACGTCTTATACGGCTTCATGTCGCCAATATGTGCCGTTCTTACCTTTTTGTTTTTGTCTCCTCGCAGCTTGCAAATCACCGGCGACACGAAGTCGATGATTTGAAATGGTCCTCCAAATCTTGGTGCCAGTTTTGCTGCAAACCCTTCAGCGGCGTTGGACAAATGATGCAGTTTTACCCAGACTTGGTCGCCTACTGCCGGTTTCCATGGCCTTCTTCGCAGGTTATAATACCGTGCCTGGTCCTGTGCTGCTTTTTCCAGACTTCGGCGTACCACCTCGAAAATTTCTTTTAGCTTCTCTGCGTTCTCTGCTGGTCCGCGTGGCGGTTGTCCTGTGCCTATAGTCACATCGTCGTACAGTGCTCGTGGTAGTCGTGGCTCGCGTCCCTGTACGATGAATGCCGGACTATATCCGGTGGACGCCGAAACACTTGTGTTTACTGCCAGTGTTATTTCTGGCAGTGCTTCGTCCCACCGGCGTTGATTTGTTTCTGCGAATTGGGCTATCATCGTTTTTACGGTGCGGTTTGCTCGCTCTGTCGGGTTTTCTTGTGGCGTATACGGTGCTGTGAACTGGTGTTTCACACCCAAGTCTTCAAGAAAAGATTTGAAGGTTCTGCTGGTGAATTGTGTTCCGTTGTCCGTAATTAGTACCTTTGGCGCTCCGAATCTTGCCAAGATTCTCTCCCTGAAGGCCTTCTGGAGGGTCGCCGTTGTTGCGCTTCGTAGTGGCACTAATTCCGTCCATTTCGAGAATCTGTCAATGAACACTAGGAGCATGGTGTTCCCGTGTGTAGATCGTGGTAGCGGCCCAACGAAATCTGCACACACGGTAGCCCATGGCTCCTCCGGAATCTTTGTCAGCATTTTCCCTGCTGTTTGCAGTTGGCTGGGCTTATAGCGTGCGCAGGTCTCGCAGCGTTGCACGTATGCTCGTACATCTCGATATAGGCCCGGCCAGTAATACCGTGCGGCGACTCTGGATATTGTTTTCCGGCTACCTGTGTGTCCTGCTGCTGGCGTGTCGTGGTTTTCCTGTAGCACACGTTCTCGTTGATTGCTGGGGACGCAGAGTTTCCATGACACCACATCCTCGTGTCCTGCCCTGTGCGGAATATGCCGGTATAGTGCGTCTGACTCTGTCATGTAGTCCGGATATTTGCTGGGATTTTTGTTTATTTTCTCCAGCATCTGTTCGATCCACCTGCACTTTGTCACTGCCTCTTTGTCTGTTACTCGTCTGCAGACATCGCTGGCCAGAGGTTGTCGAGAGAGAGCGTCGGCTACCACGTTCAGTTTTCCTTTCCGGTATGAAACTTCGAAGTCATATTGCTGGAGTTCGAGGGCCCATCTAGCAATGCGTCCGGATGGGCTTTCTATGGAATTTAGCCACTTCAGTGCCATGTGATCGGTCACGACAGTGAAGTGGTACCCTTCCAGGTATTGCCGCAATTTGCGTATTGCCCAGACGATCGCAAGGCACTCTTTTTCTGTGGCCGAGTAATTCTTCTCCGCACCATTTAGGGTTCTGCTGGCATACGATATTACGCGCTCTCCATCCTCTGAAACTTGCGTCAGTATTGCTCCCAGTCCATAGTTGCTTGCGTCTGTCTGGAGGCTGAACTGTTTGGTGAAGTCTGGGCATGCCAGTACCGGAGCCTCCGTCAATTTGGATTTGACTGACTCGAATGCCTGTTGCCGTTCCTCATTCCACGCCCATTTGACGCCCTTTTTCAGTAACTCGTTTAGGGGATGTACCGTGGTTGCAAAATCGGGTACGAAACGTCGGTACCACGATGCTACGCCCAGGTACTGCCGCAGTTCTTTAACGTTCGTTGGCGGTTTTAGTTCTGCTATGGCTGCTACTTTTTCCGGATCCGTCCGGATGCCTTGCTCGGTTACGTGGTGTCCCAAGTATTTCAGCTCCTGCTTGAAAAAATCACACTTGTCCACGTTGATCCTCAGATTCGCTGCCTTTAGTCGCCGAAACACCTCTCGCAGATTGGCCATGTGTTCTTCTTTTGTTTTTCCAATGACGATGATGTCGTCCAGGTAGGCAAAAGCGTGTGGCATCATTTCCGGCCCGATGACGCGATCCAGAGCCCGTTGAAATGTTGCAGGTGCCGAATGGAGTCCAAATGGCATTACTTTCCACTGAAACAGTCCTTTTCCTGGCACTGTGAACGCTGTCAGTGGCCGACTGTCCTTTTCCATCGGTATTTGCCAGTAGCCATCCTTAAGATCTAAGCTGGTTATATAGTGCGCTTCCCTCAGCTGATCTAGGATGTGATGTACCCTTGGCAGTGGGTATGCATCTTTTACTGAGCGGCTGTTCAGCTGCCGGAAGTCCACACATAGTCTCCATTTGCCCGTTTTTTTACGGACCATGACGATCGGAGCGCTATGTGGGCTATTTGACGCTTCTATACAGCCCTTTTCTAAAAGTGCATCCACCTGGTTGTTGATTTCCTCCTGCATTTTTGGGTTTTTTGGGAAATACCTCTGTTTTATAGGGCGGTCATCGCTCATCACGATCCGATGCTCGGTGATTGGTGATGTGCCTGACATGGTCTCAAATGCGGCTAACTCCCCCTGCAGGAAGGTATTTACCTCTGCATCTGGATGTATTGCCGGCTTGTTGGCCATGTGTGTTCTTGCGGGTTCCATGTTGTTTGCTTGTATTTCCTCCGTTGCTCGTATTGCTTCTGCTCTTGCTTGTTCTCGTGATTCTGCTTGTTTTACCTCCGACTGTGCTTGCTCCCGTGATTTTACTTGCTTTGCCTTTGCCTGTGCTTGCTCCCGTGATTTTACTTGTTTTGCCTCCGCCTGTGCTTGCTCTCGTGATTGTATTTGCTTTTCCTCCGCCTGTGCTTGTTTTCGTGCTCCTGTTTCCTTGGTTGTGGCCACTGCCACCGACAGTCGCTCTTCCAACCATCCGCCATTCCTCTGCCGTGCTGGAATTTCTACACGCAAGCCGGCACACTCGAGTGTAATGCCCATGCGCGTGAGAAAATCCCATCCTAGTACCAAGTGGTCAATCACTCCTGGCAGAATAAGTAGCGCCAGAGTGATTTTGCTCGTGCCCATTGATAGTTCTGTGTCCAGCTGTTCCGTCACCATACTGTTTCGGCCGTCTGCCAGCCGTACCTGCCTGCGAACTGCACTCCTTTGCCCGACACCATCCAATGCTGTCGCCAGCTTTTCGCTGATAAAGCTACTGGTCGCTCCGGTGTCGATCGTGGCCTTGTACTGTCCAGCACCGATTTGGACAGTCGCTGACAGGTGTGCGCCCTCGTCCTTTAGACTGCCGGTTAGTTTCGAGGGGCGGCTTCTATCGGCATCCGTTCGCCCCTCATTGGCGGACGCCGTTGGCCGTTTCCCGAAGAGCAGCAGTCGATTGTTCTTCTCCCAATTCGACCACATTGCCAGCAGAATATTAAGCGGCGGTTGCGGCATTCGGTTGCCCAGTGCCCCTCCTGACCACACCTACGGCATGCTCGTGCTGGGTTCTGAATGCGATCGCCAGAATTGCCATGTTGTGTCCTCGGTGCTGGTAGGGGGTGTGCCTGTGCGTTAGTGGTGCACTGTCTGCATTGTTCGGTGTACTCCTGAGTCCTAGAGTCCTCGATGGCCATCATCCGAGTTCTGTTTGGCCGTTGCTGCTGGAAGAGCTTCTCCCTGTCTCGCTCCAGTTCCTCGAACTCGTCAGCCAGTTGCATAAGTTCGGCCAGATTAGTGAACTGATTTGGCCTAGCGTATGCTCGCAAATCGGGTAGGCTGTTTTCGTGGATTTGTTTGAGTTGTTGTTGAGGTGTACGGCGTAGTGGTCGCATTAACGTCTGCATCTCCACCATGTACACCTTAAACTTTTCCCCGAGTCCTTGCCGTCTCCTGCTGACCTCTTCCTGTAGCCTCGGAAAGTAATCTCTGGGCAGAAAATATTCGTTGAAGCTGGTAACGAATGCCGTCCAAGTGGTCCAGTGCTCATTGTTTGCCACATACCACTTCAGAGCCATGCCCTTAAGCAGTTCCGGCATAGCTCTGGGGACAAAATCAATGTCCAGCCCGTATGTTTCTGCGGACCATTCCACCTGCTCCAGAAATTCCAGTGGTTTTGTTGTGCCGTCAAAACGAAAACTCCACTCTCTCACTTGCTTGGCTACTCGCGGGTACTCCTCAGTATTTGTCCTGTTCGGTGCTGTGGTTCTGTTCGGCGGCTCGTTCCTGGGCATGTTCATGCTACCCCATGGTGCTGGGCGTGTGTCTGACAGCCTTGCCGCTGTCTGTGTCTCCGGTATGTTTAGCCGCTCGATGAATTTGCTGGGGTCCTCGAATTCTTCCTCGTTTGTTGCGCTTTTAAGAGGTGACTGGCGAGTGTGCAGGCGTGCCAAGTCGTTGAGCCTTAAGGCATGCAACAGGTTTGATTCGTTCGCCAGGACCCATTCCCCGAATTGCCGACGCATGGTGTCTACCGTGCCTGTCACGGTTATTCCGAATTCGTCGGCATACCGAAGCACCTCCTCCTTTTTGAGGTTATAGACCCATGCTCGTACCATTTTTTATGGACTTGTGTATAACTATGTAAACTTAATTGAAATCTCTTTATCGCAAGACCCTACAAGTTGGGCGCCAGTTGTAACGAACCTATTGGCTTCGCCGGGTCTAGCTCGGTCGACCAGGATTCGTGCCAACAAATTTATAATCTGCAGCACTTGCGATAAGTAAGAAATCAATTAGTTTTAGTTTTCAATGTATATTTTGCCGGTTCACCCGGATACTTCAAGTTGTACAATATTTGAATCTAAATTTACTCCCTCGTTGCCGGTTGCGATGGTGGTTGTCGCTCTTGCCAAATGTCCGTCGTACCAGTTTCCCAATGTTCCCTTTGGCTTGTCCCGTTCGCTAAGCGCGTTGAGACTCAGCAGTTGGGATACTACCGATTTACCTCGGTGCCGCTGTGCAAATGTGGTGTGCCTATATCTGGCCCTAGGTATGCGAGTGGTACAACTCCGGTTTAGACCTGGATTCACCTACACGCTTTAACCGCAAATTCTCCTAGTTCTCCTGCTTTGCCTTGGCACCCCAGTTTAGACCAGGTTTCCGCCGTGGCTGTTCTCCTGTTCGCTATGTCCTGCTCGTACGTACCGAGGATACTCCAGTTTAGACCGGATTTGGTCCCCAGGTACTCGTCTGTCTCCGCCCGTCTTGATTTCGCTGAATCTCGAGGACTCCTAGTTTTGCCCAGGTTTGTCCCCGGACTCCTTTAAAGCGACTGTATTGTATTGTCTAGTCCCTAGGACTCGCCGAGGTTACCCCAGTTTAAACCAGGTTTAGCCGTCGGTGTCTTTCGGGATTCCCTGCCTGTCTCTCTCTGGATGACCCAAGGCTACCCCAGTTTATACCAGGTTTGACCGTCAGGATCCGTAAGAGTGACTGTTCTGCCTTTGTTTTAGAGTGGCACCAAGGATACCCCGGTTTATACCAGGTTTGGTCGTTGGTGCTCTCTAAAATGCCCTGTCGTGATCCTAGAGATTACCAAGGGTACCCCGGTTTATACCAGGTTTGGCCGCTGGTTCTCGTCGGATTGCCCTACGTACTCCTGAGGAAGGATGCCAAGGATACCCCAGTTTAAACCAGGTTTGTCCGTTGGCCTCTTCTCTGGATTTCCACAAAATCTCACTGGCACTTTACTCACGTTTGCACTTTGGTCCGTGGGTAAAGCGTTCGCACCGCTTAGCCAAATCTCGCTACGCCGCGTGGCAGAGACTCGCCTCCAAGTCGATCAGTGGCTGGGTCGGGGCAAGTGGCTTTGCTTGTCCCTCGAATGTGTCTTGATGGTTGCTCCTGATGTAGGTCGGCCCAGTGGTTGGCCGCGTTCGTTGCTCGTACTCGTAATCCCTCGATGACACTTTGTCGAAACTGTACCCGCACTCGCTTGTATCTCACGCACTTTGACTTGTTCACTTTAACTTTCGCTGTGGTCTTCCTTCACTGTATCGCTTGACTGTCCCGACTCCCACGCAGATTTCCCCTTTTATTGCCGCTGCCGGCAGGCCCCGCTTGGTGGCTGAATCGGGGGCCGCGGCGGCGTCAAACTCTCCAAACTCTCACCTAGCGGTGCATGCCAGCAGTGTTGTTGCTAGGTTTGAATTTGGCGCCGACGCCAGCTGCCAAATAACGGCGGAATCTTCTAGATGCTCGCCTAGCAACAGCGGTAAATTACTGACGCTGTGCATTGCCTGCCGCTAGTGCAAACGAGTGCTGCATATTGCACATCGAATGCACTCTTTACGCACTAACGGCGTAAGCTCATCTCCAACGGCGCGCGATCAGCACTAACGGCGCTTATCCTGGTGGCCGCTCTCTGTGCGACACGTAGCACTTGCTGGCTACGTGTGTTAGAGCGAGAGCGAGTATGCGAGCGGCTGTGAGCGTGAATTCGCCGCGAAGCAGTGGCGCATCAAAAGGGGGGTTTTGCTTGTGTTTGTTGAAATTGTTGTGGGGAGCCAATACGGCTCCTCACAGCGCTCCGCGTACTCGCCAATGATCCAGACAATCGAGGCGCGCGCCTCCGGCTCATCGAGCGTATCCAGGTTCTCGCACAGTGTGCTAATGATGCTCTCATATTTGTTGGGGTACTTGCGGAAGATATCCTTGATCACAACGATTGCCTCCTGCACCACATAGTTGACCTTTGTCTGTATAAGATCCAGCAGCGTGGACACGCAACGTTCCGCCGATGGCTCCACTTTGATGGCACATCTTCCAATGGCGCGCACCGCCTTGCGCACAAAATCGACATCCACCTCGGTGGCATATTTCTTCAGCTCGCTGAGCACTTGGGCAATATTGCTTTGGTTGGCCAGACGTATCATAATGTCCAGTTTCTCTAGCTTCACATAGATGGGATCGTTGTACTTGACAAAGAAGACCTTCATCTCATGCTTGAGTATGTCCGGTCGCTTCTGGACAATCAAGTTGATGTTACGCAAGGCGACATACTGCACCTCCGGCTCCGAGGAGAGCAGGGTGACCAGAGGCGGCGCCAGCTTCTTGGTGAGCGTGGCACAAAAGTCACTATCACTGGAGAGCATCTCCAGTAGCTTCATTAGAACCTTCACAGCGCTGAGCACAACAGCGGCATTGGCATGGGCCAGACGTGGTGTGATGCGCTCGCAAATGGACTGCGCCTCGCGCTCATCCTTGGGACTGTAGTTGGCCAGGGAATCGAGTATGAAGACCTGTCCCCATTCGGTGCACTCGTTGAGCGCCGTCAGCAGCTTGTTGATGGTTACTGAGTTCAAAGTAATAAAAAAACAAACACCAGAAATAATCAATTTTACAGCAACAAATTCAGTATCTATAGAACTATCTGTTATTACTACTTCTGAATATAAATCTGCATCTATAGAAATAAGAACACCACAACCACGACGAGTAGTGCGATCTTTTCTATATATATCGAGTTTGTTAGACAGAATTTCAGAATTAAGGATGTCGGGCCTTAACAATGTTTCAGAAACGGCAACGACATGAAAAGAAAAATTAGGCTATTAAGGTAAAGATTACTAAGTTAACTGCAAAGACCTCTTACATTCTGATAGCCAAGTGAGAGGAAGGATGTTAGTTTTTTGTGATATCAGAGGTGGCAAGAGGTGGCTTAGAACTACCACCAGAAGGAAGTGAAACCGGAGGCCGATTTTAATTTTTTGCAATGTATTCTTTAATGGTTAAGTGATCCGGCCAAAATTCTTTACAACAAATATCGTTTTTCGGCCGGAACACTTATTTTAAATGTCGAGATTTCCCGAGCATATGTCATATGTTTCCACTGTAATATGGGCTTTACATTTGGCCTGTATATCCTCAGATGTAGTATCCGTGGTGGAACACTTACGTAAGTCTTCTTAACAACTGACACAGTAGTGTCCAGTGGAGCCATAGCGTTGGTTAATAGACCATCTGATTCGACCGGTATATTAACACTAGAAAGTTGATGAGGATTAACTGTGTTAACAACCACCGAATCCGGAAGCTCGCCGCTGTTCTCGTCACTTCTGATTGAAATATATGGAGATGGGGATGATAAATTAATTAGTTCGGCATCGGCGGATGTAGTGGATATGTGTGAGGGAAGTGGAAGATCAATTTCATTTCATTCAAAAGTTTCATGCTTTTAAAATCATTCTCCAAAACTGAGAACCGCGCGAAAATATCTCCAAAGCCTTTCTTAGTATGCCGCATGAATCCCATAAAATCTCTTTCCACCTCTCTACAGAATTCGCAAGTCCACTTTAGACCAGATTTAGAGTCAATAACTCTGGTCTATAATTCGACCGTTAAAGCCAGCACATTTTTCATGTGACACATTGTCATATAGTCAGCAGCAAACAAAACCCATATTAACATTTACTCTAACCTGGCAATTTTTATTGTAACAGACAACCATAATTAATTAAAAGAGTGACAGAAATATAATATATATAAAAATAGATTAAAAAACACACTGCAACGCAAATAACAAGTAAGAATGCTCTCCTCGAGTATACCCGACTACGAAACTCCCTGGTCTAAAACTTCCAATCGTATGTTCGTCTCTTACACCGCAAACCACGAGCCACAACGTACGCAAGGCATTTTAAGTCATGGCTGTGCTTCTTCTTCCCCCATTCGCTCCAGTACTGAATCTTGTCTGTTGCATAACTTCCGGGTTTATTATCCGATCGACTTGAAATTTGGACAGTAGATCAAAAGTAAATAAAGTATTTTACATGCCATGTCCCAAAACTATATCTTGAAAATTGTTACTGCAAAACGGTTTTTATCGAATAGAGGGGAAATGGGGGGGAATATATCGGATCTAAAATAAACTTGACCTGCGCCTGCTATACATGAACCTACATTCCAAATTTGGTGTCTCTAGCATTAATAGTTGCTGAGATCAACGCGATCATACATACGGACGGACAGACAGACGGACATGGCCAAATCGAAATCTCTTTTGATACTGATCAAGAATCAAGAATTATAGGATCGGAGATGTCTCCTTCTGCGTGTTACATACTTTTGCACAAATCCAATACCCCTTTATTACCCATTTTATGGGTACAGGGAGTAAAACTATTGGTTTTTTAACATTAGAAAAAAGTCGATATTCACAAAAATAGTTGCCTTATAGCCTGTTTCCACGACAGCCAAAATATGTAACATCTCAAAAATGTGGATGATGGTGTTTCCACGGTCAAATGTGAAACGGTATATGAATTAGCCATTCGCCCGAAATAAATCAGCTGGTCGGCTTGTTTTGATGCATTTTTTTACGAAAAGTGAAAAATATGGCAAATAATGGCAGAATAGTAGTAGATGCAAAGAAGCATATTAATAGGCACATAGTTGCAATAAGTTTGTACAATTTACATCCATTGGTGGATGACTGGGATGCGGAGATGGCAGAAATTTGCAATGAAATTGCGAGTGCTCACCTGTGAAGTGCACAAATTTCACTGCTCCCAAAAGGCGGTGTACCTTGTCAAAATGTTACTATTTCGAAGGTGCACCTCCGGATAAACCTTCCCTTTTAACCTCACCCTTACTAAATACATAAATATTAAGATATAAGCAATTTACATTTTATTTTAAAATTAATTTTGCCGCACAATTCGTCATTGTTTACCTTTTCCCCAGTTCATCGATAAGCATCGTGAGTTCGATAAGAAAATACTAAAAAATGAAGGGGCGAATGGCATCATATTAAAAATATGACGAATTTGCCATTTTTTTCTTATGGGATTTTCTACAGGAAATATGTGTCATATTTCCAAAATCAAAAATATGACGAAAAATGTGAAAATATGATGTCGTGGAAACAGTCTATTAAATGTATAGCTTTCTCAGCTAAGACGGGAAAAAATTAAGGATATGTACATTCAATACCCAAAGGGGTAAACGTTTAACGTTGTGCATATGGATCACTATGGCCCAATTAACAGTAAAAGTTCAACAACAAAGAAACATATAAATACTAGTAGTAATAGATGCATGTACAAAGTTTGTAAAACTGTACCCTACAAGAACTACGAATTCACAAGAAGCTATAGAGGTATTAAATGAATATTTTAGAGCGTACAGTCGCCCCGAAAGTATAGTGTCAGATAGGGGCAGTTGTTTTACTTCAGATGATTTCAATAATTTTATAATCACGAAAAGTATTAATCACATCCAAATAGCTACTGGCTCACCTCAAGCCAAAGGACAAGTTGAAAGGATCCACAGAGACTTATTACCTATGGTAGCAAAACTTTTAGAAAAAAATGCACCGTGGCATAAGACATTGGATGATGTGGAGCATATTACAAACAATACAAAGAATATAAGTATAGGTGTATATCCCAGCGTTATGCTTTTTGGCACAAAACGAAGAGGAAATGTTATAGATAGCCTGAAAGAAAATATAATTGACAAAAATCAAAATGAAAATCAAAGAGACCTTAAACATATTAGAGCCAAAGCATTACAAATTCAAGAGAAAACACAAAGCTATAATAAAAACTATGTACATAGGAAAAGAAAAGCGCCAATCAAATTTTCTAAAAGAAATTATGTAATGGTTAAAAATTTTGATTCACAATCAGAAATTTCAAGCAACGATAGATATTTAGTGGAAGATGTAGAGAACTTTCAACAGACACAGATACCTTACTCGGGGACATGGGCAATTCATAATATGAAACCTTGGTTTAAAAATGAAGATAATTATGCTGAAAGTATAAATGTAGCTGAAAACAGTCAAAATATAGAACAAAACGAAAATCGAAGTAGCGATCAAAGTAGCGATCAAAATAATTATCAAAGTATAAAACAAATTATACAAAGTAAGCAGAAAGAAATTAAAACTAAAATTATTCCAAATGTATCAAATAAATGTGAATTTAAGCAATGTTATCACCAGAAGTATGTCAAATAGAATCGGGAGATCCTATACATCAGGACGGCCGAGTTGTAGCAATATATGTAATCTATGTGCTTAACAATTATAATAAATTTAAATGTCAACTGAATAATGTAAAAACAGAATGTGACCACACTTCGTATTCTCAGCAACTCTGTTAATCTGTTAATTGATATGTGTACACACTTTTGATCGATAAGAAGAAAGAAGAAAAATAAAAGCGGGCATTCGATTGGATCGACTTGAAAGAGAAACAACGCTGTGTAACAAATATATTTCTGCAACCAGACAAAAAGTAATTTGGTTCTACACTGACAAGAATAGATATACTTTAAAACGGTGGCAGATGCGTAATTAGTTCTTGTCTTAGGGGTAATAGAAATAGCTAAAAAGATTTCCCTGTAAGGTTGTTTTCGTTCCCGTCCAACAAAATTAATTTTAACATATGGGTTCAATGGTGTCATTTGGATAACAGTTTGAACAATAAAACGGCTCGTATATGTAACCGGCATTTTGAGAGTAAATATCTTGGATTATCGAGATAAAAGTTCTCGACGTTGTTGTCTGAAAACCCTTTATTGAACTTGGAAAGCAGTACGACTTTGTAGAAAATGATGTAAAACCAGAGCAGATTGCATCCTACGTTAATCCAAATATGACAAAATCTGGCACGCCATAGCTGCTTGTTGGATTCTAATAGAACCCATACACAAGGCAACCCAGTTGTTTAACTTAAGTGAGTATTTCAAATTGCGGCAACCGATTGCAATGTAATTGGGACGGTTGCGACAATGTTGTGCCAACTAAATTCTGTATCAACACCTTTTGTTACGAGCAGCGAGTTGCCGCAACTGGTTGTGATGTATTTGGGATACGCACTCGTCACAATTCGTGCGCGTTTCCCTTTGGTTTTATACTTTCCTGCTGCTGGTTTTTTTTTGTTTGCCTGGTGTCAGATGCTGTTCGTTGTATGCAAAACACATGAAGACCTCTAGCTTCATGATCGGGGTTGTTTCGCTATAGTTGTACTACAGTTGTGTACATCTTTGTGGGCGTCTCCCTTTCCGTCTTGTTCTTTCTTGCTACTGTTGTTTCTATTCGCCTGGTACTTGGCTGGTGTTTTGTGTGAAATATTTGAAGATCTTTTGCTGCCGTTCATTATCGGCGTTGTTTTTCAGAAAATAGTGAAATTAATGAAAATTCAGTTATTCCTTTTGTTGTTATTATTAATAAAATTCAAAATTTTAAAAAATGTTCTAAATTTTTATTTTATTGTACTGTATTGTTTACGTACCTTTCCGAACCGACAAATAAGCAAATTATACCAGACTGGGAAGAGAGTATTCTGCTGTCGGATACGTTCGATGGTAACGTTCTTACTTGTTAATACATACGTCTGACAAATTCTCGTTGTTTTCTTAGTTGTAAAACATCATTCACTGCTAGGTCTTCAATTGATTCTGAAAACTAATTATCTGTTAAACACTCGTTTGATACTAAACACTCACTTGATGCTAAATTACTAGAATTTGAATTTGGAGGGGGTAAACGATTTCAGCAAACACAGGGGCCCAGCGTCTCAGAAACCAAACTAATTCTGTGGCGGACTTTGGCAACGGCAAGAGAACTGATTTCAAGAGATGGGGAGTTTCCGTATATAACCCAAGTCTTAATGTTGACGGCAATTAAATCTCTAAGAAATATAATTTTAAAACATAATCTAACTACACCCGATGGCGTAGTTTCATGGAAAATTATACACGATTTATATCACATGGAAACCAAAAATTCAACTCATCCCAATAAATTTTGAGAAAATAATATGTAAGTTAAATATGCCACTCAAATTTTTAGCCGCAGTGTCGCAGCTGCACTTAGAATTATACTAAGGTCTGGTGTCTTTTCAAACTGTAAAGAAAGTGCAGAATCTACAGAAAAATTTATCGACAAAATAAGTGGACTATTTGATTGCCTAAATAGTTAGTCATGTTTTGTTCGATAAAAACCCGGGGTGCGTTACAACAGAACAATGTAGTTAAAGAATCACAAAGAAATGCGAACATATTTTAAAAAAGTTTGTGTATTCTAATGCACAAGTCTATTGCATTGATGAAATGACTTTTAATCAATACTTTCATTGGCTGTAAGTATTTGGAGTGAGAGCTCTGAATTTCTTGCAATTTCAAAACTAAATAAGGATCCTTTAGAGAACATGTTTTATTTGAGGCTCGTGGAATTACCAACAACAATCCGATAATGTTTGAATTTAATAAAATCATGTCGAAAAGGCTTTCCATGAAAATATTAATTTAAAATTCAGTTTTGGAAATTGTGCGCCTGATAAAGATACTAAATTGTCAGATTTAAAAAAATGGAATTGTTTAAATCAGTCGAAATCCAAAGCAGTGGATGATGATGATTTAATGTTTCCAGATTGAGTTAGAACTTTCCTTAGAAGCAACAGTCCTAAACATTCAGCTTCCAATGAAAACAGATTGCGTTATTTTGCTGGCTACTTGTTGCATAAGTTAATGCAAAAGTATGACTGCGAATTATGTGCTGTCCTGTTAAAAGCGATTGAAAGTAGAATGCCCTTCCAAGTATTTAATACTCAACAAAAAAAAAACTTGTCAATCAAAACTTAGTGCTTAAAGCACCTTCTGAATTTTTTTTTAACGTTAACAAATTCAATTTGATATTTTTAAACGTTTTTTTGACAAAAAACCTCATTTGAAAATTTAAATAATTATTCAATTATGTTGACTGGAAGAAGGAAGAATTGTACAAAAAAAATGTACAAATTCTTCCAAATATAAGCTTAAAATCATTAAAATGGGTACAAAGGGTACTAAATCTGTGAAAATGTATGTAACAGACAGAAGGAGACATCTCTGACGCTATAAAGTACATACATCAATTATGATCAGTATCAAAAGAAATTTCAATTTGGCCATGTCCGTCTGTCTGTATGTCCGTTTCTCCGTCTGTATGGACGCGTCGATCTCAGCAGCTATAAGACATAGAGACACAAAATGAGAAACAATGAAATGTAGGTTCCTGTATACCGTACGCCGATCAAGTTTTTTTCCGATTGCAGATATTTCCCCCTGCACCACGCAGTTTGATTAAAACGTTTAACAGCCATAATTTTAAAGATATGGCCTTGGGATCTGGCATGTATAATCCTTGGGTCACTTTTAATTTGCTGCAAACATTTCAAGTCGATCGGACAAAAAACACGGAAGGTTTTTACGAAAGAAGATTAAGTGCTGCAGAACAGGTCGTGTGTATGAATAAGTGAACGAAGTGAGTTTCGTAGTCGGGTATACTCGATTATAGCATTCTTATTTGTAGCTGTCATAGTTTATGTATGTATGAATTAATTTCTGCAGGGTATAGTTTCATTAATATTCGGTACCCCTAAGATATTCTTGATAAATCAATCATTTGTAAGGAGGCTGTTAAGCAACCCCCTCACAATATCAAAATAGCGCAAGAAGCGCAGTTGTATTGAATAGGCGTAACTAGTTATAGTGGAAGATATAAGGCAGTTTTAGGATTTAATGGAAAGAAGCCGGAAAAAACTTATGTAGCGCAAGGAGCGCCAGCGCCTGGCGCGCTGTAGTTATAAGTTAAATGTAAACATTAGAATTTAAGCCGTTACCGTTTGAATTGAAACGCAACGATCCTCTGTCACAGCTGGCATGGGCAGCTGAAACAGTTCGCAGTCCTACCACCAGAGCGCGGCTTCAGTCAGAGCAAAGCTGTAAGGTGAATTGCGAAAGCTCTGAGGTGGAGAGCGAAAGCTCGTGGTAGGATTGAGCTTTTCAGGCTCGCGCGTGGCTGAACCGGGCAGAATAGATCACTTGGTACGAGAGATAAGAATCGAGCAGACGTGCGTAGGCACTTGGCGAGCGACAAAGAAAGTGAGTAGACGTGCGTCGGAAGCGCGTAGGGTGAAGAGCGTGAGTAAAAGAGCCGTTAGGCGGCAGTGCAGCAGGGCACGCGTAGTTGTAAAAACTAACAGTAAGAAGCTGGAATAAAGATAATCCAAAATAACTAAACGATTGTCTTTGTTTCTGCATAGAACGTCTAATAACTAATTCTAACCGTGTGAGCAATCCCGGCATTTATAAAACACACTAATAATAACCGTAGAGCGAGGTATATCCCGCCGCCCGTGTGAGCAATCCCGGCATTTATAAAACACACTAATACTAACCGTTGAGCAAGGTATATCCCGCCGCCCGTGTGAACAATCCTGGCATTTGTAGAAAATAATACTAACGTATAGCGAGGGTTAGCCTGCTGCCCGTGTGAGTAATCCCGGGCCTTCGTGGAGTAGTCGTTCGTAGACCTATTGACCAGTAGAGCACCAGCGGTAGAATCCTGGTCAGCTCCTGGTCACATATCCCGTGCAGAGTTGTACGAGGCCGTAGTATTAGCACATATATTCCCTCTAGAACGTTTCCCTTCCCTACGCCCAGCGTCCCAGCACATCTTAAAAATTTTCTTGTAAGTGCTGGACTCATACAGACTGAGATCTGTACCCCGGCTGGAAATCTCCATTACACTTTGAAACACTTTCCTGCACTTTAATAAAATATCCCTCTGATATATACACTAGACCCTCGATTCTCAAATTCATACAATTAATGAACAAATAATTTCTTGCAAAAGTTTGAAAATTCTGTATCCATATAAAATAGAAACAGATACTAAAACTGTGCAAATGTTAAAAGACTGGCAGATGGACGCATCTTCAACCCATAAAGTATACATATACATATATTCTTAATCAGGATTAACAGCCGAGTCGATCTAGCCATGTCTTGACGCATAGTTTTAATACCCTTTTTACTCCCTGTACTAATTCTTTGCAAAAGTATGTAACAGTCAAAAGGAGACATCTCCCACCCTATAAAGTATATATATTCTTGATCAGTATCAAAAGAGATTTCGATTTGGCCATGTCCGTCTGTCTGTCCGTCCGTAGGTATGATCGCGTCGATCTCAGCAACTATAAGAGCTAGAGACACCAAATTTGGAATGTAGGTTCATGTATAGCAGGCGCAGGTCAAGTTTATTTTAGATCCGAGATATTCCGCCCCATATTCCCTCTATTCGATAAAAACCGTTTTGCAGTAACTATTCAAGATATAGTTTTGGGACTTTGCATGTAAAATACTTTATTTACTTTTGATCAACTGTCCAAATTTCAATTCGATCGGATAATAAACACGGAAGTTATTCAACAAACAAGATTCAGTACTGCAGCGCGGGGGGAAGAAGAAGCACAGCCACCTAAAATGCCTGTCTTGCGCTGTCGCTTTTGCTGTGTATGTATGTGTCTTTGTGTATGTGTGTGTGTATGTGTTAGCTAACGAAGATGCGATCGGAAATTTTTGACCTGGGTACATTAGTTGGGTATGCTCAACTATAGCATTCTTACTTGTTTTCTTTTTAATATGACGATTTGTTATACGAGCGTTTCATTATAATATAATTTAAATACACAAGTCTGGCTTTGACGATGAAAATAACTAAATGTTAGTATTGTCCAAGTCGAGAAGCCAGGGGGCATATCGCTTGTAAAAATGTTATAGAGAGTAGGGCTCAAAGCTCTGCCTTGCGAGACTCCAGCTCTGATCGGTCTGAAAGACGCAGAGAACCATTTATTTGGACTGACTATTTTTATACCCTAACAGAGGGTATTGAAACCTTGTCTCGAAATGTGTAATGGACTGAAAAACACGTTTACAACCGAACAAGGTGTATATATTCTGAATCAGCATAATCCGAGTCAATATAGCGATGTCCGTCTGTCTGTCTGTCCGTCTATCCGTCCGTTTTTCTGTTTCTATGCAAACTAGTCTCTCAGTCTTAAAGCTATCGTTTTGAAACTTGGCACAGACCCTTCTTTTTGCCACAGGCAGTACATATGTCGGAAACGGACAGATCGGACCACTATATCATATAGCTGCCATTGGAATGATTGGTCGGCAACTATGTTGTTGTATGAAACTTTCTTTGTTTATGAATGTATCCTTACCAAACTTACCCAGAGAGTAGAGAGAATACATACAGACGGACATGGCCAATCGAAATTTCTTTTGATAGTAGTCAAGAATATATATACTTTGTAGGGTTGGATACATCTCCTTCTGCCTGTTACATTTGCACAGATTTAGTACCCCCTGTTTTACCCATTGTATGGGTACAGGGAGTAATCAAGGCACTTCAAGTTGACGAAATACTTGGATTCATAGGTTTAGCTGTAGGTTGACTTCGAGTTGTTGAATGAATAATTTTTTTTTTCAGGTTGAATATTGTTTTATTTTGTCGAACGTTATTGGATAGGAATTAGTAATGTTCTTGAATAGTTTTATTGTGAGATTTGATAGAATGTTGGTTATTATAAGGCAGACTTTAGGGGATACTTTTAAAGCAGGGGTGCGCAGGCCTATGCACACGACGCACATTTGTTTTTGTATTGCACATAGCAAATGGAAGTGTGTGATGCTTACACATAGGTAAGCTTCTGGTGCACATTGAGAAATTACACAAACAATTTTTCACTTTTCGCTTTCCGTCAACTTTCGTTGCTGGTAATGCAAAAACAATTTTATTGCTTCGTTTTTTCGGTGTTAATCCGAATGTATTTTGTTGTTGGCTTATCGTTTATGATGCACTGAAAAACGGAAAACTTCACTTCGTTGTGAACCGTCCGACGCATGTGTTCTATTCACATTTTTTTAATTGTCATTTCGTTTTTTCACGGGTCGGTAAAATGTGTGATGAACGGGCAAGCGTTTTTTTCGCCGAAAATTTTAAATACGAATTGCAATGTTTATTATGCAAAAAAATATTATTGACAAACACAAAATACAATCGCGAAAGGCATTTCTTAATATGTCATCCACTGGAATCAATGGAAAGCTTGATGGCGGAGTATAAGAAGATTATTCGAGAATTTTATGATTTTGATGCGCAGCAAATTCTTAAATATATCGCACAAAACTCTGATGAAATATGTGAACAGCAAAGTAAAATTATGTCAAGTTCGGAAATAAATAGCCAAGCGGCAAAAAAAGCATCATATTTAGCCAGCTTAGCTATTGCTCAACAATGTAAGCCATTTTCAGATGGCCCTTTTATAAAAAAGGTATGCAAGGAAATGTTAAGCTGTTTTGGAGAAAACGGAAATATGTCAGCTAAATTAACTGAGACTGTTTCTCTATCAAGATCTTCGGTGACCCGTAGAATTGAGAATCTCAACTCTTATTTGGATTCAATTTTAAATGAAAAGTTAAATTCATGCTCATATTTTTCAATTGCATTAGACGAGTCTTGCGATAATTCAGACATCAGTCAATTAATTTTAGCAATTCGAATGATTGACAACGAATTTAATATCAATGAGGAGATCTTTGCACTAATTCCACTTATTGAAAACACAAAGGGAGTCGATATCTTCAATGCGGTAACAGAAAGGTTACAATTGAAACAAAAAGTAAATAAACTAGCTGCCGTATGCACGGATGGTGCGCCTGCTATGTTAGGAAAGACTAACGGCTTCATTGGACACTTAAAAAGAAATGACATTCAGGTACCATCCTTTCACTGTGCGATTCATCAAGAGTCCCTGTGTTCCAAATGGACGAATAACATTAACACAATGAATGTTGTTGTCAAAGTAGTGAACAAAATCAGAGGAGGACATAATGCATTAACACATCGGAAGCTTAAACTTTTCCTTGAAGAATGTGCAACTCATTACAAGGACCTGCTTATGTTCACAGAAGTGAGATGGTTAAGTCGGGGGAAGTGCCTTGAGCGTTTCTTTGAGCTGAGAAAGGATGTTGTTGAATTTATGGAGTTGCAAATGCCAAAATTCGATTTATTGAATGAATTAAGGTCCCAAGAATTCAACATTAGTCTAGCATTTTTAACTGATGTCACAAAACACCTCAATCATCTTAATAGTTCCCTTCAAGGCCAAAATAAACATATTTTTGATTTAATCAGCTCCATCGAAGGTTTTTTGAAAAAAATTGATTTATTTTTGTTTGACCTACAAATTGAAAAATTATTTACTTTTCCTTGTTTAAAATTAGTCTTGGATGAATTTCAAATAACAACATATGATTTCACAGAATTTAAAAACCATATTAATTTTTTGAAAGAAAATTTTGAAAAAAGATTTAAAGATTTTGAAATAATTAAAAAGAACTTGGACATTTTCTATAACCCAATGACCTGTAAGATATTTGAACAAAACCCTGAGTATCAACTGGAACTATGCGATTTGCAATGCGACTTTGAATTAAAATCATATAATTTAAAAGGAATTGATTTTTGGAAAACGGAAAGCGCAAGAAAATACCCTTTGATTCGAAATAATGTTTTAAGAATATACGCAATGTTTGGAAGCACATACGTTTGTGAAAGCGCCTTTTCTACTTTAAAATTAATTAAAAATTCCAACAGAAGTCGATTGACAAATAACAACCTGGAGGCACTACTAAAACTATCATTAACAAAAATTAAAATAAATATTGATGAATTTTTAAATCACTATTAATCATTAGCATTTTCCATTTTTTTTTTTTTTTTTTTGAGGAAACATGTTCCTATTTTTTTCGGTGTACACATTGAAATAATAAAAAAAGTTTGTTACATGTGTGCGTGCGTTTTCTTTTAATTGTATTGATGCATAAGGCAGCTTTGCGCACCCCTGTTTTAAAGGCTAAGTTGTTAGATTTTGTTGGTTGCTGGTATTTTTGTATGTGTAAGTGTTCGAAGATATGTTAAGAAGTTGTAGACATGCGTACTGGGAGATTTGTAGTCGGGTATACTCGACTAGCGCGTTCTTATTGTTAATAGATAAATTAATAAACCAAATAAAACAAGAAGGAATGCTATAGTCGAGACTTCGTACAATTAAGCATAGACACATACATACACAAAGATGTACACACACAAGCAACATCAATGCGACAGTGCAAGCAAGGCATTTTAAGTCGTGGCTGTGCTGCTTCTTCCCCCCTCGCTGTAGAACTGAATCTCTTTTGTTGAATAACTTTCGTGCTTATTACCTGATTAACTTGAAATTTGGACAGTAGATTGAGAGTGAAGTAGTAAAGTAGTGTACATGCCAAATCCCAAAGCTATATCTTTTAAAGTGTGGCTGTAAAACGTTTTGATCGAAACGTTTGAATCGAATCAGAAACAAACTTGGCCTGCGCCTGCTATACACGAGTCTACATTCCAAACTTGGTGTCGCTAGTTCTTATAGTTGCTGAGATCCTTGCGTTCATACATACTGACGGACACACGGACGAACGGACAGACAGACGGACTTGGCCAAATCAAATTATCTTTTGATACTGATCAAGAATATATATACTTTATAGGGTGGGAGATGTCTCCTTTTGACTGTTACATACCTTTGCACAAATCCAATACCCCCTTTTACCCATTTTATGGGTACAGGGAGTAAAAATCCTATCCTTGAAGTCAACTTGACCATACCCAGTCGCAGGAGCCAACCTAGTCAACCATGGTCTGGAATATAACCCACCATTGAAATATCAATCCGATCTCACCATTTTAGAAAACATACGTAGATCCTTATTTTTAGTGAAACTACACACTCTGTGTAAACATCGATGTACCACGTTTTGTGCGCACTTGCACCAAGTATTGACAGTCAATAGTTTTTCCTGCCTTGTTCACACGTTCTTATAATCTTTTCTCAAAGGGATAAAAGAGAATATTGGGTTTGTGCAATATCCGTATGATTTCCTGTCTGTCCGTATTAACACAATTTTTGTCCACACCCTTGAAACTAGAACAATTGAATGTGGTACACTTTTTGGTAGATATGCTGAGTTTAAAAAGTGTCGAGTGTTTTTCTAGTTCACTTCCTGTGGCCATTTGAAACATGACACATATTTATACCTATCAAGAGAGTATAATAGTTTTGTAACATTGTGTGTAACGCATTGAAAAAGACATATCCGACCCCGCAAATTGTTTTTGAATTGAATTGAAACTAAATTTAAAATGCTGTAACAGTGTTTTTCAAATTTTGTTAGATCCCTCCGACACCTTAATGTGAATAAATCAATCTCGACCAATAGGTCATTAAGCAATGGTTTTGGTCAGAAAAGTCAGCTGCGTCCCCAAATATGGAGCTCAAAATCAAGACTCGAATTGAGCAGAATTCGTGTGGATGTATCTTATACTAAAAAACGATTCAAAAAACCTTAATAGAGCGAAGGATTTGTTCCGCTTGCACGGTCGAAGCCAAATGTCAAGAATCGGTTTTAGTAATATGCAAATTTTCAAATTATGCAATTCGTAAACAAGCAAAGTTATCGTATCTATCTAATATAATACACACATTTCGAATAGAAAATAAAACTAAACTTATAACTTAAATATTTTTAGATTGTTAAAATTTATTATTTTTTCAGGTGATGGTAACACCGATGACTTCGGAAATGATAACATGCCCTCGAAGACACCCAGCCCAATTGGCACACTTCTTTTTGACGACTTAAACAATATTGATTAAGTTGCAATACACGTATATATTTAACCAATTTTCGAATAAAAATTACCATATTAAATATATTTAATGTTTGTGTACAATATTTAAGTATGTTACATATTCACAGGATATTCGAATGGATACGAAAAACCTACAATCACCGTACGGATCAATTTAATAATTTAAGTCAGAAATTATTATTTAAATCATTACTTAAACAAGAAAAAGCGGCTATCTTTAATACAATTTTTATCTTTAAAAGATTTTTCATGAAGTTGGATGAATAGTACTAAAATCTAGAAAAGGCGGAAAGGTGGGAAAAGTCTGTACTTAAATCAAGTGAAAATATTTAAAACAATTATTCCTATTGTTTAAATAAATCGCAAGCCCATATTTCTTGCATGCTGTTAGCATAAATTCAAAAGTCGCAAATTTGGCGCAAAGTTTTCGACTATGGAAAGGAAAGGGCCACCAATAAGAATATATCCAGAGTCCAAGTTGTCCGTGGAATAAGTATTTAAAGGTTTCAACCCCCGCCGCCCATATATGGGGCGCCTGGAGGATTGCAATGCCAAGATAATATATGATGGCTGTATTTGACAGTCACGAGAGCCTTGGTTGCTTCGAGGAAGACGAGACTCCCACAAAGTTTTTGCCGATGTCAGAATACATTCGAAGTGGACAGCCGCGCCTCGCCATGAATCTCGAGAAGGCAGCTAGAAACATTTCGGACATTAAATCGGAGGTGGGCTCCAAGTGAATAGCCTTGGTGCTGGAACACACGAAGACGCATACGTAATCCTTCGTGATTAGGTACGCTCGTCCAGTGTAGTTTTTGATTTCGAAAGGACCTACGAAATCAACACCCGTATGATGAACGGATGTGGAGAAAGTGCCTCTTTCGGCCGGTAGGTCTGCCATCATCTTGGTCTGGAGCTTCTTCCGGTGGACGATGCACACTCTGCAAGAATTTACAACGGATGAGCCTCATCATTAATTGGTTCCCTTCGTGAAGGGAAATGGAACGAAGCGAACTAGAAGGCGGCTAAATTTGCAATTGAACGGGATCAGAATTGGATGTCGCTCGTCATAGCGCGGCACTTTTAGCCGCTCACAAGCCCGGATTAGAGCATGTTTGTCAAGACAGGGATTCAAGTTGAGGGTACTACTTGATCTCGCAACTTGCTTCTGGCTTAGGAAACTGCTGTATTCTAGCAGATATTCTTTTCGCTGTGTATTCAGGAGGATTAAATCATGTGCTTCGGAGAGCTCTTTAGTGCTGAGTTTGCTCGTAAGAGTGGACATTAATTTTCGGCAACGATATAGGAAACGTATCACATACGCACTGATTCGTAGAACTTTATCAATCCTGGAAAGGCAATCGAAAATGTTGCCTTCAAGGCGTTGAGCCACATTGCACTTCACGGTGCGTTGCTCTGGAACAATCTCTGGGATTTCTTCAGGCGGATGTGGCCACTGGGCCTGTGGGGAAAGCAACCATTCCGGTCCATGCCACCACAAAGAGCTATTGGTTAGCTCAGATGTGGTTACCCCTCGGCTAGCTAAGTCGGCTGGATTTTGATCTGAACGAACATGCGACTAGTTCCCAGATAATGCCCTGGATTGGATTATTTTGGTGACGCGATTCGCTACAAAGGTCGTCCATGCAAGAACGATAGTCGAGTCGGTCCAGTAATATGACTCGACGAAATTGACCGAGAGATGTGGAATGATGTCCGACGCAAGTACAACCAGGAGCACGGCGCCACACAGCTCTAACCATTGCAGAATACCGTTTTGATTGGAGCAACACGTGAAGCTAAGACCGCTGTGATACACCACAGAAGTCATGAAATTGAATTTTTGCCGTAGGGCGGAAGTTTGCCAATTTGGGAATGCAAACTTCTCCGAGACGAGGTTAATTCTATTGGAACTCGTGCCAGCGTGGTATGAGTGGTTCTGGCAAGAGATCATCCCAAGCCAGATTTCTTGCATTAGAATCTTGGCCTGGACTGTCACGGTTGCTAAACATCCAGCAGTATCAAATAGTCTAGCAAGCTGTGAAAGCATCTTGCGTTTCGTAAAGGACTCTTTTGGTGGCAATTCGGAGGGCGAAGGGAAGAGCACATCCGTGGTTAAGAAGTCAGCACGAAGAAGATGATCATTTGGAATTTGGCTCAGCACTCCCTTCTGGACCTTTGGACTTCAATTTTTTTTAAAGAGAAACCAGCGGAGTCGAGCGCTTTGCGACTTGTGTGGAGATCGACGAGACAGGTTTAGACATTTTTGACGGAATTTGACCTGTCAATATCCAGTCGAAAATGGTCTCTTGTCTGACAAGGGCGCCACAAATTTTGGATCTGAATCCGTTCAAAGGAATTGAGGGAAGAATAGCTGTACTTATGAGCACATCAATTTGCGAGCTCTTTGAAAATAACGGATCGGCAAGTTGGATATCGGGCAGATCCGATAAGATGCAATCGCGTATGGAACAAGATGGCAGATTGCCTGCTAGTGATGGCAAAACATATGCAGATACATCTATCTGCAATATTGGCCGATCTGTCTAGCTTATTCGGAAGTGGCAGAGTTTGCTTGTCTGGGCTGCAACAGATTGTATGAGTCCCTGAGTTTAAGCTGTCTGTTCACTAACAACCGCTTGTTTTTATAGCGTTTGGATAAAGCTGTCCACGTGGACTCGAAACCTTCATAGGTGAGTGGAGACTGGGCTACAATTGCCTTGGGGTCACCCCCCCGGTTTGGCATTAAGGTGGAAAAGCTTTTCTACTGGGTTGAGTCTCGGAATGTTCAGGTAAATACCTGAGAACAAATCTCTGAACGTTGGCCACCGCAGATAGTCGCCGTGAAACACCTCGTTGTCACAAGGCGGAAGACGCGAACCGCTGGACTCGGATGCACGCGTTGGGGCTGGAGTGGGGAGACTCCTCGCAGCGGAAGCCTGGTCTATTAGCCTATTTAGCTTAGCTAGTCCCGGTTCATAGGCAGAATTGCATACTTGATCATACTTTGCTTCCAGAACTTGGGCGTTACTACTTGCTTCCCCTTGGTTTCTACCTTCTCCCTGAGATCTTTAATTCGGTCACGATGGACTTGACACGTCACTTACTGAAATAAATTCGGAAAAGGCCGTGATGCTTTTGAACTGATTCTGGATCATGGATCTAGAGATAAGAGCCACTTTCTTTTGGGAAATAAACATCTGTTAAGTTTATAAACCATTCTGCGTTTAGAGTCGATTTTGCTTTGTCAATTTTTCGGTCAATCAATCTTGGTCAATAGTTTTTCTTATTCTTTGGTACGCTAATTTTTGACTTAGTCCCTGTTTTAGTTTCTCGATGGTGTGCGTTTAGTATCTGTTTATAATTGTAATTTGTTTTTGAGTCTCTCTAATTTCTAGTTTCATGATTTTTAGAAAAAAATTAGTCTCAAGTTTAAGTAATTCTCTTTTCTTTCTATTCTTTTCTTTTAAAAAATGCTTATATTGACTTGCGGGAAATGGAAGGAGATATCTGAAATTGACAACAAACTTGATATGCGTATGATATAGAGGAACCTACTTTCCTAATTTGGTATCTCTAGCTCTTATAGTTGCTGAGATCGACGCATTCATCCGGACAGACAGACAGACGGACATGGCCAAATCGAAATCTCTTTTGATACTGATCCAGAATATATATTCCTTTTAGGGTCGGAGATGTCTCCTTCTGCCTGTGACATACATTTGCACAGATTTAGTACCCCCTTTTTCCCCATTTTATGGGTACAGGGAGTAAACACCACAATAGAAGATGATGAGATTTTAGTGTCTTTTGATGTGGTCTCATTATTCACAAATATACCAATAAAACTTGCTACACAAAACATAATGGAAAGATGGACTGATATAACGCAATACACAAATATACCTAAACTTTATACTGATTGACAATAACTATTTATCATATGACGACGTCGTATACAACCAAATATTTAGCATGCCCATGGACAACCCAATATCACCAACAATAGCTAACATAGTATTGGACAAAATTCTTGACAATGCCACAGACGAACTCAAAAAGAAGAACATCCACAAAACAAATATATCCAAATATGTTGACGACATATTTTGCATAATAAAAGAAAAGGATGCACAAAATATTTTGGACACGTTGAATAATCGACATAAAAGGATGCAATTTACAATTGAAAGAGAGAATAACAATAAAATTGCTTATTTGTACTCAGAACTGGAGAAGAAACAAGGCAGGAAAATTTTTATATGGTATACAAAAGAAATTGCATCCGGACGCATTATAAATTTAAACGCCAACCAACCTATAAGTGAAAAAGTAAACACCGCGAAGGATATTATACAAAAAGCTTACGCTATAAGTGACGAAGTACACAGACCAGATAAATATGTAAAATTAAAAACACTACTTCTAAAAAATAGCTTTCGGAAAACCTTGTTGACAATCTAATAACCGACGCAACAAACCAAAATAAAAGCAGTGACAAAACCAAAAATAGACAGATTGAAGAAAGACAAGTGTACCATATGGAAATAACCTAACAAACCGGCAAACAATTACAAAAATAATACATGACGCACACTCCAAACACAAGAAGTCTATTTACGAACACAAAAGACAAAATATCAAAAGACAAACAAAAACACGTCATATACGAAATCAAATACAACGGGAAAGAAGGCGAAAAATGCAAAGGGATTTACATAGGAACAGAAAATCGAGCGCTTGGCACAAGAATTGCCAAACAAAGAGGAGACGCAAACAAAGGGAAAATGACAACAGCACTTGCGCAACATATTACAACAACAGGTCACATTGCCGATTTTGACAACACCAAAATATTAGACATTGAGAGGAAAGAATGCACGAGACTGACGCAAGAGACCCTACGAATACAACAAGGGGAGAACACAGTAAATCATAAAGAAGACATTGAAATGACAAACTTGATTTACGCGGCAGCAATAGCAGTTGACAAAAAACTTGACGCGCAAAGATTATAGAAATAAAACGACAATGAATAAACATAAACAAAAGTGCAATTTAGACGTAGGAATAATGACTGTAGGAAATACTACAATAAGTTTAATGTATGTATTTTAATGTAAATCGAAATGTTAGTTAAGTGTTCAAGGCATGTTAAGCCAGACTCCCTGAGGAAGGCGTAACAAACGCCAAAAAGTGTAGGAGAAGAATTTTAATAAAGGATAGAATATTTATTAAAATGAACTACAACGGCCTTATCAACTCGATAAAGGACACACAAATTTAATTAGGTTAATTTATTTAATTTTAAAGATACAGCTTTGGGATTTGGCATGTATAATACTTTGGTGATTCTTAATTTACTGTTAAAATTGTAGTCGATCGGATAATAAAGACGGAAGTTATTCACTAAAAAAGATTCAGTGCTCCAGCACGTGGAAAGAAGCAGCACACTCACCAATTAAATGCCTCGCTTGCGCTGTGCGCTTTTGTATATGTGTCTTTGTGTATGTGTGTGCATATGTGTAAGTGTACGAAGATGCGATCGGAAATTTTTGACCTGGCTACAGGGAGTTTTGTAGTCGGTTGTACTCGACTATAGCATCCTTACTTTTTTACAGAGCTTGCAAATAAGTGTCAACACTTAGTCTCATTGACATCTCCTCACTAAAAAGCCAGAGAAATTTGAAGCACTCTGTCTCTCTCTGAGTAGAACACTTTTTTTTTCGTTTCGTTCGTGCTCTCTGTCTCGAATTTCCAATTGCGCAAAACACGAAACAGTCTGGCAATAACAGCTCAAAGTTAAACAAATTGTCGGGCTGTCATTAAATGAGTATCTACAGATGAGCAAACTATCAAAAGTGGAAGCAAAATGTGTCTTTCTATATATGAAGTGAAATTAGTGTATGCATTGTGATGAAGAGGGAAGAAAATTTGTGTGTCGACTTTTTAAGTTAGTTTTATTACCAAATTATGAATTGAATTTAATTAATTAATGAGTTAATATTTTCAGCAGTTAATGAGCTTCGTTTCTCATTTAGTATAAAGTTTTGCGCCGAAATTGATCTTTCAACCGACACCTGAGTTGCCGGTGTGGCCAGTACCACATGGGCTATGTAGCTCACTCAGGTACGGGGACTTGAGCTTCATGGCCTGATAAAATAGATTTATGTCGGTGTTTAATGGCATACGACCATGAGCCATGATAAAATTTTCAACTTCAAAATAAAGGTTATTCAACTTGTCCTATGAAGCGGCTTATCCAAATACGACGAAAAAAGCGAATTTTCTTCAGAAGCACTGGAAATATTTGACGAAATTACATCTTAGAGGAACACGCTTACATACGTAAAAGAGACTGGCCGTTTGTGCTCAACAAATCTGTCTTGGGAAATCACAAGCCAACAGAACACGGAGAAATCTGTTATTGCTTGAGCATTCCACTAATTGAGCAAAAACAGAATTGAGTGTGTTTTCTTTCCCTCAAATTTTCATTATGTCTGAATGAGACAGATTTTTTTCTGACAGGCTGAAAGTGTTGACACTTTTGTGCGAGCTCTGCTTTTTTATTTTGTAATATAAGGTTCTTGAAATAAAAAAAAACTAGAGCTCATTGGGTTTGTTAAAGGTACATTTAAATATAAAAACATCAATGCACATATATATAATTATTTCGCTGATTTATGTGTACTTATGCTGTTAACGGTTAAAAGCTACCAAGAGAGAGAACGGGTGTACTCATACATTTGGGCGTTCACGCTTGGAGCGGCTAAAGTGCAAGATCAGCGGTTAACCGTTGGCCAACGGTCCCACACTGTCTTGGCCTGCTCAAGTGGTTTCATGTTATTTATGTATGTGCGCAGTACTGTATGTATGTATGTGGATGTGTATGTGCATACATACATATATACGATAATATTTATGCTATGCGCATGAGTCGTTATATTTGGGTTTATTTAGTCTTGTAACAAAGTGTTACAAGTTGAGTTATGTATAAATGTATTTATATGTATGAATACACTACGGTGCCATTCAATTATACTTCAGAAATCCCCGGAACACAATCTGGGATAAGTGTGTACAAACAATTGAGTAGAAGCTACCAACACCACCAAGAATCTCAACAGAGGATGATAAAAGAAGTCCCTGAAAACACACAATCTTATCAAGGCATATTACGTGTCGTGTAGACCCACAAAAAGCAAACGGAGGACAAGGCCGACGTGGTGGACTCCAGAGTTAAAAGACCAAAGCGAAGATGTACAACTTTAAGAAAGAAGTCTGGAAAGCGAAAAGGAACCTTCTGGTCAGGCATAGAGAAGGTCACAGAAACTGTGAGACTCAGGATGCTGCTCTCGAGCCAGCCATACATAGTCAGCTGAAAACACATTGTGGACGATGGGCGGAGAACAGCACGGAAGTGACATGCGCTCTTTTAAATGCGCATTTCCCGGATACACCGTAAACCATTAGAACAACGCAGTCAGATATACCCACCGAATTAAGAAATCAGAGCCGAATGAGGAACCACCAACAGCATCACTACGGAGGCACATGGAGGCAAGCCGCAAGGCGAAGTCTTATCTTCCTCTTATGGAACCTAGTGGTGAACGAATTATTAACGAATTCACGGAAAAATGTCCATCGACGCTCAGCTCTGTCATGGAATGCACGCTACAGAAAATACTAAGATGAGCCACCGGAGCAGGACTTAGTATTAACGCGGACAATACAGACCCCATTCTCTTCACGAAATGATACAAGGTACCGCGTTAGAACCCGCCTTAATTGAATGGAATACATCTCACGCAGAAGAAAAGCGCGAAATACCTCTGAGTGGTTTTGGATAGCAAACTGATATGGAGACTTAATGTTGAAGGAAGAGGTGGAAAAGGCAACAGTCGTGCTCTACGCATCGCAGAAGATGCTGAGTAGTACTTGAGGCCTGTCACCACGACTGATGCACTGGATCTACAATTCAGTAGTGGTTTCTGGTACTGTTCATAGTAATACAGACTAAATGACCCCTAGAACCAACTTCCGAGAAGCACCCACATCAATGGAACCAGACGACTGGCGACTGGCGGAAGTTTTCGCAATACGCAAAGCAGCAGAAGTAGCTCTATCCATAGCAACTAGGAAAGAACGAATAAATATATTCGTGGACAGCCAAGCGGATATCAAATCTTTGCGGGCGTCTTCCATTTGTTTTAATAATACCCTGGCAAGCAGGGAGGCAGTAGATAATCTAAGCACTGCAAGAACAGTGCATATCTACTGGATTCCCAGCCACCGGGGCATTGATGGTAACGGAATGGCGGACTGCCTTACAATAGAAAAATTTGGGCTACCTCGCGAAAACGCATTGAACATACAAGTTTCATTATATGACTGGATGAATCCGCCTGGGCTGAAACTGGTGAAAGGTGGCTAAGCACAACGATCTGCAGAATAGCCAGAACTATGTGCATGAAGCTAAACCATAAGCTTATTTACTTTCTGCTATATTATTTCAGGAAAGAGTGCAGACTTATGGTAGGAGTACTAACTGGACATTGCCTAGCAGCGGCTCATGCAAAACAGCTGGGTATCTTAGCGCAGGATGGCTGCCTTAAATGTAAGGAACCAGCAGTTGCGAAAACCATGGAACACCTTTTATGCAGCTGTTCAGCTGATCAGACATCGATATCATAACACACACTGGCTACCATCGCTAGACCAAGTGGTCCAACACACTCCGAATACGCTGGTAGCGTTTGCCAAGCGTATACACGTTCTACAGGATAGACAAATCTTTTAACGACCTTAAGTATCTGGCGACACTAAGGATCTGCTTTGTCTATGTGCGACTGCAGCCTGGTGGTTAGCATTCGTACCTAACCTGACCTAATAATTTTTAATTTAAAAAAATAATGAATTATTTTTAACAGAGTTCAATATTAAATGTAACTGACAAGTTTGAGGTTACTAACAAGTTTGAGGTAAATAAAAAGTTCGAGCTTTTTTTTAAATTCTCTTGTACAATATGTGCGATCTGCAGTGCGACGCTAGTTTCACATATGATGCGAGAAATCTGCAATTGTTTCTATTTAGCAGCCAGATGCCATCCTCGTGTTTGTTTTTCTTAATACCTGCAGTATAGGGCATCGACATAAGAAGTGTTCGGTGTTTTCTTGCTCGCTTATGTTACACAGGCAGCAGGGCGTATCCTCCCTTTGTGGTTGGAATCTAAGATTAGCTTTTCTGTTCGCGATTTGAAAATTATAGAGATCAATTCTGCTCCTTTTTTATCCTAGATGTAATTACTCTCGCTTAAGTTATTATCTGTTGTACAGCTGTCTAGAAGCACTCTGCGTGGCCTGAGACTCCTTATTTTCCCTGGCTAAGCAGTCTATTCGTTGAATTGGGTCAATTTTTTAAACGTGCCATGAGTTTTGATTGCTTAGGCCACTTACACTCCAGTCTCAGCTGTAAGTCCATCGTTGGAATAATTGGCCACGTTCGGCAATTAAAAGCTGTGCTACAATTTTTATATTTCGGTGTGTCCATATTTAGTGCTTTCTTTATGTAGCCAAAGTGAAGTCGGAGTGTTAATGAGAATAACTTCGGGAAGCCTGTCTCTAAGTGTATCGCGAGTGTTTTGTGGAAGGTGGAAAATTCGTTTTATAAAAAACCGAAGGCTTCTTTCGACATTTTCATATTCGTCGCATAAAAAGTGATTGCCTTTGCAGTTTACTGTTACAATTTTTATATAGTGAGTACGTTTTTTCTTTTGTACATTGATTTCAAAGTACTCCAACTCGCGTGTATTGCAAACTGCATGTTGTTTGTGAGAATCACACTTAGGTATTTAGATTCTTTGACTACTTCAAGCTACAATTTTCGATTTGGGGAAGTCTGTCTCTTCTATTTTTAACCCAAGTATTTTTGATTTCTTATTGTTGATCGTTGATCACAGTACCGTATTATAGATTCTATCATGTGTTGCAGGGCTTCTGGGCTTGCGGCCATGACTACCATGAGCAAACATGACAATTTTAACCTGATGCGTACCCAATTTAACGCCTCCTAGTAACTCAGTTGCAATATCGTCGACGAAGTAACTAGTAACTCAGTTGCAATATCGTCGACGAAGAGAGCAAACAGTAGCGGGCTGACGACAGCTTTGATAGTTGCGAAACTGTCTAACAGCGTGTGTTTGTTGCTTAGTGTAATAACCTTGGTTTTCAAGTCCAAAATTAAAGTTAATTGTAATTTATTATTTTATGTCTATCCAGCTCGGTAGCCGAGGTTGAACTAAGAATTTTATAATTCGAACTGTAACATATTCTGGGAATCGTCACCGACCTTCTATCGGGGCACTGTAGACTAAGAAGCTATCTCAGTAAATCGGGAATTGTCAGCAGCAGGACATGCATTCTGTGAACTGGAGGAGGAATCCTCATTGCACATAACAGAATAACTCCCGCACTTGTGCAGTAGAATACAATAGATCCTTAGGTCGCAGTGCAACGCCCCATCATTATATATAAAAGACTTTGTCCTGATTGGCTATCATCGCACAGCCCAAACCGTAAGAGCTAGGATGCTAAACTTTTGTAGGTATAGTAGTCAGTGGAAAATCGCGGAAAACTGTTGTGTGAAACTTTTTTGATTATCATCCAAACGGATTCCAAATCAAGGATCAATGGTGATATTTTTTAGAAAATCCACCCTATGGGCGGAAGAGCTATGAAATGTAATATTCTTGGTTATCATGTGATTAAAATCGAATTTATTTTCAAAGCCCGACACAAGAAAAAATTAAAGTGGTTATCAATTTTTGAAACTTTTCAAGACTGCATCAAACCAAATTCAACAGAATGCTGTCCGATATTAAAAAATCTGCATCACCACGGGCGTTAAATAAGGTTCAAGGTCAAATGTATAAGATTTTGATTTTTCTTAGATTGACTGCAGTCGTTTTTCTACAAAAATTATTGAGCACCGGCCTAGGAATATTTACCCCTACGGGAAAAAAAATGGAGTAACGCCATTTGTTATATATTTCTCACAATCTAAATGTAGTTGAGAAAATAAAATCGAACAGGTCTCCGGGTGGTAAATTGGTAAGGCGCAGGATAAGCTAGCAATTTTTACTCCCTGTACCCATAAAATGGGTTAAAAGGGGGTATTGGATTTGTGTAAAAGTATGTAACAGACAGAAGGAGAAATCTCCGACCCTATAAAGTATCAATATTCTTGATCAGTATCAAAAGCGATTTCAATTTGGCCATGTCCGTCTGTCTGTCCGTCTGTCCGTCCGTATGTATGAACGCAACGATCTCAGAAACTATAAGAGCTAGAGACACCAAATTTGGAATGTAGGTTCGTGTATACCATACGCAAATCAAGTTTATTTCTGATCTCAGATATCTCCCCTCGTTCCCCCGCAATTTTATCAAAACGTTGTACAGCCACAGTTTTAAAGATATTGCTTTGGGATTTGGCATGTACAATACTTTAGTCACTCTTAACCTGAACAAGATTCAGTACTAGAGCGAGGGGGGAAGATGAAGCATAGCCACGACTTAAAATACCTTGCTTGCGCTGTCGCCTTGCTGTCGCTTGTGTGTGTACGGCTTTGTGTATGTGTGTGTGTATGCTTAATTGTACGAAGTCTCGACTATAGCATTCCTTCTTGTTTTATTTGGTTTATTAATTTATCTATTAACAAAAAGAACGCGCTAGTCGAGTATACCCGACTACAAAACTCCCAGTACGCATGTCTACAACTTCTTAACATATCTTCGAACACTTACACATACAAAAATACCAGCAACCAACAAAATCTAACAACTTAGCCTTTAAAAGTATCCCCTAAAGTCTGCCTTATAATAACCAACATTCTATCAAATCTCACAATAAAACTATTCAAGAACATTACTAATTCCTATCCAATAACGTTCGACAAAATAAAACAATATGGGCATTTCCACAGAAAGGTCCACCGTGACCGAAAAATTAAAATGCATCCAAAAATTTCTTTTAAATTTTATGTTTACAGAGAAATGTCCAAAGTTTATAAAATCGAAGTGTTCAAGGCTTTTCTTAGTTGCAATGCGAAGAAATCGTCCCCTAAAGTTGAAGCTCATGTTTGGTTCAGCTTTGTGCATTTGTAAGACCATCTTCTCTTAAAAATCCACTTTTCTAACATTTATGAAGCAGGTTCACTTTTATCGCAAAAATCTTGTGAAATCAACAAATAACCATAGAAAAATGCAAGAAGAGCAAACAGATATCAATTAACAGTAAATTTTTGATTTGCTTTTTTATTATTTTCTAATGTAACGTAACGCCACCGAAATAAGCATTTAGTCTCCCTAAATCTGCGCTAGTGATCCAAACTGCGTGAAATTTTAAATTTAAATCAAGCTTTGCAATATAAAGTGAATATAATAAAATATCGAGGCTAGACGAAATATTGAATTTTTTGTAAAATTTCAAAAGTGCGTAACGTCACGCCATCGTACATGCTTCTCTTGCATATGGGCATATTCATCGAAAGTCCATCGGGACCAAAATATTAAAATTCATCCAAAAATGTTTGAAAGCGTATTCAATTAAGTTGATGTTAATATTGGACCCAAAATAAGTGTATTATTTGCGTTGAATAAGTTTTAAAAAACAATCATTACTTAAAATTATACCATGGAAATTTATGTAACGTCACGCCATGTAACGTAACGTGACCTACTACAAAAAAAAAAAAAAAAACCTGAAAAGATTTTTCAAAACTATAAATTGGAAAATTAACATACATTATTTCAAATCATACAAAAAATAAAATTATGCCAAAAGGCTTGCTCACTTCGCTGAATTTTGCTTGCTTAGAACTTGAAGTCGAAACCAACTTCCGTTTTTGTAACGTAACGCCATCGCCTATTTTGGCTTATATCTTTTAATCGGAATGTCCGATTGCTTTCATCCCTTTTGGCCAAATATAGCCCAACTGAATTGCTACTCAGATATAAAAATAACCTTACACAAATATTACTTTCTTTAGGTGTATTGTCATATTTTGTCGTACGAACGTAATTACTTAATTTACTGTTTAAATTGTAGTCGATCGGATAATAAAGACGGAAGTTATTCACTAAAAAAGATTCAGTGCTCCAGCACATGGGAAGAAGCAGCACACTCACCAATTAA
The DNA here is from genome assembly GCA_037075165.1 of Hirtodrosophila histrioides. Classification (NCBI taxonomy): domain Eukaryota; kingdom Metazoa; phylum Arthropoda; class Insecta; order Diptera; family Drosophilidae; genus Hirtodrosophila; species Hirtodrosophila histrioides. The sequence goes on along the minus strand of JBAMCL010000471.1, from coordinate 852,817 downwards.
ATGCCTCGCTTGCGCTGTGCGCTTTTGTATGTGTGTCTTTGTGTATGTGTGTGCATATGTGTAAGTGTACGAAGATGCGATCGGAAATTTTTGACTTGGGCACAGGGAGTTTTGTAGTCGGGTATACTCGACTATAGCATTCTTACTTGTTTTTTTATAAATTTTTCGCATTTTTTATTAATATCGAGTGAACCGTTCTTGAAGAGGACCAAAACCCTTCCAAAATAATTTTGTCCAAGATCCAGAACATAGGTTAGGTTAGGTTAGGTTGCGGTGGCTGGAGCAGAGACCCACTCCACACTTGGGCCAGGGATTGGCCCCTTGTGATACCACATAATGTCTTTTAAACATTTTGTTCCCCATTAAACCAATTTGATGATTTTAAGAATTTAAGGATACTGTAAATCCCAACCTCGGATACGTCCGATAGGGAATGAAAACTGTAGTGTCCCAGGTGCTGGAACCTTCTCCTGCTGAGTGCAGGACAGTGACAGAGCAGATGTTCTACGCTCTCTATTTCTTCTACAATACCACAACTTCTGCAAAAGTCATGGTGTGGTACTCCTAGTCTGTTAGCGTGAGTCCCTATAAGGCAGTGGCCTGTGAGAGCCCCTATTATTGTCGAGATGTGGGATCTCCTATGTTTGATCAAAGCAGCTGTGCGCTTTGTGTCAAGGGTAGGCCAAGTGAGTTTGGAGACCGTGCATGTAGTGAGATTACTCCAGCGTTCGGCGGTTAGACGCCTGGTGTACTCCTTACTATGCAGCCTGAAAGTGGACAGAGGCATGCCGACGCTGCTCCTCTCAGCGAGGAGTATATCGTTGGTGCCTTGCCTGGCCAGTTCATCTGCCAATTCGTTTCCTTCTATATTACGGTGTCCAGGCACCCATACGAGGTTGATACTGAGCTGTTGGGCTATCTCGTTTAGAGATTGGCGACACTCAGTGAGTGAGACTGCGTTGTTGGTGCATGAGTCAAGCGCCTTTAAGGCGGCTTGGCTGTCTGAGTAGATGTAGATATTCCCTACACTGATGTTGAGCGTGCGCAGGCAGAGGGTGGCTTCCTGGATGGCCCTCACCTCTGCCTGATACACGCTACAGTGGTCGGGAAGACGGAAACTGGTTCTGATTCCTAAGTCGGGGGAATATACACCGCCGCCCACACGTTCTTCCAGCTTCGACCCATCAGTGAAGATTCTGATCGAGCCTGGTACATGTTGAACCGGCTTTTCCCAGTCTAAGCGGCTAGGAATGCACACTCTGTATAACTTGTCGAAAGTCAGTTTAGGTGTGCAATAGTCTGTAATGGGGGGAATCCGAGGTATGGACTTGAGAACTACGGTATGCCCCGTTGTGCCTGTCGTCCAGTTGTTGGATTCCCTGAGTCTAATGGCTGAGTTTCTAGCTAATTCTTTGGACAGTAGATCCAGCGGTATTAGATGAAGCATGATGTTTAGGGCTTCGGTTGGAGTGGTGCGTAGGGCACCGCTGATGCAGATTTCTGCACTTCTTTGAACTTTATGGATTGTTTTGAGGTTGGATGGTAGATCAAGTGCGGGCCACCACACTAGCACTCCATAAAGTAGGATGGGTCGGATGACTGCTGTATACAGCCAGTGGACTATGTGTGGAGAGAAGCCCCATCGGGTACCAATGGCCTTCTTGCAAGCAAAAAGAGCAGTGGTTGCCTTGCATACCCTCTGCTTTATATTTTCTTTCCAGTGTAGTTTGCTATCCAGTACTACACCTAAGTACTTCGCCTGAAAGCTCTGGGTAAGAATCGTGTTATTGATTCTAGGGAGGTTTAAACTCGGGGATTTATATTTCCTAGTGAAAAGAACGAGCTCTGTCTTGTTTGGATTCACGCCTAGTCCACAGGTCTTGGTCCAATTTACTAAAGTATTAAGTGCTGATTGCATTCTGTCGCAGAGGGTTTGCGGAAATTTACCTTGGGTTAGGATTGCAACATCATCCGCGTAGGCTACCGCCACATGCCCCTCCTCCTCCAGCGTACATAGCAGTTGGTTTATCGCCAGTACCCATAGAAGTGGAGATAGGACACCTCCCTGAGGAGTGCCTCTACTGACGCACCTACTGATCGAGGACTCTCCTAAGCATGAGCTCACTGTCCTGCTGGTGAGCAGCAGTCCTATGAGCTCTACCAGGGGGTCCTCAACCCCCAGACTCGTCAGTGCGGAGGTGATAGCTACTGGAAGAATGTTGTTAAAAGCTCCTTCTATGTCTAAGAAGGTCACCAGGCTGTATTCTTTGACACTGAGCGATCTCTCGATGCGAGAGACTAAAGAGTGCAGAGCTGTCTCGGTAGACATGCCCTTGGTGTATGCGTGCTGTGTACGCGAAAGTAGGGAGGGGTTAATGAAGTTTCTAAGATGTACATCTAAAATCCTTTCGAGGGTTTTTAAGAGAAAGGAGGAAAGACTGATTGGTCTGAAATCATTCGGTTTGACGTGGGAAGGTTTTCCTGCCTTGGGTATAAAGACTACTTTCGTTTCCCTCCATGCTAGAGGAATATGGTTTGTCGTAAGACATCCTGTGAAGATGCTACGAAGCCACGCTATGATGTAGCTGAGGCTATGTTGGAGTTGAGCTGGGTAAATGTTGTCTGGACCCGGTGATTTAAAGGGCTTGAAGGTGCTGATTGCCCACCCAATTTTGCGATCGGTTATTATTACGTTAGTCATGTTTGTTCGGCTATGATAGCTTTGTGTCGCTGGTCGCGGTGCTTGAGAACACCCTGGAAAGTGGGTATTTAGTAGAAGTTCGAGTGTTTGCGAACTGGATTCTGTCCACGATCCGTCGTCCCTTTGTAAAAACCCTGGGGGGGTTGGGGAGGAGGCTAGAATCTTCCTTAAACGTGATGCGTCAGAGGTGGATTCAATAGTACTGCAAAAATTGGCCCACGAGGCTCTCTTTGCCTTTCTTAAAGCTTTTTTGTAACTATTTAGCTCGTTCTTGTACTGGGCCCAGGTAGTGTCAAGCGTCGTACTTTTTGCATGATTAAAAGTTCTCCTGCACTTTGTTTTGAGTGTATCGAGATCTGAGGACCACCATGATGGCTTGAAGGATTCTTTGGGGGTTATTTTTGGGCAAGATTTGTCTAGGGCGTCGTTACAAACCTTTGTTAGGGTGTCGACCAAGGAGTCTACCTCTGCTGCATTTTTCGGAATAAGGGGCGGGGTTTGAGCCAGGTTTTTCCTAAGTAGTCGCATGTATTTACCCCAGTTGGTTTTTCTAGGGTTTTGGGTTTTCTTAAGTGGTGGACGAGATACGTCAAAGTTAAATTCAATGTAGCGGTGGTCTGAGAAGGAGTGTTCTGGTAGAACTTTCCAGGACGCCACCCGCTGTGAAATACAGTCTGAGATAAGGGTAATATCCAAGACCTCACTTCTGTTTTTGATGATAAAGGTGGGGTCGTTACCTCTATTACATAAGTTTAGGTTAGTACTAAGAAGAAAATCAAAAAGTAACTCACCCCTCTCGTTGGTGTTTGTACTTCCCCATTGTGTGTGATGCGCGTTTGCATCTCCTCCCATGATGATGCTCGTCCTCGTGCCTGCACTTTGTGAGACCAGGTCACGGAAATTGGTCGATGGAATGCTTCCCTCGGTGTCGTGAGGAAGGTAGAAGGAGGCCAGCCTGTAATATTTAGCCCCCAGTTCAAGGCTGGCTACCGTGATGTCTCCATCACTGAACTGGGAGAGTAGAAAAGCATTGTAACGTTTTTTTATTAATAAGCAGGTTCTTATTTTGCCCTTACCGGAGCTATAAAATAGGGTATATTTTGGAGTCCTCAAGCCACAGACCCTGTCAGCAGCGATCCATGGCTCTTGGACCATCACCACATCCACCACGCCAGGTGCTAGGCGCAGCAGAAGCGCAGCCGAGGCTGCCCTACTGTGATGCAGATTTATTTGGAGTATCTGCATCAAGTAGGGCAGCACTCCTCTCCGTGATCGTCCTATCCGCTTCATCGGCTGATGTCTCGCCTAGGAGCTCTTTTTCGGAGTACAGCAGTCCCAGTGTCCCACCGTAGTCCGAGCCCGAGGAGACGTAGCCGTCGATACTGCCCTGAGGGGCAGCATCTTCGGCCTCCATCTCCTCGGCCTCGCTCGGTGGGTCCACCGACTCTGCCTCGACGCAGCGTGCCAGGTCCGCCTGCGCACCGGCGTCGGATTTGTAGACCCTCACGCCAACCTTCCCGAACGAGTAGCAGATGCTACCGCCCTTTTTCTCCAGATGAACCGAGCTCTCGTTGTCTATTTGGAAGACAACCTGCATGGAGGCACGGTTTGTCTTCTCTATCTTGAGAACTCTCCAGTTGGATGCAGGCATGTCCGGATTGCATAGCCTGACCATCTCCAATATGTCATTTGGCTCCGAGGGTTCGCACGGTAGCCAAGCCCTTGCTCTGGGTCTCGAGGGGATGTCCTTTGCATCCACTGCCGCAAGTTTCGCGCCAGGGTATACCTCCCCAAGTTTCTCAACAGCAGCCTTGTAGAGCTGTGCCGACCTTTCGTCCCCGCAAGCGATCAGCTTGATGGTCCCTTGGAACCAGCCAGCATCCTCGCATGCCGGTGGTGGGCCTGGGTTTTCGCGCAGCATGGTGAGGCAGATTGGCGCTAGAGCCACCTGCACCCAGCGCCACTGGTGTCGTGGGATGCGCCCTTCCTGACAATTTTTGTCGATGACCCCAATGAGGATCTTGTCCTTCGCCACCTCCGCGAAGGACCTCGACAACGGAGCCTGGGTTCGCACTCTCTTTGCCATTGTGCTTGGCTCCTCCATGGAGCGATTCCGTTTGGTAGCGGTGTGCTGCGCGGTATCCTCCAGTTTAAAATTTGGCAGGACGGCCTTTGCCCACTCCAGATCCTGTTGGATCTTAGCAAAGTCCTCCTCCGACGCCTGTTCCCTGGTTATTGGGGCGGTTGCATTGCGCGTCAATATTCTTTTGGCCGTCCGCTTGTCGTTCGGACGGGCTTTAGACGGGTCCGGTCGAGTGAAGTCGACCGCCCTTTTGCTCACCACTGTGTCTGTTCCCGATTTGCTGCCAACTGACACGCCAATGAGATTGGTGGCTATGTTGGAACAAACCGGGGCAGACACAGTAGGATTCTGCTCTGCTGTAGTGCCGCCTGTCACAGCACTCCTCACCTTTGCCGTTTCCGTCTTCTTGCCAGCTGACACGCCAGAGGCCGAGGGCCTACTGGTGGCTATAATGCCGGCGGAAGACGGGCGTGCTCCAGTGGAAGCGCTGGAAGCTGCTGGCTTCTGCGTGCTCATGCGGCTTAGAACACTCTTTTTACCGGAGCTGGTTGCTCCTTCCGGCTTTCTTAGAGTACCGGGCTCTTTTTTGTTTAGGTTATTTTTGTTGTTGTTGTTCATCTTGTTATGATTCCCACGAGTTGCGGAGAAGGGGAACGGTCCACCCGGGCAGAGATCCGCAGTACCCGGGTAAGGCAAGAATAGAACAGGTGTTTGCCAGGCACCTGAGCCCTCCGTTCACGACTGAGATATATTTGTTAAACCTGGGCCCCCAGCCAGTCTGACCATCAGCACGGGTCGGATGACACCTTGATCCGGCCCAGGTGTGAGATGTGAGGGGTAGGATTGGGTAGGAACATGTGTAGGGATGGTGGTGTGTGTGAGACTAAAATTTTAGAAGGCGGTCAGACAAACGCCTCGTCAGTACAGTGGTAACGTCCGCAGTACCCGCTGGCTGTCCGGGACTGCTTATTTAAATATTCGCAGCTGACCCCCTACAGGAGGCCGTTCGCTATCCGCAACCTGCGACCCGTCCGGTGGCCTCAGCTAGGCCGCCCTCAGAACCACCTCACCAGCTCTAAAGGATACTTCGGATCCAGAACATAGACGACCAGAAATAGATTATTTGTATTTGGATTCAATGTCAACAGATTCAGCCATTTATTTTAATCTTCGAGGATTTTAGAAAACAGATCCTCATTTGCTAAAGTCGAGAGATCCTTGGTTTAAATGAAGTCTAAATTAGCTTTTTTAAATTCACGATCCAACGGCAACGAAAGGCGTATACAAGATTAATGACATAAATCATATAATCATAAATTCGAAATTCATGGCATTTTTTCAATTTTGCAGTCTGAGGAGGAATAATTTCCAATTTCCTTGGTTGAATTGAGTACCAAGGAAAATGGAAAAAAATTCTTGAAAATCTTATACTATTTGATAATTTAAAACACATCGAATCAGATTCAATATCTTATGATTTCAGGGTTTTTTTTTTTAAGGACATTAAATTAATTAAAGGCGAACATCTTAAATAAAAGACATAATCCGCTCGTAAGCATTACAATTACATGATTAGCGTCTCCCAGGTAGGGCATCATGCCACAGCTTTTGCTAATGGGTTGTTATGGCATGACATCTTTACAGCATGGTTCTTGGAAAACATGTTAATAACCTCCATAACTGAAGAAATATTTATTTTTCCTCACAAGAGGGAGGTTCCCGACCAAAGACCTCATAATAAAATTTAGTTTTGCTTGTAATGACATTATGTGTGTATTAGCAGCAATGCCCCATTTGGCCACTCTATATGTCCAGATGGGCATAATCATTACCTTGAAAAGCAGTACCTTGGAGCGTAAAGGAAGCTTGGATGATACCTTCAACAGCCACTGAAGTTTCTTGAATCGTGATTGGAGAGAGTGTCTAAGCACTCTGGTATGGAATTTGAACGTCAGTGATTTATCTAGTGTAAGTCCGAGGTATTTATGTTTAATCCCAATTGAGAGGCGGACCCCGTTTAGAAAGACTGGTGGACTCCTTTTTCTTTTCTTGGTAAAGTTGACTTGAACCGACTGGCAAGAAGACAGCTTGATGTTCCAAGACTTGGTCCAGGCCAGGAAAGACTTCATATATCTATGTGCGGGCATAGAGCAGCCCATGTGTGAGAAAGATTTGCACAAGAGCGCCGTGTCATCAGCATATAGTGCAATCAGGCAGTTCTCGTTACTCAAGGGTGGCATGTCAGCAATAAAAATGTTAAACAGCGGGGGGCTCAGCACACGGCCCTGTGGGACGCCCGCTCTGATGGGATGAAGCTTGCTTCTGGCGCCGTTTACATGAACTATAACGTTTCTGTCACGAAGCCAGCTAATTAGGACTGCAGATATACATGGAGAGAGGGTTCTTTTAAATTTAACGATAAGACCGTCGTGCCAGACTCGATCAAACGCTTGTTGGATATTCAGAAAAATGCCTGTACAGTATAATTTCTCATCGAAAGCATCAAGGATAAAGTCTACAATTCTGTGGAGTTGTTCTTGCGTACCATGATGATTCCTGCATCCAAACTGGAAGTCAGGAATTGCATTCGAGTCTTCCAATTCGATCCGTATGCGCCTAAGCAGAAGACGTTCGAAGAGTTTGGACAAGGTGAAGAGGAGACTTATAGGTCTGTACGAGTTTGGGTCGTCTATTGCCTTTCCGCTTTTGTGGATCATCGTGGTTAAGGCAGTCTTCCAAGCTTGTGGGAAATATGAATGAAGTATGATAGCATTAAAAAGATTCATAAGCAGACGGATCCCAGAAGGTGGAAATGCTTTAATGATTCTTCCATCTATTCCATCGATGCCTGGAGATTTTCTCGGTTTGATTAGCTTGATTTCAGATGAAATCTCCTCCACAGAGAAAGAGATAAAACTGGGAATGGTAATAGCCTCAGCTGCCAATCTTGTAACTTCTTGCGCTTCAATGTCTGATGAAAGTGTAAAAGGGGCGAATCTTTCCTCAAGTTCATGACCGAAGATGCTAGCTTTCCCTGAGTCAGACTTGCACCAGCCATGGCCGTTTTGGATAGGATAATTAGGGATCGTTTGCCGTTTGATACTCTGTCAAGTTCCAAACGTTAAATTCGGAAGGCTTTCGCACATCAAAAGATTGTCAAAGTGACGATTTCTGTCTTCTTGCAAGACGAGTCAGAGGCGCCTAGCGATCATCTTCCAGGTTATGTTATCCTCAAAATTAACATTCCTGAGCCATCTTCTGCGGACTCTCCTTTTCTCCACAATTAGGGCCAGAGCCTCGTCCGAGAGTGGAAAGTTGCGGCTGAGAAAATTGTTGTTTCCAGAGTCTAGTATATGAAAATCAGATCACACAGATGTTATAGACTGGTTCAAGTGGTCAATACAGCTATCAATTATCCACAGGGGAATTTAAGGTTCTGTCAGACTCCAAAACTTGGGCATGCTTGCGCTGAAAAAGCAACGTGTTTGCTTTTCTAGGGAGAAGCATAATCCTATTGCGACGAAAGACAGCATCATGTTCAAGAAATAGGATCAATGGTAGGTGATCCGAGCTGAGGTCCTCACGACTCTTCAATTATAAATTGTTTCCGGGGGTTCCTTTCTAGATGGCGAAGTAAAGATTACTGGGCGAACCGCGAGTGCCGTATGAAAAATATGTTGGGGCTCCTGTCGCGCAAATATTCCAGTTATGGGAAAGTGAAAGGTCGCCTATTCTTCTACCCCTCTGGCAAGAACATCTAGAGCCCCAAAGGCGATGCCTTGCATTAAAGTCGCCAGCGATGATGAACCTTGGGCCTTTTTATTTTTTAGATGTATTTATTTAGAATAGTAATCAGCCTTATGAAAGCTATTAATCCATTATTGCTGCTAAAGATTAGGCGTTATGTAGTTTTAATCATAGGAATGTGGGTAATAATAATAATTATAGGAATTCGCAAAACTTATGGTAATTTAGAAAGACAAAATAAAATATAAATGAAAGTTATAACAATCTTTCCCGAAGGTCGACTGGATGAAAACGTTTGAGACGTCGGATGTTTTCCGGGCTACATAGGGCCCTGGCTGTATTGTTTGGGTGCGACAGAAGTCTATCGGCATACCGACTACTGTGCCTATTCAGCTGATCGCCAATCAGTGTGACGTGGATAACCTTGGGCCTAGGCGGGTAATTTAATATCCAACATCTTGGATTCATCCAAAGCGTCTTGACGACCACCCGGTTTGAAATAAACAACGGCTAGCGTTAGCTCAGAGTTGTTTCCGAGGCTAATGGAGATAACCTGCGCGAAGTCATCGGAAAGAAAAAAGATAAGTGGTGGTGTATAATGTTAGTCCGTGCGATTAAGGCGGCACCACCTCGTCCAATGTCACTTGGGTGGATTGTGGAATATATTGAATAGCCTGGGATTTTGATGTATGTCCGGGAAGTAGTATGACTCTCATTTAAAAGCATAAAATCAATGTGTTCTTTTAATAAAAATTGAACTAGCTCCAGTCGATGGCGATTGAGGCCGTCCGCTGTCCAGATACCAATTTTAAGAGAATGCATTTCTGGTTTGTATAGAAAGCTCATTGAAGTGCCGACTGAGCATGTTCATGATAGAATTTACCCTATTTTCCAACGTCGATATTCTCTGCGTGAATTGGCCACCAATGCTTAACAGGAAGGCGCTGTTTTCTTTTCGAATTTGCGCTAGCTGGGCCATTAATCGTGACTCAACTAGGAGAAGCCCGGAACTAGCGGTATCGATGCCACTCTTACCGTGGGCTCATCAGAGCCTACACGAGCAGGCTAATCCACGTTTGGTGTTCTTTGCGGATTGACTTGGTAATTTGAAGAACAACCAGAGGCGGACTCATTGTTTATGTTTTTGTGGCCAGCTGGAACACGTTGTTGAATAATATTTTCCACAAATTTGGTCAGATACTGCTGAGCCGGTTGTTTAAGGATGGTGGATTTGATTTTAGACGGAGACGCAGTCAAATAAAATAATGGACTACCATCTTTTTTTAGATTGGATTGCAATTTTGTAAGCTGCACATGCCTGGGCTAAAGAACTCGTGAGATGGTTCTGAAGAGGCCTAGCTGAGGCTACCAGGCGGGTCGCGGGTTGCGGATAGCGAACGGCCTTCCGATGTCAGCTGCGAATAGCGAGTTCCCTCGTGAATAAGCAGTCCCGGACAAACAGTGGGTCGCTAGCAGTAGCTAGCGTACCGACAAGATGCTTGTGTCGCCGTCTTCAAACATAGCCTCACACAACCCCCTACACCCACACTATCTACCTACCACCATCCTATCCCCCACATCTTATCCCGGGCCGGTTAAGGTGTCATCCGGACCGTGCCGAGAGTCAGCCTGGCTGAGGGCCCGGGTTAAAAACGAGCTCAGTCTTGAACGTGTGAGCTCAGGCAAGTGGCGACCGCCTGTTCTAACCAGCCTTACCCGGGTATGGCGGATCTCTGTCCGGGTGGACCGTATATTTCTCCACAATTCGTGGGAACAATGAGGAAGAACAATAATAATATTTTAAAATCCCCGCAGGATATCCCAGCGGCCTATGTCGCAAGACATCATGAGGAGCGGCTTCTAGAGAGGGAGAGGCCCTCAGTGGTAGACCAACCTCCACATCCGGCTCCGATCAATCGGAGAGTGCCGCAGGCACCGCAGGATCATGTGCGTGGAGAACATGGCCAACAAGTATGGCAGGCCACTGCGTCGGCAGAAGCGCGCGGAAGCTCGGCCGGACCATCCCGACCGATGCGACCGCCGCTGAATGCCGACAGACAGGGACATCAGCAGCCGCGCGGCCAACCCGGACGTGCTGGATGACCCGAACAGGCGCAATTTGTGTGGTTCGCGGGTCAAGTGGTACCTGAGGTACCTCCAGCAAGGGCACCTTCCGGAAGAGGCCCTAAGAAGGGCTACGGAGCCGAAGGCAGCGCCGGAGCAAGCCAGAACACCCGCTCCAAAAGGCTCAAACAGCAGCCTCACGCCGCCGACCGGGACGCCAAAAAGGGCGTGCACCACGAAGGCGCCTCAAGGAGTAACAACCGCTAGGGCTGAGCAAGCGGCTGTGGATCACCCCAGCACCCAAGCGGTAGCTGCTGCAGCAGCAGTAGCACCTCCCCCAACAGCGCCCACCCAACCTCGCGCGTCGTACGCGACGATTGCGAAGAAGGTTAAGGTGGCTGTGTTGCCTGTGGATTATCCCCAGGTAATCCTCAGCCACAGGGAATTATCCGCGATAGAGGACGCCATCCTCGACGAGATCGAAGTCGCAGGATGGGACACTGCGCTCTCCTACACTGGCATTCACTTCCGTGTAGGCCACCTAGTCGTCGATTGCACCGACGAGGGGTCAGCCGATTGGCTGATGAGCGCAGCGCCGAGGCTACACTCCTAGAAGGGTGTACCCCTCGACGTAAGAACAGGCGAAGGCATACCCTCGCCACATAACATCACGGTCTTCTGTCCAAGAAGCGCAGATCGGTCAACGGATGCCTTGCTGAGTCTGCTGAGGAACCAGAACAATTTCGAGACCGATTCGTGGAGGGTATTGTCCCGGAGGAATGAGGGGGGTGGAGCCCTCTTCGTCATAGGGATTGACGAGGTGTCACGGGACACAATAGTGGAAAGAGGGCATCAGCTCTTTTTCCGCTTTGGGACGATCCCCGTGAGCGGCCTAAAGAGGCCAAAGAAAAAGGCGAAGACGAAGCCATTGGCCCAACCCTTCAGAATTCCTGACCCGGGACTGCGTCCCAATCACAGTCTAGGCGTTAGGAACTGCCACCACAATAGTGGTAGCGTCGGCGTATTTCGCAGGAGATGAGCCCTGCCCACCCCCGCATCGAAAGCCTATCATCGTGGGATGCGACGCCAACGCGCACCACGTTGTATGGGGAAGTACGGATATCAACCCCGGAGGTGAGCGCCTACTTGATTTTATATTCAAATATAACCTAGAGATAGGAAATGTCGGATCTTCACCGACATTCGTAAATAGGATCAGAGAAGAAGTATTGGACATTACCCTGATAAGCCCGTCCCTCAAGCCACACATACGGGACTGGCATGTATCACTAGAGGAGTCCATGTCAGACCACAGAACAATCCTATTCAACCTTAAGGCGAATATGGATACTAGCATAGCTATTCGTAATCCTAGGAAAACGAACTGGGAAATTTACAAGAGAAGCCTATCTCTCGAGCTAACCAGGAACGTGACTGGTATACCCAAACACCCACTGGAGCTTGAGTGGTATGTTAATAGTCTCAATAGTAGCATATTATATGCCTTTGAAAGTAGCTGTCCCCTGGGTAGACAACGTAGGGAAACAGACGCCCCATGGTGGAACGATCGCCTCGAAAAGCTGCGCGTTACCACCCGTCAACTCTTCAATAGAGCGAAGAGGGATGACACCTGGGACCTTTACCGTCAGAGTCTTACTTCCTACAACAAGGAGTTAAGAAAAGTTAAGCGGAAGAACTACAGAGACTTCTGTGAATCCATAGAAAGTGTGAATGAGGGCGCCCGACTGCACAAAGTGCTCTCAAAACGGGCGCCTGAGGCCAATATGACCCTGAAAATGAAAGATGACTCCTTCACCTCCCATAATATGGAGAAATTGAAACTACTGTTTGAAACGCACTTCCCGGGGAGTACCCCTATTGTGGATGACTGCGTCGAACCTGTCGTTCAACCCAGGCCACGTACCATAGATTGAGCAACTGCAAAATCTATAGTTACGACGGAGAGACTAAAATGGGCCCTTGCAACGTTCCAGCCCTACAAGTCACCAGGCCTAGATAGAATCTCACCTATCTTCCTACAGCAAGGACAGGATCAACTCCTTTCAAGCCTGAGGAAAATAATGAAAAGTAGCCTAGCGCTGGGTCATATACCCAGTGCCTGGAGCAGAGCTAGGGTGGTCTTCAACCCCAAGGCAGGGAAGAAAGACATCACCAACCCCAAGTCCTTCAGACCCATCAGCTTAAAATCGTTTTTATTGAAAACGTTGGAAAAGCTGGTGGACAACAATATTAGAAACACTCTGCTAAAGCAGAACCCGCTGCACCCAGCACAGCACGCATACAGAGCAGGTCGTTCCACAGACACAGCACTATACCAACTGCATAGAACGCTGAGGAAAGCAGTTGATACCAAGGAAGTGGCTATCTGCGCCTTCCTAGATATAGATGGTGCCTTCGACAATACGTCTCATGACGCTGTCCATGCATCTTTGCGTAGGAAGGGGGTAGGTGTGGTAATTAGCAGATGGATTCATTCACTGCTTAGAACCAGACAGGCCACAGCAACAATGGGAGATAGCACTGTTACAGTCACAACCAAGAGAGGGTGTCCCCAAGGGGGCGTATTGTCTCCCTTGCAATGGAGCATTCTAGTCTCTAGCAAAGGTGTACAATGCCAAGGGTATGCCGATGATATAGTTATCATAGCCGAAGGCAAGTTTGAGGAGTCACTCTGCGATATAATCCAACTAGGATTAAGGACGACATACGACTGGTGTAAGGAGGTTGGTCTCAACCTGAACCCTTCCAAAACAGTCATAGTCCCCTCCACAAGAAGGTACAAATTGCAGAGGATAAAGCAAATAGTACTAGCAGGAACTACCTTAGTAACCAGCAGGGAGGTTAAGTACCTAGGAGTTACCATTGATAGCAAATTGAACTTTGCATCACATGTTAAGAATACAATGGATAAGTGCTCTAGGGCACTATATATATATATACCTGCAGAAGTATAGCCGGAAAATCGTGGGGCACAGCGCCCCATATAATAAGATGGCTATATGTTATGATAGTCAGGCCGATGATCACATATGGGGTCATCGCCTGGGGAGACAGCACAGCTCGTCACCGTGCAGAAGCAACTACAAAGACTGCAGAGAATGGCCTGCGTCTGCATGACAGGAGCAATGCGCACCTGTCCGACAGCGGCCCTAGAAGTCTTAATGGAGCTAACTCCACTCAATCACACGATTGAACTCCAACGAATGGCAACCCTTCTTAGAATATCATCCATAGGAGTGGGTAAGAATGGTATTAGCAGGGAAGATGCTAACAGATTATAAAGAGAACTCCCCCTACTCAAGCAACCGAGGGATGAAATGACCGCCGAGCTACTCCTCGAGCGTCACTTCGAAGTTCATCTTTGTAACAAAAAGAACTGGACATCGCTAGAAGACATACATCCCATGGAGAATCATACAATCACGTGGTATACTGACGGATCCCTAACAAACCAAGGCACGGGCCTTGGGGTGGTGGGCCCTCGGATTAAATACCACGAACCTTTAGGCAGATACACCAGGATCTTCCAAGCTGAGGTATGCGCCATCGGGAGATGTGCTGAATTCAACATCCTACGAAACTATCAGAGCAGAAGCATAGCCATACTCTCTGATAGCCAAGCAGCAATTAGCGCTTTAAGCAGCCCAAAAATCTCTTCGAAGTTGGTTCGAAAAGTGCGAACCAAATTGGACCGACTAGGCAGGAAAAATAGGCTTGCCCTCAGATGGATCCCAGGGCACAAAGATATACCCGGGAACGAAGCAGCTGATGAACTGGCTAAGTTAGGAGCAGGAAACCCTCTGGTAGGCCCAGAACCGTTCTGTGACATAGGAAGACACACAATAAGAGAACATCTTATGATAGAAGAGGACAACAGAAGGCAGTCAAGCTGGAGAAATACACCAGGTCTAAGACAGGCCAAGTCACTCTTAGGAAACTATGATCTTAAAAGATTCAAGCAACTAATACCATTGGGGAAGAATTCACTTAGAATAGTCACCGGCCTTCTGACTGGGCACTGTAGACTGAGAAACCACCTAAGCAAACTAGGAATTGTAAGAAGCGGAACATGAAGATTCTGTGAAATGGGGGCTGAAACCTCATCACACATACTAACAGACTGCACTGCCCTTGCCAGAAGAAGAAACAGGTACCTGGGTGGGTTTTTCCTTCAGACAAACGATATAGGTACTCTAGATCCGACCAAGATCCTTGCATTCATGCAGGAGATAGGGTTGATGCAGGAGATAGGGTTAAGGCTTAGAAGGGGGCACAATAGATCTCATAGGTCGCACTGCAACGCCCCCCATCACTAATAATAATAATAAGCTGCACAACCAACGTAGTTGGCAGTGTGATCAAGGTTACAATTAGCACAATGGGCCGGAGAGTCCTTTGACTTTTTGCATAGGGATGTGAGGTGATCTGAACCGCATTTCACGCATCTAGGTGAGTTCCTGCAGAAGTTCTTTGAAGGGCCGAAGCGCTGACAACGGAAACACTGTAAGACACCCTGGCTCGAATTTAAAGGCTCAATAGTGACCACTGTGAAGCCTATTGTTTTAACCGAGAAAACTTCCTTAATATTCAGCTTACGATATATCTCCACGGCAAATAAATTCAAAGGGAGTTTTTCTTTGTTTGTAATATTGTCTCATGACCAAGTTTGGAAAGTTAACCCGACATGGATGAAAGTGCAGAACTTTAATGGATCCTACGAATGAAAAATTTCCATACTCTATCTTCTTTCAGCTGCCAAGAATGCCAGGTGTATTTCGAGGGGGGAGTAAGGCTTTGCAGATGTTTATGCCTTAAAGGGCATCAGTGGGTTCAGTTCTTTACCACGAGCTCTCTCACTAAGCAGAGCTTCCACTCAAAGGAATCTTTTCTTGCAAGTAAATCTCACACACGTGTTGTTAGCCAGGATTGAGGACTATGGGTAATGATTCGGTTGAGTGTCTGTTTTTCTTTATTTTTGTTTTGTTTTTCTGAACGTCGATGTACTACAGTTCATACAAGTGGCCCAACGACACCAAGCACGGGCTTGTTAACGGGCGGACCCAAGCATAAATGCAACCCACCTCCCGCCCAACCGACCGAGGGGTGCGGCTCGGCGCATTACTTACTAGATGGAAAACATTGTTATAGTTGGAGCATAAGATTCGAAAGGGGTTATGAATAGCATAATTCAAACTACAAGATTGAAGAGAAAGTGGACGAAAGTTTTTAGAACATCTAATGGGAAAAGCAAAACTAATTTGGCTGATTAATTTAGAAGAATCAATTTCCCCATTAATTAGTTTGTGTAAGAAAACTACAACAAGCATGGTTCCACGATCAGTAAGAGAAGAGTAAGAGTCTACTCCAATAAGAAGGCAAGTGACCATTGGGATTCCAGTTAAGACCCCGGAGTGCAAAGAGCAGAAATTGTTTTTGTACCGATTCTAATCTATACTGATGAACCTTGTACTGGGGACACCAAATATAAGACCCATATTCAAGAATAGGACGAACAAGAGAAGTATAAAGAGTTTTAGTAACATAGAGATTGTTAAATTACTTAGACCCACGCTTAATGAAATCCAGGGCACAAAGGGCACGATTAGCGGTGGAAGAGATATACTTGTCAAACTTAAGCTTGGGATCTATAAGGATACCCAAATCATCAACAGTCTCAATTTTAACAAACTGCTTACCATTAAAATTATAATTGTTAAAGATGGACAATTCGTCTGTAAAAGGACATTACGTTGTACTTACCACAATTAAGATTTAATAAATTTACCCGATACCAGGTTTGAAAGCTGTCAAGATCAGTTTGCAACCTTTGACCAGATAAGAAATCAGTAGATGACAGACAAACTATAACATCATCGGCATACACACGAGGCACACAATAGTGATTTACGACAGAAGGAAGGAACAGAGTAAATAATATGGGGCCAAATTGAGTTCCTTGTGAAACTCCAGAAGTAACTTGAACTGGCTCAGAGACTAAGCTTTTGAAATAAAACTTTTGGGCTTTAAGAGTTTAATCAGTAATCAGTATAAGTAATCATGTTTGCACTTTAGCTTGAAATCCCTTTATGACAAGAGATGTGAATTCAAATAGGTTAGTGGTAGTAATTCTATATTTCACAAACGTGTGCTGGTAGGATGAATTTATGTACTGCACAGATGTAAAAGTATAGAAGTTATTAATTTCTCAAAAATCTTAGGAATAGCAGACAACAAAGAAATACTCAACGTTAGACTTGATTCCTTTTTATGGAGAGGAATAATAAATGATTATTTTCAAATATTGGGGAAAGGGCACAACTCCACGGACAGTTTAAAAGGAAGAAATAATGGCTTTAAAATACCTTCAATACAGTACCTAAGCACGCAGCTTGGTACTTCATCAGGTTCCGGTGAAAATAAAGGCTTAATAGCCTTTAAATCACGTAGAAGCGAACTTTAAGTGATTAAAGGCCCAAGTATTAAAATATTAATATTAAGCTATGTAACATATACGGCTAAAGCTTCCTTAGAGCTCAACACGCAGCACACACATGTCAACTTATTCGTTGACATAAAATCCTTATTCTCGGACGCCATCAAATCCAAAAATGTTCTGGCTAGCATGGAAAAGGTGGATGCATTAAGCACTTCAAAGAGAGTGCTCATCGACTGGGCTCCCAGCCACCGGGGCATCAGCGGAAACGAAAGGGCAGACAAGTTAGCTAAGGATGGTGTGTAACTAACGACTGGTAGCGTCGATAATCTACCAATCTTCCTGCAAGCGATATATGCAGAACTCGAAAACCAAGCTCAATGGACAGTCATCCGCAGATGGAGAGCTGCGACGACATGCGGAACGGCTAAGATAATGTGGAACGCGCGAAACGCCAAGCAATCCCGCTTTATCTTATCGCTCCCACGAAAGGACTGTAGGACGCTGCTAGGTGTTCTAACGGAAGACTGTATGACAGTGACCCATGTAAAGAAACTCGAAATCACAAACGACGACAACTGCAGGAAGTGCAGAGAGCCGGGGGTACCCAAGACCCTGGAATACCTCCTCTGTATCTGTCCAGCTCTAATGAGAAGCAGACTCAACCATCTAGGATCACACACCTTCACTTCCCTTGAAAGAATGTATCGAGGAGTATATCGAGGACACCACTGAAGCAACTCTTTAAATTCGCAAAAAGTTTCTTTAAAGAATCTTAAACTTCGCAAGGGTCAAATATGCGAAAGCACTAAGGACCAGATGGTCTAAGTGAAGACACCCGTGAGGGTGAACTGCCGTCTTCACCTAACCTATGTATCACATATTATAAACACCTCCTTAACTACTTCTACATTTCCTGACAAATGGAAAGAAGTAAAAATTATACCATATCTATTTTATCATTTCTGTCAAAGGCTATTGAAAATTTAATGGCAAAACAAATAAACAAATTTTTGGAAATCAATCAACTTCATAATGATAAACAATCCGGGTTTAGAAAAAATAGAAGCCATACCTAAAATAGCTGAAGATATTAGGGAACGACTTGACAATAATGGTGTAACGTTTTTAACACTACTTAACTACAGCAAAGCATTTGAAACTGTTGACCACAATATACTTTGTACCAAACTCCCCAATTTCTATGTCCAAATGTATGTAAGTCGTCCTTTGTGTGAAATTAACGAATGTGTTAATATTTGTGACAGAGAGTTAGCAAAAATTAGCGTTTGCACTTGGCCTAAATTTAAGAAAATCCAAATGTCTAATCATCCACAAGAAACACTTTTAGTAGTGTACCGTTGCTAAAGCTTATATGATACGAAATTAATATTAAATTTATTATTGTGGTGCAGGCAGCTATGTTCTATATGGATTTGTAGGCTAAAATTGCATGGTCACACTTATTTTCAAAGCGCGCGGAAATAGTTCAATAAGGAGAAAATAAATCGATATGATAATAAAGAGGTGTGTGCCCTTTTACTTGATTCGGTGCATTGAGCCTTTTATATGTGGGACCACAGGTCCCCGTCGTACGAGATAAGACACAAAAAATATGATATTTGGGAAAAATTAGCTTAGGACATCAACCAAATATATGATCCTTCTTTATCACAACGCATCAGCCAAGAGCAGAAATTTTTTTTATATATTGTCGGTATATATTATCAGCACTCCAATAACTCAATAACTGTTTTTGTTTGCTCTTTTATTTCGTTTTCTGTCAAAAAACAAGATACGCCCACCTTAATATATTTTCAAAATATATTAATCCGCCTCTTATCGAAATGTTGGCAATCACTTGACAAAATACATTTTGGGATTTTTTTCCTGTCAGTATTTTTCTATTAGACCTATCGATTCTCACAATTTAATAACTAATTCAGCTGATTAGAGCCCTATGCTGTTGTCTCGCCTATACTAACGGAAAAGTCTTTCACTTCAAAATTATTATTAATACAACTGACATTATTAATGTCGTATCATAAGGGCATAAGCCTACCAGTATCTTACACTGCTTAAGCAAATAATTTCGGCTTCACTTTTAATAAAAACCTTACATGGAGCAATCACATCAATAAAGCTGTTGGGAAAACTTATGAATTACTAAGAACATTGTCTTTAACAAAGCACTTTTTGCCCATCAATAAAATATTATTAATTTCCAAAACGTGCTAAATACCGACACTTTTTTATGGTCGGTAATTAATGTTTGTTATAACAATATAGCGCGCTTTGTTTTCGATCTCAATATGGCCACGTTTTATGTTATGCCTTTTAATTAGCTGACCTAAGTATAAACAACATGATTATTTTTAAAACATTAATCTTCATGCACAAAATACTGTATAGTAAAGAACCCGCATATCTGCACGAAAAACTTAGATTTGCTACTTCCACGAGGGCAAACAATTTCTATACTTGCCGCAATCCGAACACACGTTGGTGATGATCACACACGATGGGATGAGCAGCTGCCCGAAATTCAGGCCTCACTACGAAGCGCGGTACACAGCAGCACCGGTACGTCCCCGTATTTCGCACTGTTTGGACAACACATGTTCACGAACGGCGGGGACTACAAGCTGGCACGCAGATTGGGGGCAATGAACGACGTGAAGGTGCAGAATATGAGCCGTTAGGACCGGCTGCATCTGTATAGAGCCAGAGTCCAGGAGACCATGCATGCAGCCTATGAAAAAGCGTCGAGACATTACAATCTGAAAACATGCAAAGTAACCTACATACCTGGACAAGAAATTTATAAGCGCAACTTCACGCTCAGCGACTTCCAACGCAACAGAAATGCGAAATTCTTCAGAAAGTACACCAAATGTGGTGCGAGCGCTCGGCACCAGTCTGTACGAGCTGGAGAGCATGCAGGGCGGGCCCATAGGTATTTCTCATGCGAAGGATCTAAAACAATGAATGCCCGGTTACTCAGTCGATAGAGCATCAGACTCCGTATCTTAGGGTATGGGCGTGGCCTACGTTGGCGCAGCACCAAAACATGAAACTTACCTCACAGCCCGATCTCCACTCCTGTTTTTGGAACAAGTCCGGCAAACCGTAGTGTGCTGTTACGGTCTGATACAAAGATAAACAATAATTGCATACAACAATTGGAATACAACACACAACAGACCATATTATCGATAACAGACGCCAGGAACGATAAGGCACCCATAACGAATAACTAGGACGGGTATGCAGCAAAAAGCGAGCAAAAAGAATTGTTGGGGTTTGTCGGAACAACTAAGCCGTTCATTTAGGGATCTAGTTAAAATGAATAGTTCCGGAAATGTAAGGGTTCAAGTTTTGAATGAAACTGCAGGAACGTATAGATTATTTAAAGTGGAAAAAGCCGGGAGTCGAGGTAAATCAACAAAAGTATAAGCATTATAGTGTAGTGAGTGAGTGATACAACTATATTTTCTTTTTGGGTGTCGTATAGTCGAAAATAGGCGACTAAGCCGGAGTAACTTGAGCCAGCAGCGTCGAAGGACAAGAAGATTGATCAGCAGGACCAATCGGCCCACAGGATAGGATTGGCCACCGCTCCTGGGTGGCCTTCGGTTTTTATACCATTTGTTTTATTTTTTGTTAAACAAAAGTGGTGCAAACCGCAGACCTTGTTGCGCCCCTAAAATCGATCAATGCTCGCCGGCCCCAGTACGAAGTCAATTTTTCTTTTAATGATAAGTAAATTTAAAAATTATTAATTGACCCTTCCACTGGCCTTCAGAATCATGCAATATAATTGCTCTTTAAGCGCCTTAAATAACCTACATATACACACATACATATAAATTGAAGTATTACTATTTAAAATAGCTGCCTTCTGCACAATATCCACAAGCGGGTGAGATGTATATGATTTGAAGCGGATACCTACAAGAATTGGGAGTTGGCAAATGTATATAACGGCCAACTCATGGTGGGGAGGGCTACGTTGCCGTGAATAAAAACAGCCGTTCACGCGAAATAACCTCCGTATAGTGGTTCGTTTAACGGCCATGTTTTTTTTAAAAGTAACTGAAATTTTTGAGTAGTACGAAAGAAAAATATTATAAATTATCATGTCGACCGACTCGTTTATTTATCGAGGTCTTACTCATCCAATCGATAAATGGACTGGCAGCATAAATTCGGAATATAACGCAGCTATAGGCATAAAGACTCTGAAAGACAATTCTCTATATATGCTATTCACACCTGGAACCAATTTCGCTATCCTTTATTAGCTATTTTATTTAGAACAACAACCATTCCTTCAATTAATAATAATAATAATATTAACTAATAATGATAACTTTAAAATTAAATAATATGAACTATAAACTTATATATGTTAAGTCTAAAAGACTAAAATGTAAAATTCTGTTTAAAAAAAAATTGTATAATTATAGTGCCCTAACTTATAAGCTTTAGCTTGTAGCACTAGGAAATATCAAATAAATAAATAAGTAAAATAAATAAATAAATTTATTCCCTGATCTAATTTTTCATACATTGCTATAAGAATAACATTAGAGGCTGTAGGTTACAGTTTCAGCGGAATCCTAAAAGGATTTATAACTTCGTTATAGCGAAGTGTGCGTCATCAACACTACCATCAACAGTATTTTTTGAAAAATGAGACAGCTGACTCAGGCTGTCGCTTATCCTTTTGCCGAGTTTTTTCAAACGACGTATAGTTCACAACCTTAAAAATGGCTTTCACCTTATCCTTATCATGTAATCAACTCCAAATGCATTTTTGGCCTTTAAAGGCCATTAAGCCCGTATTTTTATACTATGTTCCCCCTCCCCCACAAATCGGTACATGCTATCCCCAAAATACATTTTTTACAGGGGTAGATCTCCCACATTTTTATAGCTGGAGTCATAAAATTTGGCATGCAGACTAATGTTGACCCCTGGACAAATCTGCATCAAAAAATTTTGGACCACACCACCCCCACCCACCCCAAAGGAGCAAAACTTATATCTCCCAACCCTGTACAGGTAGAGTCATCAAATTTGACATACAAGCTACGGTTTTTTTCGCGTCTCTTTCTGAACTCACAAATAACCAAATTATATAGGACTGGGAATATAGTATTCTGCAGTCGGGTTCGTCCGACTGCAACGTTCTTACTTGTTTTGATTCCTTTTGATTCTTTCGGACGTTGATGTACTAAATGGGCAGTACATTTAATTGGCCCAAACGACACCAAGCACGGGCTTGTTAGCGCGCGGTCCCAGGCAAAATGAAACCCACCTCCCGACCAAACGACCGAGGAGTGCGCCGCATAACGTGCGGTAACGAAGATCGCGGAACATATGAATAGATTCAAACTAAATAAAAGTTCTACATAAACTAAACAATAGACGAAAAGTAACTATAGATTACGCAGATAACACAAAAGTAAGGTTCTGCGTAAGGAAATAGAAGTAGTAGTACATATTAAACGATAAAGGTTGTTATAATTAGAACACAGAATACGAATAGTTAGTATTACAAGCTTGAAGACAAAGAGGAAGAAAGTTTATTGAATTTGTGATCGGAACTGCAAAACTAATATGGCTGATTAACTCAGAAGAATCAATTTCCCCATTAATTCGTTTTTGTAAAAAAATTACACCAAGCATGGTTCTACGATCAGAAAGAGAAGGAAGATTTATTAGTAAAACTCTACTACGATAAGAAAGCAAGCGAGTATTAGGATTCCAGCTAAGACCCCGAAGTGCAAAGAGCAGAAATTGTTTTTGTACCGATTCTATTCTATACTGATAACCCTTGTACTGGGGACACTTGATAGAAGACCCATATTCAAGAATAGGTCGAACAAGAGAAGTATACAGAGTTTTAGTAATGTAGCGATCGTTACATTCTTTAGACCAACGCTTAATGAAACCAAGGACACCAAATGCACGATTAGCGGTGGAAAAGATATACTTGTAAAACTTAAGCTTGGGATCTAAAAGGAAACCCAAATCATCAACCGACTCAATTCTAACAAGCGGCTTACCATTAAGAATATAACTGTTAAAAAAGGGCATTCGCCTGTAAAAGGACATTACGTTACACTTACCACAATTAAGATTTAATAAATTTACCCGACACTAGGCTTGAAAACTGTCAAGATCAGTTTGCAACCTTTGACCAGATAAGAAATCAGTAGATGACAGACAAAGCTTAACATCATCGGCATACATCAGCACCCGAGAGTAATTTACGACAGAACGAAGGTAGTTTATGAACAGAGATGCCAAGATGACTTGTGGTACTCCAGAAGTAACTTGAACAGACTTAGAGACTAAGCTTTTGAAATAAACCTTTTGGGACCTAAGAGTTAAATAGTTGGAAATCCAAAGAATTAAGTTATTTGGAAATCCCAGAAGATGAAGATTGTGAAGTAAAAGAGAATGATTAATAGAGTCACAAGCCTTACTGAAATCAGTGTAAATAACATCTGTTTGCATTTTAGACTTAGAAATACCTCTATAGTTCTCAACATTAGACTTGTTTCCTTTTTTATGGAGAGGAATAATAAATGACTCTTTCCAAATAATGGGGAAAGAGCACAACTCCACGGATAGTTTAAAAAGAACAAATAATGGCTTTAAAACACCTTCACCACAGTTCTTGAGCACGCAGCCTGGTACTCCATCAGGTCCCGGTGAAAATACAGGCTTAATGGCTTTTAGAGCACGTAGAAGCGAACTTTCAGTGATTAAAGGTCCGAAAATGCAATTGGAGCCATTTAAATGATAAGGATAATATGAAACCATTTGATAAGGTTGATAAGTCGTTTAAAAAAATTCAGCAAAAAGATAGCAGCGATATCTGAGTCAGCCGTTTTTTTTTTTTTTTTTTTTCAAAAAATACAGTTGATGGAAGTGCTGATGTTCTACGCTTCGCATTAACGAAGTTATTAAGCCTTTTAGAATCCCGAGGAAGAGCCAGATTCCTTGATCTTTTTGTACAGTCTCGACTCTCTATTTTTTTAAATTATCAATTCGCGTGTAAACCACACAGGTTTGTTAGACCTACGAGGGTTACAAAGCGGGACACAGGAATCAAATAATGAATTTAAAGTAAAATAAAAATATTCGATTGCACAATCCATATCTCTAAACATGTACAGCTGGCCACTTAAAAATATGATTCTCGAAACTTCATAAGAAATTTAAGATTTTCAATAATTTTTATTAAAATATTAAATACTAGCAGGTAATACCCCGGCCTTGCTCTGCGAAATATTTCGATGCACATTGTATTACTTTGCATTTGACTACTATCGCTAACCGTAAGAAATACACAGAAATACGGAATCACAGTTTTCCCTCCCGTGGGGGTATGAAACTAAATAGTTAAGACACGTGACTAATGTTTTTTGTATAAGGCTATAAAAATGTCTTTGAAGCCGATCTAACTAAACAAATAATCCCACTCATTTGTTCTTGCCTTCCATTTCTCGCCCCTGGCGAAGCGCAGTAGATTTTCCAAAATCATTTGGTATTTGAAACCAATTCTAATAATAATACTGAAAGTAGAGACAGAAGCTTTCCAACACATGTGTCGAATTATTTAATGTGAGGTGCTTTGAAAATTAGTATCAAAATAATTGGATGATAAACAGAAAAGTTTGAAAATGAGTTTGAAGTCAATCGGACTGATCAATAAGTTTCATACAACAGTTTTCCGCGAATTATCCGACCGTGGGGGTAGGTTTTCCAAAATCTTTGACTACCGCGCCTATTAAGTTTTCCTATAGAACAATGAAAATGAGTTTAAAGCCAATTGCATGAAAAATTAAAAATGTCGAATGCCAGAGGTTTCCGCCGATTTTCCAACCATTTCCAAAAATCGCTGATACACGTGTCGAGTTATTTAATGTGTAGAGCTTTGAAAATGAGATTGAAGCCAATCGGACGATAATCAAAAAAGTAAGTTTCATTCAACAGTTTTCCACGCATTTTCCGACTTAGGGGGTATACTTTCGGAAATCTTGGGCACTGCGCCTATTATGTGTTTGTGTAGAATCGTGAAATTGAGTTTGAAGCCAATTGCATGATAATTAAAAATGTCGAGTGCCAGAGTTTTCCACCGATTTTCCGACCACGGGGCTGAATATCCTAAAATCGATGATACACGTGTCGAATAATTTTACGTCAAGAGCTTTGAAAATTAATTTGAAGGTGATTTGACTAAAATTAGACTTTCGCCCATACAACCGTGAGACCCCAATTTTCCCAAGTTTTTAGCAAAATCGGTGAAACATGCGCCAAATTAATTTTTATGTAGATCTTTGAATATGAGTTGGAAGCCGATTGGATGGTAAACAAAAGGTTTCGTACAACAGTTTTCCGGGATAATCCACGCTTGTGGTGGAATTTTCCAAAATCTTAGTGTGCACTTTCATCATAGATGGATCCTACTGTGAAAATTTCAGCATCCCAGCTCATATGGTTTGGACTGTTCTATGATTGCCAATAAGTCAGCACGAACTTTCTTATATATAGATAGCAAAGTGAATTCAACTTACGCCCTAATAATAAACTAGTAATCGATTGCATCACTAGACAGCCACAAATGCTGTTAAATAAATCACACATAATTATTTAATTATAACGAGTATTTTTTAATATAAAAGATGTAAGGTGTGATACAAAGTTTAATGTATGTTTGCTAGAAGCTAATACATTTATATAGACTTAGATTTTAGACCTATTAAACAATTTTCTGCTGCTACTGATGATGATAATTTCGATGTTTATGATGATCATGCTGCTGCCGTGGGTTGTTTGTTCTGCAGATCTTGTTCATGTTCATATGTATGTACATACACATGATGTTGCAGCAGAGTTTGCGTCGTAACTCATGGCTTATTCCTTAAGGCTGGTAGATGCATCCCAATTTGCATGTACTCTGCGGCCTAATGTCCACAGACTCCGGATCCGTTTACCGGTAAGTTCATCTGCGCGCGGTGGCATTGCAGTGCAGCAAAAGCTTTCTGTGGTTGCGCCTTATGCTTAAGGTGCTCTTTTACCTCCAATTTTTTTGACAAGCTCGGTCGACCAGGAGCTCGTGCCAACAAATTTATAATAATAATAAATAAGATAAATAAGAAATCAATGGATTTAAGTTTCAATATATATTTTGCCGGTTCCCCCGGACACTTACGTTTTTACAATACTATTACTTAAATTTACGACCTCGTTGCCGCTTGTAATTTGCCAAGTGCCTGTGGTTCCAGTGGCCCAATATTTTCTTCAACATGTCCCGTTCGCTAAGCGCATTGTGACTCAGCAGTTCCTATACTATTGGTTAGTCTCGGTGCCGCTGTGCACGCGGTGTGCCTATATATAGTTATACGAGTGGTACACCTCCGGTTTAGACCTGGATTAGGTAAGGTTAGGTTGCGTAGAACCGGTTGGCCACCACATGGTGGTCCCACATAGACCGAGCAGGTCCTTAGTGTCGCCGGATACTGAAAGTCGTTAGGAGGTTTGTTGATCCTGTAGGATTCGTGTGCACTTGGCAAACGCCAGCAGCGCATTGGGAATGTGTCTGGCCGCTTCTTCTAGTGATGCGAGCCAGTATTTGTTGAAGTATCGATGTCTTAGTGTTGCGAGTGCTGGGCAGCTGCATATCAGGTGTTCCAAGGTTTCCACAACTCCCGGTTCTTTGCATATCCAGCAGCCGTCTTCCGATAATATCCCCAGCTATTTAGCATGAGCTGCTGCTAGGCAATGTCCAGTTAATACTCCTATCATTAATCTGCAATCTTTCTTTTCCAATGGAGGACACCCGCAATGATTTTATAGCAGCTTGGCTGTCTACGAATAGAGCGACTTCTCCTGCTTTCCTTATTGCGAAGTATTCCGCCTGGAATATGCTGCAGTAGTAGGGCAGCTTGTACGGCAACCTTATTTCCGGTTCTGCACAATACACGGCCGCACCTACTCCTGTATCCATTTTTGAGCTATCGGTGAATACCTTAATGGCATGTTGGTCCAGTCCAGTACACCAATTTTCTGATCCCATTGACGTTTGCGTTTCTTTGAAGTTAGCTCGAGGAGTCACGTAGTCCGTGCTACTTTGCAACTCCCTTCCAATCGAGCTGTGTCCAAAACTTTGGAGTGCCATGTTACCCGTTGCACATAGACGTTGGGAAGTCCTCTGAGCAGGCAGATGCGCGTGTATGGCCAGGAGGTTGACACACAGTAGTGTTTCGAGTGCCTTGGTTGCAGTGGACCTCAACACCCACTTGATACAGGCAAGTGCCTGTCGCTGGGTCCTTTCCATCAGTTTCAGGTATGTGGTCTTCTTCGTAGCTTGCCACCATACCAGGACGCCGTATAGTAGTATCGGCCGCACTACTGTGATGTAGATCCCATGCATTAGTCGTGGTGACAGGACCCAAGTCCTACTTAGCATCTTCTGCGATGCGTAAAGCGCGACTGTTGCCTTTTTCACCCCGTTTTCAACATTGAGTCTCCATGTCAGTTTTCTTTCCAGGACTACTCCGAGATATTGGACATTTGTTTTGGGCGCGAGCAGTATTCCGTTCAAACTTGGCGGGTTCCACCGCGGTACCTTGTATCTCTTAGTAAAGAGAATGAGGTCCGTCTTTTCCGCGTTGACGTTAAGTCCGGCTTCGGTGGCCCTTCTTAGAATTTCCTGTAACGTATATTCCATAACTGAGCTGAGGGTCGATGGACATTTTCCCGTTTTCCCATTTTTAAATTGTTTGTCCACCACTAGATTCCATAACAGGGGAGACAAGACTCCACCTTGTGGTGTACCTCCATGAGCTTCCTCTTTGATGGTGGTGGTTCCCCATTCGGCCTTGACTCTTGCCGAGTGGGATGTTGTGGCTTTGCCACTATAAGCCTGTAGAGTAGGCTTCTGTGTAAAAGGTTTGCGACCCTCGCTAATCTTGTCATCAGCCCAGGCCAGCTTGCTCCTCTCCTCGGGTTTGAGGTTGCCGCTGCCGCTGAGCCGAGCCCCGATTTTGAGAGCCGCTTTATACTGTGCCTTGGCTCTCATGCCCTCCTTTCTCCGCTTGAGCCCGACCCTACTAGAGGTACTGGCACCCGGCTGATCAGGGGAAAGCAGAAGCTTATTTTCGGCTTCCGTCGATATGCTTTCGCCGTGCGATTCGTAGTCCGAATCTGTATCGACTACGGCACCGCTACGCCACAGCTTAGTGTTAGTTGGTTAGTGGTAGTATATCTATATTTCACAAACCCGTGCTGGCAGGGTGAAATTTTGGATATGGTGTTCGCTCCACAGACACGGCATTATAATGACGGCTGGGTGTGTCGCTAGGCCAGCTGTTGCAGTCCCGTGATCCTGTAGCCGGGATCTGGCTGCTGCGAAGGTACTAGGGTGCAGGTCCAGCTTCAACAGTGTGCCTCTGTGACGTCGTAGCGGAACGCTTGAGCGAGGTGGGTTCGACCCGTCGTGTGACTGGGTGGCTCACAGGTGTCTCCTCCGTGCTTATCTCCATAGGTGTCTCGGCCGGCTACTGCTCTGTCGTCAACTCCTTTTGGGAGACATACCCATAAATTGCTTCATAGGTGGGCGGCGGTGACTCCGAGGGTTCCCCGGACCCGAAAGCTGGCGTAGGATAGTCATCGATGAAGTGTTTTGATCTGTTAGGCGGAACCTCGAACTCGTCTCTGCTGCTATCGCTGTGGATCTCGATCACCTCCTACCGATTATTACCCGCAATCTAACGCATTGTCTCCTCCACGGTGACCTCTCTATCGGTGGTCGGTTGCGTGAGCCCAGCGTAGCCCTGTAGCGGTTCGGGTGACCGGTGCCGTCTTAACGGACTCACCGTGCGGTGTGTCAACCGCGGGAACCGTCTTCTCGTGCTTGATGGGCTCACATTCAGGCCCTGCAGGTCCAATGTGTTTGGGCTCAAGTGTCCCCACCCCGGTGGACTCCGTCCTGCGACCTCCAAGCCCACCCAGGACATCTGGTAGTGATTCCAAGATGGCGCGAGGAGGGGATCTTGGTGGTGGTTGGGTTACAGTGACCAGCAAGCTGTCCCGGTTAGTTATGACTGCCGTCCCCTGTGCCCGTGGGTAGAATCGTGGCGTGACAATGAGTGTTAATGTTATAATTAAGATGCAGAAAATTTGAAGGCTCGGTTGGTAAACTGGGTCCAATTGTCGCAGACGAACGTTGGAAGTACTCCAAATCGAGCTAGTATTCTTTCTCGAATTGATCGTTCGAGATGTGCGGTGGTCTTCGTAGGGGTGCTAATTTCACCCATTTGCTGAATAGATCGAAAAATACCAAAAGGACCGTGCTGCCTCGTTTAGATCCGGGCAGCGGGCCCATAAAGTCAGCGCAGAGAATGTCGAATGGTTCTTGCACTTGACGTTAGCACATCCTACCATGTGGTTTGGGCTGGCTCACCTTGTGTTTCTGACAACTGCTGCACTTGCGGTCGCACCTGGCCACGTCGCGGAAGAGGCCCGCGTCAAAAGTGAACGTAAAATTGATATTGCAGAAGCTCCAACGCCCAGCGTGCGATCCGGCCGGTGCGTTTATTAATGTTATTAAGCCACTTCAATGCTAAGTGGTCCGTGATGACGTCGAAGCTGTAGCCCTCTAGGTAACACCGGAGTTTGCGGATAGCCCAGATAATGGCTAAACATTTATTTTCCGTTGTGGAGTAAATCTCCTCTGCTGCAGTCAGACGTTGGCTGGCATAGGGTATGACGCGTTCTTTTCCATTTATTTGCTACGTTAACACGGCGCCCAACCCACAGTCGCTGTAACGAGATCTGCTCATTAAAAACTGGACATGCCAAGATGGGGTCCTCCGTAAGTCATGTTTGCAGTTCCTCGAAAGCCTGTTGCTGTATCAGTCCACTCCCATTTACGACTCTTCTTCACTAGTGTGAACATGAGTTGAACGATATTGGCAAATTTGGTACAAGGCGTCTGTACCACGTAGCAATTCCTAACCAGCCGCGAAGTTCTTTGACTATAGTCGGTTGTTTTTAGTTCTCTGATAGTGGCAATCTTCTCCGGGTCAGTGTGAACGCTGTATATTCTCTGCTCACCACTGACATGGGTATTTGCCAGTGTCCATTCTTAAGATCTAACGTTGAAATATACTTCGCGTTCCGTACTTTCTCTAGGATATGGCTTATTCGAGATAAAGGGTAAGCATCCGGGATAGATCGGGCGTTCAACTTCCGCAAGTCGACGTACATTTGGATATCGCCCGTCTTTTGCCCATAAGTACGATAGGTGCGCTGTGGGGGCTGCGTGATGACTCAATGCGATCATCCCGTAGCAACACGGTCACCTGGTCATCGATGATCCATTGCATCGCTGAGTTTTGCGGGTAGTATCGTTGCTTTATAGGGCGGTCGTCTCTCATAACGATTGTCGACGTCGCACCGATGTTTATCCGGGTTGTGTTGTCGTTGGCTGACGGGATTGGTACGGTGGTTGTTTCGCCTGGGTCTGAGTTGTCATTGTCGCGTTCGTTGACCTGATTGCTCGTGTTGTGGATTTCTTCTGATTCTAAACCGTGGCTTATTGCTGAGCAATCTTTTCGGTCGCAAAACTCCGTGTGGCCCCGGTATCAATTGAAGCTACCAGTGGGATTCCTTATACCATAATCCCGGGCACGACGCGGCACTCCTCGTACCGTAGCAGCGACTTTAGTGGTGGGAGCTGGCCTGCGTGTTCTCCGTTCGATTCTCCTCTGGGCGGGCACGCTGCTTGTTTCCCAACGCCGACAGCAATCTATGGTTTGTAGTCGCCGGCGACCACAATCTCAACAGAAAAAAATTCTGGAATTATGACACTCCCTTGCAGAGTGTCCGGGTTGCGCGCAATTTCTGCAAGCTCGTCGTATATCCACCATTGATTTCTGCTTAAGTGCTAATTGGCTACTGTGGTCGGTCCTCCTGGGTGCAGATGCTCCTTCGTTGGCGGGGCCTTCGTTCTCGCTCCTATCGCGTGCCATGGATAGATTGGGGTATGATGCTTGTTGTGTCGGTGGCTGGCATTGGCGAAAAGGCGTATATGATGGAAACGTACTTGTCCTGTTGCGGTAACGACCATTTGCGCATGGCGAGCGGCATCCCAGCGTTGTGTTCGGGACGTACGGTGGAACTTGCAGCTGAGGTTCGGGAATCGAGTTCCCTGGTACCCTTAGTTGTTGCGAAGTTCCTGTCTGCTTTCTCCCGACGCTGGTGAAACATTTTGTGAGCGGAGCCCCGTTACTTTAGGATACGGTATCGGTGCGTTCCCATTAAGTGCCTCCAACTCCGCTAGTAGCGAAAGTGGAAAGGCGACTTCGTAATTTCTCCACCATATCTCCTACATCGAGAGAAAACTCTTTGAGAATATCCTGTAAATCGTTCTTCCGCCGGCAGCTTATCCACTGTAGACCCATGATGCAGACTCGTTAGATGAATATTCTCGATGACTTGATGATAAATGTTGATGGCGTCGTCAACGACGATCCTGTTTCCTCGGTCGGCAACGATGAGCAATACTAGCCTATTCGTGCCTGGCTTCGTGTCCCCTCGCTTGCTCGGCCAAATAAAAAAACAAAAATTAAGCAGCCCTACGTTGACATTAATGCTTGCAGCTAGGTGTCTCAGAATGCGGCTAGTGCAACAAGGAACGAAAAATTCTAAGCTTTCGGCTTCTACGTTGACTACTTTGCTAATAATTACTTTACTTCTTGCTTCTTTTCTGCCCTATTTCCTCTCTACACAGTTATATATATTTTTGACTGATGGGGCTTTAAGCCATGAAAGATGTAAGTTTCCCCTACTAGAAATTGCCAATTAGCAGTCCCTTCTCAGGCGCCATTTGTAGGGAAGAATCTCGGGCTGGGGTATAACTCAGTCTGCCCAAGGCCACTTCCAACAAAATGTATAGTAGTGCTGGGACTGACTGGCGTTAGAAATCGCGGACCCTAGTAAAGATGACAATTAGAATCGCTAATACTATAACTAGTAGGAAGAAAAGTCGCAGGCTACGCTAATATGCCCGCTGCATTTCTCTGTCGGTATGCTCGGGGAAGGCTTAAAGAAACAGCCAACACTGACAGCACAACTCTGTAGGCTGGAAACAGAGTATCCTGACCACCCACCTAGCGAAGGCTTGGAAACAGCCAAACAGGACAGAACTAGTATTCCGTCCGTGCCAAAGGCAAAGTGCTATTCCCGAGGGTCGTGCCTAAAGAGCAGGCTCTTAAACTACTCAAATGGCAGAACCCTGACGTACCCACCGCTGATTGGCAGGTCATTCATGTCGCTAAGCCTGACAAAAAGGGACAGCACATGATCCTGAAAATTAGCAAGGAAGACGAGGATCTGCTTTATCCTAGGTACGGGAAGATGGCGTGGGGCGTGGGTAGTGTATACCTGCGTCTCAAGAAACGCCACCCCCAAGACAACAACGAAAACACTTTGATGGCTGGTGAGGTGGAGCAAGACTTGGGCCTTGCGTCTATGGTGGAAGCTACCCACAGCCTGGAAATCGTGGAAGTGGCCACTGAAGCCACGCCCGAGGACCAAAAGATGGAGGACAACGAGGATGGCGACACGACGTTGGTAGTCGAGCCATCGCGAGTGAAGAAATCCAGCAGCCATGCAGCTGAAGGTCCAGCTCCACCTTCACAAAAGTAAGCTAGCGTCGGCGGAGCTCCTTATAGCCCTGGAGCAGGGGTCCCCCGATGTTGCTTTAGTCCAGAAACCTTGGTTCGTAGCGGGAAACAAGGTATCTGGGCTAAAGTCCGCTATCTACAACACGTTTCACTCGTCAACAGTAAGTAGGAATAGAACAGCTAGTAAGGAAAGGCATCTACTCTTACCTTATGTCTAATTACAGTACTGATGATCTCACAGTTGTGGCGCTAGAGGGTAACAAGGATGAGCCCACGCTCATAGCGTCCTGTTACATGGCGCAAGACAGGGAGGCACCACCCGATGAATTCAGGAGACTGACCGCGGAGGCAGGCCTGCGGAGGCAGCCCCTAATTGTCGGAACGGACGCCAACGCTCATCATACTGTGTGGGGCAGTCCGGACATCAACGAAAGAGGTGAGTTTCTCCATAACTTCATATTACAATCTAGTATAAGGATAGCAAACGTTGGGGGTGAGCCTACATATGTGGGACCCACGTCTTCCAATATCCTAGATCTTACACTTGCAGCCGGAAATAGTACACAAGTGACGGAATGGAGGGTTCTCGATAAACCCTGTATACAGAAACCCCCGGAACACAAACTGGGAGAAGTTTGTAATAACGTTGGGAAGGAAGATACTCACACCACCCACAATCTCATCAGAAGATGATATAGGGAGGTCCCTGAAGACTCTCACACATCACCTCATTACTGCGTACCACACTTCGTGCAAGCCATCAAAAAGCAAAAGGAGGACCAGGAAACCGTGGTGGACTCCAGAGCTTAAAGCACAAAGGAAAGATGTACAGGATCTCTTCAAGCTTGCAAAACTAGCCAAAGAAGAGATTATCTGGGACGAGTACAAAATTTTGCTACATAACTTAAAAAAAAAAGGTTCGGAAGGCAAAGAGAAACACATGGAGAACCTTCTGCTCTAGGATAGAGAAGGTCACAGAAACGGCGAGACTCCGGAAGCTGCTTTCTAGACAGCCAACCATACAGAGTCAGCTATAAACAGATGATGGACGATGGGCAGAAAACTTTTTTGCATATACGTAAACCCCCTTTTTCCGCAGCAGACAATATCGATCACACACATATGCTGTGGTGCTTGAACAACGAAAGATCTTTCATCGTGGGAGTTCAAGTGATGTAAGTGATGTAAATATCAGCATTTCAATTTATTGGTGTGAGTAAATTTTTTTTGGCTGCGAGTTAAAATTTGCAAATCGTTAGCATGCGCGCGCTTAATTAAGGCAGGGCAACACTGCTTGTCAAGTACGGTAATATATTTTCGTTGATCCGAAACAAATTATTTCTCAAATAGAAATATATAGACAAGTCAATTTTCTGGTCGGCTCTCCGCCAAAACGGCGAAAAATATACCACAATCGCGAGTGAAATAAGCGAAGGGTCTTCAGCACGTAGCGCTGTGTACTTTACTGTAGGCAGTGTGTAGGGAGTGTGTACACTGCCACTGCACCAGTGCTGTAAATTACTTTTAGTCGTGCGTTTATTTCAGAAGAAACAATTACACGATACTGCGCGCGTACAATAGCTTCGGCGCGTAAAATTAACTGGCATTGTATCGATACCTCTCGATACTACGAGGTATATGCGAATGTATATGCTCCATCACACCGAAGAAAATCCAGTAGGCAATTGACTCGTTCTCGAGCTACAAATTCCCTGGACTGGACGGAATTTTTCCAGCGATGCTGCAGATGACCAAGCATTGGATCATCCCATGGCTGTATCCACTGTTTGAGGCATGTCTGCAACGCGGCTATAGGCCTGTGGCCTGGAGAACTGCATGGATCGTGTTCCTGCCCAAAGCAGGCAAGGTCAGTCACGTGCAGCCGAAGGACTACAGACCTATAAGTCGCAAGCTCATCCGTGGAGCCAGCCAACCAACATGCCTACAGCAAAGGGAAATCGGTGGAGACAGCGCTACATTCCCTGATAGCTTATATAGAAAAAGCCCTTCACCACCAAAAATACGCACTGGGAGCATTTTTAGACATCTCCAGTGCATTCAACAACGAATCAACTGAAGCGATAATGCGAGGCCTGACAGCCACAGCATCCCACTCGGTAATACACGCGTGGTTACAGAACCTGTTGATCTGCAGGAGAATCAAAGCCGAACGGGGAACCACCACCATAACAAAGGAAGCTCATGGAGGCACGCCACAAGGGGGAATCTGGTCTCCCCTGTTATGGAATCTAGTGGTGGACAAACTACTCAAAAAATTCTACAGGAAAGCCCCAAAGATAATTGCCTATGCGACTATGCCTATGCCTATCGACCCTCAGCTCAGTCATGGAATACACGTTACAGGAAATTCTAAGAAGGGCCACCGAAGCCGGACTTAACGTCAACGCGGAAAAGACGGACCTCATTCGCTTTACTAAGAGATACAAGGTACCGCGGTGGAACCCGCCAAGGTTGAACGGAATACCGCTCGCGCCCAAAACAAATGTCCAATATCTCGGAGTAGTCCTGGACAGACAACTGACATGGAGACTCAATGTTGAAAACGGGGTGAAAAAGGCAACAGTCGCGCTTTACGCATCGCAGAAGATGCTAAGTAGTACTTGGGGCCTGCTCAAAAATGGATGCAGGAGAAGGGGCGGCAGTGTATTGTGCAGAACCAGAAATAAGGCTGCCGTACAAGTTGCCCGACTACTGCAGCATATTCCAGGCGGAAGTCTTCGCAATAAGGAAAGCAGCAGAAGCAGCTCTATCCACAACAACTATGAACGAGCGAATAAACATATTCGTAGATAGACAAGCTGCTATAAAATTATTGCGGGCGTCCTGCATTTGTTCCAAAAATGTCCTGGCAAGCAGGGAGGCTTTAGATAATCTAAGCACTGCTAGAACAGTGAATATCTATTGGGTTCCCAGCCACCGGGGCATTGATGGCAACGAAATGGCGGATTGCCTGGCAAAAGAAGAAAGAGTCGGGCTACCTCTTGAGAACGAAGACAATATACAAATTTAATTGCATTTGCTATATAGCGATCTGGATGAATCCGCTTGGACTAAAGCTGGTGAAAGGTGGCGGAACACTACCAGCTGCAGAATCGCTAAAATTATGTGCAAGAAGCGAAATCAGAAACTCACCTACTTCCTGCTATATCTTCCACGGAAAGATTGCAGATAGATTGCAGATTGCAGATATCATTAGATAGGAGTATTAACTGGACAGTGCCTAGCAGCAGCGCATGCTTAAAAGCTGGGGAAACGGATGACGGATGCCGGAAATGTAAGGAACCAGGAGTTGTGAGAACTTTGGAACACCTGATATGCAGCTGCCCAACACTCGCAACACTACGACATTGATACTTCAACAAACACTGGCTCGCATCACTTGAAGAAGCGGCCAGACACACTCCCAATGCGCTGCTGGCGTTTGCCAAGCGCTCGCGAATCCTACAGGATCAACAAACCTCCTAACGACCTTCAGTATCCGGCGACACTAAGGACCTGCTCGGTCTATGTGTGAGCACCATGTTTTGGTCAACCGGTTCAACCTAACCTAACCTTAGTGTTATATATTATACTAGCTTAAACACGCGGCGTTGCTTGTATTTCCTAACTATTTTTAATTAAATTATAATTCTTGTAAATATTAATTTAAATAAAAGTGCATTATCTTGAACTTGACTACTTTCGTCAACCGTAAGAAATACACAAAAATGGAGTATCACAAAATTCCCTCCCGTAGAAACCAAATAGTTCAGTCAATCGCCTAATTATTTGTTGTGCAGGGCTGTGACAATGACTTTGAAGCCGATCTAACTAAACAAATAATCTCACTCATTTGATTTTGAACCCCATTTTTCGCCCGTGGCCACGGGTGGGCGTAGTCCTTTAAAATATTTTTGATGAAGTTAGAAGAACAATGCATAATAACATAAAAAAAAAATAATAAAACAGCGCTACCCTTCATTTATTGCATTCTGTTTGCGTAAGTCCCGTGCACTGCGGAAATGTGCACCGCTGTCAGCAAAAATTCAAAAGTCTCAAACTTTTATTATTAAACTTGTTCGTACCAACAAATATCGACCGACCGCCACAGTTATGGAACTTCGATCAACAATTGATAACGCGAATGCAGAATGATTTAAATTAACCAAATCGTAGTACCATAAAAAAAACAATTGACTCCAGCAGCAGCGCGCCAACTACCGTAGATCGATAGCAAAGCATAGACAGAATCTGAGAGACATAAGCAATATGGCGATTTCAGTCGCACTTATAAGTTGTAAAGTCTAGAAGCGATTCAAAAGAGAGATTTTTTATCTCTTTTGCACTTTTATGTTCGTGTGTAGCAGTTGGCGCATACCGAGATTTTCATACAATTTTCAAATACAATTTTCTTATACTTCCCGATGTAAATTTAACTATTTTTTTTGGCAGTTCCACCTAATTTTATAATAAGAAGGTACTGTAAATGTTGCAGCTTCTAGCTTCCTCCGTTTGGGCTGCGCAAATAACACCAATCAGTCAGTCAGTCAGGTTGAACTCTTTTATATATATAGATTAGATATTAATGCATTAATTATACTATGTTCCCGAAAGGAAAATAGTATATTGGGTTTACGCAATGTCCGTCTGTCCGTTTGGCCGTCTACCCGTATGAGCGCAATTTTTTTCAACACTCTTGAAGTTAGAGCAATCAAACTTGGTAAACATGTTGGTGTATATTCTCAATTTATGAAGTGTCAAGATCGACGAAGTGTTTCATGACTCCATAGACAAATCTACATCAAAACTTTTTGGATAGAAAACTTTTTTGCATATACGTCAACCCCCTTTTTCCGCAGCAGACAATATCGATCAGCACACATATGCTGTGGTGCTTGAACAACGAAAGATCTTTCATCGTGGGAGTACAAGTGATGTAAGTGATGTAAATATCAGCATTTCAATTTATTGGTGTGAGTAAATTTTTTTTGGCTGCGAGTTAAAATTTTCAAATCGTTAGCATGCACGCGCTTAATTAAGGCAGGGCAACAATGCTTGTCAAGTACGGTAATATATTTTCGTTGATCCGAAACAAATTATTTCTCAAATAGAAATATATAGACAAGTCAATTTTCTGGTCGGCTCTCCGCCAAAACGGCGAAAAATATACCACAATCGTGAGTGAAATAAGCGAAGGGTCTTCAGCACGTAGCGCTGTGTACTTTACTGTAGGCAGTGTGTAGGGAGTGTGTACACTGCCACTGCACCAGTGCTGTAAATTATTTTTAGTCGTGCGTTTAATTTAGAAAAAACAATTACACGATACTGCGCGCGTACAATAGCATCGGCGCGTAAAATTAACTGGCATTGTATCGATACCTCTCGATACTACGAGGTATATGCGAATGTATATGCTGAATCGCAAATGGTGGAATATGAGAAAATGAAGAACGCGGCTATGAAACTTGTAGCTGGTGAATCCCCTGGAAGCCTACGTCAATCGCTCATCTCAAAATCTATCGTATTTAGACGGAATGAGCAACTCGATAGCGACTCCTACGTGCACTGCAACTACGACCACTGTTAGCTGCGGACTGACATATTCCGTAGCATCAACGTCATCCCAATATATTTGCGCTACACCAAACATTGTGCATGACATAAGCCAAAACGCAGCTACAATAAACTGTTCTTTTCAATTGCCCATGGTGTCACTGCGTAGGTAACAGAAAGGTAAAGCGGTGACAAAAACAATTGTTAAAGGCAAGCAACCTGTATTCAACTTAACGGACGGACGGAAAGACGCAAGCCACACCTCCTCCCCTTCCCAATTGGCTGCTCCCACTGAAGAAGCAGAGTCATTGATGACAGCTACTGCTGCTCAGCAGCAAAAATCGCCCTCTAAGCCCCCGGCTATCTGAGTGCCACAAGTAAACAACCTGGATACTCTTAAGATGGCCCTCAAGGTTGTTATTCCAGCGCATGAATATCACATACGCACTTCCAGATCGGGTATCTCACGCATCTACGCTGCGAATGGTGAAGTTTTCAGAGGTGTTGTTAAGGTGTTAACGGAAGACAACTGCGAATTTTGGCATCATCAGCTTAAGAAGAACAAACCGTTTAAATTGATTTTAAAGGATATTCATCCAAATGCCCCAAAGGAGCTTATTGAGAAGACATTTACAGATAAAAGATTGTAGGTTCTTAACATCTACTTTCCAAGAAAAACCGATTGGCGCAACATCCCAGTCAGCCAGACGAATGACGAGAAATATTTAAAGTAAAAACGAGACAAGTATGTTTTTTGCTAATCTTAAGCACAATCCCAATCTAGCAGAGGTACTGAAAATAATCAAATCGGAAGACATGGGGTTTTTATTATGAAATCAAAACCTAGCAAGGAGCTGGTTCAATGTCAAACATGCCAAGATTATGGCCACTCCCGAAACTATTGCCTCAAAAGACCGGTCTGTGGCAAATGTGCTCGGTATCATCGCACTGGGTCAAACTTTTGTGAGCTGCGTTCTAGTGATTCCTGCTTATGTGCCAACTATGGAGATGACCACGAATCCAATTACAAAGCATGCAAGGTCAGAATTGATTTGGCTAAAAAGCTCAAACCTCCTGTGAGATTACCGGCTGATGGACTTCCGATGCTACAGAGGAAAGACAAACAAAAGCCTTCAAACTCTAGGGCAACATATATATCCGAGTCGGTTGTTAAAAACGGATTCTCTTATGATGTCACTTTAAGAGGCAATTCCAATAATAACCTAATGTAGCAGCTAGACAAATAGTTACACTCATTTATCTCCTGGGAAAAAAGTATTTTTTACTTGGTATTATATCTACCATGCCGATCACCCTAGCGGCAACTGCAGAGGTGGTGCTGCAGTCATCGTTAAAGACAACATCGTCCACTCCCAAAATAAGCCGTTTTCGCGTTGAAAGCTGCAAGCAATAAGTAAAAGCCTATCAATAAATTGTGGAAGTGTTACGTTGCATCATTATACCTTCATCATAATGAACCTTTGTCGAAGGCTGAATTTTAACAGCTACTGACCTCTTTGAGCGACAAATTCTAACAGATGGTGATTACAACGCTAAAAGATGGTGGGGCAATATAAGATCAAACTCTCGAGGAAATCGTATGGAAGAAGCTATTGCCGACAGTACTTCCCAAATTCTAGACACAGGAGATTCAACCTTTTATTCTACCAACACGCAGCTTACTCAAACTGCTCTGGACTTTTTCATATACAATGGAATACCCATAGTAGGCTTCTTGTTGAACGGCGAATTGAACTGTCATCTGATCACCTGCCTATTATTGCTGTTCTTCATCACACACCCTAAGTCCAGTTTTGTAGACAACGTATGCTTCCACCTGGCTGTTCTGTTGAATTGTTGAGTTGGATAGAAGGATTAACCTTGGCATGAAAATTAACAGCCCAGATGATATAGGAGAAGCGGTCTCAATATATATGCACAATTTAAAGTTGGCTGCTTCCTCCGCATCATCGTTGACTGTGCCGCACTCCTGTGTACTCCTCAACTTAAAAGAAGAGTACGGAAGGAATACATCAGGACCGGTGATGAGCGGCTCAATCAAATCTACAAGCGACTAGCAAATCGTCTTTCAAAAGTGCTCAGGAGGGTCAAACATGCAAAAATTGACGAAATTCTGGATAACGCAACTCCCGACGTAACATCAAACTAGTTTCTCTGGAAACTTACAAGTCGTTTCAAGTGGCAAGTAACCCCCAAGGCTCCGTTAAAGAATCCTGCTGGTGGCTGGTGTTACTCTGGATTTCAGCAATCGGAAACCTTTGCTGATAACTTGGAAGAAAGATTTAAGCCACTTGACTTATCGACGGATTTCATACATAGGCATATACAAATATCCCTGGAAAGCCCGTACCAAATGTCTCCACCAGTTAGTCCAATTTCGTTTCAAGAGGTCACGCAGATAATTAAGCAGCTGAAATTTAAAATATCTCCGGGTGGTGATCTTTTGAACAATAAGATTATTAAGCTTCTTCCCCGAAAACCAGTGGTTTTTTATGTCCTCCTTTTAAACAGCATTTTAAGACTGGGGCATTTCCCGAAGATTTGGAAGTCTGCGCTGATCACAATGATCCCAAAACCAATGAAGCTGTTTTTTTTTTTTCTTTCGGACGTTGATGTACTGAAACGGGCGGTACATTCAAGTGGCCCAAACGACACCAAGCACGGGCTTGTTAACGCGGACCCAGGCAAAATGCAACCCACCTCCGTTAAACATAAATTAAACAATAGACAAAAAGTACTATAGATTACACAGATAACATAAAAGTGAAGTCCTGAGTAAGGAAATAGAGCTAGCACTAAGCACTAGCTAGCACTATACGAAAAGGGTTATGGATAGCACAGTTGGTAATACAAGCTCGAAGAATAAGAGTAAGAAAGTTTCTAGAATTTCTGATCGGAACTGCAAAACTAATTTGGCTGATTAACTCAGAAGAATCAATTTCCCCATTAATTAGTTTGTGTAAAAAAATTACACCAAGCATGGTTCTATGATCAGAAAGAGAAGGAAGATTTATTAGTAAAAGTCTACTACGATAAGAAAGCAAGCGAGTATTAGGATTCCAGTTAAGAGCCCGGAGTGCAAAGAGCAGAAATTGTTTTTGTACCGACTCTTTTGTATTGTGATAAACCTTGTACTGGGGACACTTGATACAAGACCCATATTCAAGAAGGGATCGTTAAACTCTTTAGACCAACGCTTAATGAAACCAAGGACACCAAATGCACGATTAGCGGTGGAAAAGATATTCTTGTTAAACTTAAGCTTGGGATCTAAAAGGATACCCAAATCATCAACCGACTCAATTCGAACAAGCGGCTAACCATTAAGAATATAACTGTTAAAAAAGGGCATTCGCCTGTAAAAGGACATTACGTTACACTTGAAATAAACCTTTAAAGTAAGTAGTTAGCGCTCCAAAGAATTAAGTTATTTGGAAAACCTAGAAGATGATGTTTGTGAAGTAAAAGAGAATGATTAACAGAGTCAAAAGCCTTACTAAAATCAGTGTAAATAACATCTGATTGCATTTTAGATTGAAATCTCTTAATGACAAAAGATGTAAATTCCAATAGGTAAGTGGTGGTAGATCTATATTCCACGAACTCGTGCTGGCAGTGAAATTATGGATCTACACAGGTAATTACTATCTCCGAAGATAAAGCAGCGTCAACAGCAATTAGAACACCACCACCACGACGAGGAGTGCGATCTTTTCTGTAAATGGAGAACTTGTTAGACAGGATTTCAGAATTAAGGATGTCGGGCCTTAGCTATGTTCCAGAAAAGGCAACGACATGGATAGTAAAAGTTAGGCTATTTAGGTAAAGATTACTAAGTTTACTACAAAGACCTCTTACATTCTGATAGCCCAATGAGAGGGAAGATGTTAGTTTTTTGAACTATTCTTTTTTTTTTGTAGTAGATTCCTCAACTAAGTGGTCGGGCTGGAATTCTTTACAACAAATATTGTTGAAATGTTGAGCCGGAACACTTATTTTAAAAGACAAGATTTCCCGAGGATAAGCAAATTTAAATTTCTCCACCGTAATATGGGCTTTTGACTTAGCCTGAATAAAGGCCTTGACATCATAAGATGTAGTGTCTGGGGCAAGCCGCTAGACAAAGATTTGTTTCCGTGGTGGAACACCTACAAGTGTCGTATTACCAACCATAGTATGAGCATCTAATGGAGCCATGCCAATGGTTGA
The DNA here is from genome assembly GCA_037075165.1 of Hirtodrosophila histrioides. Classification (NCBI taxonomy): domain Eukaryota; kingdom Metazoa; phylum Arthropoda; class Insecta; order Diptera; family Drosophilidae; genus Hirtodrosophila; species Hirtodrosophila histrioides. Next base: position 810,275 of record JBAMCL010000471.1, on the reverse strand, counting down.
TTGACCAGATAATTCGACTGAAAGACTGGCACTATTAATACTAGGTTGTTGACCTGCATCAACAGTGCCAACAATCACCGAATCAGGAATCTCTTCGGGGTCAGAAGGAACCACATCCATGAGTAAGATGTTGTTCTCGTCACTTCTGATCGAATTATGGGATGAAGGGGATGATAAGTTAATCAACTCTAACTGTTTGGTACCGAATGTAGTGGATAAGTGAGTAGGGAGCGAAAGTTCATTAGGGACAGGACGGACAGACTAAGATTAGCCTTTTTCCGTTTGGGAGACTCATTTAAGAGTTTTATTCTCTTAAAATCGCTTTCCAAATCGGAGAAACCATCGAACAGTTTTTTAAACCGAGCAAATATGTCTCCAAAGCCTTTCTTAGTCTGCCTTATAAATGTCATAATATCTTTTTCAACGTCCCTACATTATTCACAAGTCCACTTTAAGCTAGATTTGGACGCAATCTGGTCGATTATTCTGCCGTTAAGGCCTGCACATTTTTCATGTGAAACGTTATCACACAGCCAGCAGCAAACAAAACCCATTTTGACGTTTACACGAACCTGTCAATTTTTATTATAGCAGACAACCATTATATTAAAAGAAATAATATAAAAAGATGAAAAATAAATTAAGCAAAAAACAACTGCACAAAAAATAAAAAGTACAAACAAAAAAGAAGGCACACTCGGATTTAATCTGTTGACGCTGATTTGTACTTACGCACAACAACACCAATAAGAAAAATTAAAGCGCGGGCGCGTCGACCGAAATCAGCACAACGGAATACAAAACGAAGAGAGAAACCGTAACCAACACCAACGATAGAAGTGCGCGAGAGTGTTAGGCAAGCGTTGAGAGCGCGGATTAGTAAAAATACAAAAACAAATAAAAGCACAATGCAAACTGCACAAATCAGCCACGAGCCTGCTTGTTTGTTGTTGTATTTCAACAAATTTAGGAAAGTTTAATGTTTTTAATTGCAATTTAATGTCCAAACAATGTGTTTCACACAACCGATGTATAACACACGTCACAAGAACAAAATAGTACAAGTTATCACTTGATATCACGAGGAAAATACACAAAAACGATGAGCAAGAAAAAAAACACGTCCGTTGTGAATGCGAAGCGAATGCGAAACTGATATTAACTCATTCAGGCCAACCAGCTTACTTCATGCCTCTTTTTTTGCTTGCAAGAAGGCCATTGGTACGAGATGGGGCTTCTCTCCACGCATAGTCCACTGGCTGTATACAGCAGTCATCCGACCCATCCAACCTCAAAACAATCCATAAAGTTCAAAGAAGTGCAGAAATCTGCATTAGTGGTGCCCTACGCACTACTCCAACCGAAGCCCTGAACATCATGCTTCATCTAATACCGCTGGACCTACTGTCCAAAAAATTAGCTAGAAACTCAGCCATTAGACTTAGGGAATCCAACAACTGGACGACGGGCACCACGGGGCATACCGCAGTTCTCAAGTCCACACCTCGGATTCCCCCCATTACAGACTATTGCAGACCAAAATTGACTTTCGACAAGTTATACAGAGTGTGCATACCTAGCCGTTCAGACTGGGAAAAGCCGGTTCAACATGTACCATGCTCGATCAGAATCTTCACTGATGGGTCGAAGCTGGAAGAACGTGTGGGCGGCGGTGTATATTCCCCCGATTTAGGAATCAGAACCAGCTTTCGTCATCCCGATCATTGTAGCGTGTATCAGGCAGAGGTGAGGGCCATCCAGGAAGACACCCTCTGCCTGCGCATGCTCAACATCAGTGCAGGGAATATCTACATCTACTCAGGCAGCCAAGCCGCCTTGAAGGCGCTTGACTCATGCACCAACAACGCAGTTTCACTCACTGAGTGTCGCCAGTCTCTAAACGAGATAGCCCAACAGATCAGTATCAACCTCGTATGGGTGCCTGGACACCGTAATATAGAAGGAAACGAATTGGCAGACGAACTGGCCAGGCAAGGCACCAACGATATTCTCCTCGCTGAAAGGAGCAGCGTCGGTATGCCTCTGTCCACATTCAGGCTGCATAGTAAGGAGTACACCAGGCGTCTAACCGCCGAACGCTGGAGTAATCTCACTACATGCACGGTCTCCAAACTCACTTGGCCCACCTTTGACCGAAAGCGCACATCTGCTTTAATCAAACACAGGAGATCCCACATTTCGACAATAATAGGGGCTCTCACAGGCCACTGCCTCATAGCCTCACGCTAACAGACTGGGCGTACCATACCATGACTTCTGCAGAAATTGTGATATAGTAGAAGAGATAGAGATCGTAGAACATCTGCTCTGTCAGTGCCCCGCACTCAGCAGGAGAAGGTTATAGCACCTGGGACACTACAGTTTTCATTCCCTATCGGACGTATCCGAGGTTGGGATTTACAGTATCCTTAAATTCTTAAAATCATCAAATTAGTTTAAGGGGGAAAAAAATGTTTAAAAGAGATCATGTGGTTTCAAAAAGGGCCAATTTCTGGCTCAAGTGTGGAGTAGGTTTTTGCTCCAACCACGGCAACCTAACCTAACCTAACCTATGCCTTGAGAAAGATATTGAAGAGGGTTATCCTAAACCGGATCCTTAAGCTGGAGAGCGTGGAACGTGCAATTCCAAAGTGGCAGTTTGGATTTCGAAGGAGCCATGGCACCCCAGAACAACTACATCGAGTAGTTAAGGTCGCTTTGGAGGCCATGGAGCACAAGGAATACGTAGTGGCAGTATTCATGAACATGCAACAAGCCTTCGACTGGGTATGACATAGCGGTCTTCAATATAAGATTAAACAAGCCTTAACTCGGCAACTACATCAACTAGTTAGCAGCTTCCTGGAAGACAGATCGTTTTCCGTAGGCGTGGATGGAGCTAGTTCTTCTGAGAGACCAATATGTGCGGGAGTTCCACATGGCAGCGTGTTAGGTCCCACCCTGTACTGGCTATATACTGCTGACATGCCGACACCCAGTTCAGTCTGTGCTGTTGAGAGCCAAGACGTGCTCATCGTCACATACACGGATGACACTGCTGTCCTTACAATAAACCAATCTCTTGGCGTTGCAGAACAGGCGCTTCAGGAGTATGTGCGAGCTTCGAAGCGTGGTATATTGGCATCAACAGCAGCAAATGTGCAAATGTCATGCTCGGCTCTGTGTTCAAGCACGAAGAACAGTATAAATACCTAGGAATTATCTTGGACAGATGCCTAAAGTTTTGTAAGCATACGACAATGGTCAGAAAAACAATCCTGTCGAAAGCTGCGAGAATGGCGTGAATGAGTCCGATCTGGAAGTATGGGCTCCAAATCTACGGGATCACTGCCAAAAGCCATTTGAATAAGATTCGGGTGACACAGAGCAAAATTCTCAGGAATATCTGCAATGCTCCCTGGTACATGCGCACTAGGGACATAGAAAGGGATCTAGGTGTTCCGAAGATTGGTGATGTGGCTAAAATTTATGCAGAAAAATACAAAGCCAGGCTGGACTCGCATCGTTATATAGTCGCACGACGGCTAATGCAATATAGAGGAAAAACGAGATTAAAAAGACACCATCCACAGGATCTGCCTTCCAGAAACCTGTGTTAAAAAGTTAATGTTATTATGTATATATATCGTCCAATTTTGTTAGCATTTCGTCCACGTATATAATTTTTATTGTTATAATGAATGTTTCACTATTTTTTTTTTTTTTTTTTTTGTCTTAGTCACTTTGCTATTCTTTTTTATTTAAAATTATTTTAAGCTGCTGTGTGGTAGCAGTATGCTAGTTCAATACAATCTTAACAAATTTAAAATTTAAATACAGGCAAATTTAGTTATAGCGCTTTATTAAAAGATGGTGCATACTTTTAGTGCTACATTTTGTGGGTAACTTTCAAAAATAATAGAATAAATTGGGTTCACAAAATCACAACCGGTGATCGGGTTACGCATGAATAGCTCTAGGAATAAATTTGGAACTCATAATTAACGTAATTGAACTAAGCTTGCATTGCATTCTACGCGTTTAACTTGAAGTTAATTGCAAATAGTACCATAGCTTGCATGCCATTATAGCTAATCAGCATGAGTAGCCATTACCTAGGATACATATAATAGTATTAACTCCTTATTATTTGTATAATTGATTATTTGAGACTTGGTTTTGTCTCTTGATGGCCTTTGGCTTCGGTTTTACTCTCTGCCAGCTCCAAACCGTTGTGTCGTCTTCGTTGTCGTTCATGATAACAACAACACTTTGTTAATGCTTATCAGCAACCACTGATTTGTTTGTTAATACTAATTAATACTAATCCTAACTGTTAATAATAGCTTTAGCGCTAGCGCAGCTTCCGCGTAAATTTTAGGCACGTCTTAACTCGGGGAGTATTTGATCGCGATTGGTCAATAATTAATATTAATTTATTTTATAACCATGTCATTATGGGGTCGCTTGATCCTCAAATGCTCCAACCTTTAATTGCACGTATCTCATTTCGGCATGTTAGCGCTAGTCCTTAATGAAGGGTTGCCTTTTGAACTACGTCTAATAGAACTTAATTAGTTAGTTATATATCCAATCTTTAAATATGAATATAATTAATTAAATGCTATTTTGGAGCTTAAAAATGAACTAAATTTCTTTGATTGGGAAAACCATGCAATATTGATCGGGGAAAGGCAGTCTTTAGGGGCACTCAAAGGGATCCAGGCCGAATATGAGTTGAAGTAGGCAAAGCCAGGATCATGGCAGGGTGGGCGTATACACCAGTTGGTCTTTCGGTGTACTAAGAAAGAGTGCCTCAATAGCTGAAAGCCTAAGTTTTTCTTTTTTCTCTTTTCTTGCCTGACCATTTTGACCCTGACCTATATACTCTTCGACTCCCCCTTTCAAAAAATCAAACATAATACCAGATTAAAAGATGTCCTTATAGTCAAACAACAGATTTATGATCATTATCTCCCTATTTCCCAAATCCTTTCTTAATCTTTCTTGTTAAATCAAGGTTTCAAAATAATGTTTACGTCTCTCTCCTCAAAAATAAGCAAATTAATAGCCTCTGTGTAGATATTCTGGAAACAATAATAGCTCAATGGCTAAATGACAGGAATCGAATAACCCATTTGGCAATCTAACTCCCGTGCTACTACAGCGGGTGTTATATTGCGCTGGATAAGGGTTTTTACGTGGAAGTAATCTACGGCCCTCCGCTCAGAAGCACATCTGAAGTGGTACATGAATAAGTACAATGATAAACAATCCTTTTCCAGATCTATAGAAGATGTTAAGTCTTATGCTTGATAGGCTATGAGATTTTATTGCCGGAGGAACAATGTATCCCTTCTGCTGGAGCGCTTGTTTCCTAGTTACATTGTGCCTTCCTGGAATCAATAGTCTGCGCAAGTAACTGGTCAAGTATGGATAGACAAATTCTGCTATCTTTTCCGTCAATTACTTAAACATTGTTAAACTGATATGGTTACGAGGTGCAAGTATTTGGGACGAGCAATGTTATATCTTTGTGAATTATGCGCTAGTCTTAAGTTGTCGCTGGAAACAAGTTCAGTGGTGTATGACTACTACTTGCCGCTCGACTTAAAGTGGATTCATACTTCTCTATTTTTATAAATCTGTTCTTGTTATTTCGCTGATAGCACTTGTTTACAGCCATTTTGCAAAGTAAATCTTAGTCTTATTTTCTTAAGGACTTTGGCCCACTGAACACGAAAATGGCACTTAAAATTTTTTTCATGGAAGCGTTTTCGAAATATCAATTTTTTCTCGAATTTTCGAAGTTGCTCGAACATTTTTGAATATATATCCATTTGTACTCAACCGATTTGGGCAAACAAGCACTTAAATTAAAGGTAAGTAAACCCTCTACAACTTTCTTTCGTACACTATTAAGATCAGTTCAGTAGTTGAGATGCTAGCGATTCCAAAAGGTTCGAATATAAGGTTTTTTTGTGATTCTTTGAGTTCGAAAGCTCAAATATCGGCCTGGAAAAAATAGAAATCGTAAAAATAAAATTTTTTTTATTATTTAAGTAAAATTGATTCTCTTTCGAAGAAAATAAGCTATTTTCGACGCATATCCAACAGTAAATGGCGAAATAATGCATCTTTCAGTGAAAGCACAAAAATCAGCTGTTTTAAGATTTTCACGTTTTTTTCTTTCTTTATGTAAACAATTAATAATATGAATGTTAAAAAAAAAATGGTGGCTCTTCTTTTGCTTTTTATTACTTTTGCACTCCGTTTCTCGTATGAGAGACCAAATGTAGTCGTCCATCATGGCTTCATCCCAAAAGTCGTGATACCGCCGCTCCACAACATGAATTTCTCCATAGCATTGGCGTGTCGAATGTCAACTATCGGCTAAAGTAAAAACACATGACTCCTTATGCATATTCAATAAATATAGAAAAATTACAAATTCAAAATTTGGTCAAAAGCACAGTGGCTGAGAATACAATGACACTGAGCACATAGAAACTTTGGTGTCCAGGGATCGTTGAGTTTTGGTTACATATCAAAATATTTTAGATATATTTGTTGTATGTGATTGGCAAATTTCCGTATGTTCTTTTCAACCATGAACTTACCGCACACATTGCAGAAATCGTGTGAGTTGTTTATGCACTTAAACACTCGACTTATTTTCACGGGTTTTATTAACTTAATAAAACGAAGCCAAGAAGTCTAGGCTACAAGGACTCGATAAGACCATAAATTCACACTCACTTACTATTGCAAACACTTTTAAATATAAGGCACAGTAGTCAAATCACAAATTATAACAGTTTTCGTCTTATCTGACAAAAACTTAGTTATTACAAGTGCATGTGGTCGCCTCATGCGGATAACGAAAAAATGCATTACTTAGCCATTTATTGTGGGTTTTGCATCAAAAATAGCTTTTTTCTTCGAAAGAGAATCAATTTTACTTAAAACATAAAAAAAATATATATTATTTTTACGATTTCTATATTTTCCAGGCCGATATGTGAGCTTTCAAACTCAAAAAATCACAAAAAAAACCTCATTTCCGAACCTTTTGGAATCGCTAGCATCTCAACTACTGAACCGATCTTAATAGTGTACGAAAGAAAGTTGTAGAGGGATTAGGTTAGGTTGCAGTGGCTGGAGCAGAGACCCACTCCACACTTGGGCCAGGAATTGGCCCCTTGTGATACCACATGATCTCTTTTAAACATTTTGTTCCCCCTTAAACCAATTTGATGATTTTAAGAATTTAAGGATACTGTAAATCCCAACCTCGGATACGTCCGATAGGGTATCAAAACTGTAGTGTCCCAAGTGCTGGAACCTTCTCCTGCTGAGTGCAGGACAGTGACAGAGCAGATGTTCTACGCTCTCTATTTCTTCTACTATACCACAACTTCTGCAGAAGTCATGGTGTGGCACTCCCAGTCTGTTAGCGTGAGTCCCTATAAGGCAGTGGCCTGTGAGAGCCCCTATTATTGTCGAGATGTGGGATCTCCTGTGTTTGATTAAAGCAGATGTGCGCTTTGGGTCAAGGGTAGGCCAAGTGAGTTTGGAGACCGTGCATGTAGTGAGATTACTCCAGCGTTCGGCGGTTAGACGCCTGGTGTACTCCTTACTATGCAGCCTGAATGTGGACAGAGGCATACCGACGCTGCTCCTTTCAGCGAGGAGAATATCGTTGGTGCCTTGCCTGGCCAGTTCATCTGCCAATTCGTTTCCTTCTATATTACGGTGTCCAGGCACCCATACGAGGTTGATACTGATCTGTTGGGCTATCTCGTTTAGAGACTGGCGACACTCAGTGAGTGAAACTGCGTTGTTGGTGCATGAGTCAAGCGCCTTTAAGGCGGCTTGGCTGTCTGAGTAGATGTAGATATTCCCTGCACTGATGTTGAGCATGCGCAGGCAGAGGGTGGCTTCCTGGATGGCCCTCACCTCTGCCTGATACACGCTACAGTGATCGGGAAGACGGAAACTGGTTCTGATTCCTAAATCGGGGGAATATACACCGCCGCCCGCACGTTCTTCCAGCTTCGACCCATCAGTGAAGATTCTGATCGAGCATGGTACATGTTGAACCGGCTTTTCCCAGTCTAAACGGCTAGGTATGCACACTCTGTATAACTTGTCGAAAGTCAATTTTGGTCTGCAATAGTCTGTAATGGGGGGAATCCGAGGTGTGGACTTGAGAACTGCGGTATGCCCCGTGGTGCCCGTCGTCCAGTTGTTGGATTCCCTAAGTCTAATGGCTGAGTTTCTAGCTAATTCTTTGGACAGTAGATCCAGCGGTATTAGATGAAGCATGATGTTCAGGGTGCGTAGGGCACCGCTGATGCAGATTTCTGCACTTCTTTGAACTTTATGGATTGTTTTGAGGTTGGATGGTAGGTCAAGTGCGGACCACCACACTAGCACTCCATAAAGTAGGATGGGTCGGATGACTGCTGTGTACAGCCAGTGGACTATGCGTGGAGAGAAGCCCCATCTGGTACCAATGGCCTTCTTGCAAGCAAAAAGAGCAGTGGTTGCCTTGCATACCCTCTTTTAGATAGACATCTAAAATCCTTTCAAAGGTTTTTAAGCGAAAGGAGGAAAGACTGATTGGTCTGAAATCATTCGGTTTGACGTGGGAAGGTTTTCCTGCCTTGGGTATAAAGAATACTTTCGTTTCCCTCCATGCTAGAGGAATATGGTTTGTCGTAAGACATCCTGTGAAGATGCTGCGAAGCCACGCTATGATGTAGCTGAGGCTATGTTGAAGTTTAGCTGGGTATATGTTATCTGGACCCGGTGATTTAAAGGGCTTGAAGGTGCTGATTGCCCACCCAATTTTGCGATCGGTTATTATTACGTTAGTCATATTTGTTTGGCTATGATAGCTCTGTGTCGCCCTGGAGGGGTTAGGGAGGAGGCTAGAATCTTCCTCACACGCGATGCGTCAGAGGTGGATTCAATAGTACTGCAAAAATTGGCCCACGAAGCCCTCTTTGCCTTTCTTAAAGCTTTTTTGTAGCTATTTAGCTCGTTCTTGTACTGCGCCCAGGTAGTGTCAAGCGTCGTACTTTAGGCATGATTAAAAGTTCTCCTGCACTTTGTTTTAAGTGTATCGAGATCTGAGGATCACCATAATGGCTTGAAGGATTCTTTGGGGGTTATTTTTGGGCAAGATTTATCTAGGGCGTCGTTACAAACCTTTGTTAGGGTGTCGACCAAGGAGTCTACCTCTGCTGCATTTTTCGGAATTAGGGGCGGGGTTTGAGCCAGGTTTTTCCTAAGTAGTCGCATGTACTTACCCCAGTTGGTTTTTCTGGAGTTTTGGGTTTTCTTAAGTGGTGGACGAGATACGTCAAAGCTAAATTCAATGTAGCGGTGGTCTGAGAAGGAGTGTTCTGGTAGAACTTTCCAGGACGCCACCCGCTGTGAAATACAGTCTGAGATAAGGGTAATATCCAAGACCTCACTTCTGTTTTTAATGATAAAGGTGGGGTCGTTACCTCTATTACATAAGTTTAGGTTGGTAGTAAGAAGAAAGTCAAAAAGTAACTCACCCCTCTCGTTGGTGTTTGTACTTCCCCATTGTGTGTGATGCGCGTTTGCATCTCCTCCCATGATAATGCTCGTCCTCGTGCCTGCACTTTGTGAGACCAGGTCACGGAAATTAGTTGGTGGAATACTTCCCTCGGTGTCGTGAGGAAGGTAGAAGGAGGCCAGCCTGTAAGATTTAGCCCCCAGTTCAAGGCTGGCTACCGTGATGTCTCCATCACTGAACTGGGAGAGTAGAAAAGCATTGTAACGTTTTTTGATTAATAAGCAGGTTCTTATTTTGCCCTTACCGGAGCTATAAAATAGGGTATATTTTGGAGTCCTCAAGCCACAGACCCTGTCAGCAGCGATCCATGGCTCTTGGACCATCACCACATCCACCACGCCAGGTGCTAGGCGCAGCAGAAGCGCAGCCGAGGCTGCCCTACTGTGATGCAGATTTATTTGGAGTTCTCCGCGTTCTCAGCTCTCCGTGATCGTCCTATCCGCTTCATCGGCTGATGTCTCGACTAGGAGCTCTTTTTCGGAATACAGCAGGCCCAATGTCCCACCGTAGTCCGAGCCCGAGGAGACGTAGCCGTCGATACTGCCCTGAGTGGCAGCATCTTCGACCTCCATCTCCTCGGTCTCACTCGGTGGGTCCACCGACTCTGCCTCGACGCAGCTGGCCAGGTCCGCCTGCGCACCGGCGTCGGATTTGTAGACCCTCACGCCAACCTTCCCGAACGAGTAGCAGATGCTACCGCCCTTTTTCTCCAGATGAACCGAGCTCTCGTTGTCTATTTGGAAGACAACCTGCATGGAGGCACGGTTTGTCTTCTCTATCTTGAGAACCCTCCAGTTGGACGCAGGTATGTCCGGATTGCATAGCCTGACCATCTCCAGTATGTCATTCGGCTCCGAGGGTTCTCACGGTAGCCAAGCCCTTGCTCTGGTTCTCGAAGGGATGTGTTTTGCATCCACTGCCGCAAGTTTCGCGCCGAGGTATACCTCCCCAAGTTTCTCAACAGCAGCCTTGTAGAACTGCGCCTACCTTTCGTCCCCGCAATCAATCAGCTTAATGGTTCCTTGGAACCAACCAGCATCCTCGCATGCCGGTGGTGGGCCTGGGTTTTCGCGTAGCATGGTGAGGCAGATTGGCGCTAGAGCCACCTGCACCCAGCGCCACTGGTGTCGTGGGATGCGCCCTTCCTGACAATTCTTGTGGATGACCCCAATGAGGATCTTGTCCTTCGCCACCTCCGCGAAGGACCTCGACAACGGAGCATGGGTTCGCCCTCTCTTTGCCATTGTGCTTGGCTCCTCCATGGAGCGATTCCGTTTGGTAGCGGTGTGCTGCGCGGTATCCTCCAGTTTAAAATTTGGTAGGACGGCCTTTGCCCACTCCAGATCCTGTTGGATCTTAGCAAAGTCCTCCTCAGACGCCTGTTCCCTGGTTATTGGAGCGGTTGCATTGCGCATCAATATTCTTTTGGCCGTCCGCTTGTCGTTCGGACGGGCTTTAGACGGGTCCGGTCGAGTGAAGTCGACCGCCCTTTTGCTCACCACTGTGTCTGTTCCCGAGTTGCTGCCAACTGACACGCCAATGAGATTGGTGGCTATGTTGGAACAAACCGGGGCAGACACAGTAGGATTCTGCTCTGTAGTGCCGCCTGTCACAGCACTCCTCACCTTCGCCGTTTCCGTCTTCTTGCCAGAAGACACGCCAGAGGCCGAGGGCCTACTGGTGGCTATAATGCCGGCGGAAGCCGGGCGTGCTCCAGTCGAAGCGCTGGAAGCTGCTGGCTTCTGCGTGCTCATGCGGTTTGAGGCACTCTTTTTACCGGAGCTGGTCACTCCTTCCGGTTTTCTAAGAGTACCGGGCTCTTTTTTGCTTAGGTTGCTTCTATTGTTATTATTCATCTTACTTTGATTCCCACGAGTTGCGGAGAAGGGGAACGGTCCACCCGGGCAGAGATCCGCAGTACCCGGGTAAAGCAAGAATAGAACAGGTGTTTGCCAAGCACCTGAGCCCTCCGTTCACGACTGATATATATTTGTTAAACCTGGGCCCCCAGCCAGTCTGACCATCAGCACGGGTCGGATGACACCTTGATCCGGCCCAGGTGTGAGATGTGAGGGGTAGGATTGGGAAGGAACATGTGTAGGGATGGTGGTGTGTGTGAGACTAAAATTTTAGAAGGCGGTCAGACAAACGCCTCGTCAGTACAGTGGTAACGTCCGCAGTACCCGCTGGCTGTCCGGGACTGCTTATTTGAATATTCGCAGCTGACCCCCTACAGGAGGCCGTTCGCTATCCGCAACCTGCGACCCGTCCGGTGGCCTCAGCTAGGCCGCCTTCAGAACCACCTCACCAGCTCTAAAGGATACATCGGATGTAGAGGGTTTACTTACCTTTAATTTGAGTGCTTGTTTGCCCAAATCGGTTGAGTAGAAATGGAAATATATTCAAAAAATTATATTTCGAAAACGCTTCCATGAATAAAATTTCAAGCGCCATTTTCGTGTTCAGTGGGCCAAAGTCCTTAAGAAAATCACACTAAGATTTACTTTGCAAAAAAAATTTTTGATTTCGTAAACTAGTGTAGCCAGTACAACTAGTTGATAATTTTATTCCCCAGAAGTGTTTGCATGGTTTCCAAATATCGTTATGACATATCTTATTGTAAGCAGGTTTATAATTAAGGCCCTTTGCATTAGAACTATAGTAGAAAATACCGCAAGAAGCGCATGCGCATGGAGCGCGGATAGGTTTTATTGAAAAGGCGTAACTAGTTATAGTGGTAGGTATAAGGCTGTTTTATAATTTAGTGGATAGATGCCGGAAAAACTTATGTAGCGCAAGGAGCGCCAGCACATGGCGCGCTGTAGTTATAAGTAAAATGTAAACATTAGAATTTAAGCCGTTAGCGTTTGAATCCTAACGCTACGAACCTCTGTCACAGCTGGCACGCGCAGCTGATACAGTTCGCAATCCTGCCACCAGAGCGCGGCTTCAGTCAGAGCAAAAGCTGTGAGGTGAATAGCGAAAGCTCTGAGATGGAGAGCGAAAGCTCTTGGTACGATTGAGCTTTTCAGGCTCGCGCAAGAACATAAAAACAACATAAAAAGTAGGTAGACGTGCGTCGGAAGCACGCAGAGTAAATAGAGTGTGAGTAAAAGAGCCGTTAGGCGGCAGTGCAGCAGGGCACGCGTAGTTTAGTAAATTAACCGTAAGAGATTTGAACAAAGATAATCAAGAATAACCAAACGATTGTCTTTATCTCAACATCTAACATTGAATTACTAACACTAACCGTAGAGCGAGGTTTATCCCGCCGCCCGTGTGAGCAATCCCGGCATTTGTAAAAAAATTAATACTAACGTAGAGCGAGGTACATCCCGCCGCCCGTGTGAGCAATCCCGGGCATTCGTAGAGTAGTAGTCCGAAGACCACTTGACCAGCGGTAGAATCCTGGTCAGCTCCTGGTCACTAATCCCTTGCAGAGTTGTACGAGGCCGTAGTATTAGCACATATATTTCCGCTAGAACGTTTCCTTTCCCTACGCCCAGTGTTCCAGCATATCTTAAAAACTTTCTTGTAAATGCTGGACCCACACAGACTGAGATCTGTACCCTGGCTGGAAAACTCCCTTACAAGTGGCGCCCGAGCAGGGACGCTGGAGGCGCTAAGGGGTGTGGCATAATCACGTCGTAAGAACCCGTCATTGTGCCCAAAAAGACGTTCTGGTGCGGTATACGTGTAATACAGGATAGCCACTAGTCGGGCATACCGGAGACAGCCAGTAGTCGGGCATACCCAGGTCTGCTACTCAATACCATTCACGTTTTGTTTACTCATAATTAAAACACACAAAACGCGCGCATTGCATGTGCAAAAATCAACGCACAGCAAAGAGACAACAAAGAACAGCTATAACGGTAATTGAAACAACAGTGCGCCCGCCCGGGAGGCAGCGAAAACGGATCGTCCCGAGCTCGCACACACGTGAGCGCATATATAAAACACTCTCTCGAAAAGTGCGCGCGCCGCGGTCGATGTCGGTGTCGACGAAAACAGTGGGACAAATTCGGTTTTTGTGCGGTAAAACGACTGGACCGTAAGTGTGGCCGGAAAAGGCCGAGATTGTGGTTGTGTTAGTGGGCTGTAAGTGGCCGAGAGAACAATACCCCAGTGAAGTGACAGTGAGGAAGCAGCTAGAACTTCCAACCAACGGGGTTAGTGAATATTGACAGTGAACACCCAAGGAAAAATATTAGTGAACATTTTTCTGGTGTTGCAATTTTTTTTTGGTTTTGTTTTATTATTTTTGATGAACATTAGGCAAAGCCAAATTGCCCATTGACCCACAATTAAAATTATGGATCCAGGTGAGTGTCAAAACCCGGGGGTGGGCATGCGCTGGATTCACCAGCGGGCTGGATCAAGAGGGCCGCTTGGACGAGCTGCGGATGTGGCTCTGCACCTTTGTGTAAAAGGGTGGACAAAATGTACAAACTTGGGCGCGGCTGGCCGAATTGGAGCCAAAACTTTAGAGCCACGCTATGAGGGCGGTTTGAACGGCGCGGGCGGCCAGCCCCGAAGAACATCAGAGCCTGACCTGAGGAGTACGCATCTGTATGAGCGTACCTCAACTCCTGCCATTTAATTAAATGTCACTGGTGCGCAATGTGTGCCCGACATCCGGGTGGAGGGAGTCCGGGGAGTGGTAGATGTCAACACTGGGGCCGGGCTAGCGTTCGCCGGTCCTCAGGGCGACATCTATGTTCCCAGGACCTATCCCCAGCCAGATGCCAGGTGTTCCTTTTATGTTCCGGAACAGGTCCGGAAATGGGAGATGAGGTATGATGGCCTGGTAGACCCACTCGAATTTTTGAAAGTATTCGAGGAGCGGGCCGTAACTTATGACATCGAGCTAGATCGTATGCCCCAGGTGATGGGCGATGTTTTTGTCGGCAAGGCCGCCAGTTGGTTCATGGCCAGCGGGTTGAGGGACTTGTCATGGTCGGCGTTTAGGAGGGGTTTTCTGGAATTCTTAATACCGCCTCGCTATTTTGAGCGGTTGGAAGATGAAATTCGGGCCCGCCTGCAGTGCAGTGGTGAGGAGTTTAAGGACTACGTTATTGACCTGAGAGCACGTATGCACCACGCGAGGTATAATACGGCACTGGAGTTGCGACGTATATACGAGAACGCCGCGCCAGAGTATCAATTGCTTAGACGCAGGCACGAGTTCTCAACGCTAGCCGACTTGACACAATTGGCAGTGGAATTTGAGAGTGTGCGGAGGCGGAGTTGTGAATACTCGGCAAGGGCACCAGCTGGTCAGGCGGTGCATGGGCGATCACAAGACGATCCCGTCCCCGTGGCCCAGCCTAAGTGTAGCCATCGCAATCCCTTTCGGTCCCCATCCAAGAGTCCTCCAGCGGCTTCGGCCGGTGGTGAGCCCGGGTGAAGGGAAAGGGTTCAATTCGCGAAGGGCGTGCCACCGGTGTGGGCAAGAAAGCCACTTCGCCAGGAAATGTCCGAATAGGCGGGTAGAGTTTTGTCGGCAATGTGGGAAAAAGGGAATACCTACTCGAATACCTACTCGGCGATCGGAGGCGGGAAACGGGCAGCGGCGTCTCCTGGACACGGATCAGGTCGACGCCGAAACGACCTTCGCCCGAAAGTAAATCCTCCCCTGACCGTAGAGGGTGGCCGAATCGTCGCTACACTGGAGATTGGAGGGCAGGTCATGTCTGCCACGATCGATGAAGTTTCGTGAGCGAAAATTACGTGCGCAAGTGGGCGATTCGGGGGAGGGCACAGGATGTGTAGATCCACCTAGCGGACGGATCGACCCTAGAAGTTAATAGGCTGCATGGATGGATGGATGTCAACATGGCCGACAAGACGATCAGCATGCCAATGCTGATTATGCCCTCCATGCAGGACCACATCATCCTCGGTATGGATTTTCTTTGTGCCATGGGCGCTACCATACGATGCGGCAACGCCGAACTGATCCTCGAAACGGTGGTGGTACCGGCCGCAGGGCTGGCAGCACCACCCACCAACGAGGAGCCGATAGAGGCCATCCCGCTCGCGGAGAGGGGATCGGCTGCTTGGCAACCGGGTGGCGTGGTCGTAGAGGGTAAGACGGGAACCAAGCGTTGTTTGAAGATAGAAGGGTCCGATCCCGGCCGGGAAGAGGAACAGTAGAAGCGGCTCAGTCTGCGTCGCACCAGTTCGTCGACAGAGGAATGTCAGGCGATGGAGAAAAGGGTGAGCGGATTGAGTCCTGCCAAGTTCAACAGGGGTTGCCAATAGGAATCGGGGAGCCGTGAGTGTGAGTAAGAGCCAAGTCTACCCGCAAGGCGAGGCATCCCGGTTTGAGTTGTCGGTCATCCAAGAGGAGAGTAGCTGTGAGTCCCCCGTAGTGAAGTCAGAGTGGCCAGCAGATCTGGAACTGCAGGAGTTCTTGGAATCAGAGCTGGCACTCTTCTACAGCCTACAGGGAGTCTCGCACATTGCCGAGCATCGAATTATAATGAAGGATAGCAAGCCGTTGAAACAGAGATATCATCCAAAGAACCCGGCTATGCAAAAGGTAATAGACGAGCAGGTAGAGGAGCTAATCCAGGCGGGTGCCACTGAGCCGTCACGTAGCCCACACAGCGCCCCAATAGTCTTGGTCAAGAAAAAGACTGAGGAATTGCGCATGTGTATAGACTATCGGCAGCTCAATGCCCACAGTGCCGGATGCTTATCCAATCCCTCGGATTCACCACATCCTCGAAAGATTGTGCCATGCTCGTTACATTTCTAATCTAGATTTGAAGAGCGGGTATTGGCAAATCTCCATGGCGGCCGATAGCAGGGAGTACACGGCGTTCACGGTGCCCGGGAGGGGTTTGTTCCAATGGCGGGTGATGCTATTTGGTCTCCACTCAGCCTGTGCGGCGTTTCAGCGGGCGTTAGATGCAGTGATAGGGCCCGATATGGAGCCGAACGCGTTCGCGTATCTAGACGATATAGTGGTGATAGGAGCGACCCGGGAACAACATGTTGCCAATCTAAGGGAGGGTTTCCGCCGTTTAAGGGCCGCCAACTTGAAGGTCAAACGAAAGAAGTGCAGTTTCTTTCAGCAACGGCTGGCTTACCTTGGGCATGTGATTAGTGGGAAAGCCATTCGGACGGACCCTGACACGGTGAAGGCGATTCGAAATCTAATGGCCCTACCCTGCCTTAAAGTGCGCCAATGACTCGGTGTGGCTTCGTGGTGCAAGCGATTTGTGCCCAATTTTGCTACTTTGGTACAACCCACGACGGCGCTTCTGAGGAAAGGTAGGAAGTGGTCATGGGAGAGAGAGCAAGAGGAGGCACTGAGTCAGTTGAAAGAGAGCCTGACCACTGCCCCTGTTCTAGCGTGCCCGGACTTTTTGGCCAAATTTGTGTTGCAGACCGACGTTACTTCGAAGGGAACCGCTTCGAAGTGATCACAGACCACCTAGCTCTCAAGTGGTTGAACTCGATCGAAATACCTTCCGGTAGGATAGCACGATGGGCGCTGGAACTGCAACAGTTTCAATTTGATGTTCAGTACCGTCGGGGCAAGCTAAATGTGGTTGCTGACGCGTTATCCAGGCATCTAGAGATTTGCCAGCAAGCAGTGGTGGTCGAGACCCCCTGCAAGTGTATCGCGAGTATGCCGGTCAAGATCGCTGAAAAGCCAGACAGGTATCCTGATTATTCCGAGGAAAATGGGCAGCTCTACCGTCACTTTGGTCATGGGCCGGATGACGAGGATTACATTCCATGGAAACTTTGTGTTGCCAGCGGTCAGAGGGAAAGAGTGCTGCAGGAGTGCCATGACGCTCCCACTGCCGGACACCAAGGCGTGAGGAAAACGGTGTCTAGACTCGCCCAGAGGTATTATTGGCCGGGCATGTTTCGGGATGCTGCCAAATACGTAAAGTGTTGTGAGCTGTGCCAAAAATTTAAGATGGAACAGCTAAAGCCAGCCGGTCGGATGCTGACAAGGCAGGTGGCAGAGCCTATGGCAGTATTACGTGCCGACTTCGTTGGTCCCTTGCCGCGTTCAAAGCACGGCAACTCGATGTTGTTAGTGTTTCATGATGCGTTTTCGAAGTGGGTCGAATTGGTTCCCCTCGGGAAAGCTACGGCGAGTCAATTTCAGACAGCATTAAGAGAAAGAATATTGAGCAGGTTTGAGCTGCCCAAGAAGTTCGTGTGTGATAATGGGGTTCAATTCACGAACAAGAATTTTAAATCGTTTTTGGGTTCCTTAGGTGTAGACGACCTGTTCTAGGCGCGATGGTTCTGTTGAGGCAGCATCAGCTGTCCAATGCTGCAGAGGGCTTCGCAGCGAAATTGGCGCAGAAGTTTGACAGCTCCTACCGCGTTATCAAATTCGTCTCCCCCAATATCGTGCGTCTCGCGAAACAGGGCGAACGCAAGCGAAGGGTGGCCAACATAATGCAACTTAAACCTTTCTTTCAGGGAGAAATAGAATAAGAAGATTACAAAGATTCGACCAACGAGGAGCCTTACCCCAGCGAGAGCAAGAACGCGAACCTCCATTAGTATAAGCTGATACAGTTCGCAATCCTGAATATCGAAAGCTCTGAGGTGGAGAGCGAAAGCTCGTGGTACGATTGAGCTTTTCAGGCTCGCGCGTGGCTGAGCCGGGCAGACGAGATCACTTAGCGATAGACATAAAAAGTAGGTAGACGTGCGTCGGAAGCACGCAGAGTAAATACTGTGTGAGTAAAAGAGCCGTTATGCGGCAGTGCAGCAGCGTAGTTACAAGCGTAGTTTAGTAAATTAACCGTAAGAGATTTGAATAAAGATAATCAAGAATAACCAAACGATTATCTCAATATTTAACATTGAATAACTAACACTAACCGTAGAGCGAGGTGTATCCCGCCGCCCGTGTGAGCAATCCCGGCATTTGTAAAAAAATTAATACTAACGTAGAGCGAGATATATCCCGCCACCCGTGTGAGCACTCCCGGCATTCGTAAAAACTAATACTAACGTAGAGCGAGGTGTATCCCGCCGCCCGTGTGAGCAATCCCGGCATTTGTAAAAAAATTGATATTAACGTAGAGCGAGGTATATCCCGCCGCCCGTGTGAGCAATCCCGGGCATTCGTGAGTAGTAGTCCGTAGACCACTTGGCCAGCGGTAGAATCCTGGTCAGCTCCTGGTCACTTATCCCGTGCAAAGTTGTACGAGGCCGTAGTATTGGCACATATATCTCCCCTATAACGTTTCTTAGATTATTAGATTAGATTATTTATAACATAATTTCTCTCATTATAATACATCGTTATCCGAAAATATTATAAACATTATTGTACCTTCAACCTTCTCCAGGCTCAGTTTAAAGATGGGAGAAGTTATCTGGATATACGCACGGCAATATCACAGCGAAAACAAAAGCCAAATGAATTGTTTGATTTGTTTTATGATGCCATAGTATACTTAGTGGATAAAATAGTACAACCCATGTCAGAAGGCTCTATCTTGGAAGTCTTACCTATTACCGGACATACAACATGAAAGATTATTTGTTCCCATTCACAGTATAGCACACCTTCGAAACACAATACGTACTCGTAGATTTGATGGAAAATATGATTTAAAACAATAAGCCCATCATTTCACCACAATTGCTCTCCAAGCGGGTATCCCACTTTGGCGTTTTCCACCCCTAACTATTTTGGCAGGGGAGAAAGTAGGGGTCCGCTTGTCGGCCCAATAATATTATAAGATGTTGAATATAACGTATAAACAAAAAACAAAAAAAAAGTAGTCAGCAAAAGTAGGCAGTACAAAGTTTTTTTTATGGACTTTTGGCTCTTTAGCCAATGAATGATAGTATTAATATTACTAATGGTCTTTATTAGATGTTACAAGTGATAGTCTTGATAGGCTTCGTATCAGAGTTGTGTGTGTGTCGCAGAAGCCAGTTTTCAGGGCTGGCAGCCAATCTCAGGGCTGGTAGCGTAGTTACAGCCCTCAGGGCGAGTCCGATGTTGCTTCTCATAGGTGCGTAGTAATGGAGCTCTGATTTTTGAAGGTACGTCATCAATAGGAACAGCTTCGTCATTTGCCATAAATGCAGGTTTTAGTCTGTCTATCGACAAAGCGGTCTCTTTTCCATTAACGCGCACGACGAAGACCCGTTTTGATGGCTTGGATATAACCAGGTACCGTCCCGAGTATGGAGGCTCCAAGGGCTGCTTTACTGCGTCGGTCCTGACGAATACGTGTGAGCAGTCATGTACGGTTTTGTGCAGAAAGAGTGTCGGCTTGTTGTGATGGGACGCTGGAGTCGGCCTTACCACCTGCATGTTGCTGCGAAACTGACTGACAAACTAACATGGATTCGAGGGTGCATCCAGGTCATAAAAGTATTCATTGGGAAAGCGAAGCGTGCATCCGTACAACATTTCAGCGGCTGATGCTTGAAGGTCTTCCTTAAAGTATGTGCGGAGACCAAGCATAACGGCTGGAAGTAGCTTGGTCTGTGGAGTATGTGGGTTGCACATTAAAGAAGACTTCATAAATCTATGCCAGCGCTCGATCATTCCGTTTGATTGTGGGTAGTATGGTGTCGTATGAATGTGTTCGCTTCCCAGTAAGTTTGCCAGAGACTTGAAGAGTGCAGACTCGAATTCGACTCCTTGATCGGTGGTGATGATCAAAGGGCAGCCGAAGCGGGAAATCCAGCATGACCATAATGCGTCACAGATTGTCTGCGCTGTCATGTCCTTCAAAGGCACTGCCTCTGGCCAGCGAGAAAAAACGGTCAATTATCGTCAAGCAATATCTATACTCACCAACCAAAGGCATTACTACAATGTCGATGTGTATATGATCAAATCTGCGATCCGGAACTGTGATTTTGGTGGGCACCAACGAGTTATGCCTGTGTATCTTGGCCCGCTGGCACGGCAAGCAATTCCTTGACCACTCCAAAATGTCTTTGCGCATAGATGGCCATACATATTTGCTAGAAATTTACTTAAGTGTGGATCTGCCACTAGGGTGAGTAAATCCATGTACATTTGAAAATATGCTGTATCTCAACGACCGTGGAACGTATGGCCTAGGAGTTGCTATGGCTGCGTCGCAGTATAGAAACGTTTCCTTGTCGACTTGCGTCAATTGTAGTTGTAGGGATGTCTCTCCGTTTAGAATACTTATTAGTTCGCTGTCTGTCGTTGCGCCGTTTCAATGCGTTTCGTATCAAGAGCAGTTGGCATCGTTATAGCATTAATCCTGGAGAGCGCGTCGGCCACCACATTGTCGCTGCCGCTAACATGCAGGATCGTTGTAGAGTGCTGTGAGATGAAGCCCAATTGGCGTAATTGACGCTCCGAAGACTTTTCGGATTTTTGGGCGAAAGCATATATCAGCGGCTTGTGATCTGTTTTTATGACGAATATCCTTGCTTCAAGCATGTGCTTGAAGTATTTGACCGCTTCGTATATCGCTAGCAACTCCCTATCGTATGTGCTATACCTGCCTTCGATTGCGCTAAGTTTTTTTGAAAAGAAATCAAGAGGCTCCCATTTACCTCTGTTGTTTTGCTCTAGTACGGCACCGATAGCCGTGTCGGAGGCATCACAAGTCACGCTCAGATCTGCATGTGGACTTGGGTGAGCGAGATTGGCTGCGTTTGCAATACTGCCTTTGCAATTTACAGGTCATTGAGCAGTGCCTGCGTCTCTGACGCATGGGGTATGCAGCGGCGATAGTAATTTACTATCCCAAGAAAACGGCCCAGTTCACATATCGTTTGTGGCCGAGCGTACTCTGCGATTGCCTTGACGCGATCCTCTGGAAGTCTAATGCCGCTTCCGTTGACTGTGTAACTTAGAAACAAGACTTCTGTCTTTTCAAAATTACACTTGTTTCTATTAATGGTGAGACCGTTTAATTGCAGGATGCGTAGGATATTGTTTACGTGTTGTTTATGTTCCTCAACTGAGTTTGACATGATTAGAATATCGTCGATGTAGCAGAACACATAGTCAACACCTCGGAAGAGTTGATCCATGAATCGCTGGAAAGTTTGCGTTGCATTTTTAAGGCCAAACGGCATTTTTAGGAATTCAATCAATCCAAACGGTGTGCAGTCTTCTCAATGACATCTGGTGACATTGGAATATGCGCGTTCCAAGTCTAATGTGGTGAAAATGTGTTTCCATGTAAACGGTCAGCGAAATCGTGGATATGAGGTATTGGATAACGATCAGGAGTCGTTATCGCATTAAGCTTGCGGTAGTCTCCACATGCTTGCCAACCACCACTGGGCTTTGCTATTATGTGCAGCGGGCTGGCCCATGGACTTTTGGAATACCGACAGATACCCTCGTCGATCAGCAAATGGATTTGTGCTTTTGCCTATGACAGTTTCTCACCCATTAGTCGGCGTTGACGATCTGCTACCGGTGCTCCAGCTGTTATGATGTAGTGGCGAACTGCATGTGACGAACTATTGTCGCCTGTAGTGATATTAGCTTTTAAAGCATTGATGTCTCTTCCATGAGAAACAGTGCCATGCAGCTTCTGTGCCGTATTCGAAGGTTCGACCTCCTGCGAGTTGCTTGAACTACTGTTTTTCGTGTACTCTGATCTAAGGATGAGTCGTTGTTGCTTGATGTCTATGAGTAATTGGAACTGTGCCAGGAAGTCAGCGCCAATTATTGCAGCTTGTACATCATGAATGACCACATGAAAGACCGACCTAGACCGAAGTCGAGTTCAAGATCAAGATTGCCGTACGTTTGTATTACCCGGACCATACACGGGCCAGTTCAGTTGCCCAACTTGAGTGAGTTTTTCGGGTTGCGGCAACCGATTACAATGTAATTGGGACGGTTGGCACAAAGTTGTGCCAACTGAATTCTGTATCAAAACCTTTTGATACGAGCAGCGAGTTGCCACAACTGGTTGCGGTGTAGTTGGACAACGCACAACTCGATTGGCACAACTCGTGGGCGTTTCCCTTTGGTTTTGTACTTTCTTGCCACTGTTTTCGCTGATCGCCTGGTTCAAATGCTGTTCGTTGTATGCAAAAATCTTGCAGAGCTCTGCTTCAGGTTCGGGGGTGGGTTTGCTATAGTTGTGCATAGTTGTGTACATCTTTGTGGGCGTCTCCCTATCCGTTTTTGTTTTTCTCGCTACTGTTTTTTTTGTTCGCCTGGTACTTGTCTGTTGTTTTGTGCGAAACATTTGAAGATCTTTTGGTGCCGTTGATAAGCGGCGTTGTTTAGCAGAAAATAATGACATTATTGGATATTCAGATTTTCTTTTTGTTGTTATTATTAATAAAATTCAGAATTTTAAAACTTTTTCCTAAATTTTTGGTTTTTTGTTTACTTAATATATTTACAATAATTAGTTTATCAAATATTTATAAATTCGGCACTTGCCGACGCCATTTCTCGAGTTTTGCTACGAAGTTGGCTGATCTGATTGCAGCGTGCGAGGTGAAGACCCAATTTGAGTGACAACTGGTTGCAGCAACCGATTGTGCTAAAATCGGCCCGTGTTTGGTCTGCATTACGGTTTGATTTGCAGCATACAATTGTAGTTTGCCTTTTTGTAGTTTGCGGTGTCATTGTACGAGGCACAACTGGCACAACGAGGCACCACCGACCCAGAATCTATAAGGAAAGTATGGTTAATATGTACATCCTGGATATGTAGACGGTGATCTAGGCTCGCCGTCGGTTGTGTTGAGTTGCTGGTCGTCGCAATGCTGCCGCCCACCTGCTGAGTTAACAGCAGCCACTTTAGTTTAACCGTTGGTAACGTCGGCAATCTGGCTGACACTTACGGGCGTGATCGCCAAATTTGCTGTGGTAGAAACATAGCTTGTCACTGCCCTGTTCGTCGCTCCTCTGCTTTGGTGGACGCGAATTCTTGGACTGCCTTGAGCTACGCAGATCGTCCTATAGCTTATCGACTTTCTGTGAAAGCTTTTGCAACACGACAGCGATGTCTTGTAAGCTGAGGTTGCTACTCACTACATCGACATTTTGTTGAGTTTGCTCAGCAGCTGCAGTTAATGTTGATATTACATAGATTGGATCCATGCTCGTATTTTCAAGCATCTTGTCCGCCATCTTTGCCAATTTGTTAAGGTCTTCTTCCTCCCAAACAGAAATGAGCGGACGACTCGACATCGGCAGTTTGGCGATGAAGAGAGTACGTATAACGGCCTAACAGCCATTAGCAGGTGCTAGACGTCGCATGTATGCTAAAATTTCCGACGGCTTTTTGCCAGTCATGTCGCGGCCTTGCAGAAGACTTTTTAACTTCGAGTCTTCCGATTCCGCAAAAGTTTCGAGCAGCCGCTGCTTCAGCGCATCGTACTTGTTATTCAGAGGCGGCTGTGTGATAAGATCCTCGATGGACAGGACGACGTCATCCTCTAAGTGTACCGACACCAAGTCAAACTTGCGATCGTCTGCCAAGACATTGTATAAATGGAAAAGGCGTTCCAATTGCGAAAACCAAAGTGGAGGGTTGCCTTTGTTAAACTTTGGGATGTTAATTTGAGGACATTGCTGAGGATTTCCAACTGGTGGCCTTACGGCTGTCAATTGAAGTTGCTGTACTTGCAATTTCGATTCTTGGAGTTCCTCACTGAATATGTCGGGCTCCATGTTTGATGCGTCAAAAAATTCTTCAGAATCGCCAGCAGGTTGACTTTTGCACCCAAACCTGGGAAAGTAGCGCTCTTTTGGCATGTGCTGTTAAATCTAAGCGTTCGGGGTCACCACTATGGCTCTTTAGCCAATGAAAGATAGTATTAATATTACTAATGGTCTTTATTAGATGTTACAAGTGATAGTCTTGATAGGCTTCGTATCAGAGTTGTGTGTGTTTCGCAGAAGCCAGTTTTCAGGACTGGCAGCCAATCTCAGGGCTGCTAGCGTAGTTGCAGCCCTCAGGGCTGGTAGCGTAGTTACAGCCGATTTCCGATAGCGTCTGGACAGGGCTGCTACAGACTCCAATTTGTAGCGCCATCTATACGTGGAAAGTTTCCGTTGCATGCAGGCCAGCAACCTGTTAAAAAATTAAGTAATTTTTAAATAGATTGACTGATTGACCCCCAAAAGGTATTGTGCCACGGCTATACCACGAATAAGGGCACAGCCAAAAAACATTAAACGGCCACCAACATGTATGTTTGTATCTTTCTTTCTATTTCTTTTTTATTAAGCGTTCAATCCACCAATACAAACATAGTAACATAACAACACAAGTATAGTAAATAATAAAAGGACCAAACCTCAAGCTAGGCGCATGAGGACTTGCAAATATTTTCCTTTTGCGTGGAAGACTTTAAAGTTGGCCAATTGTTTTGGCAAACTCTTTCTTTTTAATCGCATTAAAGGCCTGGCAGGGAGTAGCATCTTGCGAGTATACTGTGGTGTCTTCTTAGTCGAACCCTATATCTGCTAGTGTGCCTTCCAATCTGCTCCTCCACTGTATGCAGATTCAGGTCACGAGGAAGGGTGGTACCACGTACATAGTATAGGCAGCCCGTAATGGCACGCGTGGCACGATTTTGTAGTACCTTTATGCATTTACTTAGAAGCTATTCCCCAAATCTGCACTCCGTATACCCAGATCGGGGCTACACAATGCACATAAGCTGTTCTTTTGGCTCTGAGGGACATAGTGCTTCTTCTGTTGATCAGCCACCGTAGTTGTTGCATTCTTTGACCACATCTACCAGCCGTAGCTTTCAAGTGAGGGTCAAAAGTCAAACGTTTGTCAAGGGTGATCCCGAGATACTTATCCTGCGAAGGTTAGTCCAATGTTACCCCTTCCAATTGTATGGGTGGGGTATGGTCAATTATGGTCTTCAAGGTGAAGCCGGGATTGGTGGTCTTTTGAGGATTGACCTTTAAATTCCATCTTTTGCACCAGGCAGCCAATGTGGTAAGGTACTCTTGAAGTCCACCTGCTGCCTCATTGCGACATTTAGAGTTGTAAAGCAGTGCAATATCATCGGCGTAAGTAGCAAGTAGAGCCTTCCTGGAAACTTCAAAGGACGCTGCCCTGTGGAACTCCACCTTTCATAAGGCAAGGAGTCAAGTAGGTGTTCCTGACCCTGACCATTAACTTCCGTTCTTCCAAGTACGATCGTGGAACTCCGTAGTATGGTGCGGGGAACAGCTTTTTATTTTTGCTCAGTAGGCCGACATGCCAAACTCTATCGAATGCTTGTTGCATATCAATGAAGACAGCATTACAGTATTCTAGATCGTCAAAGGCCTGTAGGATGTGCTTTGCTAATCTGTGAATGTGTGTATGTAGTTATCTGCGCAAAAGCTTTTTGTCTCAGCGGCGATCCAATTACATGGAGTGGCCGGTCTACCTTGCCACCTTCCCCACGTAATGCACGGCTACTGTTCCAGAGACCCATGCCTGCGTCGCCTCTGTATATTTACTTAATCTTTAGTGTTATATATTATACTAGCTGGTAAAATGCCAGCGTTGCCCGGCGAAATATTTAGATTAAAATTAATTATGTTGAATTTGACTACTTTCGTCAACCGTAAGAAATACACATAAATAGCGTATCACAGTATTCCCTCCCAAGGGAGTAGGAAACTAAATAGGTCAGCCACATGACTAATGTTTCTTGTGTAGGGCTATGAAAATGTCTTCGAAGCCGATTAAACTAAAGAAATAATCCTTGACGTCCATTTCCCCCCGTGACGAAGTGAAGTATATTTTCTAAAATCATTTGGCATTTGAAGCCAATTCCAAGAATAATGCTTAAAATCCAGACAAAAGCCTTCGAACTATTTTCCGCCCGTTGTATTGCCCGCAAAGTACTGTGGTTTTTGTGTATACGTATATTTGGAAATTGGTATGAAGCCATTCGTATGAAAAACGAAAATGCTGAATTCCAGACTTCACCCCATTTCCGACCGTGGGCGTGCAGTTATCAAAACAGGTAGCACATATGTCGAATTATTTTCCGAGCTTGGGGGTAGATTTTCCAAAACCTTTGACTACCGCGCCTATTCAGTTCTCCTATAGAACAATGAAAATGAGTTTGAAGCCAATGGCATGAAAATTAAAAATGTCGAATTCCAGAGATTTCCACCGATTTTCCGACCATGGAGCTGAATTTCCCAAAATCGTTGATACTCATCTCAAATTATTTATTGTGTAGAGTTTTGAAAATGAGTTTGAAGCCAATCTGGCGATAATCAAAGAAAGTTTCATACAACAGTATTCCACGAAATTTCCGACTTTGGGGGTAGATTTTCCAAAATCTTTGACCACCGCGCTTATTATTTTTTCCCATAGAACCATAGCATGAAAACTAAAAATGTCGAATGCCACAGTTTTCAACCGATTTTTCGACCATGGGGTTGAATTTTCCAAAATCGCTAATACACGTGTAGAATT
Source organism: Hirtodrosophila histrioides (assembly GCA_037075165.1). Taxonomy (NCBI): domain Eukaryota; kingdom Metazoa; phylum Arthropoda; class Insecta; order Diptera; family Drosophilidae; genus Hirtodrosophila; species Hirtodrosophila histrioides. The sequence goes on along the minus strand of JBAMCL010000471.1, from coordinate 783,242 downwards.
ATTGTACGTGAAGAATTTTGAAAATGAATTTGAAGGTGATCGGACTAAAATTAGACTTTCGCCCATACAACCTTGAGACCCCCATTTTTCGCCCATGGGGGTGGATTTTCCAAAATCGGTGAAATATGTGTCAAATTAATTTTTGTGTAGTAGTTTGAAAATAAGTTTGAAGCCGATTGGATGGTAAACAAAAAAGTTTCATACAACAATTTTCCGCGATTTTCCACGTTTGTGGGTGCAATTTTTCAAAATCCCGTCTTAGTGTGCACTTTCATCATAGGTTCCATACCTACTGTGAAAATTTCAGCATCCTAGCTTTTACGGTTTGGGCTCTGCGATGATTACCAATCAGTCAGCATGAACTCTTTTATATGTATAGATTAGATATTAATGCGTTATTTTTTTTTGACTTCAGCCCTAAAATATGTGAAGGTTAATTTACCTTTTTAAGTATGCGTTATGTGTGTGTTGGTGATATTGTTCAAGTAGTACAGCACAAAGAGTTTTAAGAAAGGTAGTACCGAAACAATAAGCAAATAATAATATCATGCTTAATTCGACCATTCCGTCGGTTATTGATTCAATCTTTTCGTTTTAATTATCTTCAAAGTAAATTTTCATTGCATACCACGTGGCACGTCCAATGGATGACAGCTTTTAGTTGATGAGCTTTCGCAAGCTTTATTAGTCTTTGCGTATACGTTAACCCCATTTTCCGCAGCAGTCAATATCGATCAGCATCGATGAGCATGCGCGCTTAATCAAAAGATGGTGCATACTTTTAGTGCTATATTTTGTGGGTAACTTTCAAAAATAATAGAATAAATTGGGTTTACAATTTCAAAACCGGTGATCGGATTACGCATGAATAGCTCTAGGAATAAATTTGGAGCTCATAATTAACGTAATTTGATGCACGGAGCATGAACTAAGCTGGCATTGCATGCTACGCTTTTAACTTGAAGTTAATTGCAAATAGTACCATGGTTTGCATGCCATTATAATTAATCAGCATGAGTAGCCATTACCAAAGAATAGAAAGTCATACAGAAGGCGCATCACAAGCAAAAATTTCGTCGATTTGTTTTCACGTTTGATGTTGCGGGCGGGCTCGGCAACGGGGTAAAGATTCTAAAAATAGATTACGTTTTGCTTCGTTTCAAACGAGCCAAGCCTCAAAGCATGCACAGTCCAAATCACAGTTTTCATTCTTCTTAATGCTCGAGATTGCTCGTGGCTTTCTTATATGCCATTTGCCACCACAATTTGTTTATGACAGTAGTGCAGTGAGATGTGCCTGCGATAATGGCGGGCATCATTAATCATTTTTTTTATTATTGGTTTTTTCTGTTAATATGTATTGATTTGTATCATTCGATTTAAAAAAGTTTCTATTTTTTTCTGATTTGAGGTTGATAGAACGCGACAGATTTATAAACATTTGAACGGATGGACTGACAGGTAAACGGACGAACCGACAAAGGACGGACGCACGAAAAAAGAGATTATGACCTTATTGCCCTGCAAAAGCCATACATTTTTGCCACACAAATACTTTTCCAAACAAAAAAATTTTACATATAGAAAAGTGTGCGTATAAACTCCACTTTCAAGCGCCGAAGCGTAAATACTCTTCTAATCTCACAGACAAAAAATGTATACAGCCAGTTAATTAAAATATTGCCAATATACGCATAGTCAAAAATAGAATCAAAAATACATTTTACATTAGTTATTAACATTAATGAAATATATATTTTATAGGCCAAATAATAGCAGTAACCTAATTTATAAAAAGTAGAGTATCTTAATCGCGAGCTTAAAGAAAAACGAAAGCGAAAGCCAGCTATGCTACAAAAATGGGCGAGGCTTGGCTCGCTGATATCGAAGCAAAACGAAATCTATTTCTAGAACCGTTACCGCGTCGTAACAGAACGACGAAATTTTTGATTGTGCAGATTCTGTATGCTTTGTGATTCTGTATGCTTAAACTTTTTAATCAAATGTCATTTTTTATGAAGTTGCTTTTCTATATTTATTTATGAATTTAATTTTTTTTTAAATTAATAGAAGTATTAAATGTAAAATAAAAAATTCTTGAGCCGTTAGTCTATCCATTCATATGTTTATCTATTTATCCGCTTCTATCAACCACAAATAATAAAAATAAATTAAATACAACAAACCGAACAATTGAAAAATAATACCAATTAACAAAAAATTTAAAAATTATATAAAAATAAAAAAAATGTATGTTAGCCGCCCCACCAGCTGGGCTTGACCACAGGTCCATCATGACAACGCGCCGCATCACATCCCACTGCACTACTGCCTTCAAAAACTCTCGCTGACTACAACATATACGAGTATTTAAGTAAGTGCTCAACTAGCAAAATGTGGGTACTTTCCAATTAACCCCATACAACATTTTTCGTTGTATGAGATGCGCCTTTTGTATGACTTTATATTCTTTGCTATTACTTAGGATACATATAATAGTATTAACTCTTTATTATTTGTATATTTCATATATATTTTATACTTTTGTTCTCTTAAGAAGACGCTTAGAATATTGTACTAAGATGGTTAAACTTACGTACAATTTATTTCGTGAAAGTCTTCAGCGCATCTACCCAGGAGTAACTGAATTTTAATAGACTCGGGTATCTAGATTAACCAACATTCTTAATGTATTTTTTTAATATTTTTTTTTTTTCTATTTTTTTTCCTAATGATGAAAGTATATCAGTGCTGTAAGGCGGAGTATAGTTAATTACTCCATGATCTTTTCTGAGAACACCAAATAATATTCTTTTTATTTGTGCCTATAAATATGCTACGTTTCTTCGCTCGATAATTAATATTCATTTTTTTATAACCATGTCATTATGGGGACGCTTGATCCTCAAACGCTCCATCCTTTAATTGCACATATCTCATTTTGGCATGTTAGCGCCAATCCTTAATGAAGGGTTGCCTTTTTGAACTACGTCTAATAGAACTTAATTAGTTATAGCCTGTTTCCACGACATCATATTTTCACATTTTTCGTCATATTTTTAATTTTGGAAATATGATACATATTTCCCGTAGAAAATCCCATAAGAAAAAAAATGAGAAATTCGTCATATTTTTAATATGATGCCATTCGCCCCGTCATTTTTTAGTATTTTCTTATCGCACTCACGATGTTTATCGATGAACTGGGGAAAAGGTAAACAATAACGAATTGTGCGCCAAAATTAATTTTTAAAATAAAATGTAAATTGCTTATATCTTAATATTTCTGTATTAATAAGGATGAGGTTAAACGGGAAGGTTTATCCGGAGGTGCACCTTCGAAATAGTAACATTTTGACAAGGTACACCGCCTTTTAGGAGCATTGAAATTTGTGCACTTCAGAGGTGCGCACTCGCAATTTCATTGCAAATTTCTGCCATCTCTGCATCCCAGTCATCCACCAATGGATCTAAATTGTACAAACTTATTGCAACTATCTGCACATTGATATGCAACTTTGCTTCTACTACTATTCTGCCATTATTTGCCACATTTTTCACTTTTCGTAAAAAATTGCATCAACACAAGCCGACCAGCTGATTTATTTCGGGCGAATGGCTAATTCATATACCGTTTCACATTTGACCGTGGAAACACCATCATCCACATTTTTGAGATGTTTTATATTTTAGCTGTCGTGGAAACAGGCTATTAGTTATATATCCTATCTTTAAATATGAATATAATTAATTAAATGCTATTTTGGAGCTTAAAAATGAACTTTCTTTCATTGTGGGAAACCATGCAACATCGACCGGGGCTAGGCAGTCTTTAGGGGCACTCAAAGGGATCCAGGCCGAATATGAGTTGAAGCAGGCGAAGCCAGGATCATGGCAAAGTAGGCGTGTACACCAGTTGGTCTTTCGGTGTACTAAGAAAGAGTGCCTCAATAGCTGAAAGCCTAAGTTTTTCTTTTTTCTCTTTTCTTGCCTGACCATTTTGGCGCTGCCCTATATCCTCTTGGACTCCCCCCTTTCCCTAACAGTACGCGATTAACTTAAAAAATAATCATTTTGTAAGAAGTAGCAGCGTGGGTGTCCAGCGATAATCGATCCACCCCCAACACCGACGAGCCGGAAGCCGGAACGCAAGCGCGTACTCATGGACAACTAATCCAATCACCAACTCTCATATTCGTAGTCTTACATATGCAAAAGGCAAGGTCCGAGCGATTTGGGTTTATAGAATGAATTTGGGGCAATCATTATGTGTGCTGAGGCTGAACGGACACAGTCGATTTGGGAAGAGGCCACGTGGAAGACAGAACTTTACTACTGTAAAGATGAATACGGTTGAGACTTATTATTTGCGTTTTATTTAAAATTACGTCTGTTCGTCCTCAATTACATGTATAGATTAATTCTATCTCTGCTTAGGTATCGATATCATCATTAATATCGATACCTTCACATATTGCACAGAGTTATTTCTTAACTTATATTTATTTTTTATTTTTCGGTTACATTCAAATTCACTTAGTTTCTGTTAGATTCAAAATCAATATATTTCTGATCTTACATTCGGCTAACCTGACTACAGATCGCCCTCGATCTTTTAATACAATGTTGGGTTTATAATACATTTCATTTACTTATATATGCATATGATTATGTTAACAGCATAGTCCTACAGTGTCAGTTACACAATGAATCCATGGCTTGAGCCTGGCTGGTTCTAATACGCTACAGTATTGCATCTACGTTAACTGACAGTCTTCAATATCTGTGACCTCATAACGATCATTATCAAAAACTTGGTTTATCTTGTATGGGCCTCGGTACTTTGGTGCAAACTTTTTATTTACTACTGGTGTAGTATCTACATTACGAACAGCGACATAGTCACCTACTTGATATACTAACGGTGCTCTATGTATCCTCTCATTTTTAACTGTGAGCATAGAATGTTTTCACTGCCCAGTGGTTCGGGGTAGCGGCTACGTGGGTACCCACAGAACCGGTCCTCAGTGTATACCACCGGTCACCAGGCAAGCCACCAGCAATGCGTTTTAGCGGTTACTTTAACATGGGCATGTCATAGGCGGTAACCGATAGGTACGGCGTTCGAGACCAAGTAACCGGGACCGTGGGTGCTACCAGTGGATGCTCAGTGGTGGCACCTAGTAACCGGGACCGTGGGTGCTACCAGTGGATGCTCTGTGGTGGCACCTAGTAACCGGCACTGTGGGTACTCCGGTGTGAATATTTAAAAAACTGTTTATTTTTTTTAATTTTTTTTTATTCTTAATTTATTGCTAATAATTAGCTTAAATAGAAATGTCTTAAAAGTACATTTTTACATATTATTTTACACTTTTAAAAATTACTTTCCATATTGGTCATGGAAAGTTTGAATGCCACCATTTCATCGCACTTTTGCCACATTGTCTCTTGAGCTGAAAGCATAGCTAATATTTAATATTTGATTAATAATGTCAAAATTACGTACCTTGTTCAGGTGCAAAGCTCAGCTTTACGATTTTTTTCGGTGGCGAACTAGCTGGAAAATAAGAAGCTCATATATATAGTATAATAGGTATAACCAATTGTAATGAATTTAAACTTACCGATTTCAATTTGGCTCCCAAGTCAAATTTAACCGCCCAATTTAACTGTCGACAGAAAACTAAACAAGACGGTGGCATGCCATTACCACAGCTGCCACAAAATAGAACACCGAAAGTCAAAAAAATTGCAAGGCCCCGTTGCAGACAAAGCAAACGAAAAATTTCATACAACAAAAACAACAACACTTTTTTGTTGCCGTCCGATTTGAAGTGGCACTTCGCTGCCACACGCGTAACCGGCTACTTTACCGGCGACTGGTGACCGGTAAATTCTCAAGGCATTTGGGACCGATTGCCTCCGGCCGAACCACTGGGTGGCTTTTATTCGCACAGACTCTAAATTCCTTGGCTCTATGTTTAATTTATCCTCTAAATATTCAGTTAGTTGGTCAACTACTGGTCCTTTCTGGACTACTCCGAATAACAAAATGCTGAGTGTCTTTTGAGTACTACTATGCATAGCATTATTTATGGCATGCTCTACTTTGTTCATCAACTTATACCATTCTGCTTGCTGAAGGGGCTCCGACAGTTTTCCTAACATAGGGGTTAGAACACGATTGACCCGCTCCACTTGGCCATGGGCTTGAGGGGCTCTAGTAGCTACTTTATGTGCTCTATACCTCGTTCTTGTAAGAAATTTGCAAACTCTAATGATGTGAAACACGTGAAATTACTCTTACTCTCCTCGGTCTGAAATTACTCTTACAGGACGACTGTAAAATTCAAAGTATTTGCTCAATGCATCTTTAGCCTCCCGTGTGCTGGTACTGTTTTCTGGGAATAGCTTTACAAATTTTGTGAAAGCATCCACCACCACTAGAATATGTTTTCTCTTTGCCGTGATGCTCGGTAAGGGGCCTAAATGATCTATGTGCAGCGTATAAAACGGTACGTCTGACTTTGGAATGCTATGTAATGTCCTATTATTTACAGTTTTGGGCATAGAGTGCAGTATACATATACAAGCAATTTCTAATAAATTGTGCCACTTTGCTACGCATTGAGGGAAACCAATATGTTATTTGTAAGTCATAAACGCACTTTTCCGCTGCTAAGTGTCCTAGCTTTTCGTGTGTAATTCTAATTATTTGCCCTTCCATGCGCTTTGGGACGTACAGTACCTCTTCTTTTTTTTTTTTTCCCACCCCCCCCCCCCCACCCCATTTAAATTTTCCAACCTCCCCCCTTTTTTAAACTTCAACCCCCCCCCCCCCCCCTCCCCCCCCTCCTCTCCTCTCTCTCTTTTCTATATCTCTCTTTTCTCTATTATTTTCCAGTATATTGATTTGAGATTGTCTACTCAACAAGTCTACATGTGCCATACTAGCACCCGGTCTATGCATAATAGAGTAATCATAGTTCTCTAACTCCAATGACCAACGGGCAATTTTTGGACTAATAGATTTTCTGCTTAACGTTTGTACTAACGAATTACAATCAGTGATTATTTTAAATGGCCTATGCTCTAAATATGCTCTAAACCTCCTCAATGCGTAAATGATAGCCAAAGTTTCCAGCTCAAAACTATGATAACGAGACTCTGCTTCTGTCGTTTTACCTGAATAGAACGAAATGGGATGCATCTTTCCGTCGTCTTGTCTCTGTAGCAGAACTGCTCCATATCCATGTAAACTTGCATCTGTATGCAACTCAGTCTCTCTGTTTGGACTGAAAATAGCTAAGACCGGAGGATTTGATAGTGCCATTTTTAGCATTTGAAATACCTCTAATTGTTCGTTATTTAGGGGGAAAGGACCGCCCGCCTTTAGTAGTTCAACCAATGGTTTGGCTGTTTAAGCGAATGATAACATAAAACGTCTAAAATATGAGAAAAACCCAAGACAAGAATGAAGTGCTTTAATGTTTTGTGGCGTTGGATAATTTTTTAACGATTCGATATGAGAATCACTTGGAACTATGCCCTTTCGTGTAACCTTATATCCTAAAAATTCTGTGTCTTGTCTTAAAAATATGAATATTTTCATATTTATCTCTAAATTATGCTCACTGATACGGACAAATAGTTTCTCTAAAATCTCTAAATGCTCCTCTATATTCTTTGTCGCTATTAATATATCATCCATGTATACAATGATGCTTTTGTTTCTAATAAGATCTCTAAGCAAATCAGAGATAAATCTTTGAAATATTGCCGATCCATTTTTAAGCCCAAACGGCATCCTTAAATACTCATATTGACCATAAGGAGTTACAAACGAAGTATATGGGATTGATTTTTCCTCAACTCATATTTGGTGATATCCACTTTTAAAATCTATGATGGAAAAACAGCATTTATTCTCCAAATACTCTAGGCAGTCTTCTATAAAAGGCAATGGAAAATTGTCTTTAATGATTCGTTTGTTCAGACCGCGATAGTCGATGCACATTCGTAGATCTCCAGATTTTTCTTTACTAAAACTAAAGGAGAAGCATAGGGAGATTCACTAGGTCGAATAATTTTCTTCTCTAAAAGGTCTTCTACAATTTCTGCGACTTTGTCTCTTTCATAATAAGACAGGCGTCGTGGATTGCAATAGAATGGTGTCGTGTCCGTTACTCTAATAGTCATATTATACGTCGGGGGCCTAGTAAAATCGCATTCTATATACAAATAGTGAGTTTTAATTAGTTCTTTGCATCTTTTTGCTATAGACTTGCCAAACTCTTGACCAACGTTAATTGTATCATCCTCGTCAATTTCAATGCTGGCGCAGAAGGTACTAAAGTCGTTCTCTTCCTTTACTTCCTCAATACATTCCTTATCTTGGTGCATTGAATTTTCATCCAATAGGTGACCATGTAACTTAATATTAGGTATCTCGCTAATTGTCTTATTGGTTTATTTTGATTTACTTTTTGGTTATTTATGTTGTTTAAATTGCTTATTTTTAAAAATATGTTGATTACTGGTGAACAAAGACGCACAAGTTGAGTTAACGGTTTTATCATTTAATGAATTCAGAGGTAAATGATACAAAACGTTGATATTTTTCTTATGAACTAAGTTGACTTCAATGATTTTCAAAGCAGCTCTTCCTAATAATACAGGTAGAGGTAGTATCTTATCATCTACAATATTTAATTTAATAATATATGTCTTCATGACGAAATCAATTTGGCAATTAACTTTCCCCATATTGGGATACGCCGTCCTCCTAATCCGTGATATTGACTAACCTTACATTTTAAATTCATGTTTTTGGGTATTAATGACTTATGAATAAAGCTTACGGGACTACCCGTATCAAACAAACTCAAGATACTTGTGCTACTTTCTTCACCAAACGGAACTCATAATTTTATTAGCTGAACAGCAGCTAAATCGTCATTACTCAGCTCACCCGGTCCCTCGTTGCCTTGCATCGCCGCTATTGTTGTTGTTACCTTGCGCTTAGGACATTGCGCGTATTGGTGGTCGACACTCCAGTACTTGAAACACGCTCCGTCTGGCCTCTTCGGCTGGTTGCACTCTTTCATGAGATGGCCATAGCCACGGCAGTTGTAGCAGAGTGTCTCGCCAACGCTTTTCTGTTGACCGGATGCATTGTGTCCACTCGTCATCTCGCTGCTAATAACGGGCACGGGAACAGCTGCTTTGCGTACCTTTTCGTAAGTGATAATTTTATCACGCAACTCACTTAACGAACTGCAATATATAATTGCTGATGCTGCCCCTGTCTTATCCTGTAAACCTTGCACGATGAATTTATTTACATCGCTTGTAGCCATATCCGCCAGCGGTGCTATGCTACACATCGCAACATAGTACTGTAACAACCTCTCGCCTCTTCTAATTTTTCGTGCCTCCAACTGCTTGCCTACATCCCACGTTGTAATCTTCTGTTCAAACACATTAAGCAATTCTCGACGCACGTCCTTCCATGTCAATGTCGCTACATGGCCTATGTAGGTCTTAGCAGAGCCGCATAGCATTTTTTTTTAGCTAATATCCAACGCTTAGCATCTGACACGTCATAAAGGACCATCACATTCTCAAAATCACGTATCCATTGGCTGACTGAATTGCCATCGTCACCAGAAAAGCTGCTCATTGCTGTACCAAGCTGATTAACGTCCGGACGCACCTTTTGCACAATTTGCGACTCCATTTCCTGTAATTGCATCATTTCGTGGAACTCTGGAGTATGCAGAGCACTACGCTGTTGTGAAATCGTATCAGACATTGTCACTAACGTGTGTACGTTTTTTAGCATAGTGTCACTACGTTTGTCTCGCTCTTTCTCACACACACTTGCTTCGTTTTCGCTTGGCGCCAAGTTTCCTAGAATTTAAGCGTCATTTTCTGCTTCTACTTGTATTTTGTTTTCTGTGTCAAGCAAGCACTGCATCCAATCTGCTCCTGCAGCTCCTTGTCCCTCCATATTGGACTCCGTAATTGCCTTAAGGGCTGCGCGCAATTGGTAAATTGACGCGTTCTCGTCAAACTGGACGCTATGAGCACTTAACAGGAAAATTAACTCGTTTTTTGTTTTCTTTAATATTTCCCTATATTTCATTTCCAGTATTGTTTCAATACTGTTTGGGTACACTCCACACCTGATTTGTAAAGATGAATACGGTTGAGATTTATTATTTGCGTTTTATTTAAAATTACGTCTGTTCGTCCTCAATTACATGTATAGATTAATTCTATTTCTGCTTAGGTATCGATATCATCATTAATATCGATACCTTCACATATTGCACAGAGTTATATTTTAACTTATCGTTATATTTTTCGGTTACATTCAAATTCACTTAATTTCTGTTAGATTCAAAATCAATATATTTCTGACCTTACACTACGATGAAAAAAAAAACGTTTCTCCACCTCCTACATATGTTTAAGTGTATGTACGTACATAGGGGCGAAAATATGAGAATCAATGCTTTACACCAGAGGTGCCAAAGCCCTACACGCTTTTGTTTTTGTAAGCTTTCATCACACACACGCTGTTTTTGCACTAAGAAAAACAGAACACGCACACAACCTTGTCATTTTTACTTCTACTCCTCTTTCTTTGCCTATTCCGACAAAGAAAGCAACAACACTTCTGTATGATTTGTGGCACCAGCGATCTTCAACGCACATCTTATTGTTTTCTACACTGTGATTTTGAGAAAAAAAAATGTTCAGCTTATTTGCATTCTTCAAAATGTAAATAGATCTTTTTCAGTGTATATTAAAAAAATTGTGGTTCCTTATATGCATTGGTGTGTGCTCTTCAGCACGAAGTGTTTGGGCACCCCTGTTCTAAACCTTCTCTTTGTAAAGCTTTGTAAGTAGTATACAAAAAATTAAACAAGAAAAACTTAGTGCTAACAAAAATTTATTTGTAATCAATATGAACTTAAGATATGGAATAAATGTGTCTAAAAAGAACAATTATATTTATGTTTTGGACTTCTATAGCAGGAGTTGCATGTTTTATTACATTACGGAATTTCAAAAATCAAAAATGTTAAAAAATGGAAGCAGAAATAATAAACAAGACCGAATTAAAAATATATGATGCTTGGTTTTAATAATAAAAAGTTGTTTTCTATCAAATGTATGCAGTTTTTGAAAAAATCTCAAGCTGAAATCTTTATGTTTCGATACTGAAATTTTCTTAAAATTCTTCGTAGATTTTTTATTTTGGTTGACGCTTCTAAATTTTTCTTAACCTAAAATAATACATGTACATAGCATGTACAAACTAACGTCAGTCGATTTGTCCGAGTAAAATGCGGAGGTTTAACCGCAGGTTTTCCGGACTTCTAACTTTTATTAACCGAATTGTTATAAAGCTTGTTTACAACTAAAGCTAAGACCTTCCGCTCAACCTAAAGTCTCTCACTCGTCGCAGTGCTGCAGTCCGCAATATCGCTGACATTGTAGCTCGTGCAAGATCTCATATTGCATTCTGCCACTTGCTGACGATGTTTCCCACACTGGTGGCACTGCGTTGGTAACACAGCTTACACATCATGACTACACCCCCGCTGAAGTCGAGGCCGTCCTCGGCATTGGATAACTCTGACAACGTTCTTTATAAGTCTGATTATGATTTGGGTTGGCCGTTTCCTCTATGTCTTTTATGTTAGGCAAGTTAAGTTCGCTTAGCCTCTGTAGGTAGAAGAGGCTGAGGATCGCATTGTGCCGTGTTATATTAACCAGAGGTGCCACTGCTACCGATGATGTCCTGCTCGGAATGCCATTGCGGTTTACGAACTCGGAGCCGTTGACGTAGGCCGTGTCTTTGAAAGTGACTAGGAACGCTAACCAGTGATAATGGTTAGCACGTCGCCGTCAATTCAATGCTATCAATGCTATCGTTGATGATTACTACTCCATCGTCGACTTTTTCAACCGTCGTTAGATGGCTGGTTTGAGATTCGCAATGTGCTACGCCCCCGCATGTGCTACGTCCGAGTGATTGTGTTGCATTCCTTATTCCCCCGACGCATTCAGCTACCACGTTGTTTTTTATATGAATGATGATGCCGATGTGAGAGACTGGAAAAATGCTAACCTTACGACAACTGAACTTAATCTTTGGGTATTTAATTAGGAAATGGACAATATTGTTATCTAAAACTACTTTTATGTAGGCAGCTTCTATTAGTTCGTTGGCACTGATATTTGTGATATCAGAGCTCAAGACTGAATTCAAATCTGTAGTGTCCGAAATGGTCGGACTGATTAAATTTATTTTTGCCAGAGTGATTGAGAGAATGATATTTTGGATTACGGTGCTAAGGAAATGCCCTGTGTCCACGTGTTCATACTTCCTGTCTATAAGGATCTTGATTACCGGCTTTTTTTACAGTTTGTTCATCTGTTCTCTAGTACGTGTGTGACACTGTGGCACTTTGTCGCAGTGTTTACATTAAACATGTAGTAGGTACATTGGCATGTACAAACACAAACTGATCATAGTAGTTGTAAATTTAAGGTCATTTGAATCTCGCGCTCGATTATGCATAACTTGTCGCGCTCGATACAAATACTCACATGTATATCGATAATAATAGTTTAACAGAAGTGTACTCTTAACATAGACATTAACATGAACAGGAATAAAACATTCTGAATATGAATATTGAAGCAAACGGACGTGTCTGGTTATTAACTTCGGCTGCCACAAATTCAGGAGTGGGATAATTATCCAAAGTGCCTACAAACTAAAGAACAGTTAGCCAAAAGTGCTTTATATAAAAAAAAAAAAAAAAAAAAAACACACACTACAAAATCAAATCAAACAATAAAATAAAAAAAAATAAAAAACTAATTGTTTTCTCGCTCTGGCAGCCGACAAGTGTAACATTTCTTAAAAAAAAAAAAAAAAAAAAAATTTTTTTTTAAAATGAATGAACTGATCGGAGCAGACGAATATTCTGTGGCGCAATTGCGAAATTGGCTAAGCGTACTTGGTTTGCCCAAAAGCGGTACAAAATCTACCATGTCTAAATGACGTTTTAGCAGAAGTGCGAGGAGAATGTCCGCCACTGAACGAGAACGAAATAGACGAAAACGAAGTAGACGAGAACGCAGGCGACAATAATCTTGCGTTCGCAGAAGCCGAAGACGCCAGACAGGCGCCTGACCGAAACATCGTAGCAGAGCCTCTGATTCCGTTAGCAAACAGCAACCACGTACAGTGGATCGCAGCTTACTTCGTGCAGCTAAGAACTGAAAATTGAAATCGTTACTGCGGCTAAACTATCAAAGATATCAATAAAGTTTAAATGCAGTAATTTAAGGTTTAACATTAACTTTATAATAAACATAAACAATTTTATTAATTATAAAAACAAAACAATAATATATACCAAAAACATAAATTTAAGGCTTTCTTCACGCCGCAGCTTATTTCGTGCAGTTACTTTTTAATAACATTTTGTTCTTAATTCTAATATTTAATACTTAGTATGTCCTCCTTTGTTTATAATGACATTCTTCAAGCGGTTTTCCATGGAAGCAACCAATTTTTTTGTCGTCTCTGGTGGAATTTTTTGCCATTCCTCCAATATGGCACGTTTGAGCTCAGTTTTGTTGGCTATCTTGCGTTTCCTTATGGCGGTGTCCAAAATTGCCCACAAATTCTCAATGACGTTTAAGTCTGGTGACTGTGCTGGCGTTTTGATTACATGGGGACAGTTCCAGATTAACCAAGTCTTCACAATTGCCGCGGTGTGCTTGGGGTCGTTGTCCTGGTAATAACGAAACCGCTCCCGTATGCCCAGTTTTTCCGCACTTTGCAACAAATTTTCTTTCAATATTGAAAAGTACATCTTTGCATCCATGATGCCATCAATAAAAACTAAATTGCCCACACCTGAGGCAGCCATACAGGCCCAAACCATAACGTGACCCCCGCCATGCTTCACCGTAGGTTTCAAGTGGTTACTTTGAAGCTCAGTATTTGGTTCAAACTCGCCCGATTTCCTTTTGGAATGACATGATCTTTGCAGACGAGTCCAAATTTAACATATTTGGATCCGATGGAAGACAGTATGTTTGATAGTTTAGCCGCAGTAACGATTTCAATTTTCAGTTCTTAGCTGCACGAAATAAGCTGCGATCCACTGTACATGCACAGACGGAAGAAACAAACGAAAACGAAACGATCAACAGTAGCGGAGAAGTGGAGGTGCTCAAGCTGCAATTGGAATTGCTAAAATTGCAAAACGAAATATTGAAATCGCACAATAAGGAAGTACCCATAATAGAAAGCGCAACATCAACAGTCAACAGCGGCTCTAGCATCATGTTGCTAAATATGTTAAAAGATATGTTGCCAACATTTCATGGCAACATTGGTGACGTCAGCATTTGGAACTCACAAGTAAAGGCAATCGAACTGTTAAATATCATGGAGGCCACATTCTGCGCAAAGGAAAGCAAGCTATCACTTCGCCGAAAGTTCGAGGCGCGAATGTGGATGCGCAATGAAAATTTCATCGTTTATTTCAATGATAAACTGGCATTGGCATCACGCATAGCACTCGACAATGACGAACTGATTGATGGAGTCATCGAAGGAATTCCAGACGGTACCCTGCGCCGACAAGCGCACATGCAGTGCTTTGCAGTTCCCTTCCAGTTGCTACAGGCGTTCGAGAAGATCATTCTTCCCAAGAAGGTGGAACAATCAAGCAACACGAACAAAGCAGCTAACTCAACGACACCAACGCGCTGCTACAATTGTAACTCGCTAGGCCATTTCGCAGCAGAGTGTCGTAAACCCAAAAGCGAGCGAGGAGCATGCTACAGGTGTGGTAGTAAGGAGCATCAGGTGACATTGTGCGAGGAAAGAAAGAGCAAGGTACATAATGAATACATTAAAATTTTTAATATATACGACACTAATAAATGTTTTTCCGTAGAATGCCTCATCGACTCAGGGAGCCCAATAAGTTTTATCAAAATATCATGCCTCAAAGAATATATATTGCAAAATAAAGTTAAAAAATGTGAAGCTATAGGTAAACAAAATGAAAATATGAACTACCTAAGTTTAAGTTTAAACAATTTGGAAAATGTTGAAGAAAATAAGTTACCAAAAACAATAAATATAGATGAAAATTTTGAAAATTCTTTAAAAGAAAGTAAATTAAAACATGCTGAATATAAAAATGAAAATGTTACGTATTTTAATTTAAATAACAGTAAAAATAAAGAATCACTACAAATAAAAAATAAAATTATAACGTGTTTTGACCCAAACAACAGAAAAAGTGATTTTGAGATCTGTAAAAAAGAATTCGTGTTAGAAAACAACGTTACAACTTCATACTCTGGGTTAAATAAGAGTAAGCTTAAAGTCTTTGGAAAACTGCCTAGCTTTGTGGTTATTGGCAATAAACAAATTGAACTCGAATTATTAGTAGTGGCAAACGAGTCGATGGGCTATGAGGCTGTGTTAGCTAGGGACTTTATGCAATTATGTAAATTTAAAATTGTGAGTGACATTGTTGAAGAAAATGAGTGCTTAACAGCAACCGATTGTTTAGTAACAAATCAATGCACCATACCGACTGGTTGTTTAGTAGAAAATGAGTGTTTAACAGCAACTGAGTGTTCAGCAGAAAATGAGTGTTTAACAGCAACTGAGTGTTCAGCAGAAAATGAGTGTGTAACAGCAACTGAGTGTTTATTAGAAAAGGAGTACGAAGCAACTGAGTGTTTATTAGAGAATGAGTGTAAAGTAGCAACTAGCTCGTTATCAAAAAATGAGTGTAAATCGACAACAGAGAGTTTAGTAATAAATGAGTGTGCTAATGAGTGTTTATTGCAAATGAGTGTACAGCAGTATGTAAAAGAATAGGAATTGATGGAGTAGAGACTGATAGTTCGATAATAAAAAATAAAGACATTATTAGTAATTTTAGTATATTACCAATTGAGTATCCAGGCTTAGAGGAAGATCATGAAATAAATGTAGGAATCGATTGTAGTCAAAAGTTAACGGAAAAACTTAAAACTATATTCCAAAAATTTTACGTGAAAGCAGAACGACCGAAACTACCAAAAATAAAGTGTGAAATGAAGTTAAACTTTCAACAGGAAAAGCCCTTCCATTGCCCACCCAGACGACTATCGTACAACGAAAAAACACAAGTTCAAAAACTGATAGACGATTATACAGAAAAGGGATATATCAGAGCTAGCGAATCAGAATATGTGTCTCCTATAGTGTTAGTCAAAAAGAAAACGGGCGAGTTAAGAATGTGCGTCGACTATCGAACGCTTAACAAGGGAATGCTCAAAGATAATTACCCGACACCTCTCATAGATGACCTCATAGACAAACTTTCGGGGAAAAGATTGTTCACAAAGTTAGATTTGAAAAATGGATTCTTTCACGAGTTTATGCATATAGATTCTATTAAGTACACCTCTTTTACGACTCCAATGGGACAATATGAGTGGCTCAGAATGCCCTTTGGACTACGTAACGCCCCAGCAGTATTCCAAAGATTCGTAAATAAAATTTTCGCAGACATGATTAAAGAAGACAAACTTATGGTATATATGGATGACATAATGATAGCCACGAAGGACAGTGATAGTCATATTGAAATATTAGAAGAAGTGTTGCAACGATTAGTTTCAAATAAACTCGAACTAAGATTAGATAAATGCGAGTTTCTACAATCGGAAATCAAATATTTGGGATATGCAATTTCAGGTGATGGGATCAAACCTGATTCTAAAGAACTTCAGGCACCCAAAAAGGTCCATGAAGTACAGAATTTCTTAGGGTTATGCTCATACTTCAGGCTTTTTGTTAAAGATTTTTCGACGAAAGCTAAACCGCTTTATGACTTAGTGAAAAAAGACAAGAAATTTGAGTTTGGGGCAAATGAGCTAGAATGTTTTAAAAAATTACAAAATAATCTTTTAGAAGCAACAATTTTAGCTCTGTACAGTCCTCATGATCTGACAGAACTACATTGCGATGCTAGTGCATTAGGTTTCGGTGCGATCTTGTTGCAGAAAAAGAATGACTGTTAACTACACCCAGTGTTTTACTTTTCCAAGCGAACGACAGAAACTGAGTCAAAATATCAGAGCTTTGAACTAGAAACGCTGGCTATAATATATGCATTTAAAAGATTCCGAGTATATCTTCAAGGCTTTCATTTCAAAATAGTGACAGATTGCAGCGCTTTGTCTATGACGTTAAATAAAAAAGAGTTGAACCCTCGAATAGCACGTTGGGCCCTAGAATTACAAAATTATGAGTATACACTAGAACACAGAGCCGGAAAATGGATGCAACATGTAGATGCACTTAGCAGAAATGTTCAAATCTTGACTATAGACACAAACACGTTTGAAGAAAATTTAATAATTTGCCAAAATAGAGATAAAAAGTTACAAAATTTAAAAGACGAGCTACAGAGAACAGAACATAGACAGTATGAAATGAGAAATGGAATAGTGTACAGAAAAAAAGAAAATGATAACCTTGCGTTTTGTGTGCCTGAAGAAATGGAGAGTCATGTACTTTACAAATATCACGACGAGTTAGGACATGTCGGTATCGATAAAATGGTAGAGGTGATATCGAAAAGTTACTGGTTTTCTAACATTAGGGCTAAAGCCAAACAACACATTGAAAACTGTAAGGGAGTTTTCCAGCCGGGGTACAGATCTCAGTCTGTATGAGTCCAGCACTTACAAGAAAATTTGTAAGATGTACTGGGACGCTGGGCGTAGGGAAGGGAAACGTTCTAGAGGCAATATATGTGCTAATACTACGGCCTCGTACAACTCTGCACGGGATATGTGACCAGGAGCTGACCAGGATTCTACCGCTGGTGCTCTACTGGTCAATAGGTCTACGAACGACTACTCTACGAAGGCCCGGGATTACTCACACGGGCAGCAGGCTAACCCTCGCTTTGTACAGTGGTTAGTGTTATCAATGCCGGGATTGTTCACACGGACGGCGGGATATACCTCGCTATACGTTAGTACTATTCTCTACAAATAATCATGGGACCCAAGCTTCTGTTGACCCTCTCTACCTGACCATTTGCTTGTGGCGATCCATTTGCTATCTTTATGTGTCTTATCTCATTTTCTTCCATAAACTCTTCAAATTCTTTTGACGTGAAACAGCTGCCTCTATCTGATATAATACGCTTAGGTATACTGTAGGCCCGAAAATAGTCATTAAGCGCATTGACTGCTTCTTTCGTGTTAGTCGTTTTCGTTGTATAAAGTCTAACAAATTTAGTGAAGGCGTCTATCACTACTAATATGTGTTTGTTCGATCTGCCTTTGTCAACCGGTCCAAAATGATCAATGTGCACCATTTCGAAAGGTACAGAGTTTTTCGGGATATTATGTAGATAACCTTCTTCTTTTCCGTGTTTCGCTGAATATGCTATAGACTTGAGACAGTTTTGTAAGGAGGCTGTTAAGCAACCCCCTCACAATATCAGAATAGCGCAAGAAGCGCGGTTATATTGAGTAGGCGTAACTAGTTATAGTGGAAGATATAAGGCAGTTTTAGGATTTAATGGAAAGAAGCCGGAAAAACTTATGTAGCGCAAGGAGCGCCAGCGCCTGGCGCTCTGTAGTTATAAGTTAAATGTAAACATTAGAATTTAAGCCGTTACCGTTTGAATTCAAACGCAACGATCCTCTGTCACAGCTGGCACGCGCAGCTGATACAGTTCTCAATCCTGCCACCAGAGCGCGGCTTCAGTCAGAGCAAAGCTGTGAGGTGAATTGCGAAAGCTCTGAGGTGGAGAGCGAAAGCTCGTGGTAGGATTGAGCTTTTCAGGCTCGCGCGTGGCTGAGCCGGGCAGAATAGATCACTTGGTACGAGAGATAAGAATCGAGCAGACGTGCGTAGGCACTTGGCGAGCGACAAAGAAAGTGAGTAGACGTGCGTCGGAAGCACGTAGGGTAAAGAGCGTGAGTAAAAGAGCCGTTAGGCGGCAGTGCAGCAGGGCACGCGTAGTTGTAAAAACTAACAGTAAGAAGCTGGAATAAAGATAATCCAAAATAACTAAACGATTGTCTTTGTTTCTGCATAGAACGTCTAATAACTAATTCTAACCGTAGAGCGAGGTTTATCCCGCCGCCCGTGTGAGCAATCCCGGCATTTATAAAAACACACTAATACTAACCGTAGAGCGAGGTTTATCCCGCCGCCCGTGTGAGCAATCCCGGCATTTATAAAAACACACTAATACTAACCGTAGAGCGAGGTTTATCCCGCCGCCCGTGTGAACAATCCCGGCATTGATAACACTAACCACTGTACAAAGCGAGGGTTAGCCTGCTGCCCGTGTGAGTAATCCCGGGCCTCTGTACCTTTCGAAATGGTGCACATTGATCATTTTGGACCGGTTGACAAAGGCAGATCGAACAAACACATATTAGTAGTGATAGACGCCTTCACTAAATTTGTTAGACTTTATACAACGAAAACGACTAACACGAAAGAAGCAGTCAATGCGCTAAATGACTATTTTCGGGCCTACAGTATACCTAAGCGTATTATATCAGATAGAGGCAGCTGTTTCACGTCAAAAGAATTTGAAGAGTTTATGGAAGAAAATGAGATAAGACACATAAAGATAGCAACTGGATCGCCACAAGCAAATGGTCAGGTAGAGAGTGTCAACAGAAGCTTGGGTCCCATGATTGCAAAGCTCGTAGAACCCGAAAGAGGCCTACATTGGGATGTGGTAGTTGAAACAGTAGAGTATGTATTAAATAATACAGTTCAGAGAACAATCAAACAGCATCCCAGCAAAATGCTTTTTGGTATAGAACAAAGAGGAAAAGTGTCCGATCCATTACGTGAAAGCTTAATAGAGTTAATCGATCAAGAAGAAACAAGAAATTTAATAAAAATTAGATCAGAAGCAGACACTCATCAAGACAAGATACAGACATACAACAAGCAAATGACAGATATAAAACGACAGGATCCACATGTTTAGGGAGTTCAGGAGCACTCCAGTCAGGATGGCCGAATTGTAGTAGGTACATTGGCATGTACAAACACAAACTGATCATAGTAGTTGTAAATCTTAAGCTCATTTGAATCTCGCGCTCGATTATGCATAACTTGTCGCGCTCTATACAAATACTCACATGTATATCGATAATAATAGTATAACAGAAGTGTACTCTTAACATAGACATTAACATGAACAATAATAAAACATTCTGAATATGAATATTGAAGCAAACGGACGTGTCTGGTTATTAACTTCGGCTGCCACAAACATAAGTTCAATGTGCGCGTGAAATATGATCACCCACAAATACGCAGTATGTAACAAATGCATGGTCACCGTTCTTACGCTGCCCGACTACAGCATAAGTACACATAGCGATTCTCTTAGACTTATAACAATTTTGTTATCTTGGCTTTTTTAAAAAAATCGTTAATTTTTAGAATATTTTCTTTAGTTGGGTAGGATAGGAGTGATGTGAAGGAATGGTTTAGGATGTGTATTCTGAGTTGTCGGAATGCTGTGCATTCGTCCAAAATGTGTTCGATTGAGATGGTTATATTATTGTTGCAGTATTGACAGTTTGTGTCGCCATTCTGAAGGAATCTGTGTTTGTGTGTGATCTATGTGTGCCCGAGACGGAGTCTGACGATGTTTGTTATTTCTTTTCTGGTTAAGTTTATTAAAGAACGTGTGTTTAGATATTGATCAATACAGAAGCAATTGTAATTGCTGGATTGGTACCAAATCGATGTATTAGAAATTAAGTTTTAATTTTTGTGTGCTAGGGATTGCTTGATGTGTTTTTGTATGTTCGGCTTGATTTAGGTTTGGTGTTGTTAGAAGGGGTGAAACTGTTGCCCTTTTAGCTGCTTCGTCTTCTAGTTCGATCCCTTTTACACCCACGTGGCTTGGTACCCAAAGAATTTTAATCTTCGGGTAGTATTTTGTTAGTAGTTCGCGAATTTTGGTAGCATATAGTGTGTCGTTGTTTATATTTTGAATAGATTCAATAGCAGAGAGAGAGTCCGAGTAAATACATATTTTATGTGCGTGTGTGATTGCTATTTTTGTAGCTTCAAGTAGAGCGATGATTTCAGCTGTGTAGATAGAGGTGTAGATAGAGGAGTAGTACGGTAGCACGGCCATTTTGATGACTTCGTGCTCAGTTGCTATTGCATAGCCTGGTACGTTTTGGCTTTGTGATCCGTCTGTGTACATAAGCTTGTGATCTCTAAGGGTACGTTTTATTTCGTTAGATAGTCGGTTGTATATGTCTTTGTTGGTCTGTGATTTGATATAGTGTTTAAGTTGTGTGTTAACTGAATCCGTTTTAAATTTCCATGGTGGAGTTTGTTGAGTTGTTTTTTTAACCGGTTTCAGGGTAATGTCCAGGATGGAGCAAATGTTGAAACTTATTCTAATTGCAGAGTTTCTATATGGTCTGGTGTGCTTACTTTTAACAAAATTATTTATCTTTTTTAAACGAGTGTCTTGTCATTGTGTGATTATTTTAAACATATTTGCTTGCAGTTTTTTAGTTCTTATTTCTATAGGGGATATGTTTGCTTCAAAATATAGGTTATGTGTTGGTCTTGAGTAAAATGCTCCTAGAGCGGTTCGGATAGTGGATTTCTGTGCGTTTCCAAATATTGGGAGGCCGAAATCTATTTTTGATATGACTATACTTTTGACTACTTGTGTTAGTGTAAGTCGGTGACAATGGAATTTAGTATTTGATAGGCATCTGATGATGTTTATTGATTTATTGAGGGATGGTAGGAGTCTTTTAATGTGTGGTGCCCATTTGTATCTGGAGCTAACTGTTAGTCCAAGAATCTTAAGTTCTCTAACTTCATTTATCACTGTTGTGTTTGTTGAGACTTTGCAGAAGCAGTTAATTTTCCGGCATATATAGGTGTTTACTTTTTTAAAAAAGACAGTGATGCTCCTGAGGTGTTGCACCATGTATCTATGTCCATAAAGAGTCTATCTAGGTTTATTTTAATGTTTCTCTTTTTCAAGGCATTTCCAGCGTGATTGGGAAGTGATCGCTACCTTGAGGAGTATTGTCTATTTTGAAAAAGCAATATGGGGTAAGGGCGGTGGAGCAGAAAGCTAGATCGATGTGGGTAAATGTGTTGTGAGTGGAGAAATGTGTTGGTCTCCCGTTGTTTACCCCTGCAGTTGTTTTTTGGGGAACCCCAACAGCTGTTCCAGCTGTTGAAGTCCCCCGTTCTTAGTGTGGAGTTGTTAGTCATGGGAAATGTTGATTCTAGGTCTGATCGTGTGAATTTTTTGTTTGGTGGGATATAGGTTGATATTAAATTAAACTTTAGTTTTGCGTGAATTTCTACGCCAATTGCTTCTAGATTGTTACCTAGTGACAATGTCTTGTGTTGTAACGATTTGTGTACTTAGATGGCAACACCGCCTTTGGCGGATGTACCGGTTGTTAATTGCATTTCGTAGTTTATTGGTGTTGGGAATACAGAGGAGTGGGAGAAGTGGGTTTCTTGGATGGATATAACTTTTGGGTTGTGTAGTTTTATTAGGATAAGAAGTTCATTATAATTGTTTAGGTAGCCATTCATATTCCATTGCAGTATCTTAAGAAACATGTTAATTCTTTTTATACTATGTTCCCGAAGGGAAAAATAGTATATTGGGTTTGCGAAATGTCCGTCTGTCCGTATGAACGCAAATTTTTTGCCTTTATCTTTGAGCTAGAGCAACCAAATTTGGTACACATGTTGGTGTATATCGTCAATTTTTAAAGTGTCAAGATCAGCTTGATCGCTTCGCTTATGTTTCGTAGCTCGTTGCAGTGTATTACTCCTTTTGTGAAATTTAGAGGTGTGAGGAGCCGTGTGGCTCCCCACAACAATTTCAACAAACACAAGCAAAAACCCCCTTTTGATGCGCCACTGTGTCATTGAGGGAATATACGAGTACGAGCAACGGACGCGGCCAACCACTGGGCCGATCTACATACACATCAGGAGCAGCCATCAAGACATATTCGAGGGACAAGCAAAGCCACTTGCCCCGACCCAGCCACTGATCGACTTGGAGGCGAGTCTCTGCCACGCGGCGTAGCGAGATTTGGCTAAGCGGTGCAAACGCTTTACCCATGGACCAAAGTGCAAACGTGAGTAAAGTGCCAGTGAGATTTTGTGGAAATCCAGAGAAGAGGCCAACGGACAAACCTGGTTTAAACTGGGGTATCCTTGGTATCCTTCCTCAGGAGTACGTAGGGCAAATCCGAGGAGAACCAGCGGCCAAACCTGGTATAAACCGGGGTACCCTTGGTAATCTCTAGGATCACGACAGCGCATTTTAGAGAGCACCAACGGCTAAACCTGGTATAAACCGGGGTATCCTTGGTGCCACTCTAAGATAAAGGCAGAACAGTCACTCTTACGGATCCTGACGGTCAGACCTGGTATAAACAGGGGTAGCCTTGGGTTATCCAGAGAGAGACAGGCAGGAAATCCCGAAAGACACCGACGGCTAAACCTGGTCTAAACTGGGGTAACCTCGGCGAGTCCTAGGGACTAGACAATACAATACAGTCGCGTTTAAGGAGTCCGGGGACAAACCTGGGCAAAACTAGGAGTCCTCGAGATTCGGCGGAACAAATACGGGCGGAGACAGACGAGTACCGGTGGACCAAATCTGATCTAAGCTGGAGTATCCCCGGTACGTACGAGCAGGACATAGCGAACAGGAGAACAGCCACGGCGGAAACCTGGTCTAAACTGGGATGCCAAGGCAAAGCAGGAGAACTAGGAGAATTTGCGGTTAAAGCGTGCAGGTGAATCCAGGTCTAAGCCGGAGTTGTACCACTCGCATACCTAGGGCCAGATATAGGAACACCACATTTGCACAGCGGCACCGAGGTTAATCGGTAGTATCCGAACTGCTGAGTCTCAACGCGCTTAGCGAACGGGACAAGCCAAAGAGAACATTGAGGAACTGATACGACGGACATTTGGCAAGAGCGACAACGGCAACGAAGGAGTAAATTTAGATATAAATATTTTACAACTTGAAGTATCCGGGCGAACCGGCAAAATATACATTTTAAACAAAACTATTGATTTCTTACTTATCGCAAGTGCTGCAAATTATAAATTTGTTGGCACGAACTCCTGGTCGACCGAGTTAGACCCGGCGAAGCCAATAGGTTCGTTACAGTGGATTGTGCTCAGTGGCTGTTATGTCGATATCTGTCATTTTAGTTAGCTTTTGTAGTTTCAATGCTTGTAACTTGTTTTTAGTTTTAATCAGAAGACAGCCGTGTCTGGTTTTTTTTACAATAGTCAACCCCCCCATTACAGGCAAAGTCAATAGTTTTCTTAATTACGAATGGTGATACTTTGGCAAAAGATCCGTTGTAATTTCTTTTTATTATTATGTATGTTGGTTCGCCTAATTTGAGTTCATGGCGTAACTGTGTTTGTCTGGTGGTTCGTGCATGTCTACTTAAGCTGGGCTTAAGTCCAAGTAACTGTTAATGCTGTATTACTGTTATTGTATTTTTCTATTTATCAGTTTACTTTGAAGTTGTTGTTGTCTGTCGCGATTTGCTGATAAGGTTTGGGTTTGCGTAAAGCGAGGCTTAAGCTTGCGGTAGAACGTCTTATCTTAAGTGAGGTTGAAGTGATACTGCAAACTTAATTTGCATGGCCTTGATGAGCAGCATATCGCTTGGAAGTCCTGCAAGGAAATGAATTATTTTGCATCGCCTTTATAAGCAGCATATCGCATGGAAGACCCGCAAGGAATATACAGTGGAATATATTACCAATTAGAATAAAAACGCAGTGAGTAGAGTGGAATGTGTGCGAAGAGAGGCGGCGAAGTGCAATGCCTCAAGAAACGTAAGGCAGAATTTCTAAAATATTTAAGCAGCAACGATCCATTGTTGGAACACATCGGTTATGTAAAACTTACATTTTTACTTTATATAATACCCGCGGCGTTGCTCGCATTTCCTAACTATATTTTATAAAATTTTAATTCTTATATTATATTTATTAATTGTAGCTGGAAATATGCCTTGCCCGGCGAAATATTTAAATAAAAGTGCATTACCTTGAACTTCACTACTTTCGTCAACCGTAGGAAATATACAAAAATAGAGCATCACAAAATTCCCTCCCGTGGAAACCAAATAGTTCAGTCAAAGGCCTAATGATCAGTGCTGCCAACTTTTGATTTAAAAAAAACCATATCTGTATGTTTTATTAAAATAAATAATATAAAAACCAGTATAATCATTTCACTCACAATAAAATATTACCTTATGCTAAGAATGCTGTTAGTCGTGCTTAGGCTCATTGAGTTTCTTAACTTGGATTTTACCAAGCTAAGCTGGCTAAATACGCGCCCAGTCTCCGCGTTGGACCATGACAATGAAAACATTTGCAGGGCAACAGATGCTAGTTCAAGGTATCTGCGGTTGCCACCAGAATCCTTATAAGTATAAACTTCAATCCAAAACTTTCTACCGTCATTGACATTTTGCCACTTTACTAAATTAATGTCCTTATACTGCTGCTCAATGTCTCCTATTTTGTCTATTTTGAGGTGTTCTAACATTTCCGTTATTCCTTTTTTTTATTGACAAAATGTTGTCGACGGAAAAAACGTCGATGTTTTTTAAAATGGTCTGGGAGCCTGAAATTAAAATCAAAATTATTTTACGGTCGGTAGAAGAATCTGACAAATTGGCTACCTCTGCTTAAGCTGCTTGATAAGCTCAATAACAAAATTGGAGCAGCGGGAACGAATTTCTTTTTCATGGCCTGCATCGAAATGAATATAATTGATTTTCTTTTCAAATTCATAGCCTTGATATATATCCAATTCTGCATGCTCTTCGAAGTTTTCAATTCCCAATATGTCAATTTCCTTGTTCGGGGGAATGATTAATTTTTTCAAAGAGTTAATGGCAATCATTAAAGCATTAAGCAATTCTGTCGCATTTGTGTTGTTGCTTTGAAAGCACTTATTAACTTTCTGCATGTCCGACAGAATTGGTTTCAAAAAAATTAAATACAAGTGATTTAATTTGATCACTATACAATTCATGGAGAATTTGTGATTTAAAGCATTTCTCTTTTGTTGCGGCCAAATCAAAATGCAGTCTAAGATCTTCATATTGGTCTAATATCCGTGATAAAGCCAACTCAATGGATAACCACCTGGTGTCGCTCACTTCTGGGATTTTTAATGGAGCCTTTCTATTAAAATAGAAATAAACTAAAAAGTTTATTGAGTAAATACCTGTTGGAAACAACGACGACACGAGAGACAACAAACACAAAAATATTAAAAAATAATAAAAACAAATACAATAATAATGTTATTGATTGAAATACACACGGGCACATTAAAAATAAAATACTCACATTTAGGTACATATGTTAAACATAAATCCAAGAGCATATAACAGGGATATGTGAATATTTTCACACATAGCTTATCATCGTTAATACATTTATAAATTTTACAAAACCAATTATAGGTTTCAAAAATTAAAAAATTCCAATTTCTCAGGCAAAAGTTTCCTACAAACTTGGCTAACGGCAAGTTGCACAGAATGGCAGACACATTTTACCAAAATAAGCTGAGGGGCCTCCTTCTTCAATTCCGTGTAGACACTTCTGTTTGTGCCTACCATAGCACTAGCATTATCGGTCCCAATACCAATCAAGTTTTTTATGTCTAATTTGTACGACAATAATCAGGGACCGTAACGGTTATAAGTTATATTTAAAACAAGTAAGAACGTTGCAGTCGGCGGCGGCGTCTGACGGCGGACGCACCCGACTGTAGAAGACTATGTTCCCAGTCCTATATAATATGGTTATTTGTGAGTTCGGAAAGAAACGCGATTTTGCTCCTTTGGGGGCGTGGGGGTGGGGGGTGTCCAAAAATTTTTGATGCAGTTTTATCCAGGGGGTCAACATTAGTCTGCATGCCAAATTTGGTGACTCTAGCTTTACTGGTGTGGAAGATATTGGTTTTGCTCCATTGGGGGGGTGGGGGTGGTGGGGTCCAAAAAGTTTTAATGCAGTTTTATCCAGGGGGTCAACATTAGTATGTCTGCCAAATTTGGTGACTCTAGCTTTATTGGTGTGGGAGATATAGATGATCTTGACACTTTATAAATTGACGATATACACCAACATGTGTACCAAATTTGGTTGCTCTAGCTCAAAGATAAAGGCTTTTTTTTTTTTGATATACATATTTATTTATTTTTTTATGCTACGTGATAATAAAATCACTTTCATAAATTTCTTGGGCAAGGAACAGAAAGAAAGATGCAGGAGTCAATCAGTGTATTAAATTATTCGCTAGAATTTTAGGCAAGCCTTTACCAGAATTCATTAAGCTTAGCTTAAATCTAGCAACCTTCCTGCAGGCGTCCTCCCAAAAATCCAATTATCCGATGGATGGTGTCGGACAAGCCTTCTTCTCAAATACGGCCTTGCTAGGCGAGTAGCCAAGGAGTTGGTGTGGGCCAGAAGCCTTCCCCTGTATCGATCTGCAAAATTGCTGATTGTAGCGCACACTGGCAAAACTCCAAGGTCATTGTAAATGGTGTTGTTGCGCACATAATATGGAGATAAAGGCAAAAAAATTGCGTTCATACGGACAGAGGGACATTTCGCAAACCCAATATACTATTTTTCCCTTCGGGAACATAGTATAAAAATTGCCTTTTAAGCATTATTTCCTGAATTTATTTATTGCTCAAAAAATAAAATTTATTTTTTCCCTTAAAAATAAGACTTATTTTATTTATTTATTTTTTCGCTCAGAAATAAAAATTATTTTTTGAGTTTATATTTCGAAGCAAAATAACGATTATTTTTTGAGTTTTATATTTCGCTTTAGAATAAAACTTATTTCTTGAGCTTTATTTTTTTGCAAGAGATAAAACTCAAATCTGTAATCAATTAATACTGCATTATTACTTTGTATAGCGGACCCGGCGCGCTTCGCTGCGAAACTATG
This sequence comes from Hirtodrosophila histrioides, assembly GCA_037075165.1. Lineage (NCBI taxonomy): Eukaryota > Metazoa > Arthropoda > Insecta > Diptera > Drosophilidae > Hirtodrosophila > Hirtodrosophila histrioides. The sequence goes on along the minus strand of JBAMCL010000471.1, from coordinate 755,100 downwards.
AAACTTCCTTCCCCACACACTTACACACTTACACACACTAACACTCGTGGATATTATAGTTTTTATTTAATGTAAAATTATACTCATGAATATTATCATTTTTCGTTTATGAGTGGGTGGTTGTGTGGGGGTGGTGATGACACAACAAACTATAGCTATAAACATTCCCTGGACTTCAAGGAATATATTATAAAAGATTTCATCAAGATCCTTTAAACGGTTTTCAAGTTTATCGCGAACATACAGACAGACATTCACTTTTATATATATAGATTATTTGAAGTGTTGGGCTCAAAAAATATCAGAAATTTTTCAAATCATTTATATTTGGTATTTTTTTAGTATTTTTTTAGATGCAAGAAATACCAAAAAATCCCACAATTTAGTATTTTTTCGGAAATCAAAAATAACAAAAAATACCAAATATAAATACACATAAAATACATTAAATATAATATAATAAAATTAACATAAACAATTATTAAGATAAATACCTAAAAGTTTTGTGACGCTGATATCCGTTGACCCATCGAGTAGAAGACTGAATTTGGAGTCTCCTATATCGGCGCACAAATCTTCATGAAAATGGTCAACTTGTGCCATAGCTGTGTGTTGTGCAATAAACAGACACAACGTTGCTTCCTGCTCCAAAGATTTCGTAGGCAAGCTACCAAAATCTATTTTAATTTTTTGTTGGAAGCCGCCCATCGCACTTGTCTGTTTTTTTGTGCTTGCTTGAGCACGCAAATCACTTAGCTTTGCTGTTAGTGTCGTCTCTGCAAAGCCATGACTTAAATTCATCGACTTTTAGCCAAGCATCACGGCACTTTTGTTTGTACACTTTTGGCATAATGTGTAATAATATGTTTAGCTAAATATGTGTAAGTCACCAATTCCGCGCACTTTTTATATTGTGATGATAGTTTGCCGTAAAGTAGTGGTGGTGGTATTGGTAAATATCGATATGATATATTTCAACCAAAACTGATATATATTTAGCGCGCTAGCACACATTTTTCCACCGATTTATCGAAAATGGTATTTTTTGGTACCAAACTTTTTTTCTTGCAAGTGGCAACCGTGCTGCTACATATTTTCGTGAAATTGGTGGCAACATTTAAAAAAGCGGAAAAAAGCCAAATGCATTTCTAAAAGAGCCAGAATTCCCGCTTACCGCAATTTCCAAATTTGTCCCGCAATTGGTCTTCAGAAGCAGCCAGATTTTACGGGAAAAAAGCTATAGTGGCAGCAGTGCTAATGACTTTTCACAATGACTTTTTTTTTGGTGAAGTAAGAAGAAATGCATAATAACATCCAAAAATAAATGTTAAAACATCCCAACGTATACATTTATCGCATTCTGTTTGCGTAAGTCCCGTGCATTGTGGAAATTTGTACCGCTGTCAGCAAAACTTCAAAAGCCTCAAATTTGGCGCCAAACTTGTTACATGTTACTAACAAATAACGACCGACCGCCACAGTTATGGAACTTCGATCAACATTCGCATTATATTAACTACAAAAGTACATGACTAATTAATAAACTTAAATGACTTAAATTAACCAAATCATAGTACTATAACAATATTGACTGACTCCAGCAGCAGCGCGCCAACTACCGTAGATCGATAGCAAAGCATGGGCAGAGTCTGGGACCGCACCATAAGAATATACTGTAAAAATTGCAGGATTCTTATATAATAATATTATGGCTGATCAGACCTAAAAATTTAAATTTTTAATTATTTATTCAATAATTTTTAGCCTATTCTTATTTACTGTTTGAAATTTATTTTTCCCTACATCTGTTTTAATATTATTCCTATCTTCTATGTTTACGATTTTATAGGGTCCTAATTATTTACTTTCTAACTTATGCCCTGTATCGTTCTTTAGTAATACTAAAGTTCCTACCTCTAGTTCTATGTCATTTAATTTTTTGTCATATTCTATCTTTCGTTTTGCTTTTTCTAAATCTATTAAAGTTTTTGCTCTTTTATAAGCTACTTTTAATCTGAACTTAAACTCTTTTGCATAATCATCTACGTTATATATAGGATCTATTTAAGTTAGATTATTAAATTCTGTGAACTGTCTTGGTAATCTAACATAGTCGAGTTCGTTTGGACAGTATTCATGTACTGTCGATGGAGTTGTGTTGAAACAATAGGTGAAAAAATTCAACCACATGTTCCAATCATCTTTATCAATCGCAATATATGAACGAATATATTCGTTAAATGTTCGGTGACTTCTCTCCACTGTTCCTAAGGTGTGGTGGTGATGAACTGTTGATTGTATAGTACTAATTTTCATATACTCACATAGATCATTTATTAGTGAATTTTTGTACTCAGTACTCATTTCCGTTATGAACGTCTTCAAAGGACCGTACTTTATACAAAAGATTCAAATATTGCTCTAGCTACTGTTTTGGCACTTTTATCTTTTGTAACTAGATATTTTGTGAGATCACATATTATGTTGATTGCATACTCGTTTCCATTCTCTGAACGAGGTAATGGTATCTATTAAAACAGTGTCAAATGCAGTATTTGGAGTGTCTGTGTCTGTCAAGTTTTCACATATTTCACAATGGTTTTATTCATTTGGGGCCAATAATATTTCTTAATTTTTAACAGGGTACGCGTAATCCCTTTATGGCCTCCTTCTATAGGATCATCATGGTATTTCGACAGTATTGCATTAATTTGACTTTCGTCATTTTTGTCTATTTGTGTCACTTTTGTTAGTAGCGCTACTTTTAATGTATTTAAATATTTATTGCCCATATTTTTCAATTCATTAAGTGATACAAACTCGAAGATATGTTCACTTGGTGACAACTGTAAATTAACAATTTTATGTAATCCGGCTTCTGCATTAAGCCTTTGAAAGAATTAACCTAAGTCGAATTTTTCATTGGACCACAAATCATTAACTGAAAATTGTGAAATAATTCTTTTTCCTTTCCTTAAATAAACAATTGGCTTATCCGAATTTTAGTTTCACAAATTTCTTTACGTCACTATTGCTAATGACTTCATAGACATTGGGCTCTTTTTGTTATTTTTGCAATTTTATTTTATCACCTGCAGATGTTTTTCTGTCGTTTGATGATCTCGTTTGGACCATCATTATTTTTCTATTAATTTCTATTAGTGAGTCTATGTTAATTCTAGATAATGCGTCCGCTACATGATTATCTTTCCCCTTGAGATGTTCTACCGTAAATTGTTATTCTTCTAAATCTAGTCTCATTCTTGTTACTTTTGATGAATATCTCTTCCCTTGAGATATTCTACCGTAAATTGGTATTCTACTAAATCTAATCTCATTCTTGTTAGTTGATGTTGGGTTTTTTTCGTCTGGGCAATACGATGACGCGTACTATATTTCTATATTTACTTACTTTCTTACTTTCTTCAGTCAGTAAAATTCTTGAAAAGTCATAAAAATTAGGCTATCGCAATTCATAGATATTAACGAAATACTTCCCCCGGAACAATTTGGCTTCCGTCGAGAACATAGTGCTAAGCACCCCTCAGCTAAAATTAAAAGCATTGTTAAATCCAATTTTTGTAGATGTAAATCTACGGGTTTTATTAGATATATAATAACAGCGTTTGATTTGTCTGGCACAAGGGACTTGTTCATAAAATGAAATAGTTGAACTTTCATAATGAATAAAAAAAATTAATATGCTGTTATCTTAACAATATATCTTTCGTTGAACACATGGAAGCAGGCTGTCCGCAAGGCTCATGTCTTTCATCTCTTCATTACAACATATACACGTCGGACCTCCAAATTTTAAGAGGATGCACTGCTTCAATTTTTGCGGATCACATTTTTGCTCTGGTACACTTTCTTCTGAGATATCAGACAACCTCCAATGCGTTCAATACCTTGGTGTCCTATTTCATTAAGTGAAAGATCCTAGTTAACCCTGATAAAACCCAGCAAATTTATTTTAACAGGAAGCGCAAAGTTATATACCTTCCCAATAGGTATATTGAGTTAAATCAATTTGCGGTTCATTGGGAGATAAGCGTGAAATATTTAGGGGTAATACTTGACCAAAAATTAACTTTTCAAGGCCATATCAGCGTTACAAATAATAAACTTAGTATAGTCGTGCGTAGTCTATATCCTTTAATAAATAGGAACTCACGACTTAGCATAGCCAATAAAATGTACCTTTTTCGATCAATTTTTCAAGCAGTGATATTTTATGGGGCTCCTATTTGGGCAGATATCGCAAAATGTCACCTGAAAAAATTGCAAATCAGGCAAAATAAAATTTTAAAGATGATTCATAATCTACCCTGGCACCACTCTACTATCGATCTTCACCAACAAGCTAATATTGAGTTAGTTGTGGATAGACTCGCTCGTTTGCACCTTAATTTTAGAAATATATGTATATATTCAACATATTCACACATTAATGTTATAGCAGACACTCCTTAAATTTTAAAGCACCACACCTTAGTTTTTAAGCACTTCATTTCATGGGTTTTTGTAAAAAAATTTTTCCCAACACTTTAATATTTTTAATAGCTATAATTTTTTGATTAAAAGTTCTATGTATATACTTAGGCAGAAAAGGCTATGAAGTCTGAACTCCTTATTGTAATTAATATTAGGACACGCACAAATACACATAATTACTTTACTGTGAATAAATGAAATGAAATGAAAAAAGTATTTATTGCCCATATTTTTAAATACATTTAGTGATACAAATTCGAAAATTTGTTCGCTTGGTGACAACTGCAAATTAACAAATTCATGTAATCCGGCTCTGCATTTGAAAGAATTGACCTAAGTCGAATTTTTCATTGGAGTACAAATCATTAACTGAAAATTGTGAAATAATTATTTTTCCTTGCTTAAATAAACAATTGGATTTACCGAATTTTAGTTTCACAAATTTCTGTACGTCATTATTGTGTAGTGTATTCATACACATAAATACATAACTCAACTTGTAACACTTTCTGCAAGTATAAACCTAAATAAACTACAGACTCAAGCGTATAGCATAAATATGATAATATATATGTATACACATACATACGCACATACATACATACAGTACTGCGCACATAAGTGACATGAAGCCACTTGAGCAGGCGAAGCCAGCGTGGGACCGTTGACCAACGGATAGCCGTTGATCTTGCATTTTAGTCGCTCCATGAGTGAGCGTACATATGTATGTATGAGTACACCTGCTCTCCTTCTCTTTGTAGCTGTTAACCGATAACAGCATAAGTACATATATGTACTTATGTACTTGTATATAGGCTTAGAATGCCTCAATGTTATTTGAATAAAACATTCTTGAACTTAATGTGAAACCGCACAGTCGTGCTTGTCTTGTGCTATTACAAACAAAAATATATATGTACTTACATAAAACATACATACATGTATGTGCATCTGATTGATACATTGCATCTGATTAACACAATTGCTAATAACTTCATAGACATTGGGCTCTTTTTGTTATTTTTGCAATTTTATTTTATCATCTGCGCAGATATTTTTCTGTCGTTTTGATGATCTCGTTTGGACCATCATTATGTTCCTATTCATTTCTATTAGTGAGTCTATGTTAATTCTAGATAATGCATTCGCTACATGATTATCTTTCCCCTTGAGATGTTCTACCGTAAATTGTTATTCTTCTAAATCTAGTCTCATTCTTGTTACTTTGGATGAATATCTCTTCCCTTGAGATATTCTACCGTAAATTGGTATTCTACTAAAACTAATCTCATTCTTGTTAGTTGATGTTGGGTTTTTTATTGAAAATAAAAATGTTAGTGGCGTGGTGGATGTGGTAATGGTATAAGAGCCATGGATCGCTGCTGACAGGGTCTGTGGCTTGCGGTCTCCAAAATACACCCTATTTTACAGCACCGGTAAGGGTAAAATAAGAACCTGCTTATTAATCAAAAAACTTAACAATGCTTTTCTACTCTCCCAGTTCAGTGATGGAGACATCACGGTAGCCAGCCTTGAACTGGGGGATAAATCTTACAGGCTGGCCTCCTTTTACCTCCCACACGACACCGAGGGATGTATTTCATCAACCACTTTCCGTGATCTGGTCTCACAAAGTGCGAGCACGAGGACGAGCATGATCATGGGAGGTTATGCAAACGCTCATCACACACAATGGGGAAGTACAAACACCAACGAGAGGGGTGAGTAATTTTTTGCTTTTCTTCTTAGCACTAACCTAAACTTATGTAAAAGAGGTAACGACCCCACCTTAATCATCAAAAACAGAAGTGAGGTCTTGGATATTACCCTTATCTCAGACTGTATTTCACAGCGGGTGGCGACCTGGAAAGTTCTACCAGAACACTACTTCTCTGACCACCGCTACATTGAACTTAATTTTGACGAATCTTGTCCACCACTCAAGAAAACCCAAAACCCCAGAAAAACCAACTGGGGTAAGTACATGCGGCTACTTAGGAAAAATCTGCCTCAAAACCCGCCCCTAATTCCAAAAAAATGCAGCAGAGGTAGACTCCTTAGTCGACACCCTAACAAAGGTTTGCAACGACTCCCTAGACAAATTTTGCCCAAAAATAACCCCCAAAGAATCGTTCAAGCCATCATGGTGGTCCTCAGATCTCGATACACTTAAAACAAAGTGCAGGAGAACTTTTAACCATGCCAAAAGTACGACGCTTGCCACTACCTGTGCGCAGTACAAGACCGAGCTAAACAGCTACAAAAAAGCTTTAAGAAAGGCAAAGAGGGCCTCGTGGCTCAATTTTTGCAGTAATATTGAATCCACCTCTGACGCATCACGTCTGAGGAAGACTCTAGCCTCCTCACCAACGCCCCAGGACTTCTACAAAGGGACGATGGATCGTGGACAGAATCCAGTTCGCAAACACTCGAACTTCTGCTAAATACCCACTTTCCAGGGTGCTCTCAAGCACCGCGTGCAGCGACTCAGATCTATCATAGCCAAACAAACAGGGCTAGCGAAATAATAACCGATCACAAAATTAGGTGGGCAATCAGTACCTTCAAGCCCTTTAAATCACCGGGTCCAGACAACATATACCCGGCTCAACTCCAACATAGTTTCAGCTACATCAAAGCGTGGCTTCGTAACATTTTCACAGGATGTCTTACGACGAACCATATTCCCTTAGCATGGAGGAAAACGAAAGTAGTCTTCATACCCAAGGCAGGAAAACCTTCCCACGTCAAACCGAATGATTTCAGACCAATCAGTCTTTCCTCCTTTCTCTTAAAAATCCTCGAAAGGATTTTAGATTTCCATCTCAGAAACTCCATTAGCCCCTCTCTACTTTCGCGTACACAGCACTCTTATACCAAGGGCATGTCCACATAGACAGCTCTGCACTCTCTAGTCTCTCGCATCGAGAGAACGCTTCGTGTCAAAGAATACAGCTTGGTGACATAGAAGGAGCTTTTAACAACGTTCTTCCAGTAGCTATCACCTCCGCACTAACGAGTCTGGGGGTTGAGGACCCCCTGGTGGAGCTCATAGGACTGTTGCTCACCAGCAGGACAGTGAGCTCCTGCTTAGGAGAGTCCTCGATCAGCAGGTGCGTGAGTAGAGGCACTCCAAAGGGAGGTGTCCTATCTCCACTTCTATGGGTACTGGTGATAAACCAACTGCTATGTACACTGGAGGAGGAGGGGCATGTGGCGGTAGCCTACGCGGATGACGTTGCAATCCTAACCGAGGGTAAATTTCCGCAAACCCTCTGCAACAAATTGCATTCAGTGCTCAATACTTTAGTAAAATGGACCAAAACCTGTGGACTAGGCGTGAATCCAAACAAGACAGAGCTCGTTCTTTTCACTAGGAAATACAAACCCCCGAGTTTAAATCTCCCTAGAATCAATAACACGATTCTTACCCAGAGCTTTCAGGCGAAGTACTTAGGTGTAGTTCTGGAAAGCAAACTACACTGGAAAGAAAATATAAAGCAGAGGGTATGCAAGGCAACCACTGCTATTTTTGCTTGCAAGAAGGCCATTGGTACCAGATGGGGTTTCTCTCCACGCATAGTCCACTGGCTGTATACAGCAGTCATCCGACCCATCCTACTTTATGGAGTGCTAGTGTGGTGGCCCGCACTTGACCTACCATCCAACCTCAAAACAATCCATAAAGTTCAAAGAAGTGCAGAAATCTGCATCAGCGGTGCCCTACGCACCACTCCAACCGAAGCCCTGAACATCATGCTTCATCTAATACCGCTGGACCTATTGTCCAAAGAATTAGCTAGAAACTCAGCCATTAGACTTAGGGAATCCAACAACTGGACGACGGACACCACGGGGCATACCGGAGTTCTCAAGTCCATACCTCGGATTCCCCCCTTCACAGACTACTGCAGACCAAAATTGACTTTCGACAAGTTATACAGAGTGTGCATACCTAGCCGTTCAGATTGGGAAAAGCCGGTTCAACATGTACCAGGCTCGATCAGAATCTTCACTGATGGGTCGAAGCTGGATGAACGTGTGGGCGGCGGTGTATATTCCCCCGATTTAGGAATCAGAACCAGCTTTCGTCTTCCCGACCACTGTAGCGTGTATCAGGCACAGGTGAGGGCCATCCAGGAAGCCACCCTCTGCCTGCGCAAGCTCAACATCAGTGCAGGGAAAATCTACATCTACTCAGACAGCCTTGAAGGCGTTTGACTCATGCACCAACAACGCAGTCTCACTCACGCCAGTCTCTAAACGAGATAACCCAACAGCTCAGTATCAACCTCGTATGGGTGCCAGGACACCGTAATATAGAGGGAAACGAATTGGCAGACGAACTGGCCAGGCAAGGCACCAACGATATACTCCTTGCTGAAAGAAGCAACGTCGGCATGCCTCTGTCCGCTTTCAGGCTGCACAGTAAGGAGTACACCAGGCATCTAACCGCTGAACGCTGGAGAAATCTCACTACATGCACGGTCTCCAAACTTATTTGGCCCACCCTTGACCCAAAGCGTACAACTGCGTTGATCAAACACAGGAGATCCCACATATCGACAATAATAGGGCTCTCACAGGCCACTGTCTCATAGGAACATAGGAACTGCTCTCTAGTTGATTTATTGCTTTCTCCCTGTGTGAAAGCACGTGACGCGTATGCAATTGGTAATTGCATACCGTTGTACCAAAGACTGTTTAACAACAAGATATCCAACGCCCATACAAGGAATGGACAACGAAATTTTAAGTGTGGCTTTTCAGGTGGCTTTTCGCTCAGCGCGCTCTTGCTCTCGGTTGCTTAGGTGGCTTTTCGCTCTGCAGTACTTAGCACGCTCTCGCTCTCGATTTCTTTCATTTGTTTTTGTTGTGGCTTGCGCTGCACTATAGGATAAATGGACACATTTTGTGTCATAAATTTTTAACTGAAAGATCACTAAATATCTTGGGTCGTGTTTCTTTGTTAACGTCCGAATTTTTGTTAGAGCTTTTGAACAAAAAATGGCCGCGACATCATCCATTTTTAAAATTAAAAACCACAATTTAATAGACAAATTATTGATACTCGGTACAAAAATTTGTCTCATGCCAGAAAAACTTCAATTTTTCCTACAGTGCCAAGAAAGATTATATTTTTTGAACGCGCACATTGTGCATTGTGAACTACAAAATACCCTGTATATGTCTCATTATATAAAGGACAATAATTTCACATGTATTATAGTATATAATGCGCATAATTCCCTACATTTATCTACACTACAAAGCAAAACATAGTCCGCGCCAAAAAAATACGTACAATTAATCGGACGGCATGACAATAGTATTAGAATCAATTTAATAAATCCAGGGTACAAATATGTCAGTGCGGACACCAAAAGAACACGAAACTTGGACTCAAACTGAAATTGAATTGTGAAACTCGCTGGCTGCTTTCAAGATGCCACCGAATCGTAGAGTGAGACAAAGCAACTATGAAAGAGATCGAGTGCGTAGATACATATACATACGCGCGCTAATCTGGCATTGCATTTGGGGTTTGAATTGTGTGCAGATTTTTATCAATACGCAGTGAGGCTGAGAGCGCATTCTATTTTTAGAATTTTACGCTCTCAAAGTAGAGCGGCCGATCGCACGACCATTTCGAGCCCAGAGAGCGGTTTCACGAAAAACAAGCGTTCCCTTGTGCCTTTTTTATGTTTCTCGTTGGATATCTTGTTAAATAAATTGTCTTTGGTTGTACTCTTGGGATAGTACACCACCTGCATGCATGTTTACTTGCATCTGTGGTCATGTAAAATTCTTTGCTGAAATCAGGGTATTACAGTAATGTTGGTTTCATTAATGCCTTTTTTAAATGATTAAATGCGTCATTTCATTCTTTTTTCCATTCGAATTGAATGTTCTTCCTGCACAATCTAGTCAAATGACGCGAATTTTGTACGAAATTGTGAATGAATCTTCTGTAGTAATTACAGAACGCGACGAATCGTCGTGCACTATCCGCATCAGTTGGGATTGGATAGTTTCTTATAACATCTTTTTTTTTTATAGCCGAGGAATGTAATCTCATGTATGAAGAAAGAAAATTTCTCTGGGTTAATTTTAAGTTGTGTTTTCTACACAGATGAAAAATATTTGACAAATTTTTAAACATGTGCTGTTCAGAACAGCCAATGACTACTAAGTCATCCATGTAGAGAAATGCTTGTGATGGTTCATACCGGTAAATCCGAGTATCATCATTCGCATAAACGAATTTGGGGCTAACTTTAAGCCGTAGGGTAATCGCGTGCAGCGATAAGAACCGGAGTTCGTGCAAAATTTTGTTATGTTTCTAGATTTATCATCCAGTTCTGTTTGGTGAAATCCAGACAGAAGATCGAGACATGAAAAATATTTTACTCGTTCTAATTGGTCTAGTATTTCCTCAATTCGTGGCAGGTGGTATTTGCCTGCCAAGAGATTTTTATTTATTTGGCGATAATCAACTACTAATCGCCATTTTTCTCCTTGGAGTTAGGAAGAGATTTCTTGGGTACCAAGAGAAGTGGGCCATTATATTCAGAATAAGATGGTTCAACCAAAGACAGTTTAACAACAAGATATCCAACGTGGAACAAAAAAATTGCACAAGGGAACGCTTGTTTTTCGTGAAACCGCTCTCTGGGCTCGAAATGGTCGTGCGATCGGCCGCTCTACTTTGAGAGTGTCAAATGCTATTGTTAGAATACGCTCTTAGCCTCACCACATATGGATAAAAATCTGCACACAATTCAAACCCCAAATGCAATGCCAGATTAGCGCGCGAATGTATATCTACGCACTCGATCTCTTTCATAGTTGCTTTGTCTCACTCTACGATTTGGTGGCATCTTGGAAGCAGCCAGCGAGTTTCACAATTCAATTTCAGTTTGAGTCCAAGTTTCGTGTTCTTTTGGTGTCGGCACTGACATATTTGTACCCTGGATTTAATAAATTGATTCTAATAATATTGTTATGCCGTCCGATTAATTGTATGTTTTCTTTTTGACGCGGACTATGTTTTGCTTTGTAGAGTAGATAAATGTAGGGAATTGTGCGCATTATATACTATACTACATGTGAAATTATTGTCCCTTATATAATGAGACATGTACAGGGTATTTTGCACCATGCACCATTTGCGTTCAGAAAATACGATCTTCCTTGGAACTGTAGGAAAAATTGAAGTTATTCTGGCATGAGATAAATTTTTGTATCGAGTATCAATAATTTGTCTATTAAATTGTGGTTTTTAATTTTAAAATATGATAATGTCCATGGCCATTTTTTGTTCAAAAACTCTAAAAAAATTCGAACGTTAACAAAGAAACACGACCCAAAATATTTAGTGATCTTTCAGTTAAAAATTTATGACACAAAATGTGTCCATTTATCCTATACTGCAGTGCAAGCCACAATAAAAACAAATGAAAGAAATCGAAAGCGAGAGCGCGACAAGCACTGCAGATCGAAAACCCACATAAGCAACCGAGAGCGAGAGCGCGCTGAGCGAAAAGCCACCAGAAAAACCATACCAAAAATTTCGTTGTTCATTCATTGTATAGGCGTTGGATATCTTGTTGTTAAATTGTCTTTGGCTCAACTATACCATTTTTTATTAGTTTTTCGACCTGTCTGTTTACTTCTGGATTTTCTGTCGCTGCGTTTCTATAATTTTTAATATACACTGGAGTTTTATCTGCTAATCTTAATTTTTGTTTATAAAAATTATTACTTGAAATAGCTTCTGTTTCTAGATGAAATATATCATTATATTGTTCAGGAAACTAGTTTTTTCAGGACTTCATTACTTCTATTGTTTTCGTTGGTAAGTTGAGTTTTAATTTCATAATTTTCTATTGATTCAAATTTTACTTTTGGGTTTTGTATTTTTATATTGTTATTTGTTGTATTTAAAATACGAACTATTGCACTATTACTTGCTACTATACTGTTTAGTTATAAGTACCCCGGTTTGGTATCAATACAGTTTCTTCATTTATCAGAAGCGTAATTTTTCTCATTACTTGTGATCTAGCTGGTAATAATATGGAATTGTCAATATCATTATCTAATAGTGGCACATGTATTTGATAGTTGAGTGAATTCGGTTTCATGATGAATTCATCATGTTCATCATCTATTATACAATTAAATTTTCTAATTAAGTCTAGTCAAAGAATTCCATCGCATGGTATGGGAAATGCATTGTAGACTATTTGGAAATCGTGACTGATTACGAAGTTATCGAATTATGGATTGTCCAATGTATGGTTCCCTGTCCAATTCCTGTTATATTTGTTTTGTAATTATACTATGTTCCCGAAGGGAAAAATAGTATATTAGGTTTGCGAAATGTCCGTCTGTCCGTCTGAACGCAATTTTTTTGCCTTTATCTTTGAGCTCGAGCAACCAAATTTGGTACACATGTTGGTGTATATCGTCAAATTTTAAAGTGTCAAGATCAGAACCCCAACCCCACCCCATCCCCCAAAATTTGGGGAAAACATGTATCTTCCACATTTTTAAAGCTAGAGTCACCAAATTTGGCATACACACTAAAGTTGAGATTCCTGACAGATCTGCATCAAAATTTTTTTTCTTTCCGAACTCACAAATAACCATATTATATAGGACAGGGAACATAGTATTCTGCAGACGGGTACGTCCGCCGTCGGACGCCGCCGCCGACTGCAACGTTCTTATTTGTTTTGATTAAAATTTGAGTCTACGTTATTATTCTTTAGGATTGAAACATTTGATTCTGTATCGACTAGTAATGTTAACGGAATACTATTTTTTTCATTATATGCTTTAATGAGACCACTGAGATTTAGACTTATACTCAGTATTTTTACTGTTGGTTGCTCAGGATTGCTATTTTTCCGAGTTGCCTTGTGTAACCCGTACTTGATTTTGTGACCTATTTCCTCCGTCGGAGCCGCCTCTGTATGCGCCCCCTTGAAGATTGCCTCGGTTATTGTTATAATAGTTACCATTGTTATGGTACCTATTGCCTCTATTGGCTCGGCCTCTATTATTACCTCTACTGCGGTTCCCGCTACATTGAGAGTAATTCAGTACAGTACAGTATTAGATTGTTCAGTTTCTTCGGTGCAGCTGATGACAAGTTTTCATATGGCATGGTAAGTTTTACCTTATCGATATTCGCATTCTCAACGGACGTGTTTTTTCTTGCGTATCGTTTCAGTTTGTTCTCCTCGTGATATCAAGTGATAACTTATGTTTTTTTTGTTCTTGTGACGTGTGTTATACATCGGCTGTGTGGAACACATTGTTGGACATTAAATTGCAAATAAGTTCATTAAACTTTACAACATTTGTTCAAATAAAACAACAAACACATTACAAGCAAGCTGGTGACTGATTTGCGCAGTTTGCATTGTGCTTATATTTGTTTTTGTATTTTTACAATTTCGCGCTCTCAACAGTCACTAAACGCACTCGCGCAGTTCTATCGTTGGTGTTGGTTACGGTTTCCCTCTTTGCTTTGTATTCCGTTGCGCCGATTTCGGTCGATGCACCCGCGCTTTAATATTTATACTATGTTCCCGAAGGGAAAAATAGTATATTGGGTTTGCGCAATGTCCGTCTGTCCGTCTGTCCGTATGAACGCAATTTTTTTGCCTTTATCTTTGAGCTAGAGCAACCAAATATGGCACACTTGTTGGTGTATATCGTCAGTTTATAAAGTGTCAAGATCAGCCCCCCACCCCCACCCCCTCCCCCAAAATTTGGGGAAAACCTGTATCTTCCACATTTTTAAAGCTAGAGTTACCAAATTTGGCATACACACTAAAGTTGAGATTCCTGACAGATTTGCATCAAAAATTTTTGGACCCCACCACCCCCACCCCCCCAATGGAGCAAAACCTATATCTCCCACACCAGAAGAGCTAGAGTCACCAAATTTGGCAGACAGACTAATGTTGACCCCCTGGATAAAACTGCATCAAAAATTTTTGGACCCCCCACCCCCACCCCCAAAATGGAGCAAAACCTATATCTCCCACACCAGTAGAGCTAGAGTCACCAAATTTGGCATAGAGACTAATGTTGACCGCCTGGATAAAACTGCATCAAAAATTTTTGGAAACCCCACACCCCCACCCCCCCAATGGAGCAAAACCTCTTTCTCCCACACCAGTAGAGCTAGAGTCACCAAATTTGGCATAGAGACTAATGTTGACCGCCTGGATAAAACTGCATCAAAAATTTTTGGACCCCCCACCCCCACGCACCCAAAGGAGCAAAATCGCGTTTCTTTCTGAACTCACAAATAACCATATTATATACATAGGACTGGGAACATAGTATTCTGCAGTCGGGTGCGTCCGCCGTCGGACGCCACCGCCGACTGCAACGTTCTTACTTGTTTCTTATTGGTGTTGTTGTGCATAAGTACAAATCAGCGTCAACAGCTCTAACCTTAGTGTGCCTTCTTTTTTTTTGTACTTTTTATTTTTTGTGCAGTTGTTCTTTCTTAATTTATTTTTCATCTTTTTAAATTATTTCTTTTAATAAAAATGGTCTGCTATAATAAAAATTTGCCTGGCTCGTGTAAACGTAGAAATGGGTTTTGTTTGCTGCTGGTTGTGTGATAACGTTTCACACGAAAAAAGTGCTGGCCTTGGCAAAATAATCGACCAGATTGAGTCCAAGTCTGGCTTAAAGTGGACTTGTGAATCATGTAGGGATGTTGAAAAAGATGTTATGATATTTATGAGAATTTTGCCTAATTTTTATCAAATCGTTCTTTGTCATAAACTGCAGTAGCTAAAACATTATTTGCTGCTTGTGCTCTTACGTTTGACAGATCAACGTCATTTTCTATGTCACTAGGTGGAAGTAACCCTAATGGGCGTGCTACCTTCCACAATAACATTTCTAAAGGACTTGACTTCGTTACACGGTTAGTTGTACAATTGATTGCCAACTGCACCTCTCCCAACACATCCTGCCAAGATTGAGTTCCAGTTTCAACCGCCGTTAACATATTTTTCAACATGCTCATGGTTCGTTCCACTTGACCATTAGCTCGACTAGCACCGGTGGCGATCAATTGTACGTTTATTTTCTGATCTGAACAGAATTGACTAAACTTTGCGCCCGTAAAACATCTACCCTGGTCAGCTATTATTCGGTTTAGTACTCCAAACAACGAATCTGTGGATTGAGCAGCACTTATGCAACTCTCACTGTTTAAGGGTATGACTAAGATAGACATACTTGGTAAACGTGTCTACTTGAACAATAATATACTCCTTCTGGTCACTCTTGCCACTTAATATTCCTGTTATATATATGTGGATAGTGTGCCAATGAATATTGACTTTTGGAATTGGATGCAATTCAGCCTGTATTTTTCCTGAGGTTGATTTGGACATTTTACAAGTGATACAGTTGTCAACAAATTTTCTAACATATTTTGACATTGTCAAACCAATAAAATCGCAGACTTTATCCAGTGTCTTTTCCCAACCTAAATGCATTATCGACTCGTGGACTCGACTTGTGGACATCTGTCATTTCTCTGTATTCTCCGATAAAGAACTTCAGCCCTTAGTTCTGTAGCAATTTATGTAATCTATGTGTTTAACAATTATACTAATTTAAATGTCAACTGAATAATGTAAAAACAGAATGTGACCACACTTCGTATTCTCAGCAACTCTGTTAATTGATATTAATATACGTAAACACTTTTGATCGATAAGAAGAAAGAAGAAGAATAAAAGCGGTCATTCGTTTGGATTGACTTGAAGGAGAAACAACGCTGTGTAACAAATATATTTCTGCAACCAGACAAAAAGTAATCTGGTTCTACAGTTCATAGGTTTTCGTCACATCATCAGTAAGAGAAAAATCTTTTAATTTACTCACAATTTCGGATATGTCCGAGTCTCGACGCTGTTCAGCAATGAGCCAGTTGCTTAAAATTTGGGCCAAGTTAACTCGCTTCTCGTGAATCACCTGTGCAGCAGAAGTAGACTTTGGTAAAAGAGGATTTCTCGACAAAAAGTCAGCATATGCCATTCTTTTCCCTTCTTTATACTGAATATCGAATGTAAACGACTGCAAATAAGCCCACCAACGCTGTGCTCTGGGGGTCAAATCTCGTTTATTTCTTGACGCCTTTAATGAGTTACAGTCGGTATAAACAATTAAGTTTCTGCCCAACAGATAATGTCGAAAATGTTTAATGGAGTTTACAACAGCTAAAGTGTTCAACTCATTCGAGTAGTATCTTATCTCTCCAGGTGAAGTAGTTTTGCTATAGTATTCTATTACCTTGGGCTTGGTATTAATTTTGTGTAATAAAATTGCACCGTAACCCCTACAGCTTGCATCTGTGTGCAACTCAATTGGATAATTTGGGTCAAAAATAACAAGGACTGGCTTATCGGTAAGAGTAGAAAAAACCTTTTTCCATATCTACTCATGTTCTGTTTTCCAAATAAATTTATTTTTGTCTGAAGTTAAGAAATATAATGGTTTCATCAATTGTGAAATGTGTTGGAAATAAGATGCTAAACCAATAAATTGTCTAAGTGATGTAACTGACTGTGGAGGCGGAAGAGCAGTCAACGCAACAATTTTCTAGGGGTTTGGACAAATTTCACCAGCACTAACATTGTAGCCTAAATATTGAACCGATGTTTTCAAGAAGGAACACTTTGTAATATTGAATGAAAACCCAGCCTCGGTCAGAACATTTAGAACAATCTGTAATCTTTCTAATGCTTCACATGTTGTTGAAGCAATTATCATGATGTCGTCCATATAGACGATAACATATTTATTTTATCTTGTCCATAAAGTTCAGTATCAATTTCGGCTAGCTCACTGCCGATCATAAATTAATTACTTTTGTTCTTGAAATTTTAAATTTGTTTGATCATACGACAATATCAAAACCGTGATTTAGTATTTCGCGGCCAATGACAATATCGTTTTGCATATGATAAGCGCTTATTTCATAAAACAAAATTTTTATACAATTATCGTCAATTCTTACGTTACTTAATATTTGTACAGTACCTACATATTCCATTATTGCCTATGCCTTTTAACATAAAAATTTTATTAAATCTTTTACCAGAAAATGATGTACTTAGCTTTTCTTTCATCAGCAAACATTCCGCTCCAGAATCAAAGTTGATTTAAAAAATCTGGCCTCTATGGTTCATGTATCCCTTAGGTACTGCAACGCTGCACTGCTCCACTCGCTTTTCTCGGTTGAATGTCTTGTTCTTATCAGCTTCCCTCTTTGTACATTGGGTGGATATGTGATCCATCTCTCCGCACTTGTAGCAAGTTGGGCTTGATTTTTCAGGGTGATGACTGTTAGGACCTACCGTAATATCTAAATAAACCACAACACTAAACACACCTAAATGTAACATTAATATTTGCTTAATACATAAAGAATACACACACTAAATATATAAAACCGTCCAATTGACACCTTAGCAATATTTAGGCTAGCAAGACAACAACCACAAAGTTGCTGACTGCGCACATGCACTTATTGCTTACTGCATGCGAATGATCGCATACAGTATAATGCTTACTACACTGACCTAAATTAAGCAATACATCAATATTCACTTTAACACACATAATCAATAAGCACTTTTTGTACCAATGTTATTCATATAAATAGACCATAAGTTTGCTCAATAAAATAGTCTCAGACAGAACCCCACCCGCGGTAATTATTTGTTGACTCAATCTCCGCTGCCTACCTAGTTCAAGTGCTAGTTACGGCAAACAAAAACGAATTCAGTTTATGTGCTGCAATTCAAACAAAAACCTATCCTCGTGATTAACAATGACCATCGTATCTGCCATGCCATTCGTAAAGTGATTTTGTTGTTTTCGGAGTCTGAATTCAAACATTTTATGGCCCAATTTGCCGCAAAAATGACACTCTATCAATGATTGTTTTTGCCGCTTAGGGTGAGTTTCCGATTGCTGCTCCATAAAGGCACTTTTGCTCTTATTAAAAGTGAACGCATTTAATTCGGACTGTAAATCGCCTCTGTTTCGAACATTCGTTGTGAAGTTTAAACGCTGCAATCGGTTATCAAAACTTGCCAGCAACGCAAGAGTCACAGACACAACAAATTCTTCCGTTTCCATTTGGCGCCATTTCGTCGTCAGTTCTGTAACCATGCGGCTTGCATGGACTGCAAGACACTCGCCGTCAGTCGGTCGATTTGACAACATATTTAGAAACATAGCGGCTGGTGTTTTTATAGTGTCAAAGCGCTGTATGAATAGTTCTTTAAACTCGAGCCAGGTAATTAGCGTAACACACTTGAGATAGCCATTGCGAAGCACTTTCCTCTAATGCTGAACTTAAAGCCACGACCAAAGCACTGCCTTTCAATGTATTTTCTTGTAGAATAATTTCAACAGTAGTACACCACGATGAAGCGTTGGCACCTACCTTGTCTGGGTTGAATTTGGGTAGTTGCACTGATTTGTTCTGCCCCGCGTCAGATGCCGTTGTTTGTATGGCCCGCACAGGCCACAGGTCTTGGTGCTCTGTAGGTGCCATAGATTTTAAATAATAAGTAATTGAAGTTAGAAAATGTTGCCAGGCCGAATGTTTGCATTCAAACTAATCGCTCAATTTTAAGGCTATGATTATGAAACTTGGCACATGTCTTTATTTTCGATGCTACCAGTACATATTTAAAAACCAGCCGGATCAAATCACTATATCATATAGCTCCCATACGAATAATACATATGCTCACCAAATTTCATTGAAATCGGACATATATATCTTATACCTCCCGTGGGAGCGATCTAATGTATCTTGTACCTGCCGTGGGAGCAATCGGTTGAAACTTGACTTGTTGTATGAAAAATGTATGCAAATTTACCACTTTTAATGGCAATGCTATTTAACAATTTAAATTTGGTGAGCATATGTAGAACATGATTAAACTTAAATTTGGTAAGTTTGGTCACGCTATCTTCAAAAACAAAAAAGTTTTTCATACAAGAACATAGTTGTCAACCTATTATTCGTATGGGAGCTATATGATATAGTGATTTGATCCGGCTGGTTTTTAAATATGTACTGGTAGCATCGAAAATAAAGACTTGTGCCAAGTTTCATAATCATAGCCTTAAAATTGAGCGATTAGTTTGAATGCAAACATTCGGCCTGGCAACATTTTCTAACTTCAATTACTTATTATTTAAAATCTATGGCACCTACAGAGCACCAAGACCTATCAATCGACGCGGTATGAAGTTCCCTACAATATGCTGGCAATATTTTCAAAATCGGACTGGAATTACAGCCTCACGGTCCGATACAGTAAAAAAAGTCAGTGATTTTGGAACAAATTCAAAAGCGCGCGCTGAATTCCATGACTTGTGACGTACATGCGCAGTGAGAGCCAAAAGTTGCAGTCGTCTTGTCATAACCTATGAGCTCTCTCAATCGTGATACAATACCCTCAAACCACACTCGGCGACAGCGTCGCGACACATCGCCGTGTCGCCAGACAGGCAACGCGCCGCTGTCGCCCCACTCCAAACGATTCCTTGAAAAGCGACCAAACGAAGAGAATCGAGCATAATGCAGACACAAAACATAAGATGATGAAATAATTCGACTGCATACGAATTATTAATATTCTAAGAAATTAATATTCCTAACACACCGACTACATGCGAATTGTTAATATTCTATGAAATTGATATATATATATAAAAGCTGATAGGGGGCTAAAAAAAATAGAAATTGATTAACTAGGACTTACTCAGCCCGGTGGCAACAGCAACACTTAGGGCGACAACGGCAGCCGAAACCTCCACACCAGCACAGCGGTCAGTGATGCAGCAACAGCGGAGCAGCGTGACAACAACACCGGCAGTATCTGCAACAGCAGTAGCTGCAATTGCAGCACCAGAAACTGCGCAGCCACCAGCGCGCAACCACAACGGGGGCAACAGCAACTTTAGCGGCTGCTACAACAACTGCAGCAGGAGCTTCAACACCAGCAGTGGTGGAGCTGCCACTCGTTTGCATTAGCGGCAGTGTTGCCAATTTAGCTATTTCCCCGATAGATCTAGCGGGTTGCAGTTGGCAAATGCGGGATAAATTCTAAACTAGCGGCTAGGGGGAATTATAGCTATTTTTAATATATGAATATTATGTGCCAAGAAGGCGGATATTGTGCACATTCTCGAGCACTTCAAGGTGGAATCAGCCAAAATTGAAGAGATTCTGTTCTAATACGCCAACGTCCACCTTATAAATGGGGTAAATTTACAGGATACCACAAGCTTTTGGGCCGAAGTGTCCAACTACGTGGATGCAGCAGTAAATAAAAGATTTTCGGCACTGGCATCATTTGCGCTAAGTCTTTTATCGCTGCCATGGTCGAACGCAGAGGTGGAAAGATTATTTAGTCAAATGAACAATGTCAAAACTAAGCTGAGAAATATAAGGGCCGTGCAGACAGTAAACTCAATTTTACACATAAGGTATTTTATCTGTTCAACTTATATTTTTTAATCTTAGTAACATTTAATTTCATATTTGTAGATACGGACTACGCCGCGAAAACAAATGCTGTCATGACTATGAAATGCCAGCAGTTTGTTTAAATAAGATAGGGACCAATCATAATACATAAGTTCAGCTGCAGAAAAGGATATGTTGGACGAAATTTAAAAAAATGCTGACTTGATTCAATAAAAATATCGTTTCACTACACTAGCGGTTTTTTTTTAGCTACAAAAAAAAATCTGGCTATTTCTAGCTTTTTTCGAAGGCTAATTTAGCTTTTTTATGAGCCGAAGAGTTGGCAACACTGATTAGCGGCAAGTTTGGGTAATCCCTGTGTTTTTTTATGGGCACGCGATTATTTTGCGGTCAGCAAAATTCTATCGTCGGGCCTACATTTAGTCAGAGGCCTTGTGCTTATAAATTAGAGATATGTATATTAAAAGATGTGCCTGCAACAGATAAAATAAAGAAAAGGAGCGATTTATAAAGCAATAATATTCGTGTTTTTTATATACACACTCACTCCCATATATACACACACACACACACATACATACATATTTATTCACACACACACTTTTCATTTAAAATTAAACACTCAGTCTCACTAAATATTTATCTATTTATTTTCATTTAGTATTTATTTATTTTGTAATGTATATTGTACTGCTAGTTTAAATGTTAACTGTTAGATATAAAGATAGGATGGCCACTCCACATCCGAATACATGAAGGTATTTGAGGAGCACCTGCAGATAGTAAAGTGCTGAAATTTGGCCAGTATGCTTTAAATTGGGTGCTGATTGGTGATTTCGTGTACACACACATGCATCTGTGTACATGTGCGTCGATGCACGAATACCCTGGAAATTTTTTTAGGTCCCTAGGGGTCCTGCCGCGTTGATAATTTTTAGTAAATATTGTTCCCAAGATATTGCATCTCTATAAGTTGATCTTCTCACTACCAAAAGTCTGATGGTGTCACCGTTTAAAATATAAATGTTTTTGTTAACCGACTAGTTCACTTATCGATGGTCGTACCAAAGACAATTTATTTAACAAGATATCCAACGAGGAACAAAAAAAAGGCACAAGGGAACGCTTGTTTTTCGTGAAACCGCTTTCTGGGCTCGAAATGGTCGTGCGATCGGCCGCTCTACTTTGAGAGCGTAAAATTCTAAAAATAGAATGCGCTCTCAGCCTCACCGCGTATTGATAAAAGTCTGCACACAATTCAAACCCCAAATGCAATGCCAGATTAGCGCGCGTATGTATATCCACGCACTCGATCTCTTTCATAGTTGCTTTGTCTCACTCTACGATTCGGTGGCATCTTGTAAGCAGCCAGCGAGTTCCACAATTCAATTTCAGTTTTCAGTCCAAGTTTCGTGTTCTTTTGGTGTCGGCACTGACATATTTGTACCCTGGATTTAATATATTGATTCTAATACTATTGTCATGCCGTCCGATTGATTGAATTTTTTTTTTGACGCGGACTATGTTTTGTTTTGTAGAGTAGATAAATGTAGGGAATTGTGCGCATTATATACTATACTACATGTGAAATTACTTTCCCTTATATAACGATACATGTACAGGGTATTTTGTAGTTCACAATGTGCGCGTTCAGAAAATACAATCTCCCTTGGCACTGTAGAAAAAATTTAAGTTTTTCTGGCATGAAACAAATTTTTGTACCGAGTATCAATAATTTGTCTATTAAATTGTGGTTTTTAATTTTAAAAATGGATGATGTCACGGCCATTTTTTGTTCAAAAGCTCTAACAAAAATTCGGACGTTAACAAAGAAACACGGCCCAAGATATTTAGTGATCTTTCAGTTAGAAATTTATGACACAAAATGTGTCCATTTATCCTATAGTGCAGTGCAAGCCACAACAAAAACAAATGAAAGAAATCGAGAGCGAGAGCGCGCCAAGTACTGCAGAGCGAAAAGCCACCTAAGCAACCGAGAGCAAGAGCGCGCTGAGCGAAAAGCCACCTGAAAAGCCACACTTAAAATTTCGTTGTCCATTCATTGTATGGGCGTTGGATATCTTGTTATTAAACAGTCTTTGGTCGTACTCATCCCTGAGTCAGCCGCTTGCTAGCCACCAAATCGATAGTGGTACTCCTGAAAATAATCGGATCATAACAATATACATACATATATGTATGTATGTATGCACGCATGCTAGCGCAGATAAGCGCATACATACGTATCGAAGCTCTCGACTCGGCGATCTCTTTGCATCTACGATACAGCCACGAACTTGGTTGGATTTGCCGCACCGCTGCGCTCGCTCTTTCGACCCGAAGAGACAGGTCCCACCCGAACAAATATGAAGCGTGTAGGAACTGCCGCGTTGAAAATTTTTGGTGACCAACGTTCCCAAAGGCTGACAACTCCTTTCTATACTGTTTATATGTTTGAGAAATTCGTTGATACTGTCCTTGTAATGTACCAGAATGTTTTCGACTCCTGCAATCGGTCTTCTTGTGTCTTATGTTACCACAAACTTAAAACGCTAAGCTCTAGTGTCCTCGCTACCATAATTATGTAGCCTCTTCTCAAGCGCAAGAACTTGCAACTCAGTATGTAGGTCCCGTCGGTTTTGAATATTGGCTGTATATGCGATTCTCTGCAAACGACTATCAAAGTTGGCCACATGTCCCAAAACAACTGATACCGCGAATTTCTCAATGTTCATGATTCGCCATATTGTCACGAGTGACGACACTAAACGGCTTGCATATATCGAATATAGCGCAAATACCTATCCTACTTTACATACTATCGATAAGGCGCTTATTTTAAACAAACCATCTATACTCAGACATATACATATAGTGTATTTTTGGTAATTCTCTAGCTTAGGGGCCCCACATAAAGACAGCATCAAAATGCATCTTCAACTACGCGTCTAAAAATTAGAAAGCAAGTTCCGGCGGCGGAGCAAGACTTTATTGGCGAAAAAATAATCCTTTTGAACTGCCGCCAAACTCAAATCAGCGTCGTTACCAAGTAATTACGCTGTAACGACGCCCAAAATAAGTGGTAGTTCACAACACTTTTCAGGTTCACTTATCGAAGCAGTGGGTGCTTCGAAACCATCGGCTTGTGTATTTCTTACAAAAAAAATATTTGGTGCTTGTACCGAAAGGTGCCGGATAATCGTCGGTCTAAGCAAGGTTTATGATGTCGCTCAATTTTCAACGCAGCAATTATAACACTAGTTTACAAAATCTAAAATTTTTTTTGCAAAGCAAATCTTAGTGTGATTTTCTTAAGGACTTTGGCCCACTGAACACGAAAATGACACTTAAAATTTTTTTCATGGAAGCGTTTTCGAAATATCAATATTTTCTCGAATTTTCGAAGTTGCTCCAACATTTTTGAATATATTGCCATTTCTACTTAACCGATTTGGGCAAACAAGCACTTAAATTAAAGGTAACTAAACCCTCTACAACTTTCTTTCGTACACTATTAAGATCGGTTCAGTAGTTGAGATGCTAGCGATTCCAAAAGGTTCGAAAATGAGGTTTTTTTGTGATTTTTTGAGTTCGAAAGCTCACATATCGGCCTGGAAAAAATAGAAATCGTAAAAATAAAATTTTTGTTTTATGTTTTAAGTAAAATTGATTCTCTTACGAAGAAAATAAGCTATTATTGATGTAAATCCAACAAAAAATGGCGAAGTAATGCATTTATACTTAACTTGACGGTATCCGCATGAGGCGACCACACGCACTTGTAATAAGTAAGTTTTTGTCAGATAAGACGAAAAACTGTTATAATTTGTGATTTGACTACTGTGCCTTATATTTTAAAGTGTTTGCAATAGTAAGTGAATGTGAACTTATGGTCTTATCGAGCCCTTGTAACCTGACTTCTTGGCTTCGTTTTATTAAGTTAATAAAACTCGTGAAAATAAGACGAGTGTTTAAGTACATAAACAACTCACGATTTCTGCAATGTGTGCGGTAAGTTCATGGTCGAAAAGAACATACGGAAATTTACCGATCACATACAACAAATATATCTAAAATATTTTGATATGTAACCAAAACTCACCGATCCATGGACAGCAAAGTTTCCATGTGCTCAGTGTCATTGTATTCTCAGTTACTGGGCTATTGACCAAAGGTTTGAATTCGTAATTTTTCTATATTTATTTAATATGCATAAGGAGTCATGTGTTTTTACTTTAGCCGATAGTTAACATTCGACACGCCAATGCTATGGCGAAATTCATCTTGTGGTGCGGCGGTATCACGACTTTTGGGATGAAGCCATGATGGACGACTACATTCGGTTTTTCATACGAGAAACGGAGTGCTAAAATAAAAAAATGCAAAGGAAGAGCCACCATTTTTTTTTTTAACATTCATATTATTAATTGTTTACATAAAGAAAGAAAAAAACGTGAAAAACTTAAAACAGCTGATTTTTGTTCTTTCACTGAAAGATGCATTACTTCGCCATTTTTTGTTGGATTTACATCAATAATAGCTTATTTTCTTCGTAAGAGAATCAATTTTACTTAAAACATAAAACAAAAATTTTATTTTTACGATTTCTATTTTTTCCAGGCCGATATGTGAGCTTTCGAACTCAAAAAATCACAAAAAAACCTCATTTTCGAACCTTTTGGAATCGCTAGCATCTCAACTACTGAACCGATCTTAATAGTGTACGAAAGAAAGTTGTAGAGGGTTTAGTTACCTTTAATTTAAGTGCTTGTTTGCCCAAATCGGTTAAGTAGAAATGGCAATATATTCAAAAATGTTGGAGCAACTTCGAAAATTCGAGAAAATATTGATATTTCGAAAACGCTTCCATGAAAAAAATTTTAAGTGCCATTTTCGTGTTCAGTGGGCCAAAGTCCTTAAGAAAATTGCACTAAGATTTGCTTTGCAAAATGGCTGTAAACTAGTGTAATTTAAGTAAAAAATGTATCTAAATTTATGTGTATATATATGTGATTCGCGCGATTAACTAGTTTATTTCAAACAATCTGGCAACTCTGGCACTTGTTTACGTTTTTCAACACAAAACTAGATACATTTTCGTGTCGCATATCGGTCAAAGTCAACCTTCCCCGCCTGAAATCGGTTTATGGAGTTTTCCGCGTAATTGAAAATATTACCAACATTCTCCATGTTATCTTTATGTGGGTACGTCACCGACGCTCTCATGAGAATGAGAGCGCGCTTCACATCAGGGCCACCCGACGGAATGCAAAGTCTAATGGGCCCTGATCCAAGTAAATTTGTAGGCGCGCAGTCGTCGTTCCATTTGGCTCGTCTATTCACTTGGTAGTTGGTGCTTCAATCTACAATAACTTTTTCAAAATCGATTGTTTTTTATAATCAATGCACTTTTGCTTGATGTATTGTTCCATGATATATTTGGCATTTCAATATTATGCTATTCTTGAAGTCCGCCCTTCGCCCATTTTGCATGTATCGTTAGGTCAGTCAGGCAGGTCTTACAGATTTATATACATATTCGATTTGGTCATTTCGCTTTTTCTAATGCCATTACTTTTTGTTTACATTGCTTACATTTGTGTAGTGTGTGTTATAGGCTATTCACACTGGGCCACCATCTACCATCCACCATCATCTGGCGTGATGGTCCCTTAGTTTTATTCGTACCAAAATTTGACCATCAGTTCCACCATCTCATTTGGATGTTCCTATCTCACACGTGCCTTTTTAATTTTATGCCGATTGTTTTCGTATGCAACATTGAATATTTGATATTCACTACGAAAATGTAAGCAATGTCAACAAAAATGAATGGCTACAACCATGATGCATTGCATCATGGCTACAACAAGAAGAGCAAGAGTAAAAAACGAATGAGAAGTGACCGAATCGTTTATATATATAGGTAAATGGCCGTAATGTGGACTTCAAGAAAATAATAATTTTGAAATGCCAAGTCCATCTAGGGGATATGACCAAAACTGCATTTATTATAATAAGCATTCGGATATGACAAAGTTATGGTAGATTGAAGTCTAAGTAGAACATATACAAATATCGCTCCAGGAATTATAAAATGAACGTAATGAGGACTTCAAGAATTGTCGTCGTCTGCCTGCTGCTCTAAAAACTATTTTTCGTCTGTTTTATCGAGTTCCGTCATTAGTTTATTTATTAAATCCTTGTTATGCTGCGATATAGCAACAACAACAGCCAGTTTCTTAATGAAATTCATTTTAATTAATATTTTAAAAATTTTCTTACCCGTGCCGAAATTTGACCATGCGTCACAACATCTCTTTTGGATGCTTCTATTCCATACGTTCCCTTACGATACTTAGGCAATAGTTTTCGAATGCAACACTGAATATTTGATATTTAACAATACTAACAAAAATTAGTAGCATAAACAGAGCAAGAATAGAAACAAATGAGAAATGGCTGAATCGTATATATCAGTGGTGCCCCAACGTCTAAAGCAAATAGAAAGGAAACACTCAAGATTCTTGTATTATGCATTTTCTTATAAAATGGGCCGTTCATGTACATTTATGCGCATTGCTAACCTATGCCTAAGAGCAATTACAAAAACGTAACTAGATAGATGACCAATGAGGCTGGGTATTTTTGGTATATGACTGACTAACCTAACAAGACATGAAAGATGGTTTAAGTGTGGCTTCAAGAAAACGTAGTCGTCCGCCTGCTGCTCTAAAATCTACGGTTCATTTGATTTGATGAGTTCCGTCATTAGCTTATTAATTAAATCTGTGATATGCTGCGCAACACCACCAACAACAGCCACCTTCTTAGTTTAATCCCTTTTTATTAATTTTAAAATCATTTATAATATTTTGCTCTGCTATCGTCACAGGGTAGAATTGATGTTGGATGTTGATGTTGTCAGTGTGAATCAGTGTTTCACATCCAACATCATTCCCATGCGTTCCTCTATGATGTACTCAGTGAGAAAGCCTATTATGAAAGATGATGTTAATGTTGGCTCAGTGTGAATAGCCTATTACGCGACTAATGGGAATAGTTAGATAGCAGAATGATGTGCATAAGCAAAGATTATAGTTTATTTGACTTGGTCCTATGTTGTACTAAATTTTAAAATGATAGTGTAAATCTACCTATCACATAGTCGGAACAACATTTGGGAGAGTGTTGCAGTGTTACTTTCTTGCCAGTTTAGCAGTGTAAGTAGTCTTTTAAACATATTTTCCCAAATGTTCATATGATCTTTTGAATATACATACATGTATGTGAATACAAACATGTTCATTTATTTGTTGAGATATGTACATATGTATGTACATATAAACGAATGTAAGTTTTAAAGATGAAAATACTACAATAAAATGTAGCCCAATTATGTATTTCCATTGTCTAAAATCAGATATTTTTAAAGTAAAACGTGTTATTAATTATGAAAATGTCGATGCAATTTGATATTTAGATAGCAAATGTAGTTTTACATATGGACATGGGTATGTGTGAATATAATTTTGCGTGTTATGTACATACATTCGTACATACTATTTTAACATATTTGATTCGTTATATCTAACTCTTAATTTGCGCTACTAATGCAAGTTAAAAATAGTGTCATTTTGTGTTTGAGGGCTTCCACAACATTATGTATGTACATATGTATTAGGAGGTATTGCCTGTCGTCTCCCGACCATAAACTTTTTCCTAAAAAGTGTTTTGTTTTGTGGAGTTAACCTTCCCTTTTTTTTTACTCACTACCAGCTGAATATATGAAATAGCTATCCAGTTTAATACAAATTTTCCACCTGTGAGTGCAGATTTCCAAAAATTACAAAAAGCTGCATGTAATTTTTTCCTCAAACTTTCCATTTTATTTTGTGGAGAGCTTTGGAAATGTTTTTGTTGCCGGTCTGACCCCAACTTTTATACCATAGTAGATTGTGCTGTAATTTTCTCACGAAATGCGTAACAAAATAAACAAGTTTCAACCACACAAAATATAAATGCATGTACATATGTACATACATATGTATGATCAGCAAAATACCTGGGTCGATCTTGCGATGTCCGCTAACAAAACTAATCGCTCAGATTTAGCATTGACAAGAGAATATATAGACTTCCCACTTGGTTGTGGTCTAGTTGGGCTACGCACAATTCGTTGGCGTTTCCCTTTGGTTTTGTACTTTCTTGCTATTATTGTCGCTGATCGAGTGTACATCTTTGTTAGCGTCTCCCTACCGTTTTGTTTTTTCTCGCTACTATTTTACCTGTTTGCCTGGTACTTGGCTGTTGTTTTGTGCGAAACATTTGAAGATCTTTTGCTGCCATTCATAAGCGGCATTGTTTGGCAGAAAATAATGACAATATTGGATATTCAGATTTTCTTTTTGTTGTTATTATTAACAAAATTCAAAATTTTAAAGCTTTTTTCTACATTTTTGGTTTTTTGTTTACTTAATATATTTAAATAAACCAGTTAGTTACAATAATTAGTTTATCAATTATTTATAAATTCGGCACTTGCCGACGCCATTTCTCGAGTTTTGCTACGAAGTTGGCTGATTTGATTGCGGCGTGCGAGGCAAAGACCCAATTTGAGTGACAACTGGTTGCCGCAACCGATTGTGCTAAAATCGGTCCGTGTATGGTCTGCATAAGGATATCTTTATAAACAAAAATGTTTTTCATACAAAAACATAGTCTTCGACCAAACATTCCTATGGCAGCTATATGTTAAAGGGGTCCGATCCGGTCGATTCCGACATATGTATGTACTGCCTGCAGTAAAAAGAAGAGCCTGTGCCAAGATTGATTACGATAGCTTTTAAACTGAAAGACTAGTTTGCATAGAAACAGGCATAGGACATCGCCAAATTGACTCGGCTGGCTATTCATGCTGATTTAGTTATAAATATATATATACGCACAAAAAGTTTAAAAATCACTCGATTTACATACCGAGCATTTAATTTAAGGTCGACTAACAGCAATTTTTGTTGTGTGGGTCAGCTTCTGCTAACAGAATTTTTGTGCTGCTGTACGCTTTGCCGTATTGCGTATCGTTTGTTTTAGTGCCGATTTTTCAATGTCTAAGACCTCATTAGCTTACTGTTAGTTAAATTTGACTCTTTGTTAAAGTGCCCCTAAAGCAATATTAATTTTTCAATTAGGGTGTTGTATGACTAATAGCTAACGTTGATGTTAACAGCTGATTTTTTGTGACTGGTGACATCAATGTCACACTTATAAAGTGAATTTTAAAATTGTTAAAAAGGAAAAAAAAAGTTTAAAAAAAAATTACAGCACAGGAAGAAACGTATCATGTTGCGCTTGTTAAAGTTAACCAGATGGTTCTGGAGTGTATAAGACCTTCCAGAGAGTAAAGATAAATTGCTCGGCTTAAACTTAAACCCATTTTTGTATATTTTTATTTGTATGCAGAGCTCGCAAAATATGCTCAACCAAATTTTTCTGCTCGGTCGGCTCAGTCAAAAGACCGAAAAAATGAAAGGCCTGGCTCACGGTCTCAACAGCAACCCTTTGTACTCCCTCTACCTATAAAATTGGTAAAAAGGGGTATTGGATTTGTGCAAAAGTATGTAACAGGCAGAAGGAAACATCTCCGACCCTATAAAGTATATATATTCTTGATCAGTATCAAGAGAGATTTCGATTTGGCCATGTCCGTCTGTCTGTCCGTCTGTCCGGATGAACGCGTCGATCTCAGCAACTATAAGAGCTAAAGACACCAAATTTGGAATGCGGGTTCGTGTATACCAGGCGCAGGTCAAGTTTGTTTCTGATCTCAGATATCTCGCCCCGCTACCCCGCAATTCGATTAAAACGTTTTACAGCCACACTTTTAAAGATATAGCTTTGGGATTCGGCATGTACACTACTTTAGTCACTCTTAACCTACTGTCCAAATTTGATCGGATAATAAACACGGCAGTTGTGTTTGGGTCCTTTGTGTGAGAATATATGTGTTTTTCCTATCGCGAATAAGTCAGACCGTTGTAGTTCATTTTAATAAAAACAATATCGTTTTCTTTATTAAAGTTTTTATTTTATTATAACCATTTAAACACTGTTCCCGAAGGTTGGTTTTGATTTTTCTGTGGATATTTGTTGATTTAACAAAAATTTCGAAATAAGAGTGCACCTGCATCATTATTGTTAAAAATATGGATTTAAAAAAGAACATGCTCTTAGGAATAACAAAGCTGTGCAAACATGAGCTTTAACTGTAGAGGACAAATACACGCCATTGTAACTGAGAAAAGCCTTCAACTTTACGATTTCATAAATTTTGGATATTTCTCTTTAAAAATCAAATTCAAAATAAATTTTTGAACGAGTTGTAATTTTTCGGTCACGGTGGACCAAACGAACTCTCTCCAGATAATTATAATTGAGGCAATATTGAGAGTAATATGAAGAACAAACTACATACTAGCTTAAACCCGCGGCGTTGCTCGCATTTCCTAACTGTATATTATTAAATTTCATTAAATTTCAATTCTTCTAATTATTTATTATTTATAGCTGGAAATTATCAAATTTCAATTCTTCTAATTATTTATTATTTATAGCTGGAAATACCTGGCCTTGCCCTTTAAATCAAAGTGCATTATTTTAAATTTGACTACTTTCGTCAACCGTAGGAAATACACAAAAATAGAGTATCACAAAATTCCCTACCGTGGAAACCAATAAGTTAAGTCAAATGCCTAATGATTCGTTGTATAGGGCTGTGACAATGACTTTTGAAGCCGATCCAACTAAACAAATAATCTGACTAATTTGACTTTGACTTTTCGCCCGTGGCGACGTGTGTGCGTAGGCCTTTAAAATATTTTTGATGAAGTAAGAAAAATAATACTAACATCCCGCAAAAAATCAAAAGTCTCAAATTTGACGGCAAACTTGTTACATGTTGGTACTAACAAATATCGACCAACCGCCACAGTTATGAAACATCGATCATCAATCGATAACGCGAATGCAGCTGTTCCGATTTACTACATAATAATAATGTTATTGTGTAGTAAATCAGCCCAACAGCATTCGCATTATATAAATTAAAAAGGTACATAACTAAATAATAAACTTAAATGCTTCAACTTAACCAAATCGTAATACTATAACAAAAATAATTGGTTCTAAGCATAGGCAGAGTCTGAGAGACATACGCAATATGGCGATTTCAGTCGCACTTACAAGTTTTAGGGCCGAGTTTGCGATAAATCGCGGGTATTATTTTAAGCGGCCTTTTCACATTTTATTTTAAACTATTATTAACAAATTCAAATTTGTGCGGGTCTATATCTATCGGTCTGGCAACTCTGGAAAATCTTTTGTTTTTCAACACTAAGAAAAAAACAACTATCGTGTCGATGTACGTATGTCGGTCAACTTTTATTTGCATTCACTTCATTATTTCGACAATAAAGTCTTGTTCTGCCGACAGAATTTGCTTTCTAATTTTGCCAATTGTCGTTTAAAACCAAACCATTTTGACGTTGCGCTATACTAAAGAATTACCCGCCAAACGCATATCAAAAACATCGTGCCATCTACCGTAGATTGATTGCAAAGCTAGGCAGAGTCTGAGAGACATAAGCAATATGCACTTTCACGTTGTTATATAGCAGCTGGTGCATACCGAGACTTTCATACAATTTTCTTATACTTCCCGATATATATTTAACTATTTTTATCGTCAGTCCCACCTAATTTCTAATAAGAAGATACTGTAGAAATTGCAGGCTTCTAGCTTCTACCGTTTGGGCTGTCCAAATGTCAGTGGGTCAGTAAGGTTGAACTCTTTTATATATATAGCTAATTTATGGTAGAGCGGGACGGAACAAAAATAACCTAACCTAACCTAACAAGATAGTTGCAGTCAATTTTTTCCGGACAGGAGCTCGTAAAGTAAATGAACCCCGTGGCAAATCTGACTAGTTTTAAGAGAATGAAGTTTGTTGAGGCGTAGCCTGCGCTTATAGGGATGTTACTCCTAGATGCGAAACTGAGAAACTGTTTCTGAACCGATTAAATTCAGTCTTGAAACTTTTGGAAGTGGGGACACCAAATGAAAGATCCGTATTCAAGAATCGGTCTGTACAGTTGCTTGGTAGTGTAAGGATAAGTAAATTCTCTTTCTTTATAAATCCAAGGACGCCGCCAGCTTTGTTCGAAATAACAGAAATATGAAAGGTTTAGCTTGGCACGAAGAGGCTACCCAAATCATCTATTTTTTTTTGGACACGCTTTAAAGGAGTATTGTCAATGGCATAATCAAATATGTAAGGTCTACTTCGATGTAATGTCATAAAATTACAATTAGCAATATTGAGAGGTAGCTGGTTAAACAATTATCAAGGGTTCAGAGAATTTAGATCTGGTTATAGGTAAAGTGGTGACAGCGGGTCTTCAAAATATAAACAGAGTACACTTAAGCAGCATACATTAAAGCCCGAGAGTAAAATACGACAAGTAAGTGGAAGGTCATTAATAAACAAATAGAAGATAAGAATTTATCCACCGAAGAAGTTTATTTGGAAAACCGTTAACTGAGTCAAAATCCTTACTAAAATCAGTGTCAATTATTGTGCATATGCATTGTAAATGCACGTTCAATATGTGGTCAGATACAGATGATGACATGGTGGCAGAGTTACATTCGATTTATTGCTTGCTCTCATTAAAAGTGATATTGCTAAACAATCTTAAATATAATCATATATTTTGTTGTGATTCTTTTTTGTTCGTTAAAAATATCACTATTTCGAAGAAATTTAATTTTTTCCTTTTTATACCCTCTGTATTATAATTTTTTTTCGACCCAACAAAGTATATATATTCTGAATCAGCATCAAAAGCCGAGTCGAGATAGCGATGTCCGTCTGTTTCTTGGCAAACTAGTCTCTCAGTTTAAAGCTATCGTAGTGAATCTTGGCACAGATCCTTCATTTTGCTGCAGGCAGTACATATGTCTGAACTAGCGGGATCGGACCAATCTATATATATAAAAGAGTTCGCGCACAGCCCAAACCGTAAGAGCTAGGATGCTGAAATTTTCACAGTAGGTTCCATCTATGATGAAAGTGCACACTAAGACGGGATTTTGGAAAATTCCATCCACAAGCGTGGAAAATCGTTGTTGTTGTATGAAACTTTTTGTTTACCATCCAATCAGCCTCAAACTCATTTTCAGAGATCTACACAAAAATTAATTTGACACATATTTCACCGATTTTGGAAAATCCACCCCCTTGGGCGAAAAATGGGGGTTACAAGGTTGTATTGGCGAGTCTAATTTTAGTCCGATCACCTTCAAAATCATTTTCAAAGCTCTTTACATAAAACAATTAGATACGTGTATCAGCGATCTTGGGAAATTCAGCCCCAGTCTAAAGTCTAGCATTCGACATTTTTAATTTTCATGCGATTGGCTTCAAACCCATTTTCAAGGTTCTATGGGAATAAATAGTAGACGCGGTGTTCAAAGTTTTTGGAAAATCGACCCCCAAAGACGGAAAATTCGTGAAAACTGTTGTATGAAACTTTTTTGATTATTGTCCAATTGACTTTAAACTTCTGTTTATCATTCAATCATTTTGAAACTAATTTTCAAAGCACCTCACATTAAATAATTCGTCACATGTGCTACCGGTTTTGAAAAATACACGTGGCTTTATACTAATTTCCAAATATAAATACAAAATCCTCGGTACTTTGCGGGCAATACAACGGGCGGAAAACAGTTGGAAAGATTTAATCTGGATTGTTAGTAAAATTCTTGAAATTGGCTTAAAGTGTCAAATGATTTTGGAAAATCTACACCGCGTCGTCACGGGCGAAAAATGGAAGTCAAGGACATCAGATATGTTCATAGCCCTACACAAAAAACATTAGACATGTGGCTCAACTATTTAGTTGTATTTCTTACGGTTGACGAAAGTAGTCAAATTAAAAAAACAATGCACTTTCATCTAAATATTTCCCTGGGCAAGGCCGGAATATTACCTGCTAGTATAATGCAGACCATACACGGGCCGATTTTAGCACAATCGGTTGTGGCAACCAGTTGTCACTCAAATTGGGTCTTCGCCTCGCACGCTGCAATCAGATCAGCCAACTTCGTAGCAAAACTCGAGAAATGGCGTCGGCAAGTGCCGAATTTATAAATAATTGATAAACTAATTATTGTAACTAACTGGTTTATTTAAATATATTAAGTAAACAAAAAATCAAAAATTCAGAACAATTATTTAAAATTTTGAATTTTGTTAATAATAACAACAAAAAGAAAATCTGAATATCCAATAATGCCATTATTTTCTGCCAAACAATGCCGCTTATGAATGGCAGCAAAAGATC
The DNA here is from genome assembly GCA_037075165.1 of Hirtodrosophila histrioides. Lineage (NCBI taxonomy): Eukaryota > Metazoa > Arthropoda > Insecta > Diptera > Drosophilidae > Hirtodrosophila > Hirtodrosophila histrioides. The sequence continues at coordinate 719,633 of JBAMCL010000471.1, read as the reverse complement.
TTCAAATGTTTCGCACAAAACAACAGACAAGTACCAGGCGAACAAAAAAAACAGTAGCGAGAAAAACCAAAACGGATAGGGAGACGCCCACAAAAATGTACACAACTATGCACAACTATAGCAAACCCACCCCCGAACCTGAAGCAGAGCTCTGCAAGTGTTTTGCATACAACGAACAGCATTTGAACCAGGCGATCAGCGAAAACAGTAGCAAGAAAGTACAAAACCAAAGGGAAACGCCCACGAGTTGTACCAATCGAGTTGTGCGTTGTCCAACTACACCACAACCAGTTGTGGCAACTCGCTGCTCGTATCAAAAGGTTTTGATACAGAATTCAGTTGGCACAACATTGTACCAACCGTCCCAATTACATTGCAATCGGTTGCCGCAACCCGAAACACTCACTCAAGTTGGGCAACTGAATTGGCCCGTGTGTGGTCCGGGTAACATTTAGCTGTCATAGGAATCATCGGTCGACAATTATGTTTTTGTTTGAAAAACTTTTTTGTTTATAAAGATATCTTCCCAAATCTCACCCTCTCTGGAGTCTCTGAAGAGTTTATACAATCTGATCAAATTTGGTTAAAATCAGATCGCTAAATATCACAGCTGCCATAGGTTCGGGTGAAAAATAAGTTTTTGTATGAAAAACTATTTATATACATTCAAATTCAGTGAGAGTTTTATTATATTTCATATAATTTTTTATCAAAATCGGACCATTTATCTCCCAAAGATTCTCAATTGAGTGAAAGACTTATCACGGGCTACTCTAAAGCCGGTATATTCCTTAAAGAGAATTATACCTCCTCACCTGCAAATTCTATCAATTCACTAAATATAAACGTCAGAATGTGTTTTAGTGATTTCTTTTATGGCGGATTTCTTGTGTTTGTCTTAAATTACGCCAATACTTACGAAATCCATTTGGAAATTATAATTATACTTTTTTTTTCGGAAAAATAACATTTTGGATCTCTTCGGTCCAAAATTTATAATTGTCTGCAAATGCCACACGAGCGTTATGTGGTAAAAGCGTCGGTGCAGGGACCTGTAAAGTATTTGATGAACCTGTCTCCTACTGATAGGGAGCTTCCAATTACGTCTAATGTCGTTTCAAGGTGCTTAATTTATCGTTTGCACCTGTCATCGATGTTGCTATGCAGAATATGCGTTCGATCTGACCATTTGGATTTGGATTTTTTTTTTTAAGAATTAGGAACCGTAATCATATGAAGAGACACACTGGAAGTTATTTCCGAGATTGTAGCCTCACTTTCTTATTATCCTTGATGTAGTGCGCGATTAATGGCTGATAAATGCGTCCCACGAGAAATTCTTGGGAAAACACGACATTTATTAATGTGCAACATGCGAAAACTATTTTCTTTACGATATCAATTTATTTTTATAAGCTTATTCAATCAAAAAACATCAACTTCTTGTCATCCTGACCGTCAAATGCATTCCAATTTCTGTTTGCGCATATTGTTTATTTCTAAGCACATTTTAATTTTTGTTATGTAATATAAGGTTCTTGAAATAAAACACAACTTGAGCTCATTGGGTTTGTTAAAAGTATATTTAAATATAAAAACATCAGTGCACATATATTTATTTCACTGAGGTAACTTTGGAACGCCGAAGATAGCCGGTGTTCCTTGATAATTTATTTGTTTGTATTTTTGTTTACATAATTTCTTGCATATTTAAAATATATTGGTATCTTTAAAATCGTCATTTATATCACAATAAATTAAACTGCATTGGTGTGTGCTGCCGCATAAAAAGCAATTGGTGTGGTTTCAGTCTAAGTATGATTTTATGGACAATGTGTGTGTGATGGCTTGTGTTGTATGTTAATAATGTAGTGTTATATTTTGTGCATCAAGTTGGTGTTAAGGAAATTAAAAATAAATTTTGATGTAGCTTGGGTTTGTGATTATAAATAAAGGATCTATGTTGTGAAGGAGGGACTTTCTGTGGTATGTGAAGAAAAGGTATATGATAAGGATATTAATATTAATGGGGGATTGGTTTCAGAAAGTGCATGGTGTTAAAGTTTTTGTCTATAGTGTTTGTTGGAAATGTTTGTGTCCATGGTCTATTTTGATGAGTTTGATTTGTTGGAGTGTAGTGAGATTTATGTTTTTGAGGGAGTAATTGGGGGAGGTTTTATGTTGATACCAATTGGATATTTAGTTGAGTAATTGGGGAAAAGTGTTTTATCAGGAATTAAATTATTATTATTTGAATAATAAGTGGGAGACTTGTTGCTTCAAAATTTAATGCTTTTCTAGCCGAAATCTAACTTTTTCTCTTCTTTAAATTCTAGGTATGGTAAAATGTCTATACATTATAAATTCAAAAGTACCCTTAATTTTGATACCATTACATTTGATGGGCTTCATATTTCGGTTGCTGACTTAAAAAGGGAAATTATACAGCAGAAACGACTGGGTAAAATTGTAGATTTCGATCTTCAAATAACCAACGCTCAAAATAAGGAAGGTAAATGTAACAATTTAATTTAAATTGGTTTTATATTTTAATCAATTTTTATATTTAGAATATAAAGATGATAATTTTTTAATACCAAAAAATACTACGCTCATTATTGCACGGATTCCAATAACCCACCCAATTAAAAAAGGATGGGATCCCTCCAGCGATAATGCTATCTCAAACGCGCCCACAAGTAAACCAGATAACTTAAATATAGATCTTTTTAAAATGCAAGGAAGTGAAGAGGACAAAATTCACGCTATGATGATGCAGAGTACAGCAGATTATGACCCTAAGACGTAAGTATATGTCAGCGTAATGTATAAGGCACGGTGTATTGTAGTCATCAGTGCTTAAATGCCGAACGTAGCGCTTCGCATCTCGTTATGTGTGTTTGTTCATTATTTTTGCTATTCTGTCGAATCCCCGATATTTTAATGTAACTTTTGGAAAATTATTTTACATTAAATAAGCATACCTACCCTCCATATTTATTTCAAATTTTTATTCTGTGGCCATTAAAAACAAGTAAGAATGCTATAGTCGAGTATACCCGACTACAAAACTCCCCGTACCCAGGTCTAAAACTTCCAATCATATGTTCGTTCACTTACACATGCACGCACACATGCACAGAGCCGCACACACGCGAGCCACAGCGTACGCGAGGCATTTTAAGTCGTGGCTGTGCTTCTTCTTCCCACCGTCGCTACAGTACTGAATCTTGTCTGTTGCATAACTTCCGTGTTTATTATCCGATCGACTTGAAATTTGGACAGTATATTAAGAGTGACTAAAGTACTGTACATGCCAAATCCCAAAGCTATATCTTTAAAACTGTAAAAAGTTTTGATCGAATTGCGGGGGAACGGGGAGAGATATCCGAGATCAGAAACAAACTTGACTTGCTCCCGCTATACACGAACCTACATACCAAATTTGGTGTCTCTAGCTTTTATAGTTGCTGAGATCCTTGCGTTCATACATACGGACAGACAGACGACATGGCGAAATCGAAATCTCTTTTGATACTGATTAAGAATATATATACTTTATAGGTTCGGAGATGCCTTCTTCTGCCTGTTACATAAATTTGCACAGATTTTAAACCCTTTTTCTTATCCAATTTATGGGTACAGGAAATAAACGATTCTGGGTATGCATTCATCAACGCAAACGTGCGTTATTGTTCGAAAGGAATATCGTTCAAGTCGTGCGTATTTTTTCGCAAGAGCGCTTGGCGATTTCATTTGTTGTACACTGTATGTGTACAAGTGTCTGGCATAGTATTTGATCAGCACATATAATCTGTCTGTATATATGTATGTATATAAAATGTTAGTTGCAATAACACAATTAAATTAATCATAAACATATGATGTTGTTGTTGCCAATGCGAGTGTTTTTTGTTTGATTATATATATATAAATATAATTAAAATATATAATATATTATAATTAGCTAATGTAATTTATTAAATAACAACAAAACTGAAAACAATAATACTGATTACATTTTTATTTTTGACATTAATAAATTTAAAGCGAACATCTTAAATAAATGACATATTCCAACCGTAAGCATTATAATTATGATCAACGTCTCCCAGGTAGGGTATCAATGAATATGCGTTTAGGCCTTCTACGCAAAAGAGGGTGGTTCCCGACCAATGATCTCATAACAAAATTAGGTTTTGCTTGTAATGACATTATGTGCGTATTAGCAGCAATGCCCCATATGGCCACTCCCATATGTCCAGATGGGCATAATCACTACCTTGAAAAGCAGTACCTTGAAGCGTAAGGCAAGCTTCGATGATACCTTCAACAGCCACTGAAGTTTCTTGAATCGTGATTGGAGAGAGTGTCTAAGCACTCTGGTATGGAATTTAAACGTGAGTGACTTATCTAGTGTACGTCCGAGGTATTTATATTTAATCACAATTGGGAGCGGAACCCCGTTTAGAAAGACTGTTGGACTCCCTTGTTTTTTGGTAAAAATGACTTGAACCGACTGGCAAGCAGACAGCTTGACCTGCGCGAACATAGAGCAACCTATGTGTGAGGAAGATTTACACAAGAGCGCCGTGTCATCAGCATATAGTGCTAGCAGGCATTTCTCGGTACTCAAGGGTGTCATGTCAGCAGAAAATATGTTAAACAGCGTGGGGCTCAGCACACTGCCCTGTGGAACGCCCGCCGTTTACATGAACTATGAAGTTTCTGTCGCGAAGCCAGCTGATCAGCATAGCAGAGATGGAGAAAAAGTTCTTCTCAATGTAGCGATAATACCGTCGTGCCAGACTCGATTAAACACTTGTTGGATATCCGGAAAAATGCCTGTACAGTATAATTTTTCATCGAAAGCGTAAGGATAAAATCATACAACTCTGTGGAGTTGTTCTTGCGTACCATGATGATTCCTGAATCCAACTTGGAAGTCAGGAATTGCATTCGAGTACGAGTTTGGGTCGTCGATTGGCTTTCCGCTTTTGTGGATCATCGTGATTAAGGCAGTCTTCCAAGCTTCATTCAGTCTTCCAAGCTGGCATTAAAAAGATTCATAAGCAAAATGGAAATGCTTTAATGATTCTTCCATCTATGCCATCGATGCCTGGAGATTTTCTCGGTTTGATTAGCTTAATTTCAGATAAATTCTCCTCCACAGAGAAAGATAAAACTGGGAATGGTAATAGCCTCAGCTGCCAAACTTGTAACTTCTTGCGCTTCAATGTCTGATGAAAGTGTAAAAGGGGCGAATCTTTCCTCAAGTTCATGACCGAAGATGCTAGCTTTCTCAGAGTTAGACTTGCACCAGTCATGGCCGATTTGGATAGGATAATTAGGAATCGCTTGCCGTTTGATACTCTTTGTCAAGTTCCAAACGTTAAATTCGGAAGGCTTTCGTACATCAATATCAGCCAAAAGATTGATAAAGTGACGTTTCTATCTTGCAAGACGAGTCGGATCCTCTTCCAGGTTATGTTATCATCAAAATTACCATTCCTGAGCCATCTTCTGTAGACTCTTCTTTTCTCCACAAGTAGGGCCAGAGCCTCGCCCGAGAGTGGAAAGTTGCGGCTGAGGAAATTGTTGTTTCCAGAGTCTAGTATATGAAAATCAGATCACACAGATGTTATAGACTAATTCAAGTGGTCAATACAGCTATCAATTATCCACAGGGGAATTTAAGGTTCTGTCAGACTCCAAAACTTGGGCATGCTTGCGCTGAAAAAGCAACGTGTTTGCTTTTCTAGGGTGAAGCATAATCCTATTGCGACGAAAGACAGCATCATGTTCAAGAAATAGGATCAATGGTAGGTGATCCGAGCTGAGGTCCATACGACTCTTCAATTATAAATTGTTATCGGGGATTCCTTTGTAGATGGCAAAGTCAAGATTACTGGGCGAACCGCGAGTGCCGTTTGAAAAATTTTGTTGGGGCTCCTGTCGCGCAAATATTCCAGTTATGAGAAAGTGAAAGGTCGACTATTTTTCTACCCCTCTGGCAAGAACATCTAGAGCCCAAGAAACGATGCCTTGCATTAAAGTCGATGATGAACCTTGGGCTTAGGCGGGTGATAATATCCAAAATTTTGGATTCATTTAAAACGTCTTGACGACCACCCGGTTTGAAGTAAACAGCGACTAGCGCTAGCTCAGAGTTGTTTTCGAGAGTGATGGAGATAACCTGCGCGATATCATCGGTAAAAGCAAGTTAGAATGCTATAGTCCAGTACACGCGAACACGAAACTCTCTGTACCCAGGTCTAAAACTTTCAATCACATCTTCGTCCACTTACAAATGCCCACACACATGCATAAAGCCACACACACGAGCCACAGCTTAAGCGAGGTATTTTAAGTGGTGGCTGTGCTTTTTCCCCCGCTATGCATCACTGAATCTTCTATAGAGAATAACTTCCTTGTCTATTATCCGATCGACTTGAAATTTAAACAGTAGATTAAGTATTATGAATGCCAAATCCCAAAACTATATCTTTAAAATTATTGGTGTAAAACGTTTTAATCGAATTGTCGGAGAATCTAAAATTGGAAACAAACTTGATCTGCGTATGGTATACAGGAACCCATATTCCAAATTTGCAGGTAGTATGACTCTCACTTGTGAGAATAATATCAATGTTTTGTTTTAATTAAAATTGTAACAGCTCCAGTTGATGATGACTAAGGTCTCCCACGTTCCAGATACGGATTTTAAGGAAGTTAATTTCTGGGTTGTATGTCATACTGCGACGTTGACGACTCCTTAGAAGGGTCACTGAAGTGACAACTGAGCATGTCCTCGATTGAATTGATCCTATTTTCGAACGTCGATATTTTCTGCGTGATTTGGACACCAATGCTTAACAGGAGGGGGCTGTTTTTTTTTTTTTCGAATTTCCGCTAGCTTGACCATTAATCGTGACTCAACTAGAAGAAGCCCGGAACTAACGGCATCGGGGCCACACTCATCAGTGGGCTCATCAGAGCCTACACGAGAAGGCTGATCCACATTATGTGAGGTGTTCTTTGCGGGTTGACTTGACTTCCCATTCTGCTTGGGTAATTTGGAAGAGTATTTAGCGGCAGACTCATTGTTATGTAGTCCGTTGGCCACGACTGAAGCGAAGCTCTTGGTCAGATACTGTTGAGCCAGTTGTTTAAGGATGGTTTTTTTTTTATTTTTTATTAAAATTTTGCATATTTATTTAACTTGTGCACTACTACCTTTGTGGCAGCTTAAACTAGTTATACATGTTTTTAGACTACTTATATAAGCTATATAAATTTTATTATAGCTAGGAGATGGACAAATGTAGGGTTATTGCTATTATTTTATACGTGTTTAGATTTTTGGAAATTACAGTTAGAAACATTACGTTGTGCTAAGTCTTGAGGGTGGAATCTTTTGATTCTTCTTTTCTTTGGAACCCGTATTCTTACACCAGTAGCTGGACATCTTGATAATGTAGTGTCAGAAGATAGTTGTCTGGCAAGAGCATTGGGGTGGTTCTTTAGGCGATCCCTATATCTCTCAGATAGCAGCTTGATGACATCACCGACTTTGGCAACTTTTAAGTTCAATGTTTCGTGTTCGCATGTACCACGGGGTTGCACAAATTTTCCTGAGTATTTTCGCCTGGGCAACCCTTATTTTGTTAAGGTTGGTTTTAGCCGCTATCCCGTAGACTTGTAAGCCATACTTCCATATGGGGGACAATATTGTCTTATAAATTCTGACTTTATTAGCCAGCGATAGCTTATTGTTAGCTGACAATAGCCAATAAATCTTTTTTGCTTTTGATAACACAGTGTGCTTAATCATTGTTGTGTGTCTTTTAAACTTTAGCCTTCTGTCAAGAATGACTCCAAGGTATTTGTAGGACGATACGTGCCTTAACGAGGTGCCGTTGAGTTCGATTTCAGCGCATGATTCCTTCCTGTTAGTGAAAGTGACACTTTCACAATTACTGCTATTAATGCAAATGTTTCATCGCAGTGCCCATTTCTCAAAACTTTGCAAGTATTGTTGCAGGGCTAAGGTGGCAGTGTTGCTGCAAGGGCTTCTGGTCAACACAGCAGTGTCATCCGCGAATGTGGCTATCAGGATGTCGTCATTGATAATCTCGCTGGCAGCAGTGTATCAAGGTAGGCCCTAAGACACTGCCTTGTGGCACTCCAGCAAATATTTTTCTGCTGTCAGACTTTGAGCCGCCGACGTGAACACAGAATGTTCTGTCGATAAGGAAGCTGCAGGTCACTTGATATAATTGCGGCGTTAGCATCCTTTTTAACTTGTTCATGAGCCCGGGGTGCCACACCCTTTCGAAAGCTTGTTGTATATCTAGGGACGCCGCTACCGCGTATTCCTTCTTTTCCATAGCTTCTAGTGCAAAGTTCATTAGCCTGATCAGTTGTTCAGGTGTACCGTGCTCTTCCTTAAGCCAAATTGCCATTTGGGTATTGTTTGCTGCACTCTAGGGAACTGTAAGATGCGATTTAAAATTGTTCTTTCGAGCATCTTGGAAAGTACTTTAAGTAGACTGATTGGCCTATATCAGTCAACTTCAGTGTGCGGCTTCTGTGGTTTAGGGATCATAGAGATAACAGCTAGCTTCCAAGTCTTAGACAAGTATTTCAGTCGCAGTATGCTGTTGAAGACTAGGACTATATGCAGCAAAGCCTTAGTTGGAAGCAGCTTCATCGTTTTGTTGTCCAGCAAATCATCGCCTGGAGATTTCCTGTTATTAAGCTGTTTAATTAGCTGCACGACCTCTTCGAGTGTGACCGGATTTGCGGGTAGAGACATTTGGAATGGTGTTTCCAGCGAAGCATGTACAATTTTTCGTCTATACGCAGGGGAAAAGTTGAAAGGCTTAAATCGTTCGGCTAAACTTGAGGCGAACACTTCAGCTTTTTGTTGGTTTGAGTAGCACCAGCCTCCAGAAGGATCGCGGATAGGATATTTTGGGAGAGCTTCACGCTTAAATCGTCTCGTTAGCCTCCAGAGCGAATAATTTTTTTGTGCATCGGGAGGAGCTGCTTTGCTAGCTGCATTCTTTAGGTTCGTCATAAAAATTGAAATAGCGTCATCAATATCCTCAGGAACTTTGATTTCCATGTTTAGATTAACGCTTCTATCCAATTCAGCCCTAAAAAGGTCAATTGATGAACCTGTAGTGAGAAAACGTGGCTTTGGTTGCATAAGTTGTGGTGCCTCATGAAGTGTTGTAATGATTGGCAGGTGGTCCGAAGTGAGATCATACATTTGCTGTATCGATAGCTTATTTGCCGGCAGTCCGTTTGTGATAACGAAAGTCCAAAGCTGTTGGAGTGTTCTGCGTGTTGTAAGAGTAAAATGTTGGATGGCCGGTAGCCAGTACTTGGCAAGAGCTGTCTCTAATTGCTTCATTGAGGCGCCTTCCGTGGGTGCTTGTGCTAATATTTCCCCACGAGGGATGTTTGGCGTTAAAGTCACCACTAGCGATGAATTTATCGCCAAGTCGATACAAGAACTGCTCAAAGTCTGGCTTCGTCCAGGGCTCTCTAGGTGGAAGATAAATAGCAGCGAACGTAAGTTTCCTTCTACCTCAAGTGCTCACAGCTACACAGGCAATCTGGCTGTCAACACGAGAGACTGTTTCTTTCAGTTCGTGAGAGATGCAAGTACGTATGATAACAGCAGCACCACCTCGCTTGTTTCCGCTTGGGTGTTCTGCGCTATATATCTCATATCCCGGCAGATACATTTTTTCGTTAGTGAGGAGGTGTGTTTCTGTTACTAATGGTATGTCGATTGAATTGGCACTAAGAAAGGTCCTGAGTTCTTCAGTATTCTTACGTAATCCTCGTGCGTTCCAAAGTGAAATTTTAATTTGTGTGCTGGTCATTTTATTTTAAGTGATAATACCTTATGGACTAATTCGCGGAATGCTTTGTTTGCATCCATAGTTTCCTGGATCATTTTAAACTTATGGTCCATTCTGGCATATAGCTCGCTGAACGCTTTTTCAATTTATAAGAACTTACTGCTATATTCATTTGAATTTTGGTACTCAGGTATTCGAGATTTTAGTGGTGCAGCAGGAGTCACTTTTAGCCGTATGCCAGGATTACCTGCTTTCATCGTTTCAGCGTATGAGACTCCTTTAGCAACAACCGCTGCAGGCAGAAAGGAGCGCTTGTTGAGATTTATATTTTGACTTCTGTTTTTCGAAATTGGGCGGCCATCGACTGGCAGTCTAGGATCTGGTTTCAAAAGCTATTGCTTGTCCATTCTAACTTTGCATCCCTTAAAACTGGCCAAATGATCGCCACCGCAGTTGGCACAGTAGTTTTCATCACTTCTGCGTAAACTACAGTTAGCAGAATTGGTGCTATGGTCACCTGCACATTTGCTGCATACTGGCTTTCGAAGGCAGTAATTTCTGGTGTGACCAAAGTCTTGGCACCGAAAGCATTGTACCATTTCTCGGTTGCGACTTGCACGCTCAATAGTGACTCTATGCCTTCCAATTTTTGTTATTTTCATAGCCTCTGCCACGTTATCAGTGGCTTTATCTAGCAGCTGGTCACTTACTATGTTAATACTGTCTGATTTAGCTTTTTTGATAGATTTGGGTACCTTGTCAGGATCTTTGCGTCTCCTACGGTCAGATACATAAGGCAACTGGAAACTGCAGGTTTTAGCTTGCACTGAAGCCGTGTCTGGAGTTTCTGTTTTTTTTGTGATCGCTGATGATCGGCGAGGTGATCTTCAGAGTTTCTTGTGGGGAGCAGACAATGCCACCACCTGCAGAGTTTGCCATTGTTAAGGAGACTCCGCTACTTGGCGTAGACTGAGTAATTGTGCAAGTCGCGTATGTAGTGCCACTTGTTTTAACTATCCAGTTATTTCCGTCCCTTACTATTCGGGCTCTTATCTCAGCAGCAGTTTCTCCTGCAATACTCCTCATTCCCTCATAATCAGCCAACCTGCCATTTGGTTACGATTGAGAAAATGTTTGATCATCCATTTCAAGCTATTAGCTTTTTTTATAATAAAATAAAAGCAATTGCCAAAAAAGTGTCTACTACTAGTTACCTGTGCAAATGAATGCATGCACAAGCGCTGTTATGTAGGTTTCAACGTACTGTGGATATGCAGACGTAAACAAAAATTTCATGCCTCTCGCGTGAGCCGGTAGAACGGGGGCAAACACTTGCCCTGTGGGAAAGCTCAGTGAATGCTGATAACAACTGTTTATTTTGTTGGTTTTATACCGTCGCCGACACCGCTCGCGACGGTGCCCAAAACAGTTATAGTGTGCAAATGATGCAATGAAACAATGCAGCAATGCAACAACGAATTGGTAGCTGCACTTTTACTTTAAATTGTCCATAACTTGACCCTATTAGACGAAAGCAGAAGGGAAACTGGTGGATTTGATTATAATCGTAGTTGGCAATGTGATCAAGGTTACAATTAGCTCAATGAGCCGGAGAGGCCTTTGAGTTTTTGCATAGGGATGTGAGGTGATCTGCAAAAGTTTTTTGAGTGGCCGAAGCGCTGGCAGCGGAAACACTGTAAAACACCCTGACTCGAATTGGGACAATTCGACAATTATTACGTTTGTCGAGTTTATATTTTTGCCGATTCTATTGTTCTGAGACTGCCTGTGGAGATGTAGGCTGCTTTATCTGCATGAGCAGTTTTGTAGGAATTAAGAAGGGCGTGTGCCGCGGATTCGAATATGGTTGCATTGTATTTTTGGGGTCATATCACTGCAAAAGCTGCGCTATGGCATTACGTGCCGATCCGTCTGAGGAGACCCAATTACGAAGATCGTACGTATTGTCTTCTTCCAGAAACAGTTTCTTATAGACAGATTTCGAGGTTACACATTTTTTGCAGTCATGTAGTTTAGTATTAAAGGATAAACTGTAGAGTTGCCATGGTAGATAGCAGTTGACTGGTGTGATGGGCGGAACATGTCCAAATTCATTTCCTTAGCTAACGCTACATCGCGGCGAATTATTTTTTAGGTGCTTTTGGTATTCATGGCGTCGATGTAGCATTTGCGGAGGATTCTTTTTGAAGTGTATGTCAGTTTCGGAATAAGTTTGAGTGTGGATTCCGTTAGATCCGTTCCGATCTGAGATAGATGATAGGCCTGATTCAGCAAATATGGGAATGCGTCAAGGGAGCACCGGAGTGTTGCTTGATAAGGCGCTTGAGGATTCAAGCTTTCTCCAGCCGTATATCGGTTGCTCATAATTTAGACGGTATCAGAGCCCGAGTGATGTTTACTAGAGAGTTGGTGTGTATGTGTGACCCGCCCCATGCACAGGACAATTTTAGCACAATCGGTTGCGGCAACCAGCTGTCACTCAAATTGTATCTTTGCCTCACACACTGTAACCAGTTCAGCCAATTTCGTAGCATAACCCGAAAAATGGCGTCTGCAAGTGCCGAATTGATAAACTAAATAGTGCAATTTACTGGCTTATCTATCTATATATATTAAAGAGTTCGTGCTGACTGACTGACTGATTGGCAATCATCGCACAGCCCAAACCATAAAAGCTATGAAGTTGAAAATTTCACCGTAGGTTTCATCTATGATGAAAGTGCACACTAAGACAAGATTTTGGAAAATTCCATCCACAAGCGTGGAAAATCGTTGTTGTTGTATGAAACTTTTTGTTTACCATCCAATCAGCTTCAAACTCATTTTCAAAGATCCACACAAAATTAAATTTGAAACATATTTCACCAATTTTGGAAAATCCACCCCCATGGCCGGAAAATGGGGGTTTCAAGGTTGTATGGGCGATAGTGTAACTGTAGTCCGATCACCTTCAAATTCATTTTCAAAGTTCTTTACGTAAAATAATTCGACACGTGTATCAGCGATATTTGGATATTCAGCACCATGGTCGGAAAATCGGTGGAAAACTCTGGCATTCGACATTTTTAATTGTCATGCGATTGGCTTCAAACTTATTTTCAAGGTTCTATGGGAAAAAATATTAGGCGCTGTGGTAAAAGATTTTAGAAAATCTACCCCCAAGTCGGAAAATTTGCAGACAACTGTTGTATGAATCGCTTTGATTATCGTCAGATTGACTTCAAAATCATTTTACAACTTTTCTATTTATCATCCAATTATTTCAAAACTGATTTTCAAAACACCTCACATTAAATTATTCGACATATGTGCTACTGGTTTGGAAAAATGCACGCCCACTGTCGGGAAAGGGGTGAAGTCTGGAATTCAGCATTTTCGTTTTTCATACAATTGGCTTCAAACTAATTTCCAAAGCCAAATACAAAATCCTCGGTATTTTGCGGGCAATACAACGGGCGGAAAATTGTTGAAAAGCTTTAGTCTGGATTCTTAGTATTATTCTTGGAATTGGCTTCAAATGCCAAATGATTTTAGAAAATCCATATCCAAAATACTCGTCGCCACGGGTGGTAAATGGAAGTCAAAGTTAAATGAGTGGGATTAATTGATTAATTAGATATACTATTTCGTCGGGCAAGGCCGGGGTATTGCCTGTAGAAATTCAGAAAAAAATTCAGGAAAATTCATGAAATTAAAATTTTGAATTTTATTCATAATAACAAAACGAATATTTGATTTTTCATTAATTTCATTATTTTCTACCAAAAATTGCCGCTTATGAACGGCGGCAAAATATCTTCAAATGTTTCGCACACAATGTACAGCCAAGTACCAGGCGAACAGAAGCAAGAAAGAACAAATCGGAAAGGGACTTGTCCACAAAAATGTACACAACTATAGCAAAACCACCGCGATCATGAAGCTAGATGTTTTCAAGATTTAAAAAAAAAAAAAATACACCACAACCAGTTACGGCAACTCGCTGTTCGTAACAAAAGTTTTTGATACAGAATGTAGTTGGGAAACATTTTCGTATCCGTATAAATTACATTGCAATCGGTTGTCGCAACTTGTAAAACTCACTCAAGTTGGGCTGACTGGTTGACTTGTGTATGGCTCCCATTCGAATTTTGATAAGAGGAATTTGAATATGTGAGATCTTCACAGTCGGCTGGCAATTATCGGACGGTTACTATTAATTTGAATGGTGTAATTGGATCATCATTGAATTTTGAGAATTGAGACTTTCTTCACCAAATATTTATTGTTTGTAATTTAGAAGATAACGCTACACTTATATCCTTTAAAAGAATTAATCTTAATCTATTTTTCCATTGACAGTGCCTACAATTTGTGTTCTTAAGTTTATTTGTATTTTTTCGAATATGAAGAACATTCGTGCACAATTTTTTCATGAATTTCTTTATAAGGCTTGGCATATTCGCCCTAAGGCGATAAGGCACTCACCTCTGGGATTAAAATCCTTACTGCACCAAACGACGTGGTGCGCGTTGTCATCGCATGATGATGATGGGCAGCTGCTGCGCCCTGCAATGTTCCACCAGGCGACACATTTCTGGGGGTGGGCAGGGCTCATCTCCTGCGAAGTACGGAACGTAGTCCCGGGTCAGGATTTCTGAAAGTATAGTGATAAGTGCCTTTCCTTAACATAATGCAAGTTCTTGGAGATGCGCTTCTATGGTCATATGAGAGTCCCTTTTATGCCGTGGTTGAACCACGGTTCCTCTACTAGGGCTAGATCAAGATGTTGTTTTGTGAACATCCTAGCTAAGGTTCCTGGCGAGTCAGGCTGATATATGCCCCCCTCGCCACCGCTCGACAGAGTGACGTCGGTTTCATCTCCTTTCGCATGATCATGCAGTTCCATGTCCAGCCCCTGGGATGACATTGGAGTGCCGTCCTCCAACTCCTTTTCAAGTTCCATAGCCTCTACCAGGCTCGCACCAGGCTCGAGCATTACCTCCGCCAAGTCTCCGTCCTAGGCCAGGTCTGCCGAGCCGTCGATTGCCTCAGTGCGCGTAGTGGCCGCTGTACCACTAGTTGCTGTATGGTGTTCTTGTAGAGGGTGAATGCCGACTGCCTCCTCCACGTTCCTCCTCGACCTTTTTAGGCCGTCACAAAGATCGACCCGAAGCGGAAGAGCTGATGCTGGCTTTTCACAATGGTCTCCCACGAAACCTCGTCAATATCGAAAACTTTTCTCCATAATTGTACCCACCACGAATCGGTCTCGATCTTGTTTTGGTTCCTCAGCAGACCCAACAAGGCATCGTTTGATTGATCCGCGCTTCTTGGAGAGAAAACCGTAATATTGTGCGTGTGGGGTACGCCCTTCCACGAGTGTAGCCTCGGCGCAGCGCTCATCAGCCCATCGGTTGACCCTTCATCGGTGCAGTCGATGACAAGGTGTCCTACTCGGAAGTGGATAGCCGTGTAGGTGAGCGCAGTGTCACATCTTATGACTTCTATGTCGTCAAGGATGGCCTCCTCCAGCGCGTATAATTCACTGTGGCTGAGGGTTACCTGGGAAGAGTCCACAGGCAACACAGAAACCTTCACCTTTTTCGCGATCAGTCGCGAAAGACGCGCGAGGCTAGGTGGGCGCCGTTCGATAAGGTGAAACTGCTGCAGCAGCAGCAGATACTTGCGATGTGCTGGGGTGTTCCACAGCTTCCTGTGCGGCTTTTGCGATTGCCGAGGTGGCCACTCCTACTGTATAGGAGTCGGTCCTCATAATACCTTGCGACACCAGCCGCTGGGAAATCCTGCTAGGATTTAAAGTTTTTATATTATTATTAGTCTTTTCTCTCATAGCTCCCACGAGTTACGGAGAAATATGCGGTCCATCCGGGCAGAGATCCGCTATACCCGTGTATGGCTGAATAGAACAGGCGGTCGCCACTTGCCTGAGCCCACACGTTCACGACTGAGCTAGTTTTAAATCCCGGCCCCCAGCCAAGCTGACTCTTGGCACGGTCCGGATACCTCCTTAGTCCGACCCGGATTAGATGTGGGGAGATAGGATGTGGAAGGTAAATGGTGTGGGTGTAGGGGGTTGTGTGAGGCTATGTTTGAAAGGAGGCGACACAAGCGTCTTGTCGGTACGTTAGTTATTGCTAACGACCCGCTGTTTGTCCGGGACTGCTTATGGACGAGAGATCTTGCTATTCGCAGCTGACCTCAGGAGGCCGTTCGCTATTTGCAACCCGCGACCCTTCTGGTAGACGCAGCGCGGCCCCTTCAGAACCATCTCACGAGTTCTTTAGCACAGGCGACCCCTAAGATACTCACCTTGAAATTGTAATCTTCCAGATCCAATTTTGATGGTGAATAATAAGATAAGGATCTATGGTATCTGCGTACTAAGAATATTGTTTTCAAAAATACTATTTACATTTGTATGTCACCGTGTTCTTGATTTAAAACCGCACCACATGCGAGTTTACTTTTGCAGTGGTTACACAGAATTGTTTTGAAATCTCTAGGTCTTGAAGTATTTGTGGGATCTATATATTCTATTCATTCTATTCATTAGTTGTATTTTTATACTCGGATTACTGTGAAATCTCCGTCTGTCCGTAAGAATGCCATTTTTTCCACACTCTTGCAGCTAAAGCAACCAAACTTGGAACACATGTTGGTGTATACCCTGAATTTATAAAGTGTCAAGATCAAATAATGCACTTGGATTAGACACTGGCCTCGTAGGGACCAGTCATCTTAGTATACTAGGAAATGTGCGCAGCGCTCAGTGCCCATACTAGCAGAATGCACTGCCCTATCTGAAAGAAGAAATAGGCTTCTGGATAGGTATATGCGAGAATTCTTGCATTCGTGCAGGATATAGGGCTGATGAGTGAGCGCTAGGTTCAGAGGGAATACCATAGATCATAGATCACAGTACACGCGCCCACACTGATAACAATCTACTAATATCTTTTTCGCTTCTCGCTGTTATTGATTTTTTGCATACTAACAATATAAGACTATTGTATTCTGATGCATCCGGTTTTATAACGTCATCTGTAACAAAGTAAATTTTGTTAAGAGCGGACGCGTTTTTCCCGAGTCTGCTTTATTATGAATTTTTTAATATATAAACTTTAGCATTCAAGCTTAGTTTCTAGGAGTTAAAATATTAAATAAATTGTAAGCTTTTTTGCAACAAAAACTCGTGCAAATATACCGCTATTAAGTTGGCATAATTCGCTTTTTATAAACAAACGATTGCCACATAAAAGTTTTTCCCGAACTTCGCATTTCCTGGGAAAAGTTAATATAAAGTTAGCGGAACCCCCCTTAAATGAATTATTTTCGGCGAATTCATGCCCCTTTTGTCCGCTGATGATTGATCAAAAAAGTTCGCGACCTTTTCATTTCCCGTGAAAATTCGGGAAAATTTTTTTACACGGATTTTTTTGTGGATGAAGCAAAGGTTATCATGTGCTATTGCAGAGAAATAAAGATATTGGGGAAAAAATTTGCTGTAGGATAATTAAGAAGAACAAAGAAAGAAAGGGGTAGATACGGGGACGAACAGAGAGTTTACGATTATTTAGAAGAAAATTTTATCTATTAGCTTATTACTCCCTGTACCCATAAAATGGGTAAAAAGGGGGTATTGGATTTGTGCAAAATTATGTAACAGGCAGAAGGAGACATCTCCGACCCTATAAAGTAGATATATTCTTGATCAGTATCAAAAGAGATTTCGATTTGGCCATGTCCGTCTGTCTGTCTGTCCGTATGAACGCGTCGATATCAGTAACTATAAGAGCTAGAGACAACAAATTTTGAAAGTGGGTTCCCGTATACCATACGCAGATCAAGTTTGTTTCCGATCTCAGATAGCTCCCCCCGTTCCCCCGCAATTCGATAAGAACGTTTTACTGCCACACTTTCAAAGATATGGGATTTGGCATGTACAATACTTAAGTCACTCTTAAGCTACCGTCTAAATTTTAAGTCGATCGGTTAATAAACACGGAACTTATTCAATGACCAAGATTCAGTACTGGTGCGAGGGGGGGGGGGGGGGGGGGGGGAAGAAGAAGCACAGCCACGATTTAAAATGCCTTGCTTGCGCTGTCGCTTGTGTGTGTGTGTCGTTGTGTATGTGTGTGCCTATGCGTAAATGTACGAAGAAGCGATCGGAAATTTTCGACCTGTACAGGGAGTTTTGTAGTCGGGTATACTCGACTAGAGCATTCTTACTTGTTTGATTATGATGATATCCTGACAAAGCTCACAAGATCTGAGTTTCTCTGTATTTAATCGGACCAATAAAAATCGGACCATACCGGTCAAATTTTGAATTGTATGGTCTGCATTGTATGTAATGTTTTTTTTGTTTTTTTTTATTAATGAAGATATCCTAATCAAGATAACCAAATTAAACTAAGATATTACGCCCAACAACGTCCAAATTTTAACAATATCGGACACTATAGGATCGAATTAAAAATCTGTTTTTGTATGAAAGAGTAATTTTTAATCCATTTATGCAGGTATCACCGAATTAAGGGTCAATCTCAGATTGGCGAAGTTCCTGCGTCCTACCGTTGTAATAAATGTAAAAGGGGTGGCCACTGGATAAAGAACTGTTCCTATACATCTGGAAAAGAACAGTTGGAAATAAAGAGAAATACTGGAATTCCGCGATCATTTAGAGGAAAAACTGTTATGTAAGCAATTATTTTAAAATTACTTACTTCATATGGATATTATAGAAAGCTGATGTAATCCTGTGTTTCCCCGATAACACCATAAGGACCGTGAAAAAATCAGTTTTTAGACCCGATTTGAAATACATCTGGATTATTTTTTAAACCTTAAAAACTTCTTCCAATCTCTTAATAAGTTATGCTCATATGTCACTCGTATCTGACATATTTATATTTTAAACTTTATATATATTTTTCACAATAGTTTCCATTTCTGACGAAGCTGCATTGGAAATGTATTAGAAAATTCCAAGCAGATGTGCGAAAATTAGGCCTAAAAGTGACATAATTGATATGTATGTATGTATATCCACCCCGTTTTGCAAGGTGATCGTAATATTCTTTTTTTTAACAATTTGAGTACGACGTATACAAATTTTAGTGTGGGGATAATTAGGAAAAAATTTGGGGCACAAAATTTCAATAACTAAAGATCAATAATTTTAGGTCTTATCTCTTTATTGTGAATCAATTAAAGACTAGCCTTTGTGGAAGCTTCGGAGTTTGCATTTGAGATAACACACACACACCCACACACACACATGATGCCTACAGGAAGGAGTGTTTCGAAAACCATTGAAGCGGCAAAGACTTATCCTTCTGCCGAAGGGAGACAAACCAGCCGAGGATCCTTCGTCGTATAGGCCAATCTGTTCGAGTAATCTGTAATAGACTGCCAGCAATAAAAGAAGCAAAAGAGACTCTCTCTGACATGCAGTTCGGTTTCCGAAAGGCTCGTTCGACTGTAGACGCCGTAAAAACAGTCGTAAATATTGCAACGGAAGCGATCCAAGGCACCAGATGGAGATGGACTAATAAAGAATACTGCGCAGTGATTACACTGGATGTGCGTAATACATTTAATTCGGCACTCTGGTCGCGTTCCCTGATGACCTTGGCCCAAATTGGATTACCGAGCTATCTATTGAAGATAATCTCGAGCTACTTATCGGATCGGGTACTCTTGTACGACACGGACGAGGGCCAGAAGCACTACGACGTAACGGCGTGAGTCCCACAAGGGTCGGTTCTGGGCCTGCTCCTTTGGAATATAATGTATGATGAGGTGCTTAAGCTTGGTCTTCCACAAGGATGCAGGATGGTCGGCTTAGCGGATAACAAACACGTGCACGAAGAAGAGACGGCGGCAAACACCTCCATCCAAGTGGTCAGTAACTGGCTCGAAAGAGTCTCCTAGAATTAGCTCAACATAAGACGGAAGCGGTCCTTATAACAAGCACGAAAGTCATGGAATATTGGATAGATTGGATACAATTCACGATCGAAAAAGAAAATAACAACAAAATTGCATATTTGGACACAGAGCTCGAGAAACGTCATAAATGAGATTAAGTGCAATGGAAAAGAAGATTAAAAATAGAACGTAGTTTATATTGGAACAACAAAACGCGCATCAGCACAAGAATTGCAGAACATAAAGGAGACGCAAACAAATGGAAAATGACAACAGCACTTGCAAAACATATTACAATAACAGGACACACAGCTGATTTTGACAACACCAAAATATTAGACATTGAGAGGAGAGAACAACCGAGACTGACGCTAGAGAGCCTACGAATACAACAACAAGTGGAGAACATAGTAAACCATGAAGAAGACATTAAAAAGACAAACTTTATTTACGCGAAAGTAATAGAAGTTGACAAACAACACTTGCCGCGCAAAGACAATACAAAATCGACGATAGAAGAATATAAACAAATGTGCAATTCAGACATAGGAACGATGACGACACTGTAGCATTACTAGCTGCAGAAAGTTTAATGTGTGTATATGAATGTAAATCGAAATGTTTGTTAATTAACTATATATATGTTAATGTTTTTATATGCATGTGCAGACTCCCTGAAGAAGGCGTAACAAACGCCGAAACGCGTAGGAGGACAATTTTAATAAAGAACGTGATTTTATTAAAGTGAATTATATCGGCTTTATAAACTCGCTTTAGGAGACACACAAATATTTCCACTTTAATATCACTATGGCTTTTTGGCTATAATTGTTTACCTTTGCGTTGGAACTATATCCAAACGGTTCACTTATTTCATATTGTCTATTTTTAATTGAACGTTGTGGTGATTCTAAAGCGATTGAAAGAACTTTATTTTGATTTCATAATTTTTTAGTATTTTAAATTAATAAATTACATTACCACTGTTTATGCTCTGTTCCCTAAAGGAAATAGTATATTGAGTATATTGGGCTTGCGAAATGTTCGTCTGTCCGGATGAACGTAATTTTTTCCACACCCTTGAAACTAGAGCAACCAAACATGGTACACATGTTGGTGTATATCCTCGTTTTATGAATTGTTAAGATCGAAGTTATATCTCCCACACCTGTACAGGTAGAATCACCTAATTTGGCATACCGACTAATGTTTACCCCCTGGACAAATCTGCATCAACATTTTTGGACCCACCACCTCCCCCACAAAGATGAAAAATCTATATCTCCCACACTGTACAGGTAGAATTAGCCTAGAATTAGCTCAACATAAGACGGAAGCGGTCCTTATAACAAGCACGAAAGTCATGGAATATTGGATAGATTGGATACAATTCACGATCGAAAAAGAAAATAACAACAAAATTGCATATTTGGACACAGAGCTTGAGAAACGTCATATATGGGATTAAGTGCAATGGAAAAGAAGATTAAAAATAGAACGTAGTTTATATTGGAACAACAAAACGCGCATCAGCACAAGAATTGCAGAACATAAAGGAGACGCAAACAAATGGAAAATGACAACAGCACTTGCAAAACATATTACAATAACAGGACACACAGCCGATTTTGACAACACCAAAATATTAGACATTGAGAGGAGAGAACAACCGAGACTGACGCTAGAGAGCCTACGAATACAACAACAAGTGGAGAACATAGTAAACCATGAAGAAGACATTAAAAAGACAAACTTTATTTACGCGAAAGTAATAGAAGTTGACAAACAACACTTGCCGCGCAAAGACAATACAAAATCAACGATAGAAGAATATAAACAAATGTGCAATTCAGACATAGGAACGATGACGACACTGTAACATTACTAGCTGCAGAAAGTTTAATGTGTGTATATGAATGTAAATCGAAATGTTTGTTAATTAACTATATATATGTTAATGTTTTTATATGCATGTGCAGACTCCCGGAAGAAGGCGTAACAAACGCCGAAACGCGTAGGAGGACAATTTTAATAAAGAACGTGATTTTATTAAAGTGAATTATATCGGCTTTATAAACTCGCTTTAGGAGACACACAAATATTTCCACTTTAATATCACTATGGCTTTTTGGCTATAATTGTTTACCTTTGCGATGGAACTATATCCAAACGGTTCACTTATTTCATATTGTCTATTTTTAATTGAACGTTGTGGTGATTCTAAAGCGATTGAAAGAACTTTATTTTGATTTCATAATTTTTTAGTATTTTAAATTAATAAATTACATTACCACTGTTTATGCTCTGTTCCCTAAAGGAAAAAGTATATTGAGTATATTGGGTTTGCGAAATGTTCGTCTGTCCGGATGAACGTAATTTTTTCCACACCCTTGAAACTAGAGCAACCAAACATGGTACACATGTTGGTGTATATCCTCGTTTTATGAATTGTTAAGATCGAAGTTATATCTCACACACCTGTACAGGTAGAATCACCTAATTTGGCATACCGACTAATGTTTACCCCCTGGACAAATCTGCATCAACATTTTTGGACCCACCACCTCCCCCACAAAGATGAAAAATCTATATCTCCCACACCTGTACAGGTAGAGTCACCAAATTTGGCATACAGACTAATGTTCGACCCCTGGACAATTCTGCATCAAAATATTTTTAACCCCTCCCCACAAAATGAACAAAATCTATATATCCCACACCTGTACAGGTAGAATGACCAAATTAGTCTGTATGCCGACTAATGTTCATCCCCTGAACAATTCTGCATCAAAAAATGTTTGACCCCCCACCCCCACAAACGAGCAAAATCTATATACCCCACACCTGTACAGGTGTTCTCTTTCCGAACCCACACATAACCAAATTATATATATAGGACTGGGAACATAGTATTCTGTAGTCGGGTGCGTCCGACTGTAATGTTCTTTCTTGCTAATGTTTTTTCTGTTCACCGGGTACTTGGCTGTTGTTTTGTGCGAAACATTTGAAGATCTTTTGCTGCCGTTCATAAGCGGCGTTGTTTAGTAGAAAATAGTGAAATAAATGAAAATTCAGACTTTTGTTTAGTTGTTATGATTAAAAATATCAATATTTAAAAAATTGTTCTGAATTTTTGTAGTTTTGTTTAATTGATATATTTAAATAAACCAATTAATTGCACTATTCAGTTTATCAATTGATTATCAATTCAGTACTGGCCGAGTTCGAGTTTTGCTACCAAATTGGTTGATCTGAGTGACAACTGGTTGCCGCAACCGATCATTCCTATGGTAGCTATATGTTATAGTGCTCCGATCTGGCCGACATATGTACTGCCTGCAGCAAAAAAAGTGTCTGTGCCAAGTTTCATTACCATAGCTTTAAAACTGAGAGATTAGTTCGCATAGAAACATACGGACAGACGGACATCGCTATATCGACTGGGCTGAGGAAGAATATACATACTTTGTTGGGTCGGAAACGTCTCCTTCAGTCCACAACACAGTTTGGGACAAAATTATGATACCCTCTGCTAGGGTATAAAAAGATTCTGTGTACATTACTAACGGTATTTCAAATAAGAACAGCTGCCAACCCTTTTTACTCCCTGTGCCCATAAAATGGGTAAAAAGGGGGTATTGGATTTGTGCAAAAGTATGTAAGAGGCAGAAGGGGACGTCTCCGACCCTATAAAGTATATATATTCTTGATCAGTATCAAAAGAGATTTCGATTTGGCCATGTCCGTCTGTCTATCTGTCCTTATGAACGCGTCGATCTCAGCAACTATAAGAGCTAGAGACACCAAATTTGGAATGTAGGTTCCCGTATACCATACGAAGATCAAGTTTGTTTCCGATCTCAGATATCTCCCACCGTTCCCCCGAAATTCGATCAAAACGTTTGACAGCCACACTTTTAAAGATATAGCTTTGGGATTTTTTTACAACACTTTGATCACTCCTAAGTTTAAGTTTCAAGTCGATCGGATAATAAAAACAAAAGTTAATCAACAGCAAAGCCACCACTTAAAATGCCTTGCTTTCGCTGTCACTTGTGTGTGTATGTATAAATGTACGAAGATGCGATGTGAATTTTTTGACCTGGGTACTGGTGGTTTTGTAGTCTTGTTCAGATTTGGCGAACCTACCTGAAAAGGTTTTTCAGATATGCATGTTGTTCATTTGCGGGAGAGTGGGTGGGAGGACCAAAATTGTTGTTGCCAAGGAAGTCCATGAGTAGTAGTAGCGTGTTAAATTTGGTGACTACCTATACAGGTGTGGGAGACGTAGATTTTGCTCGTTCGTGGTGGTGAGGTTGGGGGGTTCCAAAAATGTTTATATTTAGAAGAAGAATATTGATTATTTTTTTAGTTTCATATTTTGCTTTAAAATAAATCTTACGTCATGACTTGTTTTTATTATTCAAAAAATAAAACTCAAATATGTATTAAATTAATACTGCATTATTATTTTATATTATTTTAAGCAGAGCTCGCAAAATATGCTCAACCAAATGTGAAACGGAATGGCTCACGGTCTCAACTGCTACCCTTTTTTTCGTTTCGTTTGGGTTCTCGCTCTCGGTTTTCGGGTTGAGCGTAACACACAATCGGTCTTTCGCTAACCGTTTTGAGCGAGCAGACTTCTTCGTCGCTCAGGTACCGAGCGGTCAGTAACTGAGCAAAACGTAAAAAGGTCCGCAAAAGAGCTCTTTTTCTTGTTGCTGTGTTTTCATTATGTTGATATTTCAACACAGGCAAAGCATGAAAGAGCACAGGAGGAAACGATAGGGCTCTAATGTGTGTACACTTCATGTTTACTTATCCACACACAATTTGAGCGAAGCAAAGGGTCTTTGAGAGAGCACTGAGCCAAATGACCAAGCAAAAGCGTTCGTTGGTTGAGCAAAGACCGAGCCGAGCAAAAACGATGTTTGAGGGTCTTTTCACGACAGTTTCGCATCGTGTCGGTTGGCGACCGGTCATTTGCTGACTACGTACAGTAGAGTGACCGTTTTTTGGGAGCTCTGATTTTAAGTATAGAACTTTCAAAAATATCTGAGCGAAAAAATATATTTATAAGATAAGTTTTAATTTTAAGGAAAAATAAATCTGAAAATATAGTTTTATTTCTTGAGCAATAAATAAATTCAGGAAAAAATGCTTAAAAGGCAATTTTTGTAAATATTACTTACTTGCCGTGCTTGCCCGTCGAAATGAATAGTTAAATATATATTAAACTTGACTACTTTCGTCAATCGTCAATCGTCGGTTATATTCTTATTCGTAGCAAAAGGGAAACCCCTAGTAATTCGCCTTAAAATGTTACATAAGACAGATTGATCCTTTCTTAAGAAGTATGGGGCCGCTGTTTCCTATATTGAAACACCATTCCTCCAAATGGGTTGTATCATTGTCTTAAACATCAGGTCCTTACAGGCGAAGCGCAGCTTAGACCTCGGTCGGACGAGCCAATACATACGTTTGAAAAGTTCCTAAAAGTTTGGATATGTGCTTCCATGTCAAGCCCCTATGCGATGTCACCACCTTCATAGTCAACCCATCTAAGCAAATAGCCGGACAATTGTGATTGTCATTTGTACAGACTTATCACGGGAGATGCAGATATTGCACTGCTTTGTCTAGCTCTGAAACTTGTTTGTGAAATTCTGCAGACGTCGGCTTGCTGTTGCAGGGGATGCGCGGAAGCAAATGGCCGTAGTGTCATCTTCATAGGTCGCCAATATACTGCTGTTAAAAGGGGGCATGGACATATCGCTTGTAAAAATGTTGTAGAGTGTTGGGCTCAAAGAGCTGCCTTGCGGGACTTCGGCTCTGATCGGTCTGAAGGAGGAAAGACAACCATTTATTTGCACTGGGGAATATCTCCCCGAAAGCCACGACTTAATCAGCCTAAAGTGCGATACAAACGTCACTCGCTTAAGCTTGAACAGCAATCCGTTATGCCAGACCCTGTCAAATGTCTGCTGAATATTAAAGAATACAGCCGCGCCATACTGTTTATCGTCAAAGCACTCCAAAATCCTATTAACCACTTTATGAAGCTGCTCCGTCGTTCCTTGATGAGGCCGAAAGCCAAATTGATGATCAGGAATAGCTTCAGTATCTTCAAGTTCGAGTAGTTCAAGTAGGCTAATCGGCCTATACTATTCCGGTGAGTCAACTGGTTTGCATGACTGGAGAATCATTGAAATTACGGCCTTCTTCCAGACCTCAGGAAAGTAACCCATCTTTAGGCAGGCATTGAAAATCTTAAGCAAGAAATGAATACCGCATACCGGAAGAAATTTGGCGACACGGCCACAAATACCGTCCAGAACAGGGACCTTCCTTGGCTTCAGTGCCATCATCTCTCTTTCTAGCTCAATCATGGATGGCTCGTCATAATGATCCAATTCCTTCTGGAGGTCGTCATGAATGGAGGCCACACTGCCTACTGGCGCCAGACAAAACGGAATAAACCAATTCGTCGGTTTTTTTAAAATCAGAATATTGCAAGTGAGTTGCCAAAGATTGTGCTCGTGAGGGGAATTTGGATCTGCCTACTCCATCATGACGCCAAAAAAGACCGCGCGAGCAGCATTCAAAGCCAACCTAAGCGACGCAGCAAGTCTCTTTCATTCCCTATTATCTGCGGGGTTCCCAATTGGAATCCAACGCCGCCGGATCCTACTTTTCTCCCTTAAAAGCGCCCGAATCTCATCATTCAATGGAATGACGGGCCCAGAGGCTCGCGGAGAGCAAGCTTGACCCGATGCCTGCAGGGCCGCCTCATTAATGATTGTCGCAAGTATATCCACAGCCGCGTCAACATCGTTGTGAGTATGTAAAGGAGTATCCAAATTAATATAGCTGTTGAAATATTGCCTATTGCTGCGCCGCACTATGGGAAATTTACCCATTTTCTTGGAATTAATTAATAACTCGAGAACGAAATAAGCGATTTTTTGGACTGGTTTCTTGCATTGGGCATATAGTATCAATAGAAAGTGGGGCTAAGAAAAGTGGGCGTGGCACCGCCCACGTACACCCTCTTCTTAATATAACAGCCACAATTTAAGAGTTAAAATATTGGTTATCGAACTACGTGTAAATTATCACGTCTCCCAACTATACTACAAATTTCATGAAGATCGGATAATTAGAACAGAAGTTATTTAAGCATCAATTTGCTTTCAAGGGGACACTGCCTGACAGTGCTGAAAACATTTTTCATGAAGCGTGTTTGCTTGTATGTGTATGTTTATGAGCTTTTTGTCTAAAATAATTATAATTACTTATGTACGCACATTTGAACAACAAGAAAGCCAAATTTTATCTATTGGATCGACCATCTTGTTGTCTACACAACACAAAAAAAACTCAGAATTGGAAAAGTGAGGTTATCCGCTAAGAACTTGAATTTTTCCAAATGTGGCGAAAAGTGCACCTTGGCATTAACTGCTTTCGAATCGAAATTGATTGCTCTACACAGTCAAAACAGTCTCAATGCTGCCAAATGCTGCCAAAATCTTGTAGCTCTATCCAAAGTTGACATATATTCACAGAACGTGTTTTGGAGAGAAGTTTTTAATTCGATAAATTGATTTTAGAACAAGCTACTTTTTGACAAATTACCTTTTTTATTACATAATACCATAGTCGCAGATGAAATTCAATCAATAATAGTTTACTAAAAACTATATCCTTTGAAGTTATGGGCATTTGAAAACCACCTAAAAATGCACACATCTTAACATTGTGATTTTCTGTCGAAAGAGCCGTGTTTAACCGCTGTTATGTTAACAGCTGTATTAACATTTCTGGTATGTAACATTTTAGTTCGACCCATTCCTAATGTATTAATAAATAAAATGCGTTCATTGGAGTACTTTTAAAATTTGAATTAATGCCAAAAAAATGGGCAAATTTCCCATAGTGCACCGATAAAATCGCCGGATACGCATTCAGTTTTAACTCCTACTACTTGGCCATAGTTGGAACGGTGGAAAATCAGAGGGTGATGGGAGATGTTGCTCTTAAAAATGATGGCATCTCCCGTGAATCCGCAGTTTCCGCATTCACGCGGCGAGCTCCAGAGGAAGGGGAAGGATCAGCATAGCCGCTCAAGGAGTACGAGAGCCACGAGAATCAGCCGTGGAGGGGCCGGATGAGGCTTCTTGGGAACAGCTTATGCTTTGGCAAGGGTTTCGCCACCGCAGGTGAGAAAGGAGGAAAATTATCAGGACTACCCCTCGCCATATCCACCAAACGACAATGCAAAAGATACAGGGTGGTGGTAACTGGTTCAAGAATGCTTCGCTTAGAGCGAGCTCCAGAGAAGCGTGCCTTTCGGGACAGCCTTTCCAGTTTGCACTATGAACCCCACCGCAAAGAGCGCACTTAGCTGGCTGTTCTTTAGTCGTGAAACATACAGCGGTCGTGTGGTTTTGACCGCTCTTAACACAACGTCGGTCCTTACTACAGTAAGATTGATTTGGTCACCAAAGCTCAGACAGCGATCTCGAAGACTGCCTTAGTGTTTTTTTTTTTTGTATTTTTTTTTTGTTTCAAGCTCAACTCAAAAGAGGTTCATCGGTTTCTTTTTTTTTTTTTTGTTTTTGTCGATTACATTGGCACAGGATCGCATTTTATGGTCAACCCGATCTACAAAAAAAAAAAAACAATTAATTTTAGTTACTTTACCGTGATCCAAATCTCACGCCCGTGGCGACGGCGTGGGGTACAATTTCGAACAAACTCTTCGAATTGTTGCAACCTTAACATATTTATACGACACAGTTGGTTAATCGTGTTATTTGTGCAAGTAGTGGCTATTTTTTCTTCTTAATCTGAAAGATCAAATTAATTTTGGAACAAAGCGCAATTCTGGAAAAAACCAAAGATGTCTGAGCGATATAAGAGATTGATTTTGAAAAAGCGTGCAACTAAACTCGTGCAACTCATATGACAGTCTGGTGAACCTTAAATAAGTCAAACACATTGTCATAGGTGTAATGAAAATAGCGCTGACTTTGCTTCCTCGACATAAGGCAGCTCGTATGGAATTTGCCGCTTATAAGTTGGACACGTCTTGGGATTCTGTAAGAACTTTTTAACACTTCTCGCAAAGTGTGTATAACAATTTTATTTCTAATCAGGTTATTTTCTCCGATGACAAAAAAATTAATTTGGGTGGTCCCGATGGAGGGTTTTACGGAAAGAACCTCTCATATTTTCAAAGCGAAATTTTGGTGGAGCATCGGTAATGGTGTGGGGTGCTTTTCAAAAGCAGATACTCTGCCATTACCCTTCGAATGAATAGTTCTGTGAAGGTTTAGAGAACAGTTTGGTTCCATTTTTAACCGAAAATAGGCGCGTCCATACATTTTTATGCATGGAGGCATGCTCGGTAAAAACCATGGACTGGCCATGTTGCTCACCGGACTTAAAGCCGATTGAAAACTTGTGTCTTGTGTCCTGTGTCCTAACCAGACTTTTTTATGCCAACAACAAAAATTTGTAAGTGTGGGAGAGTTAAAATCTGCAATATTAGATGTATGGAGGAATTTGACCATGCGCTTTTTGAAAAACTGTTAAACTCAACTGTTAACCCTAACATACAATTTATTGAAAACAGTTAAACTGTCGTATATGTTAATCTTCAAAATAGCCTTATTTTGTTAAAATGTTCTACTTAAACAAGTAAGAATGCTGTAGTCGAGTATACCCGACTACGAAACTCCCTGTTGTACCCAGGTCGAAAATTTCCGATCTCTTCTTCGTACATTTACGCATAGGAACACACATACACAAATACGCACACACACAAGCCACAGCAAAGCGAAATCGCTTCGCTTGTCATTCGCAACGGACGTGTTTTTTTCTTGCGCCTCGTATTTTTCGATTTTTTGTTTTTTTCTCGTGATTTCAAAATATAAATTGTGTTTTTTTTTATCTTGTGTTATACATCGGTTGTGTGGAACATAAGTTGGACCTTAGGTTAGGTTAGGTTAGGTAGAACCGGTTGACCACCACATGGTGGTCACACATAGACCGTGTAGGTCCTTAGTGTCGCCGGATACTGAAGGTCATTAGGAGGTTTGTTTATCCTGTAGGATTCGTGTGCGCTTGGCAAACGCCAGCAGCGCATTGGGAGTGTGTCCGGCCGCTTCTTCTAGTGATGCGAGCCAGTGTTTGTTGAAGTATCGATGTCTTAGTGTTGCGAGTGCTGGGCAGCTGCATATAAGATGTTCCAAGGTTTCCACAACTCCTGGTTCCTTACATTTCCGGCAGCCGTCTTCTGTTAATATCCCCAGCTTTTTAGCATGAGCTGCTGCTAGGCAATGTCCAGTTAATACTCCTATCATTAATCTGCAATCTTTCCTTGGAAGATGTAGCAGGAAGTTAGTGAGTTTCTGATTTCGCTTTTTGCACATAATTTTAGCGATTCTGCAGCTGGTAGTGTTTCGCCACCTTTCACCAGCTTTAGCCCAAGCGGATTCATCCAGTTCGCTATATAGCGACTGCAATGAAATTTGTATATTTTCTTCGATCTCAAGAGGTAGCCCGACTCCTTCTTTTGCCAGGCAATCCGCCATTTCGTTGCCATCAATGCCCCGGTGGCTGGGAACCCAATAGATATGCACTGTTCTAGCAGTGCCTAGATTATCTAAAGCCTCCCTGCTTGCCAGGACATTTTTGGAACAAATGGAGGACGCCCGCAATGATTTTATAGCAGCTTGGCTGTCTACGAATATGTTTATTCGAGTGGACCTCAGCGCCCCCGTGATACAGACAAGAGCCTGTCGCTGGGTCCTTTCCATTAGTTTCAGGTATGTGGTCTTCTTCGTGGCTTGCCACCATACCAGGACGCCGTATAGTAGTATCGGTCGCACTACTGAGATGTAGATCCAATGCATCAGTCGTGGTGACAGGCCCCAAGTACTACTTAGCATCTTCTGCGATGCGTAAAGCGCGACTGTTGCTTTTTTCACCCTTTCCTCAACATTGAGTCTCCATGTCAGTTTGCTGTCCAGGACTACTCCGAGATATTTTTCATTTGTTTTTGGCGTGAGCGGTATTCCGTTCAACCTTGGCGAGTTCCACCGCGGTACCTTGTATCTCTTAGTAAAGAGAATGAGGTCCGTCTTATCCGCGTTGATGCTAAGTCCGGCTTCGGTGGCCCATCTTAGTATTTCCTGTAACGTGTGTTCCATGACTGAGCTGAGGGTCGATGGACATTTTCCCGTGATAATAATGCTTATGTCATCCGCATAGGCAGTTATCTTTGGGGCTTTCCTGTAAAATTTTTTGAGTATTTTGTCCACCACTAGATTCCATAACAGGGGAGACAAAACTCCGCCTTGTGGCGTGCCTCCATGAGCCTCCTTCGTTATGGTGGTGGTTCCCCATTCGGCTTTGACTCTTCTGCAGCTCAACAGGGTCTGTATCCACGAGTGTATTGCCGAGTGGGATGCTGTGGCTGTCAGTCCTCGCATTATCGCTTCAGTTGATACGTTGTTGAATGCACCGGAGATATCTAAAAATGCTCCCAGTGCATATTCTTGGTAGTGGAGGGCTTTTTCTATATACGCTACCAGGGAGTGTAGCGCTGTCTCCACCGATTTCCCTTTGCTGTAGGCGTGTTGGTTGGGCTCCAGGGATGAGCTTGCGCCCTCCCTAATGTGGAGCTCAATTACTTTTTCCAATGTTTTCAGCATGAATGAGGTTAGGCTTATGGGTCTGTAGTCCTTCGGCTGCACGTGACTGACCTTGCCTGCTTTGGGCAGGAACACGACCCGTGCAGTTCTCCAGGCCACAGGCACATAGCCGCGTTGCAGACATGCCTCAAACAGTGGATGCAGCCATGGGATGATCCAATGCTTGGTCATCTGCAGCATCGCTGGAAAAATTCCGTCCAGTCCAGGGGATTTGTAGCTCGAGAACGAGTCTATTGCCCACTGGATTTTCTTCGGTGTAATTATGTCTGCGGGTAGGTCCGAGCTTATTGTTCGGATAGTTTGAGGTGTGTCAGGCTCTGTGACTTCTGTACACCCAGGGAAATGCGCATCGATGAGAGCGCATATTGCTTCCCTGCTGTTTTCCGCCCATCGTCCATCATCTGTTTTTAGCTGACTCTGTATGATTGGCTGTCTGGAGAGCAGCTTCCGGAGTCTCGCCGTTTCTGTGACCTTCTCTATGCTAGAGCAGAAGGTTCTCCATGTGTTTCTCTTTGCCTTCCGAACTTCTTTTTTGAAGTTACGTAGCAGTATTTTGTACTCATCCCAGATAATCTCCTCTTCGGCTTGTTTTGCAAGCTTAAAGAGATCCTGTACATCTTTCCTTTGTGCTTTAAGCTCTGGAGTCCACCAGGGTGGCCTGGTCCTCCTTTTGCTTTTTGATGGCTTGCACGAAGTGTGGTACGCAGTAATGAGGTGATGTGTGAGAGTCTCCAGGGACCTCTCTATATCATCTTCTGATGAGATTGTGGGTGGTGTGGGTATCTTCCTTCCCAACGTTGTTACAAACTTGTCCCAGTTTGTGTTCCGGGGGTTTCTGTATACATTTTGGGGAGGAGTGTAGTCAAATTGCACCTTGAATTGGATGTACTTGTGATCCGAGAAGGAGGGTTTGTCGAGAACCCTCCATTCCGTCACTTGTGTACTATTCCCGGCTGCAAGCGTAAGATCTAGGATATTGGAAGACGTGGGTCCCACATATGTAGGCTCACACCCAATATTTACTATCCTTAGGCTAGATTGAAGTATAAAGTTAAGAAGAGACTCACCTCTATCGTTGATGTCCGGACTGCCCCACACAGTGTTGTGAGCGTTGGCGTCCGTTCCGATAATTCCCGCAGGCCTGCCTCCGCGGTCAGTCTCTTGAGTTCATCGGGTGGCGCCTCCCTGTCGTGCGCCATGTAACAGGATGCTATGAGCGTGGGCTCGTCCTTGTTACCCTCTAGCGCCACGACTGTGAGATCATCAGTACTGTAATTAGACATAAGGTAAGAGAAGATGCCTTTCCTTACTAGGATAGCTGTTCTGTTCCTACTTACTGTTGTCGGGTGGAACGTGTTGAAGTTAGCAAACTTTAGCCCAGCCACCTTGTTGCCCGCTGCCAACCAAGGTTCCTGGACTAAAGCAACATCGGCGGACCCCTGCTTCAGGGCTATAAGGAGCTCCGCCGACGCTAACTTACTTTTATGTAGGTTGAGCTGGAGGACCTTCAGCTGCATGGCTGCTAGATTCCTCCGCTCGCGGTGGCTCGACTACCAACGTCGTTTCGCCATCCTCGTCGTCCTCCATTTTTCGGTCCTCGGGCGTGGCTTCTGTGGCCACTTCCACGATTTCCAGGCTGTGGGTAGCTTCCACCATAGACACAAGGCCCAGGTCCTGCTCCACCTCACCAGCCATCAGCGTATTGTCGTTGTTGTCTTGGGGGTGGCGTTTCTTGAGACGCAGGTATACGCTATCCACGCCCCACGCCATCTTCCCGTACCTGGGATAAAGCAGATCCTCGGCTTCCTTGCTAATTTGCAGGATCATGTGCTGTCCCTTTTTATCGGGTTTAGCGACATGAATGACCTGCCAATCAGCGGTGGGCACGTCAGGATTCTGCCATTTGAGAAGTTTGAGAGCCTGCTCTTTAGGCACGACCCTCGGAAGGAGCACTTTTGCCTTTGGTACGGACGGAATGCTGGTTCTGTCCACTACCTCCAGTTTGGCGCCCTTCCACGGGGCGGCCATTGAGGCGACTGTTTGAGAGACCCACTCCAGGGTGGGGTCGTCTCTGCAGCTGAGAATTTTGACTCCATTGAGCCAACCTGCACCATCGAATGTGGTGGGTGCAGCATCCGGAGTCTCCATCCTCTTCAGCATCGCCTCGAGCAGTCGTGTTTCCACTAATCTCCACCGTTCTGGCGACATCTTGCCATTGGGGTCGCTTTTGTCGACGAGCGCCACGACTCCCTGGTGGTTTTGTTGGTGGGGCGGGGCCGCTTGCTCACGGGCACTCCAGCCTTTGTCGTTTCGGTCGAGCGCTGGCGTTTAGTGGCCAATTGCTCCTCAACCTTATTTGCGTAATTGCCACTAGAAGCCTGCAGAGTAGGCTTCTGGGCAAAGTATTTGCGACCCTCGCTAATCTTCTGATCAGCCCACGCCCTCCTTTGTCCGCTTGGGCCCGACCTTACTAGAGGTACTGGCACCCGCCTGGACAGGGGAGAGCAGAAGCTTGTTTTCGGCTTCCGTAGTTATGCTGCCGCCGTGCGATTCGCAGTCCGAGTCTGTATCGACTACGGCACCGCTTCGCCACAGCTTAGCTATAGTTGCGTTTGTGGTGGTGGCAGTAGCTTTGCAACTACCATGGCCTGCTCCAACCAAGGTAGAGGTGTGACCGCTGGCGACACGCAGAGAGGATTGCTCCTCCCCGTGCCCGCCGGTGGTAGCAGTCACGCTTCCCACCGACGTTTGAGTCGACATCCCGACTCCAGTTGCCTCCATTTTCGCCTCCATTGTGATTTTATTATTCGGGGAATCACCCTTAGCGTTTTATACCTGCCGCCAGGTACCTCGAACCATGGCTCCGGTCGCAGTACCCTTATCTTGGCGAAGCCGATAGGAAGTACTGTGCCTTCGCCTTCGCTAGACACTGCACTACCTAGGGATGTAGGCGCGCAAGTGACACGAAGTATAACCCGTTTACTCCGAGGTTAATACAGTGTCCATTGCCCGGCCAGCACCCTCGTGGAGGGTTCAGTTCGAGGATTTTCGCCGAGTTGGACCTTAAAAGTTAATAAATATCATTACTTTCAAAAATTTGTTCAAACACAACAACAAACAGCAGCACAAGCAGACTGGTGGTTGTTTTGTGCATTTGTAGTGCTGATACTTTGTTTTTGTGTTTTTACTCATTTCGCGCTCTCAACGCTTACTTTTACTCGCGCGTTCTGTATCGTTGGTGTTGGTTACGGTTAATCTCTTGTTTTGATTCCGTTGTGATTTCGGTCGCCGCGCCCGCGCTTAGAATTTTTGTTAGTTGGTGTTGTTGTGTGTAAGTACAGATCAACGTCAACAAATTTAACCCTAGAGTGCCTTCTTTTCTGTTTTTACGTTTCTTTTTTGCAGTGTTTTTTTTTTTGGTTCTTTTTTTTTTTGTTTATTTAATTACATTTTTTCCTTTTAAATTCAATAATGGTTGTCTGTTGCAATAAAAATTGCCAGGTTAGAGCTAACGTTAAAATGGGTTTTGTTTGCTGCTGGCTATGTGACAATGTGTCACATGAAAAATGTGCTGGCCTTAACGGCCGATTATAGACCAGATTGAGTCAAAATCTGGTCTAAAGTGGACATGCGTATCGTGTAGGGAGGTGGAAAGGGATATTATGGGATTCATGCGGCATACTAAAAAAGGCTTTGGAGATATTTTCGCGCGGTTTAAAAAACTGTTCGAAGGTTTCTCAGATTTGGAGAGAGATTTTAAAAGTATGAAACTTTTAAATGAGTCTCCAAAACGTAAAAAAGCCATTTTGTTGTCTATTACCCAATGAACTTACACTTCCCACACCTATCCACTACATCCGCTACTGATAGAAATTTGAACTTATTAATTTATCTCCCCTTCTACTTATTTTCAATCAGAAGTGACGAGAACAGCATCGCGCCCATGGATGTTGTTCCTTCTGACCCCGAAGAAGTTCTTGATTCGGTGATTGCTGGCACTGTTGATGCAGGTCAACAACCTAGTGCCAATAGTGCCAGTGAATCACTCGAATTATCTGGTCACTCAACCATTGTTACGGCTCCATTGGATGCTCATGCTATGGTTGCTAATACGACCCTTGTAGGAGTTCCACCACGGAAACAAATTTTTGTTTCTAGGCTTGCCCCTGATACTACATCTGACGATGTTAAGGCCTTTATACAGGCCAAATCTAAAGCCCATATTACGGTGGAAAAATTTAAATTCACATATGCTCGGGAAATTTCGTCATTCAAAATAAGTGTTCCGGCCGAAAACTTTAACAATATTTGTTCTAAAGAATTTTGGCCGGATCACAATAATTAAAGAATACACTGTAAAAAAGAAAAATCGGCCTCCGTATTCACTTCCTTCTTCTGGTGGTAGTTCGAATCCACCTCTCTCAGTATCTGATAGTTCAAAAAACTAACATCCTCCCTCTCACTTGGCTATCAGAATGTAAGAGGTCTTTGTAGTAAACTTAGTAATCTTTATCTAAATAGCCTAACTTTTCCTTTCCATGTCGTTGCCTTTTCTGAAACATGGTTAAGGCCCGACATTCTAAATTCTGAAATTCTTTGTATTAAATTCTCTATATATAGAAAAGATTGCACTCATCGTCGCGGTGGTGGTGTACTTATTGCTGTTGACGTTGATTTGTCTTC
Source organism: Hirtodrosophila histrioides (assembly GCA_037075165.1). Taxonomy (NCBI): domain Eukaryota; kingdom Metazoa; phylum Arthropoda; class Insecta; order Diptera; family Drosophilidae; genus Hirtodrosophila; species Hirtodrosophila histrioides. Next base: position 683,389 of record JBAMCL010000471.1, on the reverse strand, counting down.
CGAGATAGTAATAACTGATAGTTCTGTAGATATTGAATTTGTTGCTGTTAAACTTAGTTTTTGTGGTGCTTGTTTTTTTTATTACTTGTTCGTATATACCACCTTCTTCAGATTTATCTGTTTATTCTTCCCATGCTTCTGCTATACATTCTGTCTCATCTATGCTTTCTGATCGTGATTTTCTTGTAGTTCTTGGTGATTTTAATATTACCGAAGCTACCTGGATTTCTAGTCCTGATTCCAGTGTGTTGACTCCCACGACTCAGCACGATTTTATTGATAATTTGTTTGGGATGTCATTGTGTCAAATCAATGGTATCCCAAATTCTTTACTTAAAATGCTTGATCTTATTTTTGTCTTGGATTCCTCCTTCTATTCTGTCTCCCGTACTGTACCCATGTCCACTCCTGAAGATCCTTACCACCCATCCTTGGAAGTGTTGATTGACTTACCAGCCAGGGTGCCAAGCACAGGTAGAAAACTTGTTGAGCGAGTTCGTCAATTTCGGAAAACCGATTTTACTAAACTCGCTCAGCTCCTATCCCAGACTGACTGGTCCCAGCTGTACATGTGTAGAGATATTGATTGTGCAATCGAATATTTTTTGTTACTTTAAATTCATTATTTGATTCCTGTGTCCCGTTTTGTAACCCTCATAGGTCTAACAAACCTGTGTGGTTTACACGTGGTTTGATAAATTTGAAAAATAGAAAGTCGAGATTGTACAAAAAGTTCAAGGAATCTGGCTCTTCCTCGGACTTCTCTCGCTATTTGATTGCCCGATCTAACTTCTCTGCACTTAATTTACACTGTTATAACAACTACCTCAGGAGCTGTAGGTTACAGTTGCAGCGGGATCCTAGAAGGTTTTATAACTTCGTTAATGCGAAGCGTAGGTCATCAACACTTCCATCAACTGTATTTTTTGATAAAAAGACAGCTGACTCAGATCAGGCTATCGCCGATCTTTTTGCCGAATTTTTTCAAACGACTTACAGTTCACAACCTTATCAATTGGTTTCGCCTTATCCTTATCAGGTAATTAACTCCAATTGCATTTTTGGGCCTTTAATTACTGAAAGCTCGCTTCAACGTGATTTGAAGGCTATTAAGCCCGTATTTTCACCGGGACCTGATGGAGTACCAGGCTGCGTGCTCAAGTACTGTGCTGAAGGTATTTTTAAGCCATTATATCTTCTTTTTAAATTGTCCGTGGAGTTGTGCTCTTTCCCCAATATTTGGAAAGAGTCATTTATTATTCCTCTCCATAAAAAAGGAAACAAGTCCAATGTTGAGAACTATAGAGGTATTTCTAAGCTGTCTGCTATTCCTAAGATATTTGAGAAATTAATAACTTCTCAACTTCAACATTTATGTAGATCTATAATTTCACCCTGCCAGCATGGCTTTGTGAAATATAGATCTACTACCACTAACCTATTGGAATTCACTTCTCTTGTTATTAAAGGATTTCAATCTAGAATGCAAACAGATGTTATTTACACTGATTTCAGCAAGGCTTTTGACTCTGTTAATCATTCTCTTTTACTTCACAAACTGCATCTTCTGGGATTTCCAAATAACTTAATTATTTGGATCTCCAACTATTTAACTCTTAGAACCCAAAAGGTTTATTTCAAAGGCTTAGTCTCTAAGTCTGTTCAAGTTACTTCCGGAGTACCACAAGGAAGTCATCTTGGCCCCTTATTATTTACTCTGTTCATCAATGACCTTCCTTCTGTTGTAAATTACTCTCGGGTGCTGATGTATGCCGATGATGTTAAACTTTGTTTGTCATCTACTGATTTCCTGTCTGGTCAAAGGTTGCAAACTGATCTTGACAGTTTTCAAGCCTGGTGTCGGGTAAATTTATTAAATCTTAATTGTGGCAAGTGTGACGTAATGTCCTTTTATAGGCGAATGCCCTTCTTCAACAATTATATTCTTAATGGTAAGCCCCTTGTTCGAATTGAGTCGGTTGATGATTTGGGTATCCTTTTAGATCCCAAACTTAAAATTGACAAGCATATCTTTTCCACCGCTAATCGTGCCTTTGGTGTCCTGGGTTTCATTAAGCGTTGGTCGAAAGAATTTAACGATCCCTACATTACTAAAACTCTTTATACTTCCCTTGTGCGACCTATTCTTGAATATGGGTCTTGTATTTGGTGTCCCCAATACAGGATTCATCAGGATAGATTAGAATCGGTACAAAAACAATTTCTGCTCTTTGCACTCCGGGGTCTTAACTGGAATCCTAATACTCGCTTACCTTCTTATCGTAGTAGACTCTTACTAATAAATCTGCCTTCTCTTTCTGATCGTAGAACCATGCTTGGTGTAATTTTCTTACATTAACTAATTCATGGGGAAATTGATTCTTCTGAATTAATCAGCCAAATTAGTTTTGCAGTTCCGATCAGAAGTTCTAGAAATTTTCTTCCTCTTTCTCTTCAAACTTGTAGTTCTAATTATGCTATTCATAACCCATTTCGAATCTTATGTTCTAACTATAACAATCTTTTCCATTTAGTAAGTAATGCTTCTTCAATTTCTACACTTAGAACTTTACTTTTACGCTACTTATGTAATCCTTAGAGTCTTTTTGTATAATGGTATTTTTGTATTTTGTTTGTATTTTTATTGTCCGCGATCTTCCGCTACCGTACGTTATGCGGTGCGCCTCTCGGTCGGTTGGGCGGGAGGCGGGTTGCATTTATGCTTGGGTCCGCGCGTTAACAAGCCCGTGCTTGGTGTCGTTGGGCCACTTGTATGTACTGTTCGTTAGTACATCAACGTCCGAAAGAAGACATTTTAAGTCGTGGCTGTGCTTCTTCTTTCCCCCCTCGCTCCAGTACTGAATCTTGGTCGTTGAATAACTTCCGTGTTTATTATCCGATCGACTTGAAATTTGGACAGTAGATTATTATTGTACATGCCAAATCCCATAGAGATATATCTTTAAAAGTGTGGCTGTCAAACGTTTTGATCGAATTGCGGGGGAACGGGGGGAGATATCTGAGATCGGAAACAAATTGATCTGCGTATGGTTTACAGGAACCTACATTCCAATTCTAGCTCTTATAGTTTCTGAGATCGACGCGTTCATCCGGACAGATGGACATGGCTAAATTGAAATCTCTTTTGATACTGATCAAGAATATATATACTTTATAGGGTCGGAGATGTCTCCTTCTGCCTGTGACATACTTTTGCACAAAACCAATATCCCCTTTTTACCCATTTAATGGATAAAAATCATGTGTCGTATTAGCCTTGTAAACCAGGGTGACAGTATGTTCTTTAAAGCATCGTTTATATTTAAAAAAAAAATAATCTAGATGTTTTGTGTAGACGAGAGTGACACATTAATTTGATTACTTACCAACCAATGTTCATATTTAATTTCCAGTTCAACAGAGCAAGAACCATCAAAGTACATATTGTCCACCGAGAAATATCAAGATGTTCCAGAAGACTTAATATGTGGTATTTGCCGGAATATTTTTGTTGATGCCGTAATGATACCATGTTGTGGGAGTTCATTTTGCGATGATTGTGAGTATATATTAACAAACATATTATTTCTAAGTACAGGGTGGCTGAATTAAACTGCGATCAAATTCAAAAACTTCGAAACGAGTTTTTCGTAATATTGTTAAAATACAACTAATTTTACAATCGAAGATGGATTTATAACGTTATAATGTGCTTGCACATTATTTGCCTGGAAACCACAAGTCGCCAATCTTAGATCCCTTACACATCTCAATATGAATAACTTATTTTGAACTGTAGCTCGTTACCGTAATATTGGCGTTGCTAATAGTATGGAGTGGTCAAAAAAGCAGGGATCGCAGATAAGAGTTGAGTTTGAAAAATAAACCAGAAAAAAATTATTCAGCTGAAATATGAGATATACTTTTTCGGAATAAAGTGTCCTGGAAACAGGATAAACTTTTATTTTTAATATTGATCAGAAAATTCAAAAGTAACTATTATTTACACTGGTAATTCCAGTATTTTTGGAATTTTTGACTTCAAAAAAAGCTGGATCTGGGATAATTTGGTATTTTTCGCATCTTAAAATACCAATAATATAGAATTTAAATTTTCCACAATTTCTGATATTTTTCGAACTCAATACTCAAATAATTTATAATAATAGTGCAGTATACATTTAGAAGAGACTTGAGTTTTATTTACAAAAAAACTCAAGAATCACTCAAGTTGATAGGGAAAGGGAAAGGGTGACGGAAGGTGGGAGGCGGGAGGAATAGCTGGTGTTTCCTTGACTCCGCTGGATGTGTATCCATAAAAATATATGCTATTTCATTGGCCCTCATATGCATGGCCTGAGACGCACATCGTGAATTTAAAGTAACGTTTATTTTTTAATTATATAATAACAATTTTAAATAAGAGTTATATTATGATTCTTAAATATAAATTGAATTATTATTTCATAATTTTGTTGATCGAAAAATAGGAGTTATTTTTTCAACTTTTTGATAAAAATTAACAAAAATTTTTTAATTGAATAATTTTTAATTTAAAAATTATAACCGGTCCCTGCAGAAAATATGGTGCGCAAGACCTAAACAAAGCACAAAAATGCAGGAAGCATAGGATAAACAATGCAGCTGTCACTTTTTTCTGATGATCAAAGTGTTTCAATTTGGCAATTTGTAAACAAATGATTGTGTCCATCCGAATGAATTATCAGTCGAAACTCTGACACTCGAATGATTACCAGAAGCAAAGCAGCTCCCCCCGTACGTGCTAAGCAAGGCTGATGTCACTGCTGATGGACGCTCTCCGTTGGTTTTTTCTGGACCGTGGCGTTAAGGTGATTTCAGCTATGTATCGCGAAAACATTTTGAAAGGAGCTCTGAATCACTGAGAGAATATACATTATGGTGAAAAACCATGGACATTCTATCAAGTGCGCGACACTCAAGAATGGCTACAATAAATTCTTGTACCGCCGCCGGAATTTGCCTTTTAGGTTTAAGACGCGTCGCTCAAGACCAAAGTCAGACATTTTGACGCAGTCCTTATATGGGGCCGCTATACTGAAGAATTACCTGCAAAACATTTGATGGCAAGCAGCATCAAGCGAAGAGCGTGAGCAAAGCATAAACAAAATATGGCCATTTCAGTCGCCCTTATAAGTTTTTAAGCCAAGAAACGATTCAATAGGGATTTCTACCTCTTGCACTTTTACGTTGTTATGCACCTGCTGGCACTTACCGTGATTTGCATAAAATTTTCTGATACTTCCGGATATGTATTTTTAGTCAATATTTTCCAGTTTCCGCCTTACACTGTAAAAATTCTAGGCTTTTAGCCACTGTTTGCGTTGCCCAAAAGTCGCCAATCAGTATATATGTATAAATATATGTATATTGATCGAAATTTGGCCGTCGGGGACGGCCTCGCCACGGTTAGCCGAGCGGTGCTTTTTTATCGGGTAGGCGGGGGAATCTGCACAACCCAAGGGACTGCTGGAAGAGAAATGATAACATAACACTTGTTCTCCGTTCGTATCTGCCTTTATTTTACACAATCATTTGCAACGTACAGCCGAAAAACACGATTGCACACGTGCATGCCTAGATCAAGAAGAAGGAAGAATTAGCACAATAAGAAGATGCGCGCCAATATTCGACGTGCAGGCAGAGGTGTCCGACGACAAATCGATAGAAATCGATCGACCGGCTACGTATCAATAACGCAATAGCTTACGTGGGCGGGATTATTTAAATTTCCCGCAACGTTCGCTACAATATATATGTATTACATATAAAACTCTTCAATCTATGTAGGAGCGCCAATATTTTCAGCCGTTCGTTCAAAGCTGCGAGCGCGTCCTGGTTGGTGCCATATTTCTTTTTCTTTGCTATTCAAATAGTCGATCACAACAAAGTTTTATGCTTGAATAGTTTCATGTCAACTGACTAATTGGCTTCTCGGCTATAAATCTGTTTCCGGAAAAACTTACAGCAATCGCCAATTCCTTTTTGACAAGCATCGTTGCACGATCGGCTTCCTAGAATTCGTCTCTCTACATAATATTTACTTTGTACGACCTGCAGCATAGACCATACAATAACGCATGCACAGCACACTAAAAACGCACCGCTCAGGCCACATTCAACTAGAGAGCCTAATGCTCACAATCTGATTCTCAGTTCGCAATCGACCAAAGACAATAAAAAGGACGGTTAAATTTGTTTGTTTCTTTATTTGTTTCATTACAAATGTAATGTAGCAGCCAGGCCCCTATTTGTCAGGGAGACATCTGTATAGACACTAAACAACACATTTTCAGTTCAGTTGAACCTGGAAGTTGATACTGAGCATATGAGCAATAGAATAAAAAGCAGTCAGCCGTTGTAAATTATAAAACTATACATTTGGAAATTAGTATGAAGCCATTCGCATGAAAAACGAAAATGTTGAATTCCAGACTTCACCCCTTTTCCGACCGTAAACGTGCATTTTTCAACACCGGTAGACATGTGTCGAATAATTTAATGGGAGGTGCTTTGAAAATTAGTTTCAAAATAATTGGATAATTAATAGAAAGTTTTGAAATTTGTAGTCAAACGTATGAAAATTAAAAAAGGCTCATACAATACAATTTCCCCCGATCTTGGGGATAGATTTTCCAAAATCTTTGAGCACCGCGCCTATTATGTCTTTGTGTAGAACCTTGAATATGAGTTTAAGACCAATCGCATGCAAATTAAAAATGTCGGAGTTTCCCACCGATTTTCTGACCATGGGGGTGAATTTTCCAAAATCGGTGAAATAGGTGTCAAAATAAATTTTTGTGTAGAAAGCCGATTTGATGGTAAACAAAAAAGTTGCATAAAACAGTTTACCGCGATTTTTCACGCTTGCGGCTGGAATTTTCCAAAATCCGGTCTTAGTGTGCACTTTTATCATAGATCGAACCTACTGTGCAAATTTCAGCATCCTAGCTCTTATGGGTTTGGCTGTGCGATGATTGCCCATCCTTCAGTCAGGACGAACTTTTTTACAAAAATAGATTGAAGAAATACATTGAAGGCTTTCCCGTTAACAAACGCAATTAAATAAAATATCTTTGTTATCAATATGCATCCTTTCATTAGCTTATCTGCACGCGATTATTTATATATCTATATAAATTAGTTCAACCTGACTGACTGATTGTTGACATTTGGGCGTCCCAAACTGTAGAAGCTGTAAGCCTGCAAATTGTACAGTACCTTCTTAATATAAAATTTGGTGGAACTGCCAAAAAAAGTTGTTAAATATATATCAGGAATCGCTCTTGAATCGCTCTCTCAGCCTTTAAACTTATAAGTGTGACTGAAATCCATATATTGCTTATGTCTCTATATCGATCGCTATCGATCTACTGTAGTTGGCGCGCCGATGCTGAAGTCAAATATTTTTGTTATAGTACTACGATTTGGTTAATTTTAATCATTTAAGTTTACTAATTAGTTTTGTACCTTTTTAGTTAACATAATGCGAATGCTGCTAGGCAGATTTACTTCATAATAGCATTATTATTACTGTATAACTGTGGCGGTTGGTCGATATTTGTTAGTACCAACATGTAACAAGTTTGCCGCCAAATTTGAGACTTTTGATTTTTTGTTGACAGCGGTGCACATTTCCGCAGTGCACGGCACTTACGCAAACAGAATGCGATAAATGTAGGGCTGCGCTATGTTTTAACAATGGAAATAATTGTTTTCAATGTTTTCACTTGAATTAAGTAAAGACTTTTTACCACCCTTCCGCCTTTTTTGTGGATGTTAGTATTATTCTTCTAACTTCATAAAAAATATTTTAATGGACTGCGTGTCGCCACGGGCGAGAAATGGGGGTCAAAATCATATTAGTGAGATTGTTTGTTTAGTTAAATCGGCTGCAAAGTCATTGTCACAGCCCTACACAAAAAAATCATTAAGCGTTTGACTCAACTATTTGGTTTCCACGAAAGGGAAAACTGTGATACGCTATTTTTGTGTATTTCTAACGATTGACGAAAGTAGTCAAGTTTAAGATAATGCACTTTTTTATTTTTTTTTTATTTTTTTTTATAGATATTTCGCTGGGCAAGGCGTATTTCCAACTATAAATAAAAAATTGAATGAAATTTAATTAGATATAGTTAGGAAATGCGAGCAACGCCGCGGGTTTAAGCTATTATACTGTATGTCAATTATGTTATACCGTCATCACATTGTTATCAACTATAAAAATATGAATTGGGCCATAAGGGATTTTAAATTAATAATTAATAGCAATTCTGTAGTTGGTCGGGTGGTGAACTTGTTCGCAAAGTGTCATACCATTCTTAAAACTGTGAAGTGTATGAATGGTCAAAAATTGCGAAACTGAAAGTTGAGAAAACGACGACGACGAAAGCAATAACCGAAGACATTCGTGCCCCGCGCGTCCTTGCTAAGAAGCGTTAACCGAAAACGAAAAATTGTTTGTGGGCAATGCAATGTCTTTATTACTTTATAGTATCTGGTTGTATCTTCTAAGCATTATTCAGTTCAACATATTTACTGAAGAAATAAATGATATTTTCTTTTGCAGGCGTTCGAAATTCATTACTGGAATCGGAAGATAGCGAGTGTCCGGATTGTAAGGAAAAGAACTGTTCACCGGGATCATTGATTCCAAATCGATTTTTAAGAAATTCTGTTAACGTTTTTAAAAACGAAACTGGATATAAGCTTGAAGCATTTAAATCTGGTAAGAACTTTATTGTGAAAGCACCTTCTCTTTGATCAAGTCCAGACAATATATATATTGAGATAGTTTTATCGGATCAAATTAACTGCCCGTTTTATACTGAAGCAGACGATGAAAAAGAGAAAAAAAGAACAACGATTTTAATGAACTTTATTTTTTTTGTTTTCAACTTAAGACTAACTTTCAATTACAATTACATGAACTTATATGCTTAAGCGCAGAACGTAGCTGCGTAGGAGAATGAATACGTAACTTAACACGAATCGAGCACATGAGTAACAATTGCTGATTTTGCGAAAGTACTCATGTTGTGTAGGCATAAATATGTCACTAACACGAGCTACGGACGTGAGTATGTAGACATAAATATGTTAATTCCCTCCCCTTAAAGAGAAGCCGATGCTTCTGCTGAAGTTGATGGGTACAATCTGATGGGTATAATACTTATAATTAAAAGAATTATACAAATTGTGACATTATTTGTTATTAATTTTACAACGTCTTTATGTTCTATTGGTTTTATCTGTATTATTTATATGAGTGTATACAATGGAGTTAGATTGATTTCGGGATTCAAATGGTTTTCGCTTAACACAATTTTTCCTATTTTAGTGTTACATTGTTGTTGCGGCTAGGGTGAGCTTTTTCACTAGCACCTCTGATTCAAATAGTCAGCAAATTAATCCAATTGTCAAATTATTTCGCGGCTAGAGTGAACCCTTTCACTAGCACTTCTGACTCAAAATAGTCAGCAATTAATCCAATTGTTTGAACCACCAAATGCAAAACAAAAACGCACGAACACTGCTGTTTAAAGCAAATACAATTTGGGGTTTATTGGCAAATGTTTAATAATGTTTGTTGCACAAAAGGTTGTTTCATGTAAGTCAAGCGACAGGCCAACGTGCTTGCCGCTTGTTACAATTTTGATTCCGAGACGAACAATTCGATATGATAGATAATTTCACACTGAGATCCGAATTCAAGATCGGCTGCAGCTGAACCAAAAGGGTCAAGCGCGGGCGACAAAACAGTAAGCTGCAAATGAGCGCAATGAGTGCGTTTGTTCAAAACTACATTTTGTTTGTGCTGCCAACGCCTAAGCTGCGCTGCCTGGTGAGGCGCTGAACCGAACATACTCCCCCCGTTGGAGGACCCGAGTCTTCAACGTCCCTCTTTGGCAGCGAACACAGCTTTGCAATAGCTCTAGTTGTGATTCCAGTGGCAGTCTTCAGTTCCGCGACTCGTGTTACGCCATCCGCCCCGACGATCAGCTTGGTTACTCTTGCCAGGGGCCAACTGAGAGGGGGAAGATTCTCGTTCTTCACGAGAACAACGTCGCCGACACCAAGTCCAGGTTGATCAGATCTCCACTTAGACCTCTCCTGCAGGAGAGTCAGGTACTCTTCTCGCCACCGTGACCAGAACGTTTGCTGAAGATAAGACACGCGCTGCCAACGATCGAAGCGATTGAAGTTTAATCCAGTGATATCTGGAACAGCAAGCGACTTGGGCGGTGTTGTACCCAAAAAATGAGCTGGCGTCAAAACATCAAGATCATCTGGATGCTCTGTAACTGGAAGTAATGGGCGTGAATTAATGATTGCAGTGATATGACAAACAAGTGTACGCAAATAATCAAAACTAAGGAGCGAACTAGCAGCGGATCGATAAAAATGGTACTTTGCCGTTTTTACTGCGGCCTCCCAAAGCCCGCCAAAGTGATGGGAGCGAGGTGGGATGAATCGCCAGTCAATTGAATCCGCCACACAAAAATCTTGTACTGCCTTTCGATGCTTGTCGCTCATAAATAATTGCTTAAGCTGCTGCAGTTCATTCTTGGCGCCTACGAAGTTGGTTGCATTGTCCGACCAGATTTCCTTCGGGCGACACCTGGTGCAAATAAAACGCTGAAGAGCGCTAAGGAACGCTGATGCCTTAGTCGCAAAGCAAATGAATACGGAGATATAGCATTTGATTGGTGGCCTGGTGCGAACTTCGCTTTTATAATAAAATGGACCACAAAAATCTACTCCGGTGATCATGAAAGTATACGCCGAGTCATCCACTCTCTCCTTTGGCAAGTCCGCCATGATGTGTTGAAGCAATCGAGGTCTTGCTCTGAAACATCTGATACATTTGTTGACGACGCTCAAAACAGTTCTCCGACCACCAATAGGCCAATACTGATGCCGAATAATTGCCAACAACGCTCGTGGTCCAGCGTGCAAATTTCGCTCATGGAAGTATATAATCATCGCCTTAGTGACAGGATGACCCTTAGGGAGTATGATAGGATGGCGAGCGCAAAAGTCAAGTGATGAATTCCTCAGCCTACCACCAACGCGCAAAATTCCAAATTTATCAACAAAGGGATCAAGTGATGAAACAGAGCTAGACGAAGACGCACGCCCGTTATCCTTGATATGCTTGTAGTCCGACCACAAATGCGCTTGCTGTATTGAACGAATAAGCATCCGGTTGCCTCCAGCTATGTCAGCTACTGTTAATCCAACAGATTTAATTCCCTTCTGAAACTTGAACATAAATCCAAACATGCGTTGCAATTTGTACTTCTGTAATGTCGACAAAGGGGCAAACTGCAATCAGAACCCGCTTCCGAAGCTCTAAAAGTGACGCCTTTGGAATTGATGTCGCTGGCCATGCGCTCTTATCATTGGAAAAAAAAATTGGTCCATGAAAGCATAATCGAGACAGTAGCAAATCCGTAGGCAAAACACCTCTTGATAAAATGTCCGCCGGATTCATTTTTGTTATGACATACCGCCATTCCATCTGCGCTGTTAGCTTCTGAATGCTGGCGACTCTATTTGATACGAATATATTGAATTGCGTCGGCTTATTCCGAATCCAAGACAGAGCAGTTGTTGAGTCTGACCAACAGTAAAACTTTCCAGAAAACAGTTGTATACTCGCGATCTCGTTAATAAGCTCAGAGAGCAATGCAGTACCACATAGCTCCAGCTTTGGAACTGTAAGAGCCTTCAGAGGAGCCACACGGGATCTGGAACATAAAAGATGACCATGCGTACTTTCAGTGGACTTCGATACGATATAAATGCATGCTCCGTAAGCATGTATGCTGGCATCGCAGAAACCATGAACGTCAATTTCTGAATCTGGATATGAGACCAAACGTGGAAAAACAAAACGCTCCGAATTTGATCGATTATCGCAAAAAGTCCTCCATGCAGTTGTGAGAGAGACTGGCAAACTCTCATCCCACTGAAGCCTTTCCTTCCACAAGAGCTGCAAAAATATCTTCGCTTTCGTTATGACCGGCCCAATCAAGCCGAGAGGGTCATAGAAGCGAGCAATGGTGGACAGCATAGAGCGTTTCGTTGGCCTTAAAGACATCTGCTTGGGCGAAACAGAGAAAAACAAATCGTCTGAAGCAGGATCCCAAGATAATCCAAGTGTCTTCGTGAAATCAGTTCCATCATGGAGCTTCAATAGCTGTTCTTTATCCTGGCTAGGGATTCCACTCAGCAATTCCGGAGCATTAGAGCACCATTTTCTAATCTGAAAATTGCCCTTAGCCAACAATTCAGAAGTCTGCTTCATGATTGTGGCAACTTCATCCACAGAATCTCCGCCAGTCATTAAATCGTCGACGTAAAAATCGCGCTTTAGTGTGACTGAGCCAATTGGGAATTTCTCTTGCTCATCCTTAGATAACTGGTGCATGCATCGAATGGCAAGAAATGCAGCTGGTCTTGTCCCATAGGTGACAGTGTCAAGTCTATAAATTTGCATCTTCTCCTGAGGCGATTCTCTCCATAAGATGCACTGCAGGTAGCTGTCCGGTTCCGATACGCGCACGCACCTATACATCTTGCATATGTCGCCGGTCAATGCGACACGAAACGTTCGGAACCGTAGCAAGGTATGCAACAGTTTCGCTTGGATGATGGGTCCTGTCATGAGGACATCATTAAGCGAAAATCCTGAAGATGTTGCTGCTGAGCCATCGAATACGACTCGAAGCTTGGTAGTAGTGCTGTCCTCCTTCAGGACACAATGATGAGGCAAATAACATCTGCATAAAGGAGTTGATTCGGGCCCCACTAACGACATGTGAGCCAAATCTCGATATTCCTTTATAAATGCAGAGTACTGCGCTTTAAGCTGCGGATGACGCTCCAGCCTTCTCTCCAAATTGACAAAACTACGAAACGCTTGTGTGTATGAGTCCCCCAATACATCCAAGTTTCGCTTCAAAAGCAGCTTCACTGAAAATTCCCCAGATGGCAGGCGAGAAAAATGATTCCTGAAGTGATCTTCGCAGTCAACATCTTCCTGCTTAACTTTGTCTGATGCCAAGGCGCAACATTCGATCTCCCAGAACCGTTTCAGCAACACCGCGATTTTGGCGTGCGAATCCTCCTCAATAGTCGCTGTGGAATGTGTTGAAACCAATGTTGTTCTGCGCGATTGATGCCCTCCTCCCGATACCACCCAACCAAAACGAGTTTTTTGCGGCAATGGTAATCCTGGCGCCAGCTCGACTTGGCCGACTGAGAGAAGGCCAAAAAATAGGCTTGCTCCTATAAGGAGATCAATGCGTTGAGGCCTGAAAAATGCTGGATCCGCTAACCGTATATTATCGGGAATTCTCCAATCTGCAATGTCAACAGAAAAACTCGGTTGATGATCAGTTATTCTCGGAGCGACTAAGGCGACGATGTTCGTTTCAGAGTCCAATGCCTGAGAATGCATTTAGACTGACGGTGTAGCCCTCAGATGCAACGCTGGTATCGCCAAGACCCGATACGGAAGCTGTTGACTTAGTCTTTTTCACCTGCAGGCGTTGTGCGAAACTAGACGTAACTAGATGGATCTGCGATCCTGAGTCCAATAGCGCGCGACACGGTATTAGGGATCCAGCATGATTCCTAATCAAAATAACTGCGGTTGCTAAGAGCGTGACGTCATTGTTGAGATTCTGGGCAATGAGAGAGCTAGATGGAGATGAACTTGCTTGGGGGGGTGATTGCGCCGCAGATTGAGACAAATGCAATGCACCAGGTTGCGCTGACGAAATTGGCGTCTTGAAGTGAAGCAATGTATGATGCTTCATACCACAGGTGCGACACCCACTCGATTTACAGGCACGCACCCGATGACCTTTTTTCAAGCAATTCAGGCATAAGTCAAGCTTCTTTGCCTCCTTGAGCCGAAACAAAGGTGACAGGTTGCCAAAAAGTGTGCATGAACATATAGCATGCTCTTGCTTGCCACAAAATTCACAAACGGAATTACAAGAGTTAGTTGCTACAAATGTACTTCTACTGTTGTTAATTTTGTTGCTCTTTCCAACCTGCTTGCCAGGCGAGTAGGTTGCCGTGGCATGTTCCATATTTTCCATTCGCTGGCATCGAGCATCCAAGAACGCTGTAAATTCGGCAATCGATGGTATCTCGGTCATTGATACATGCTCCTCCCATTTAGATTGCGTTGCGCTGTCCATTTTTTGAAGAAGCATGTAAATAAGCATGCATCCAGCTATTTGCCCTGCACTTCCCATTGCCTGCAAAGCGCGCAAGTGCGCATTCAGGCTATCCGAAAATTGACGCAGCTTACTTGCGGACGACGTTTCTAATCTCTCAAGCCCCAGAATCTCGCAGACGTGTGCCTGAAAAACAAGACGTTTGTTACTAAAACGCTTATTAAGCAAATCCAAAGCCACGGAATAATTTTCCGCAGAAATCTCTAACGCCCTTATAGCATCCAAAGCTGGACCTTGCACACAGGATCGCAGGTGTTGGAGTTTCTCGATACTTGACAAATCCGGATCCTTGTCGATGATAGTTTTAAACATTGAAAAAATCAGCAAACTCCGTGTAACCACCCGAAAATGTTGGCAGTTTTAGTTCGGGGATGCGGGATCGATTTGCCATAAACACGGTTGGCCGGTCCAATGAGGCATCGTGGCGAAACGTGGAACAAGTCGGATGTTCAGTTTGCCGTTTCTGAATATGATACCGAGCACTAACTTCGACCGTTATCACGAACTCGTCAAAATCACTTCGCAATTTGCTACCGATTTCGTTATAGTCTAGTTCTTCGAGAGAGTCATGCGCGCTTCTAAATGCCGTCTTAATATTCGAAATCAAGTTTAAACGCACTTCTAATTCAATATTATTCATTGCATTGATTTTGGCATCACTAAGTTCAATTTCCATGGACTTTGCACGTTCAAATAGCGCATTGACCTTGCGCTTAAGAAATGTCACCCTGTTTGCCGTACCGGCATTGTTCGCGTTTTCTTCGTCTGCCATAGTTCCGTTATTCTTTGCGCACACTCAAAACCGAAAACTGAGTAAGCGAGAAGAAACGGACACTGTACTTGTTTGTATAAAACGCGCACCAACGGTAAATGTGCATATGTATGTATGCAACTATGCGCGCACTTTGCTAACAAGCAAGAGTAATTGTTTTAAATAATTATTAACAAATTATTAAATCACGTCGGGGTCACCAAATTATGTTGCGGCTAGGGTGAGCTTTTTCACTAGCACCTCTGACTCAAATAGTCAGCAAATTAATCCAATTGTCAAATTATTTCGCGGCTAGAGTGAACATTTTCACTAGCACTTCTGACTCAACAATTAATCCAATTGTTTGAACCACCAAATGCAAAACAAAAACGCACGAACACTGCTTCTGTTTAAAGCAAATACAATTTGGGGTTTATTGTTTCATGTAAGTCAAGCGACAGACCAACGTGCTTGCCGATTGTTACAATTTTGATTCCGAGACGAACAATTCGATATGATAGATAATTTCACACTGAGAGCCGAATTCAAGATCGGCTGCAGCTGAACCAAAAGGGTCCAGCGCGGGCGACAAAACAGTAAGCTACAAATGAGCGCAATGAGTGCGTTTGTTCAAAACTACATTTTGTTTGTGCTGCCAACGCCTAAGCTGCGCTGCCTGGTGAGGCGCTGAACCGAACAATTGTTTTATTGTTATAATGTTGTTGCCTTTAATCGTTATATTTTTATACTATGTTCCCGAAGGGAAAAATAGTATATTGGGTTTGCGAAATGTCCGTATGAACGCAATTTTTTTGCCTTTATCTTTAAGCTAGAGCAACCAAATTTGGTACACATGTTGGTGTATATCGTCAAATTATAAAGCGTCAAGATCACCCAAAAGGAGCAAAACCTTTATCTCCCACACCAGTAAAGCTAGAGTCACCAAATTTGGCATAGAGACTAATGTTAACTTCCTGGATAAATCTGCATCAAAAATTTTTGGACACCCCCCACCACCCCAAAAGGAGCAAAATCGCGTTTCTTTCCGAACTCACAAATAACCAAATTATATAGGACTGGGATCATAATATTCTGCAGTCGGGTGCGTCCGACTGCAACGTTCTTACTTGCTATTTATATTTTGGCAATTTTGGTTTATAATGGTATCGTTTGCATTCCAAGGATATTGTGTGGTTTTTCATATTTAATGATTTGTTTTACTGCTATGGGGACGTAATTGCATATTGGGTTAGTTCTTTTTATGATATTCTTAATGCATTCATCATATACTTCTTTGTTATCTTGGTTATAAATTTTGCTTTGTTCTTCAAAATATGTATCTTTTTCTACATAGTCAAGCTGATAACCGTTACTATCCGGGTAAGGTTGTTGTTGTTTAATAGGGATGTGGGATATGATAAGCATTTGATTTGTGTTAATCCAGGTTGATGTTTCGGTCAGTAACATGTTACTACTGTTTACGTTTTCTAGCTTGACGTCATTGAGTAATTTTGGGTTGAATTGTCCAAATCGGGAAAGTTGCATTCCCATTGCAATATCTTCTATATATTCGGTAAATTGAATTTTTTCATGTAATAGCTGTTCTGTGTTACTTTGTTTATTTTCAAATTCTTTGATCATTTGCAAGTTATTCTTGATCATTTGGATGACATCGTCCATTAATGTTAAAGTCATGTATGTTAAATTGTAGCCACAGATTCTAGTTGATTTTGGATTTTATTTGGTCATTATTATCTAACGTGCCGAATAAATATTTAAGCGCGGATCCTACTATGTTAATTAATACTCGTGTTTTATGTAAAGTTATACCGTTAAGTTCTCTCAGCATTTTATTATGTAAAAGTTTAATTTGTGGACTATCAGTGTAGTAAGTTATTTTAGTGTTGAAGTAATTGGTTAAATTGCCAATATCAGTAAGGTTGATGCGAAGACAATGGTGTTCTTATTATGACGGAATTTTTACAGGTTTATCCGAAACTAGAAGGTACCCATGGTCTGTATCGATGTTGTTGATTTGGATTTGTTGGGGCTGGCATAGTTTTACACAAGCGAAGAGGGAGTATTAGGATGAGCCAGGGGCCTGTAGGATGGAAAGTCGATTGTTTTTTTTCTGTTTTTTTTTTTAATTGTGTCTTGTAGTAATATGTTTCTCCATTTCTGTTAGTAATTTTGTAGTGGTTGTCGTCAATTTTTTCTACATTTTTTGTTAATTTAAATGGGTTTTCTAATTTACCTTTTTGCAATGGTCCTTTTCTGTACCTAGTGTCAATTTCGTACGCTTTTCTATTTTTATATATTTCATTGATTTTGATTTCTCTATTTTGTTGTGTGTTTAGGGTAGGTTGTCCAGCATACAGAAATATGTGGTCAGGGGTCTGTCCAGTGGTGTCATGTTTGGTTTTGTGGTTGTAAATGTAAAGTATTGTCTTTATTTTACTCAACTTGCCCTGATTATCGTCTGAATTTTTTATAATACGAATTTTTTCAATAATTGTTTTGTGCAGTCTTTCTATGTCTGCAACACCTGTTTTTGTGGTAATAAGTTTTAACTCTATATCCACACTCTCTAAGCTAGCGAATGCACCATTTTTGTCTGCCTTTAAAAGTCTGTGTTTTCCCAGCTGAATAAATATGCGCATAAGAGCATTTTTGCATTCTAACCAATCTTTTTTTTTGTTCGAGAGTGGCGAACTTAGAATGAATGTCTATAGAACTTAAATAGTGATTGCTTTCAGAAGAATAGATATCTATTACAAACTTGTCGCGGCAATGTTCAGGTTTAAGCGTGATTTTCATTGGCATGTTTGTATTTCGATGCTCTGTTTTCGCCAAGTTGCATGTTTGACATTCATTAATTATGTTTTGAATGAGGAGTTGGCTACTGGGGAAATAATATGTTTCGCCGAAAAGTTTCGTAGTTTTCTGAATTTCTGGGTGTAAGAGTTTTTCATGTGTGGTTAGAACTAATTCTTTAAACTTTGTAGAAGTGGGTACGTTTTGTAGTAGATTCATGGTTTCTTTATATGCGCTTTGGATCATTTCAAAACCTGTATCGTTGTCTATGTACAGAGAACTGTGTTTAGAACAAAAATGGTCGAGTAAATATTGTTTAGCTGCTTCCAAGGTCATGTGTTTATAAGAGATGTGTTTGATTTTTTTTTTTTTGAAATAAGTCTCATGTTGTATGCTAGTGGGACCTTTGGAAAATATGACTTGTCGTTTGTGGCAGTTAATGGGTTTTTCAGACAATCCTATCAAATTGCTACTATTTCTTCTGCGCTATGTTGTGCAGATTCATCGAAAATGTTTGTCCTATTCGTATTCTGAATAGGGAATCTGCGACATGATTTTCTTTTCCTTTGAAATATTTTATGTCGAAGTCGTTTTCTAAAAGTCAAATTTTCCATCTTGTTAATTTTGAATTGGGTTCTTTTAACTTGTGTAGCCAGCACAATGGTTGATGGTCGGAAGCTACTTTAAAATGTCGACCTAATAGATAGTGTCGGAAGGTTTTAGTTGCCCAAACTATAGCTAACAATTCTTTTTCTATGGCACTGTAATTTACTTCATGTTCGTTCAAGGTTCTACTGATGTAACTAATCGGATGTCCATCTTGTGAGAGAACAGCTCCTAAAGCTACATTGCTCGCGTCTGTGGTTAATATGAATTTTCTTTCAAAATTTGGTATTTTTAAGATTGGGTCCTCGGAAATTAATAATTTTAATTTTTTGAATGTTTCTATGTAGTTTATTTGTTTAGTGTATACTTTGGCTCCTTTTTTTAACATTTAGTTAATGGTTTGGCAATGTCAGCAAAGTTGGGTATGTATTTCCTATAATACCCTGTGAGTCCTAAAAAGGCTTTGATTTCTTTGGGCTACTCGGTAATGGATATTTTATTATGGCTTTTATTTTGTCAGGGTTTGGTTTGATTCCATCTTTAGTGATCACGTGTCCTAAAAAGTTAGTTTCTTGTCTTCGAAATTCGCATTTGTCCAATTGTAGCTTTAAATTTTCCTGTGGTAATTTTTCCAAAACTGCCTGTAGTGATTGTAAATGTTCTTCTAAAGAGGTGGAGAAAACTATGAAATCGTCTAGATATACTAAACAATTTTTATTTAAAAACGGACGAAGCAAATTATTGATACACCGTTGGAATGTAGCGGGGCAATTTTAAGTCCAAATGGCATTCGTGTGTATTGATAATGGTCATACTTTTATACATTTCTATATGGTGGAAGCCTTTTGCGAGATCTATTGTCGTGAAATAATTGCATTTACCTAGTTTGCCTAATATGTCGTCCATGTTTGGTATAGGGTACAGTAATTTCGTTTAAATTTCTGTAGTCAACTACAATACGGAATTTCTCCTGTCCGGAAGCATCTTTCTTTTTGGGTAAAACCCAAATGGGGCTTTTATATGATGAGTTACTTTCTCGTATAATTCCTATAATATCCTGAATTTGTTTCTCTACTTCCTGTTCGTTAGGTCTGTGGGTAACTCTACATTTTTTTGGATAGATCGGGGCGTTGTGTGTAGTATTAATAGTGTGTTTTTCCTGATTGGTAAAGGTGAGTTTATCGCCTTCGCGATATTGGATATTTTGGAATCTTTTTAACAAATTGGTTAATTTATGTTTTTCTTCTGTATTTAAAAGGTCTAGTCGGAATAGGTTTTCTTGAAGCGTAGAGTTTTCCAGAAATATGGGGTTTTCATGGGAAAGGGGGTATTCTTGAGAATGATTTTGTTCTGTGGTATTGCCTGTATTGATTAATTTGTATTCTTTATTAAATGGGTTGACTGTTCCCTTTTGGTAGTTTATTATTGCATTAGCTTTAGACAACAACGTCCAATCAGCATATCATATTGGTCTGAGAAATGGTAAATTAAAACTCTTGGGCAATAGGATAGCTATATGATAGGATAGGATAGTTATATTATTAGGGGGCATTACTGGAGTAAATGATTAGTTTGTTTGATGGGTGTTTCGAAAATATTTTGGGTTAACATATTTATTGTGAATCCAGTATCAATTAGACACCTTAAATTGTTATTATTATGTTTAACTATTATATATTGGCTTGATCCTGGCTACTAACCGAAAATTTTTAGCTTGTTCTGTAGCATTTGGTTCTGGTTGCTCTGCTTCTGCTTGGTTTGTGTTATCATAACCTTGTTCAGGAGTGTTGTAAATTGGATTAGGGATGTCATACGTTTGATATGAATCAGGGTCAATCTGAGGATAGTCTGGAGAATATGGATAGTAGGGGTAAGCCAGGTTGTATGGGTATTCAGATTGAACTGGTGTTCCTTCTTGGTATCTCATTTCATCTATACTCATTTTTGACTGTCCGCTGTCTAATGGTCTCTGCCTCTTGACCGTGTTATACGTTACCATATTTCCTATAGGTGGAAAGTTAGTTGGTGTACCTACATAATTAGGTCCAAAACGGTTCTGGTCAAATACGTTATGTCTGTTAAATTGTGTGTTTGGTCTGGGTGGTTGTATCATAGGTGCACTATATTGTGGAGGTCGATGTTGGGGAAAAGAAATAGGGTTAGTTCCGGGTATTTGAGGTAGTATTTGGGTAGGTGGTCGGTAATAGGATTGATAAATTGTATTATATAATGGTTGAAAAGGTGTAATTGGTTTGCCTTGATTATTTATTTGTTTTTAATGTAGATTATTCTGTTATTTACTTTGATTTGGGACTGATTTTAAATTAACTTTGCTTAGAGTTGGTTATCGTTAAGACCTTTTTCTTTCAATATATTTATAAGCGATTGTTGCGGCTAGAGTAAGCCCTTTCACTAGCACCTCCGACTCAAATAATCAGCAATTAATCCAATTGTTTGAACCACCAAATGCAAAACAAAACGCACGAACGCTGCTTCTGTTTAAAGCAGAATACAATTTGGGGCTTATTGGCAAGTATTCAATAATATTATTAGTGATAGGGGCGTTGCACCTGCGACCTATGAGATCTATTGTACCCCTTCTAAGCCTAAAGCTCACTCAGGCGCCACTGTGCGACGGTTACGAAATGGCGGAGTCGGGATACCTGACAGAAACGAATAAGCTTCATTGCAATCGCTATACATGCTCGACGATTCAAACAGCTTGGACTTAACTTGCAACTAGTGTTTGTAAAACAACATCAACATTACTACTCGACGACGCGTCACAGTGGTCCCTTTTGTCATTTTACTTTGCAAAATCATATTTTCTGAACGAAACAAGATATTTTCAAAATGTAAAAAGCGTTTTACAGGGAATTCCCGTAGCTTTGGAATGAGTGTAAGATCATAAAAATCGGACGAAAAAACTCTTATAGTCACCTGCGGAACTCGTCCCACCGAGTTTATGTTAAAAGTTTACATGAAGTTGGAAAACTACTTATGTTAAAAATAGTGGTCCAGTAATGTACTTATTAAAAACACAATAATGTTCCACAATTACAATATTAGTATACCATACATACGCTTTAGAATCGTCCCATCTTTTATTAAAAAAGAAATACATTAAGAATCGAGTGAGCGGTTTGGTTATAATACCTTCGCAAAGGTGAACAATTTTTCCCACAAAACCATATTTACAAAAAAGTGGAAATATTTGTCCACTTTGGGGACCTGTACCGCCCAAACAGATGAAACAAATCCCAAAAAATTTCACATCTATAAATAATGGCCAATTCTCTATCAAACTGCATTTGTCGTTTTACATTTGCTCACCATGACCTTTTTGATTATTGCCACGTGCCTCGGCCAAAGGCGCTACTGTGCGTCGATGCTGCTAGGAATCCAGTAGATATGTACTGTTCCTACAGTGCTTAGATTGCCAGAACATTTTTGGAACAATTAGACGACGCACGCAAACATTTGATTGCCGCTTGGCTGTCCACGAATATATTTATTCGTTCCTTCTAAGTGGGTATGGATTGAGCTACTTCTGTTCCCTCCCCTATTGCGAAAACTTCCGCCTGGAATATGCTGCAGGTGTCGGGCAGTTTGTTTGACAACCCTATTTTTATACTATGTTCCCGAAGGGAAAATGGTATATTGGGTTTACGAAATGTCAATCTGTCCGTATGAACGCAATTTTTTTCCACACCCTTCAAGCTAGAGCAACCAAACTTGGTTCTTATGTTGGTGTATATCCTCAATTTATAAAGTGTCAGGATCGTGGTAAAGTCGTCAAATTTGACATACAGACTACTGTTTTTTTTTCGCGTCTCTTTCCGAACCCACAAAAACCCAAATTATATAAGACTGGGAACATAGTATTCTGCAGTTGGGTGCGTTCGACTGCAACGTTCGTACTTGTTGATTCTGCAGTAGTACGCAGTACGCACCTGCTCCTACTCCTGTATTCAATTTTGAGCCGTCCTTATATTTGGTAATTGCGCGTTGGTCCACACATGCGCTCAATCAACTAGTTTCATTGACGTTTGTGTTTCTTTGAAGTTAGTTTGAGAACTTCTCTAACTACTCTGTGCTAATATGCGTGAAGACCGTAGCTGTTGCTACCAGGGACTGTAATCATTATAAGTTTTATTTTTAAAAATTACAATATAATGATTATTTTTAATTTTTTATTGATTCTCTCAAATAATGATTACTTTTGATTTATACTTTACATCTCAACCAACAATCATTATTTTTGAACAAAAAGAAAAAACTCATAAAATAATGATTATGCCTTGAGTTTTATTTTTGAGCAGAAAAGTTGAGTTGTAATTTTGACTTTTCCATTGGGAATGTGGGAGAAATTTATATATATTATCAGTCAGTGGGCCAAGACGATTCTCTATAATCCATATTTTTAATTTAAAAACATTGTGAAAAAAATTATTACTATAATTAATATAATTAAAATAATCAACATAATAATTACTTAATTTTTATTCAATAATAACATTTACATCACATTAATAATATTTCAATCCGTTACTTATTTAATTTTACAAAAAGCAAAGAAAGCAAGCAAAACATGCATTCATAATATACAAAGAAGCTCGACTTAAGTCAAGGCATCATAGGCGCATTCAAGAGGGTACATGCAGAAATTGTATTCCACTTGTACCTGTGGCTGCGCTTGACTACGCCCATGCATTGTGTTGATCTATTTATATTTATACCCAAAACTAGTTTACATAAATGTAATGCATTATTGGGAAGAACAAAATTCCTAAGTCCTAATTTATATCAAATGGCCACACTGTTCCAGCAACGCAAGTGAGTGTCGAAAGGGCCTTTTCTGCCCTCAAATTGGTGTTATGTGATCTATGGTGCAACCTAACGGCAGAGTCACTGCAGAAATTATTTTTGTTAAACTGAATTAGTAAAGCATTGAACGTTTCCTGAATAGACATTGAAAAAAGAAAAATTAAATAATAATTATTTTTAATTTTGAATTATCGAAATATTTTTTTTCCAGAATTTTTTTAATTAAAAATATGGATATAGAGATTCGTCTTGGCTTACTGACTGATTATATATATATACAAATTAATATAAATAATGTTTATTGGATGAGATGTAAAGTATAACTTAAAATTAATTATTATATAGTAAGTATATATAGTAAGCGAATCTATAAAACTCATAAGTCTTGAAATCATAGTGAAAATGCATGGATTATCCTTAAAGGATTATGTCAGCCCTACTCCAAGGCGTGTAGGCCTTTTCTTCGGTGTAAGCTTTATTCCGTTCAACTTTGGCTGGTTTCACCACGGTTCCTTGTAGTAAAAGTAGTAATAGTAGTAGTAGTATTTAATTCGCTTATACTTGGCTTAGCAGATTGGTGTCAGCATAAACTTATATTAACAGTTTTGCTTAAAAATATTGTATTATAAAGAATACCAATATTTTTGATGGGTAGAATATAAATGCGCCTATATATATAAATGTGTGCTCAAACCGCTTAATGTCTGTAATGCGTCAAAGGTGATATGGGTGCCATATTCCTCTGCAAATTTGACGTCTAAAAGAAAGTACATAGATATTGTTCCACAAGTTGCGAGTATATATGATCTGCCACTTTAAAGACCTGAATATAATCGGAGTGCGACTGTAACGTGAACGTAAATACAGGCGGCAGACCTGCTTCCAATTGAATCGCAAATATAGCGTATTGTGCGGCAGATTTAATATTATTTTAGTAATGAATCTCAAGCTTCGCTCTTCATCTTCGTACATGTCACCATTGCTATGCATGGTACAACTACAACGTTGGAACCTTATAAAAAGGAGGTACTAAATCTGTGCAAAAGTATGTAACAGGCATAAGGAGACATCTCCGACCCTATAAAGTATATATATTCTTGATCAGTGTCAAAAGAGATTTCGATTTGGACATGACCGTACCGTCTGTCCATCCGTCTGTCTGTCCGTCCGTATGTATGAACGCGTCGGTCTCAGCAACTATAAGAGCTAGAGACACAAAATTTGGAGTGTAGGTTCGTGTATAGCAGGCGCAGGTCAAGTTTATTTTGGATCCGAGATATTCCCCCCCATTCCCACGCTATTCGATTAAAACAATAGCGCTCTGTACAATATTTTAGTCACTCTTAATCTCTACTGACAAAATTTCAAGTCGATCGGATAATAAATATGGAAGTTATTCATCGCGGGGATAAGAAGCATCACAGCCACCACTTAAAATGCCTCGCTTGCGCTGTTGCTTGTGCTGTCGCTTGTGTATGTGTGTATGCGTAAATGTACGAAGTTGCGATCAGAAATTTTCAACCTGGGTACAGGGAGTTTTGTAGTCGGGTATACTCGACTATAGCATTCTTACTTGTTTTTAATATAATGTTCATTTGACCACTTTCAACCCTCTGTGCTGGGAAAATTTCTCTTTTAATCTAATTGCGGATTCCAGATCGTCTACGTTAATGACGGGTTGTGCACAATTTGTATTTTGACCTGATTGTTTCTATTAATCAAAAAAACTTGGTCAAATTTTATAAAAACAAGAAAGAACGAGTATCTTCGGCATGCCAAAGCTATGTACCCCAGCAGCATTGTTTTTAATGCAAACCTCAATTTTCGTCTGATTCTTCGTATGGGAGCTATGTGGTTCGATAAAGTAAACTCTCACTTAGTTCAGGTATTTTTCATACAAAAATTCATGTGATATAGTGGTCCGATTTTGACTAAATTTGGTCAGATTGTATAAACTCTCCAGAGACTCGGTTTGGGTGAGTTTGGTTAGGAAATCTTTTTAATCAAAAAACTAATCATTCCTATGGCAGCTATAAGCTATACTGGTCCGATCCGGCCGGTTCCGCGATTTGTACTACCTGCAGCAAAATGATATGTGCCAAATTTCATTACGATAGCCTCTACTCAGAGAATAGTTTGCGTAGAAACAGACGGACATCGCAATATCAACTCGGCTATTGATTCTGATTCAGAAGATATATACATTGTTGGGTCGAAAACTATGGAGAGAGACCTTCAGTCCATTACACATTTCGTGACAATTAATTGTAAAAAAAATGTAATACCGTCTGCTAGGGTATAATAACAAAACTATTTTCCCTCCCGTGCCTTATGATTTTTTGTATAGGGTATGAAAAACTTAAAAGCCGGTTTAACAAAAACCTTCGCTCACACATTTTACCTTAAGCCTATTTAGACCTTTCAGGTGTCATACAACATTCTTCCGCCCGTTGGGTTTGTTTTTTATAATCCCGGGGCCATTGGTCACAATCTTCACTGATTTTTCTTGGCTGGGCAGAAAAACTGAAAGCTTTCCCGCTCCACACGTATTCCAGTATTGGCCCATTGTGTTACTACTGATATTTTCCCTCTGAGCCACGTTAGCCATGTGGTATTAATGAACTTGAGGATGTTGTTCATTGCTACTTTGGATAATTACAATAAATATTCAATCTTTATCGTCCTAGGTGATTGAGCCGTCTCCTACTGAGTGCGGGACAGTGATAGTGCAAGTGTTCTACTTCTTATTCTACGTTGTTACAGCTTCTGCATTAGTCATACCACTCTACTCATTCTGCCGTCGTGTGTTCCTATCAGACAGAGACCTCTAAGAGCCCCTAATAAATTTGAGATGTGGAATCTCTTATTTTTTATTAACGCAGATGTACTCTTCAAACTAAGTTGTGCAATTCTCTAAGTGTGAGAGCTGAGTTACTTGCTAATCCAATGAACAGTAGATCCAGCGGCAGTAATTAAAGCTTATGTTCAGAGTTTTGGTTGGTGTGGTAGGTAAAGCTCCGCTCATGCAGATTTCTGCACTTCTTTGAACCTTGTGGACAGTTCTGAGGTTCGATGGTAACCCCAGGGCAGGCCACCAGACCAGTATTCCGTAGAGTAGGATGGACTGAATGACTGCTGTATACAGCCAGTGACCTTTTCATTGGGAGAAACCCTATCTAGAGCCTACGTCTCTCTGACAAGCAAAAAATTTGCTTTGCTAACTTTCTGCTTTACGTTTAAAAACTACACCTAGGTATTTAGCATTGAAATTCAGGGTAACAATCTTATTGTTGGTTCTTGGGAAGTTTAATCTCGGAGTTTTGTATTTTCTTATGGAGTATAAGCTCAGTTTACTCGGATTCACACCTAACTCGTATGTATTGGTCCATTTACCTAGCGTATTCAGTGCTCGTTGCATTATATCGCACAGTGTCTGTGGAAATTTCCCTTGGGTCAGCATAGCAACATCGTCTGCATAGGCTATAACCCATCCTCTTCCAGGGTAAAGAGCAGTTTGTTTACCGCTATAACCCATAAAAGAGGACGAAGGACACCTTCTTGAGGAGTGCCTCTATTGACATAACTGCTGGCTGAGGAATTCCCTAGACAGGATCTCACTGTCCTGCTTGTCAGCATAAGTGAAATGAGCTCCACCCGGGGGATCGTTAAACCCCAGATCTGTCAGTGTCTATTTTTTAGCTTATGGAAGGTTGTTGTCAAAAGCTGTCTAGGAAGGCAACTAAACTGTATTCTTTAAAACCGTGCAACCCCGAGAGACTAAATAATGTAGAGCTGTCTCAGTGGACGCATGCTGTGTGCGCGATAGTAGGGAGTAGGGAGGGGTTTATGGTGTGCCTTAGAAGAATCTGTCATGGGTCTTCAAGAAAATGGAGGATTGACTTATTCGCCTGAACTCATTTGGTTTGACGTGCAAAGGCTTACCTGCCTTGGGTATAAAAACTTCTTCTTCTTTTTTACTTCTCCATATTATAGGTATATAATTTATCGTAAGACAACCTTCGAAAATAGGGAGCAGCGAAGTCATAATATAGTTTAAGATGTGCTGAAGTTGAACCGGATAAATGCTATCCGGACCCCTTTGATTTCAAGGGTTTAATGGTGTTGATTGCACATGTTATCTTTTGCTCATTCACTATTACGCATACTCGGTTCATGGGGCTTGTGACCCAGGGAAGTTAGTAAAAGGTCGAGGGTTTGTGAAGTGGTGTCTGTCCAGGGTGACGGGGGTGGTATTTTCCTGAGACGTCATGCTTCAGAAATTGACTCAATATTGCTTCAAAAGTTGGCCCATGAGGTCTTTGCCTTTCTTAGTGCCTTTTTATAGCTATTAAGTTCGGCCTTGCATTGTGTCTTGTTGAGTATGGTGTTTTAGACTTAGTTAAAAATTCTCCCGCACCTTATTTTAAGTCTTTTGAGGTTAGTGTTTCACCAAGGTAGACTCATTTATTCTTTGTGGGTTGCATCGTTGCATACTTTTGTCAAGGTATTAACGAGGGAATCCAAGTCAGGTTTAATTGGCGGGTTGGCGCTAGATTTTTCATTATCAATCTCATGTAATGCCCCAGTTAGTCTTTTTGGGGCTACGTATCTTTTACAGGGTTGGACAGTATTCTGAGATGAAAAGTTATATGTGGTGGTGTTTCAAGAAAGAGTGTTCTGATAGAACATTTCTGAATTCAATTCGCTGTGAAATGCAGTCCAACGTAAGGGTGATATCTTTTTTTACTCCCAGTACCCATAAAATTAGTAAAAAGAGGGTACAAAGTCTGTGAAAATGTATGTAACAGGCAGAAGGAGACATCTCCGACTCTATAAAGCACATACATATATTCTTGATCAGTATCAAAGGAGATTTCGATTTGGCCATGTCCGTATGTGTGAACGCATCGATCTCAGCACCTGCTGTTTTTACTTTACTCTTGCAGGTTGTGTGGAAGATGGTGTACTGGGATGTCCTAAGGCCACAGACTTTTTCGCCAGAAATCCATTCCTCTTGAATCAACACAACGTTCACTGCGCCCTGGGTCAGACGCAGCAACAGAGCAGCTGGGGCTGCCCTACTGTGATGCAGATTGATCTGTAGTATCTACATCCAGTTCGGCAGCACCCCTCTCCGTGATGGTGACATCCGCTTCGTCGGCCCTGGTACACTCCTTATCCGTGTACATGCGGCCAAGTTTGGAAACGTTATCCGAACCTGAGGGGATGTATCCCTGTAGACTGCCTTGTAAGGCTGCTTTGTCGGTCTCCATCTTCTCAGCCTCGCTGGGTGGGTCCACCGACTCTACTTCCACGCAGCTGGCCAGTTTGCCTGCGCTCCAGTGTCAAACTTGAACAGTTTTAAATTAGCTTTGCCGAACCCGTATCTAATAAAGCCGCCCTTGAGGTCAAGGTATTCGGAGCTTCTTTTGTTGATCTGCATGGATGTCCGTTAGTTCTTCTCAATCTTAAGGATCCTCCAGTCGCTTGTGGCCATACCCGGATTGCTAAGCTTGATCATCACGATCATCTCCGCTGGTTCCGACGGTTCGCTCGGTAGCCATGGTCCTTCGCATCCGGGATATTCTTCTCCTAACCTCTCTACAGCAGCTTTGTTGAGCTGAGCAGATCTCCCGTCAGCGCATGCGATAAGCTTAACAGTTCCCTGGAACCATCCCGCATCTTCGCACAAAGATGGTGGACCGTGGTTTTCCCTGCTGCGAGTGTTAACATTTACTATCGTTATCCTGACTGTATCATAAAGCTTGAGTGATTTTCCTCTTCTCGACTGAGAGGTCTTCAATGCTGTAATTAGACATTAGGTTCAAAAAAAAAAAACCCTTTCCCGAATATGATGGCTGTCCTGCTGCTTACTGTTTTTGCGTAGAAAACGTTGTAAATGGTTCAAATTAGCCTGACATCGTGCCGGCCGCCAACCAGGCCGATTAGTGTGGCCAAAATCTGTTTTTTGACGGAAGCGATCGGAAAAGTAATATATTCATCTAATAGCAAATTCCTCAAAGATTAAGGATACAAAAATATTTTGGATTTAGATCAATCTGAAAGTGCAAAGTGAGAAGAATGAATTTGACATTGCCGAAGCCACTCGAGTGATTCGACTTTTTTGAACTGGGTAAATGCATTCTTTCACTTTGCTTCAAGTTCTTGTAGTGGTTGGTTGTTGGGGGTGTTTTTTTTGTGCACATGAATTTGAATTCGGATTCGTGCCGCTTCGTAAGAATGTAAGTATGCATACAAACTCGCTAAAATTCGAGTCTTTTTTTGAATACGGTACCGAAGCGCTACACTTATGTAAGTGTTTGTTGTGATGGTAGTTGTCACTTAGCAACTACCATGGCTTGGTCCAACCATTTTTTTTATCCTCAAATCACGCTTAGAGTTTTATTCACGCCGCCAAGTACTTTGCCTATATCGTGTCAAACCCGTCGAGGTCTACTGTACCACAGACTACTGCTAGACATTGCACTATCCAGTAATGGCATATAGACTTCGTTTAAAAACAGCGTCTATTACCCACCACGCTTATGGAGGGTTCATTCCGACAATTTTTGCCAGCCATATTAAATACAAAATCCAAGAAATATATGGGTAACTGTACCAACGCTAGTTGAAAATATAAAATCATTATCGAAAACTTATAGGGCAGAATCTATGTTGAATTTATTAAGATAAACTCCCTAACAAATAACAGAACATAGTTCAACCAAGCATATATCCAAAAAAATTTGTGATTGTGATTTAAAAAATTAATAATAACTAGCAGTTAATATCCCGGCCTTATCCGGGGAAATATTTAGATGAAAATGCATTTTTTTTTCTTGAATTTGACTACATTTTTCAACCGTAAGAAATACAACTTAATAGTTGAGCCACGTGACTAATGTTTTCAGTGTAGAGCTATGAAAATGTCTTTGAAAAAAAAAAACATCAAAAAAATGTCCCACTCATTTGTCCTTGACTTCCATTTCCCGCCCGTGGCGACACGGAGTAGATTATTCAACAATAATACTAAGAATCCAAATTAAAATTTTCCAATAGTTTTCCGCCCGTTGTATTGCCCGCAAAGTACCGAGGTTTTTGTATTTATATTTGGAAATTAGTATAAAGCCACGTGTATTTTTCAAAACCGGTAGCACATGTGACGAATTATTTTATGTGAGGTGCTTTGAAAATTAGTTTCAAAATGATTGAATGATAATTAGAAGTTTGAAAATGAGTTTGAAGTCAATTGGACGATAATCAAAAAAATTTCATAGAACAGTTTTCCGCGTATTTTCAGACCTTAGGGATAGATTTTCCAAAATCTTTGGACACAGCGCCTATTATGTGTTTGGGTAGAACCATGAAAATGAGTTTGAGGCCAATCACATGAAAATTAAAAATGTCGAATGCCAGAGTTTTCCACAAATTTTCCGAGCATAGGGCTGAATCGTGTCGGATTATTTTATGTAAAGAGCTTTGAAAATGAGTTTGAAGTCAATTGGACGATAATCAAAAAAGTTTCATACAACAGTTTTCCACGAATTTTCCGACTTTGTTGGTAGATTTTCCAAAATCTTTGACCATTGCGCCTATTATTTTTTCCCATAGAACCTTAAAAATGAGTTTGAAGACAATCGCATGAAAACTAAAAATGTCGAATGCCAGACTTTTCCACCGATTTTCCGACCATGTGGTCGAATTTCCCAAAATCGCTGATACACGTGTCAAATTATTTAATGTGAAGAGCTTTGAAAATGAGTTTGAAGCCAATCGGACGATAATCAAAAAAGTTTCATACAACAGTTTTCCACGAATTTTCCGACTTCGGGGGTAGATTTTCCAAAATCTTTGAACACCGCGCCTATTATTTTTGCACATAGAACCTTAAAAAACTAAAAATGTCGAATGCCAGAGTTTTCCACCGATTTTCCGACCATGTGGTCGAATTTCCCAAAATCGCTGATACACGTGTCGAATTATTTTACGTGAAGAGCTTTGAAAATGAATTTGAAGGTGATCGGACTAAAATTAGACTTTCGCCCATACAACCTGGAGACCCCCATTTTCCACCCGTGGGGGTGGATTTTCCAAAATCGATGAAATATGTGTCAAATTAATTTTTGTGTAGATCTCTGAAAATGAGTTTGAAGCTGATTGGATGGTAAACAAGAAAGTTTCATACAAAAGTTTTCCGCGTTTTTCCACGCTTGTGGGTGGAATTTTCCAAAATCCCGTCTTAGTGTGCACTCGGCAATCAGTCAGTCAGTCAGCACGAACTCTTTTTTATATATAGATAATGAGATACAAGTAAGTAATAATAATGAGATACAAGTAAGTAACAAGTAAGAACGTACCAGTCGGACGTATCCGATAGCAGAATACTCGATTTCAAATCCGGTTATTTGTGGGGTGGGAAAGTCGTATTTCAAATTTGGTGTATAACTAAACAGGAGATTGAGAGATTCATTTTGTTCATTTGCGTGGGAGTGGTTGGGAGTACCATATTATTTTTTTCAAATCTGTCAAGCGACTCAACTCTGTGCTTAATCCAGGTCCGGACCCGGTGGTCACTGCACTCGCTGCAGCTTGTATGCGTGCGTGCGTGTGTAAGTGGACATGGTATATAATTACTTTTTTTCTTAGAATGAAATGAAATTAAAATTTATTTTTACTACTAACGTTTTCTGGATTACTTATAGTCTATAACCGCCTCTGACCCACTGTGGAAATTTCATTTAAATAAAAATATGAAACAAGCAGGGCAAGTTTATAGAAAATCTATATAATCTATAGATTTTAAGAATATTTGATGACATTTTCATAGTGGAAGCAGCTATACCTTGACACAAATAAAATTTTCTCGCAAATAATGTCACGTCCACACGGTTTTGTATTCTGTAAAAACCATTAATTTTTAATATTAAGAAATTAAAATCTTTTCAGTCAGTAAAATAACTTCGACAAATGATACGAATGAAGACATTGCCGGAGTTCTGGACGACCTAAATCAATCCGAAGAAATTGAAGTCGACAATACATCTCAAACTATTAAATTTGAAGAAACAAACAAAAAACAAATCAAAGAAACAAACCTACCTATAAATGTTAAAAATAATATAAACTTATCCAAAAAAGATAGAGATAAATTTGATTCTGACTACGAAGATAATATAACAATAAAAATGCCACAAAAATTAAGTGATACTTCCGTTATCATCACCGATACCAATAATGAGCAGGTAAGTTTAATCTTAGACCGCGAGTTTGGTACGCCAGAGTTGTATTTAAAAAAATTCAAATAATTTTATGTTTGAAAGGTGACTTTCTATTAATTAGTAATAATCAAGAAATATAACTTGTGCATATTGAATCTGATATTACATGGACAGAGATTTTTTTAAAACTCTGCCATCTCAGACTACAAAATTTTGTAAATATAATTGTATTATTTATCGCCGTGATCAAGCGACTCGCCGAGATTGTGGCGTATAATTATTGCCACAACACTTGTGTATATTCCAATAAACAACAAACAACAAACAGTACAACAAACTGCAGCCCAAGCACCGTTCGTAAAGCTGTATTGCCTCTAATATTTTGTTTGTGTCCTTTGACGCTTTCCCAACTTCTGTACCAATTCGCGCTCTCAACACTTTACCAATTCTCTCGCGCTAAGATTGTGTTGTTGGTGGTCGCGGCTTCACTTTATTTTTATTCCGTTGCGCTGATTTCGGTCGTCGAAGCCGTTGTTCAATATTTGATTGTTGTAAATACAAATCAGCATCATTATATATAACTCTAGTTTTTTCATAATTATATTTTGATGTTGATGTACTAACGAGCAGTACATCCAATTGGCTCGCCAACAAGTATGGGCTTGTTAACGCGCAGACCCAGGCAAAATGCAACCCACCTACCGCGTAACCGACTGAGGGGCGTATCAAAAAGGTACTAAATATAATTTGCACAGATACCGTAAGAGTAAAGTTCTAAGTGTAGATATAGAAGTAGCATTACTTACTAGATGCAAAGGTGTTTTTGTTGCGAGGGGTTATGCGTATCATTGGGCTCCAGCTTCCCTGCAATTTGGAGCACTTTGAGACAGTGTAAACAAAAGTTGAGTGCTACATATCAGATATTATACTGCCAGGTACACCGAACGCATAGAATCCTGCTCATTGCATTGTCCAGGGCAGAAATTAGCAATATTATAATATAGCGCGATAGACGCGAACTTGCACAACACCAAAAAACAATTTGGTGAGCGATTGATTGCATTTATACATTTTGTATGAAATAGCAGACTGCAACTACATGTGATCCCATATTATCCGATCAGTGCAGTGTGTGTGAACGCCAAAACTGCAGCACAGGGTTACCATATCATTCAATTCGAGATTTAAAGCACAAGCCGAACTATTAGCAAGGAAACAAACCAAACGGTATTTAGTGCAGCGCCATCTAGCAGTCAAAATGTCGGCAACTTCAACACCAACGAACTAGCCGTTACTTCAGGAAAAGCGTAGGCGTATGGATCTGTTACGAGATCACACTATTGGCGACCTACTCCTAATAATCCACCAAATGGGCAGCAAGTTTGATGACAAGCTCGCGGCGATAAGCGAAAACCTAGCCTTAAAAGCCGTTATTAGGGATCTCAAAAAACAACTGGAGGCGTTTCAGAAAAGATTGAAGCTCTTCAGGACGAAAATATTGTCTTGATGGCGAAAGTAGTAAATCTGAAAAGTGAGAGGAGCCTAGACAGAAAGGAACTGAGAATAGCAGAGCAGAGCCGAAGCAAAAATCTGACTGAGACATTCGTTGAAAATAACTCTTCGCAATTTGAAGCATATTTTCCCAAGCATACTTTATACTAGATGCCAGCACGAAGAAGATTCTCAAGAGGACGTGCAAGTGGAGGGGTTTAGTAAGACCATGAGCCCGGGAATAAATTGGCATACACAGTGAAGCGTCACCTCAATTTAACTGTAGTTGGGCCAAATTTGGCTGATTATACTACCCATATACCTGAATTGTAACAATTGGAAACACGATTACGAGGATGAGGCTCCTTGTCAACAACGTCGTGTTGTGCGCCGATGGGTTAACATCAAATAGACACATAAATGATTCACTCTATGGCATCCACATTCAGCAACACTCGGAGAGCATGCGACAAAACAATGGACGTAAATGGCTTAAAACTAATAGAGCTGTGCAAAAAAAAAAAAACAACCATTTTAAATAGCAGAACAAAGGGTGACCGAGAAGACAACTTCATGATTGTGCGGGGGCAAGCGTGTTCTACCATAGACTACTGTGCAGCTAGAGGACTATGGCACGAGATAGTCAAAGATGTTTGCATCCGAGAGGAAATATTTTCTGACCATATGCCCCTATGCGTGGAAATATCTACAACGTGTAACTCGGCTCAATTACAGGTTTGAAGAGAAAGATGGAGAAGGATTCTCGAATTTCTGACCGGAACTGTAAAACTAATTTGGCTGATTAATTCAGAAGAATCAATTTCGTCATTTATAAGTTAGTGTAAGAAGCTGAAGGCCACAGACGCCAATTGCTCATATAAAAACTAACCTAGCCTATAATTTTTATCATTATAAGTTAGCTCTCTATAAATAAATAAATTTCCTTAGGAACTGTACAGTTACAGTTTCAGTGAGATGCTAAAAGGTTTTATAACATCTTTTCAATTGGTTTCGCCTTATCCTTATCAGCACGGGTTTGTGAAATGTAGACCTCTCTAATGTTGGCAGGACCAACGAGGAAAACAAAAACCCGCCACGGCACATAACAATACGCTTCTAATCCGCTAACGGCTGCCACAAGAAAATTTCTCCCCATTTCGCATCTCCCTCGAAAGTGGAGTTCCGCTAACTTAACAGAAAGTTAGCAAAATTCTGCAAAAAAAAAAATGTTCCCAATTTCCATTTTTAAACAATTATATTCTTAACGGTAAGCCGCATGTTTGAACTAAGTCGGAAATGAGTCGGTTGATGATTTGGGTATCCTTTTAGATTCCAAGCTTAAGTTTAACAAGCATACCTCTTCGATCGCGTTGGTCTAAAGAATTTAACGATCCCCACATTACTAAAACTCGTCTCTACTTCTCTTGTTCGACCTATTCTTGAATATGGGTCTTGTATTTGGTGTCCCCAATACAAGTTTCATCGGAATAGAATCAGTACAAAAACAATTTTTACGCACTCTGAGGTCGTAACTGGAATCCTTATACTCGATTGCCTTCTTATCATAGTAGACTTTTACTAATAAATCTTAATTTTCTTACAGTGCGAAATTGATTCTTCTGAAATTATCAGCCAGCTTAGTTTTGCGGTTCCCATCAGAAATTCTAGAAACTTTCTTCCTCTTTGTCTTCAAGCTTGTAATACTAACTATGCTATCCACAACCCTTTTCGTATTCTTTATTTTAGCTATAACAATCTTTATCATTTAGTATGTAATGTTACTTCTGTTTCCATACTCAACTTTACTTTTATGTTATCTGCGTAATCTATAGTTACTTTTTGTCTATTGTTTAATTTATGTAGAACTTTTATTTAGTTTGAATCTATTCATTTGTTCCGTGATCTTCGGGAGGTGGGTTTCATTTTGCCTGGGTCCGCGCGTTATCAAGCCCGTGCTTGGTGTCGTTTTTGCCACTTGAATGTACTGCCCGTTTTAGTACATCAACGTCCGAAAGATAACTTTGTTCGAGTCGAAGATAACACCGACAGACTATGACCACGTCTATCAGGTAGTGTAGAAAGCTTATCATAATAAGAACTGTTTGAGAGTATAAAAAAGAAAGAAAAGAGAAAAATCGACCTCCGATTTCACTTCCTTCTTCTGGTGGTAGTTCTTATCCACCTCTTGTAGTCTCTGATAGTTCAAAAAACTAACATCCTCCCTCTCACTGGGCTATCATAATGTAAGAGGTCTTTTTAGTAAACTTAGTAATCTTTACCTAAATAGCCCAACTTTTCCTCTGCAATGTCGTTGCCTTTTCTGAAACATGGTTTGACCCGACATCCTTAATTCTGAAATCCTGTCTAACAAAGATCGCACTCCTCGTCGTAGTGGTGGTGTTCTAATTGCTGTTCACGCTGATTTATCTTTAGAGATGGTAATAACCGATAGTTCTGTAGATATTAAATTTGTTGCTGTTAAATTAAAAATTTGTGGTGTTTGATTTTTTACTACTTGTTCGTCCTTCACCTTCAGATTGCTCTTTACATTCTTCGCATTCTTCTGCTATACATTCTGTATCCTACATTTTCTGATCGTATTTTCTTTGTAGTCCTTGGTGATTTTACCGGGTTGTCGTCAAGACGCTTTGGATGAATCCAAAATATTGGATATTATCACCCGCCTAGTCTCAAGGTTTATCATCGCTGGCGACTTTAATGCAAGGCATCGCTTGTTGGGGCTCTAAATGTTCATGCCAGATGGGTAGAAAAATAGCCGACCTTTCACTTTCCCATAACTGGAATATTTGCGCGACAGGAGCCCCAACATATTTTTCATACGGCACTCGCGGTTCGCCCAGTAATCTTGACTTTGCCATCTACAAAGGAATCCCCGATAACATTTTATTATTGGAGAGTCGTATCGACCTCAGCTCGGATCACCTACCATTGATCCTATTTCTGGAACGTGGTGCTGTCTTTCGTCGTAATAGGATTATGCTTCTCCCTAGGAAAGCAAACACGTTGCTTTTTCAGCGCAAGCATGCGCAAGTTTTGGAGTCTGACAGAACCTTAAATTCCCCTGTGGATAATTGATAGCTGTATTGACCACTTGAATTAGTCTATAACATCTGTGTGATCTGATTTTCATATACTAGACTCTGGAAACAACAATTTCCTCATCCGCAACTTTCCACTCTCGGGCGAGGCTCTGGCCCTACTTGTGGAGAAAAGAAGAGTCTACAGAAGATGGCTCAGGAATGGTAATTTTGATGATAACATAACCTGGAAGAGGATCCGACTCGTCTTGCAAGATAGAAACGTCACTTTATCAATCTTTTGGCTGATATTGATGTGCGAAAGCCTTCCGAATTCAACGTTTGGAACTTGACAAAGAGTATCAAACGGCAAGTAATTCCTAATTATCCTATCCAAAACGGGCATGGCTAGTGCAAGTTTCTTCGGTCATGAACTTGAGGAAAGATTCGCCCATTTTACACTTTCATCAGACATTGAAGCGCAAGAAGTAACAAGTTTGGCAGCTGAGGCTATTACCATTCCCAGTTTTATCTCTTTCTCTGCAAGTCTTGGAACATCAAGCTGTCTCTTTGCAAGTTGGTTTAAGTCAACTTTACCAAGAGAAGAAGAAGGAGTCCACCAGTCTTTCTAAACGGGGTCCGCCTTCCAATCATCATTGGTCGGGAACCCCCCTCTTTTGCGTAGAAGGCTACCTACCTAGGAGACGCTAGTCATGTAATTATAATGCTTACGAGAGGATTATGTCTTTTATTTCAGATGTTCGCCTTTAATTAAATTAATGCCATAAAAAAAAAACAAAGTGATTATGATTTTTAATTTTTGTTGAACTACCTAGATTTCTAGTCTAGACTCCAGCGTTCGGCGCAGCACGAATTTATTGACAATTTATTTGGGACTAGCAAGTAATACCCCGGCCTTTCCCAGCGAAAGGAAAGTGCATTATTTTGAATTTGACTACTTTTGTCAACCGTCAGAAATACACAAAATACACTTACCGCATTTTTCCCTCCCGTGAGAGGTTGGAAACTAAATAGTTGAACAACGGGACTAATGTTTTTTGTGTAGGGCTATGAAAATATCTTTGAAGCTAACTAAACAAATAACCGCACTCATTTGTCCATGACTTCCAATTTCCACCCGTGGAGAAGCGGAGTAGATTTTCTAAAATCATTTGGCATTTAAAGCCAATTCCAAGAATAAGACCAGTAATCCAGACTAAAGCTTTCGAACTATTTTCCACCCGCTGTATTGCTCTCAAAGTACCTTGGCTTTTGTATTTGTATGTGGAAATTAGTATGAAGCCATTTACATGAAAAACGAAAATGCTGTATTCCAATCTTCATCCCTTTTCCGACCGTGGCCGTGCATTTTTCACAACCGGTAGGACATACAATACAATAGTTTCCAAATAATTGAATGATAAACATAATAGTTTTAAAATGAGTTTGAATTCAATCGAACGAAAATCAAAAAAGTTACAACAATTTTCCTCGAATTTTCTGACCTTGGGGAAAATTTTCCAAAATCTGACTGTTTGTCTAGATCCTTTGTAAGGAAGTATCTCAGGCTGGGGTATAACTCAGTCTGGCCAAGGCCACTTACAACAAAATTTATAGTAGTGCTGGGACTGACTGACGTTAGAAATCGTGGACCCTAGTAAAGGTGACAATTAGGGTCGCTAATGTTATAACTAGTAGGAAGAAAAAGCCCAGGCTACGCAAATATGTCTGCTACACGACTCTGTCGGTATGCTCGGTGAAGGCTTAAAGCAACAGCCAACACTGACAGCATAAACACAACAGACCCTCGACCTGTCTCAACAACACGCTCGGTAGTGCTTAGTACAGCCAACACTGACCGTGTACACTCTGCTAACTCTGAGTAACCTGCCCTGATGACGCACTCGATGTAGGCTTGAAAACAGCCAACACTGACAGCACAACCTAGCCCTGACGACGCGCTCGGTGGAGGCTTAAAAACAGCCAACACTGCTAACACAACCTAACTCTGACGATGCGCTCGGTGGAGGCTTAAAAATAGCCAACACTGACAGCACAAACTGACTCTGACGACGTACTCGATGTAGGCTTGAAAACAGCCAACACTGCTAACACAACCTAACTCTGACGATGCGCTCGGTGGAGGCTTAAAACAGCCAACACTGACAGCACAAATTTGCCCTGATGACGCGCTCGGTGGAGGCTTAAAAACAGCCAACACTGACAGCACAAACTGACTCTGACGACGCACTCGATGTAGGCTTGAAAACAGCCAACACTGCTAACACAACCTAACTCTGACAATGCGCTCGGTGGAGGCTTAAAACAGCCAACACTGACAGCACGAACTTGCTCTGATGACGCGCTCGGTGGAGGCTTAAAAACAGCCAACACTGACAACACAATCTATCACTGACGACGCACGTGGTGTAGGCTTGAAAACAGCCAACATTGTCACTAAAGAAATGATAAGCGGGTTAACTTCGCTTTTATCCTGAATAGATGCTATTTATTCACTTTAGTTAACTTAGGTGGTAACTGTACAAAATTTGCCTATGCCGCACTTCGCTGTTTCCCTAGCTTCTACGCAAAATAATGCCGTTGGCTCGCTTACCGTTTTCGCTGGTGGTGTGTGTGTATGTGTTGGTGTGATCGCGTAGATGCGTTTACTCCGCGGCTTAAGTTTTATCGCGTTGTTTGCGCGCACACGTCGTTTGCAATTAAGCTCCCGTCGATGACTAATTTTGTCATTTCGATCATTGCCCTGACCTGCGTAATTCGGCAATTCGCTGCTTATCCGCTGCTGCATTTGTGCACGCGCTCACTCACTCTCTCGGCTTTCTTGTGGTCACGTAGGCCGCGAGCTTTTGCTCATTTCGATCATTGCTCTGACCTGCGTAATTCGGCAATTCGCTGTTTATCCGCTGCTGCATTTGTGCACGCGTTCACTCACTCTCTCGGCTTTTACCGCTAATCCTTGCCTATTCCTTTTGTGGTCACGTAGGCCGCGAGCGTTTGCTATTGCTTATTTGTCAGTGATGCTCACTGCTATCAGAGATGCCCTGTTTCTGTTAGTGATGCTCGCTGCTATCAGAGATGCCCTGTTTCTGTTAGTGATGCTCGCTGCTATCAGAGATGCCCGGTTTCTGCTAGTGATGCTCGTTGCTATCAGTTAATAATAATACCTGGCGTTTGTTGTCTTCCCTTCATGGGGTATAATATATAATGTTCGCTCTCCTTGAGCCTTATAACCAACTTAAATCTAACAAATATATACAAAATAATATTGTGGCGTCATATGGGGCGTCACACCCCCCCCTTACTTCACCGGACGAAGTGCGACCGTTATATTGCCACGGGGTGTAATTTTTACGCGGAATTCTTTCCCGGCTGTTGTCTCCAAAATCCTTACTCCCCGTCCGACGCTGTTGGCGAGCCGTCGCTCTAACTTGCGGATGAGCTCTTCCGGCGGGAGACGGTCCGCAGTGCGCACTTTCCAGTGCTCGGGTGCGACAACCCAGGCTCCTACCGTCTCCCCTACCTCTCGTACCAATGCCAGGACGGCTGTGGAGATCACTAGGCTTGCTGCGGCAGCGCCGTGGGCCTGTAGTCGGGCTCTGGCTGCGGCGGAGGTACTCGGCTGCAGGTCTAGCGGGGTCTGTATCCTGGTGCGAGGTGCCGGCTCGCCCTCGTCCGAGCTGACGTCCGAGTGTTGGGGTTCGGGAGCGGGACGTTTGAGTGAGGTGTGCTCATGGGTGTGGTGGCTCACGGGGGTCTCCTCCGAGGTTACCTCAATCGGTGTGCCTACCGATTCCAGCTCCGTCGCCAACTCCCGCTGGGAGGTACACCCGTACAGCGCGTCATAACTGGGTGGCGGCGACTCCGACATGTCCCACGATGCATACGGTGGCGGCGGGTCATCGTCAATAAAATGCCCCGGGCTGCTGGGCACGACTTCAAATTCGTCGCTGCTGCTGTCACTCGGGATTTCGATCACCTCCGTACGGTTGTTGCCCATGATCTCCCGCATGGCTTCCTCTACCGTGATCGCGGTGTCGAGGACCGGAGCCGCGAAACCAGCGGAGCCCTCTAGAGGTTCGGGCGATCGGTGCGGTCGCAGGGGGCTCACCGTGCGGTGTACCAGCCGCGGGAACCTTCTTCGCGGGTGCGGTGGGCTCACCTCCGGACCCTGCAGTGCAGCTAGGGTGGTTGGGCTGAGGTGTCCCCATCCTGGTGGGCTCCGTCCAGCCGCCTCCAAGCCCAAGTCCAGGATGTCTGGGAGCGACTCTGGGATGGCGAGAGGTGGGGACCCTGACGGCGACTGCGCTATGGCGACCAATAATGTGTCCCGGGTGGTTGTGACCGCCCTCCTCGTTGTCCGTGGATCGTTTCGTGGCATGACTATGAGTGTAAATGTTATAATTTTGGTTATGATGACCCTACCTAACCTGATTCTGATGTGCGGCTTACAATGATATATACGTAAATCTTAAGCTATAATGGGTTAGTTTCTTTAGATACCAACTATTACTCCTCGTTGTCTTCGATCATCGCTGAGTCATCCTCGCTGTCCTTCGTGTAAAACGCCTGCAGGTCGGCTATACCAGCCGTTCGTCGTTTTCGGTTCTCTGGATCTTGTAGGCGGACGATATTTGGAGATGTAAATTGCATCACCTTGTATGGCCCTTGATAGCGTGGGGCTAACTTAGCTGCGATGCCGTCCGTGGCCTTTGATGGTGGGTACGTACTAATACCAAGTCCCCGATTCTCGGCCTCCACTCTCGTCGTCGTAAGTTGTAGTGGCGGCTTTGGTCCTCTGCTGCCCGTTGTGCGTTCTCAGTGACAACTTTAAAGATATCTCGCAGCTGTTGTGCTTTGGCGTTTGGTGTGACTGGTTCCTTCCCAAGTTCACCGGTGACTTCTTCGTAGAGTGCTCCGGGTAGGCGAGGTTCCCTTCCTTGTATCAAAAACATTGGACTGAACTGAGTCGTATCCGAAATGCTGCTGTTGATGGCCAAGGATATTTCGGGAAGAAGCTCATCCCACATGTTGTGTCTGCCATCCAGATATTGGGCAATCATCGTCTTGATCGATCGATTTGCGCGTTCGGTAGGATTCTGTTGCGGTGTGTAGGGTGCGGTGTATTGGATTGCCGTCCCAGCTTGCTTGCAGAAGTTTTTAAAAGCGCGTCTGGTAAATTGGGTCCCATTATCGCAGATGAACGTTCGAGGTACTCCAAATCGAGCTAGTATTCTCTCTCGAAATGATCGTTCGAGGTGTGCGGTGGTCGCTCTTCGTAGAGGTACTAGTTCTACCCATTTGCTGAATAGATCGAAGAATACCAAAAGGACCGTGTTGCCTCGTTTAGATCGGGGCAGCGGGACTACAAAGTCGGCGCAGAGGACGTCGAACGGTTCTTGCACTTGACGTGTGCACATCCTACCAGGTGGTTTGAGCTGGCTCACCTTGTGTTTCTGACAACTGCTGCACTGACGGACGTACTTGCTCACGTCGCGGAAGAGGCCCGGCCAATAGTATCGTTGAGCTACTCGATTCGAAGTTTTTCTCACCCCTAAGTGTCCGGCTGCTTGTTGGTCGTGGCACTCCTTGAGGACCCGTGGACGGTGTTCTTTCGGGACACAGAGCTTCCATGGGATGAAGTCTTCCTTGTATCTGCTGCGTTAACACGGCTCCCAGCCCATAATCGCTGGCGTCAGTTTGCAATGAGAACTTCTCATTAAAATCTGGACATGCCAACACGGGGGCCTCTGTGAGTCGTGTTTGCAGTTCCTCGAAAGCCTGTTGTTGTACCGCTGTCTACTCCCATTTACGACTCTTCTTTAGTAGAGTGGACATGTGTTGGACGATGTTGGCGAAGTTCGGTAAGAAGCGTCTGTACCACGAAGCAATTCCTAAGCAGCGGCGAAGTTCCCTGACGGTGGTCGGTGGTTTAAGTTCTCGGATAGCGGCAATCTTCTCCGGGTCAGTGTGAATTCCAGTCTCGCTTATCACATGGCCTAAGTATACAAGGCTACGTTGGAAAAACTTGCACTTATTCCGGTTGAGTCGAAGGTTAGCTGCTCTAAGTCTGCGAAAGACTTCTCGCAGATTCTCGACATGTTCTTCCAGGGAGCCTCCCACGACGACGATGTCATCTAAGTAGGCGAATGCTTGGGGTTCCATCTCAGGACCAATTACTCCATCTAACGCGCGCTGAAAAGTCGCTGGTGCCGAGTGTAAACCGAACGGCATGGCTTTCCAGTGATATAACCCTCGTCCTGGTACGGTGAACGCTGTATACTCTCTGCTCGCCACTGCCATGAGTATTTGCCAGTATCCGCTCTTAAGATCCAACGTTGAAATATACTTCGCGTTCCGAAGCTTCTCTAGGATGTGGTTTATACGAGGTAAAGGGTAAGCATCCGGGATAGATCGGGCGTTTAACTGCCTGTAGTCGACGCACATTCGGATATCGCCCGTCTTCTTGCCCACGAGTACTATAGGAGCGCTATGGGGGCTGCGTGATGGCTCGATGCGATCATCCCGTAGCAATTCATCCACCTGGTCGTCGATGATTGGTTGCATCGCTGGGTTTTGCGGGTAATATCGATGCTTTATGGGGCGGTCGTCTCTCATAACTATGGTATGTTCTGCGATGGATGAAATGCCCTTGAGTCCC
The DNA here is from genome assembly GCA_037075165.1 of Hirtodrosophila histrioides. Classification (NCBI taxonomy): domain Eukaryota; kingdom Metazoa; phylum Arthropoda; class Insecta; order Diptera; family Drosophilidae; genus Hirtodrosophila; species Hirtodrosophila histrioides. The sequence goes on along the minus strand of JBAMCL010000471.1, from coordinate 639,665 downwards.
TCGAACAGTTGTAGCTCTTCCTCCAGGAATAGTTTTACCGCTGCCTCTTCGGTCTCTGACAGGGGGGATGTGGCGGGGTTGTCTCCCACACTGGCTAACGTCGCATCGATATTTCTCCTGGCTGGCCCTGTGGTTGTTTCCTCTGGGTCTGGTGGTGCCGTCAAGCAGTTGTTACTACCGTGCTGCGTGGCACTGTGTCGACGAAAGGGGTTGGCACGAATGGCTGACGCTACGGTTGGTGGTAAGACTGAGTTGTCTTTGTCGTCGTCGTTGACATGATTACTCATGCTGGAGGTTTCTTCTGTTGACTTCGTGTTTCGTTGTCCATTAGCAGGTGTCGTGGTGTTTACCCGTGGGGTGATGACTGTAGGGGTGCTCCTGGCACCGCATGTTGGTTTCAGACGGAGTTGCGCTTGGCCACACTGTAGGATAGCTCCCACTCCGCAGAGGAAGTCCATCCCCAAGATGACATCATCCAAAATAGTGGGCAGAACCAATATGGGTATGGTCGCCTCTCGGTCCCCAAGGCGAATGTTTCTGTTAATGCGTGGGTGACGTCTCGTCGGGTTCCGTCGGCTAGACTGATGCGGGTGAGGACGGTGCGGCGATTCTGATCCGTGGCTAATTGCTGAGCGATCTTTTCGCTCGCAAAGCTCCGTGTGGCCCCGGTATCGATAGTAGCCACCAGTGGGGTGCCTTCTACTGTAATCCCGGCCACGACTCGGCCCTCCTCGTATCGTAGTGTAGACTTTAGTGGTGGGGACTGGTTTGCGTGTTCTCCGTCCGTTTCCCCGGTGGGCGGGCACGCTGTTCGTTTCCCGAGGCCGACTGTCGACAGCAATCCATAGTGCGTAGTCCCCGGCGACCACAATCCCAGCAGAACAAGATTCTGGGATTGCGACACTCCCTTGCGTAGTGTCCGGGTTGTGCGCAATTCCTGCAGGCTCGTCGTATATCCACCGTTGATTCCTGCTCCAATGCTAATTGACTACTGGGGTCAGTCCTCCTGGGTGCAGGTGCTCCGGTGGGGAATTCGTTCTCGCTCCTTTCCTGTGCCGAGGATAGGCTGGGGTATAATACCTGTTGTGTCGGCGGCTGGGATTGGCGAAAAGGCGTAGATGCTGAAAACCGTACTTGCCCTGTCGAGGTAGCGACCAGTTGTGCATGGCGAGTGACGTATCGATCCCTGACAATCTCATAGTTTACTACTAACTGTGTAAATTGGGTCAACGTCGAGAATTCGTGTCTTCTGGTGAAAAGTTGATACTCTGGCAGTAGGTTTTCATATAACCGCTCCAATTCTTGTGCTTCGGTGTAACCGGCTCGGTGCATCATGAGACGTAGGTCGATCATGAAATCTTTGAACAATTCCTTGGGTTTCTGTCGTCGTATCCGGATTTCATCCTCCAAGCGAGTGAAATATCGCGGTGGTAGGAAGAAATCCAAAAACTCTCTCTTAAATTTGGTCCACGAGGCTCCTGGTCGTTGGGTGACTCGGAACCAATCCTGGGCACGTCCGGTTAGATGTCCGACTACAACCTGTACCATTTGTTCGACGTCGACCTGATACGTGGCGGCCTTCTCCTCCAGATTCTCTATAAAGCGTAGTGGATCTGACTGCCCATCGAAGGAGACCTCCCACTTGCGTAGCCGGTCAGCCAACTGAGCCAGATACGGGTGACTCTCTGAGTGGGATCTGCATGTAGTTCTCCCGCCCTGTATTGCGTTCGGGTCGTATGCTGGAACTTGTAGCTGAGGTTCAGGCATCGTGTTGCCTGGCACCCTTAGTTGTTGTGAAGCTGTCGCTGGCTCCGCCGGAACGCTACGGTGTTCCTGTCTGCTTTCCCCCGACGCTGGTGACACGTTCCGTGAGCGGAGGCCCGTCGCTTTAGGATCCGGTGTCGGTGCATTCCCGTAAAGTGCCTCCAACTCCGCTAGTCGTAAGCCAATTGGTTTCGCTGTGTCTTGCTGACTAGCGAACGTGGAGAGGCGACTTCGTAATTCCTCCACTGTACCTCCTACGTCGAGAAAAAACTCCTTGAGAATGTCCTGTAACTCGTTCTTTCGCCGGTAGCTTATCCACTGTAGACCCATGATTCCGACTCTATCGTTGAATATCCTTGATAACTCGGTGATTAAAGTCGATGCGTTCGTCAGCGACTATCCTGTTTTGTCAGTCGGCAACGATGAGCAACACTAGCCTATTCGTGTCTGGCTTTGTGTCCCCTCGTTTGCTCGACAAGGAAAAGACCAAAATTTAAGCAGCCCTATGTTGGCATAAATGCTTGCAGCTAGGTCAGTGTGCGGCTAGTGCAAAGAGGAACGAAAAATACTAAGCTTTTCGACTCCAACGTTGACTACTTTGCTAATGACTGTACTTCTTGCCTTTCTGCCCTATTTTCTCTCTACTCAGTTATATATTTTGACGGATGGGGTTTTAAGCCATGAAAGATGTTAGTTTCTACTACTAAAATTTGCCAATAAGCAGTCCCTGCTCGGGCGCCATTTGTAAGGAAGTATCTCAGGCTGGGGTATAACTCAGTCTGGCCAAGGCCACTTACAACAAAATTTATAGTAGTGCTGGGACTGACTGACGTTAGAAATCGTGGACCCTAGTAAAGGTGACAATTAGGGTCGCTAATGTTATAACTAGTAGGAAGAAAAAGCCCAGGCTACGTAAATATGCCTGCTACACGACTCTGTCGGTATGCTCGGTGAAGGCTTAAAGCAACAGCCAACACTGACAGCATAAACACAACAGACCCTCGACCTGTCTCAACAACACGCTCGGTAGTGCTTAGTACAGCCAACACTGACCGTGTACACTCTGCTAACTCTGAATAACCTGCCCCGATGACGCACTCGATGTAGGCTTGAAAACAGCCAACACTGACAGCACAACCTAGCCCTGACGACGCGCTCGGTGGAGGCTTAAAAACAGCCAACACTGCTAACACAACCTAACTCTGACGATGCGCTCGGTGGAGTCTTAAAACAGCCAACACTGACAGCACGAACTTGCCCTGATGACGCGCTCGGTGGAGGCTTAAAAACAGCCAACACTGACAACACAAACTATCACTGACGCACGTGGTGTAGGCTTGAAAACAGCCAACATTGTCACTAAAGAAATGATAAGCGGGTTTACTTCGCTTTTATCCTGAATAGATGCTATTTATTCACTTTAGTTAACTTAGGTGGTAACTGTACAAAATTTGCCTATGCCGCACTTCGCTGTTTCCCTAGCTTCTACGCAAAATAATGCCGTTGGCTCGCTTACCGTTTTCGCTGGTCTTCTTGTAGTGTGTGTGTATGTGTTGGTGTGATCGCGTAGATGCGTTTATTCCGCGGCTTAAGTTTTATCGCGTTGTTTGCGCGCACACGTCGTTTGCAATTAAGCTCCCGTCGATGACTAATTTTGCTCATTTCGATCATTGCTCTGACCTGCGTAATTCGGCAATTCGCTGTTTATCCGCTGCTGCATTTGTGCACGCGTTCACTCACTCTCTCGGCTTTTACCGCTAATCCTTGCCTATTCCTTTTGTGGTCACGTAGGCCGCGAGCGTTTGCTATTGCTTATTTGTCAGAGATGCTCACTGCTATCAGAGATGCCCTGTTTCTGCTAGTGATGCTCGTTGCTATCAGTTAATAATAATACCTGGCGTTTGTTGTCTTCCCTTCATGGGGTATAATATATAATGTTCGCTCTCCTTGAGCCTTATAACTAACTTAAATCTAACAAATATATACAAAATAATATTGTGGCGTCATATGGGGCGTCACACCTTGAAAATGAAGAAAATGTGAAGAGCTTTAAACATGAGTTTGAAGCCAATCGGACGATAATCAAAAAAGTTTCATACAACAGTTTTCGGAAGCCAATTGCATGAAAATAAGAAATGTCGAGTCCCAGAGTTTTCCACAAATTTTCCGACCATATTGAAGAATTTCCCACATTCAGTGATACACGTGTCGAATTATTTAATGTGTACAGCTTTGAAAATGAGTTTGAAGCCGGACCATAATAGAAGAGTTTCCTACAGCAGTTTTCCAAGAATTTTCCGACCTTGGAGGGAGATTTTCGAAAATCTTTAGCCACCGTGACTATAATGTGTTTCTGTAGAATGTTTAAAATGAAGCCAATCGCATGAAAAAAAAAGGGTCGAATGCCTGAGGTATCCACCAATTTTCCGACTATAGGTCTAAATTTCCCAAAATCGCCTTTGCACGTGTCAAATTATTTTAGGCGAAGAGCTTTGAAAATGTGTTTGAAGGTGATCGGATTAAAATTAGACTTTCGACCATACAACCTTAAGACCCCCATTTTCCATCCATTGGGGTGGCTTGACCATAATCGGTGAAGTAGAAGAATGTATTTGAAGGTGATCGAATTAAAATTAGACTTTCGACCATACAACCTTAAGACCCCATTTTCCACCCATTGGGGTGGCTTTTCCATAATCGGTGAAGTAGGTGTCAAATGACTTTTTTTTGTAGATCTTTGAAAATGAGCTTGTGAGTTTGAGGAGCCGTATTGGCTCCCCACAACAATTACAAAAAACATGCGTAAAAACCCATTTTGGTACGCCACTGCTTCGCGGCGAATTCACTCTCACGGTCGCTCTCGCGTTCGCTCTTGCATTCGCTCTCGATCTAACACACGTAGCCAGCAAATGCTACGTGTCGCACATAGAGCGGCCACCAGGATAAACGCCGTTAGTGCTGATCGCGCGTCATTGGAGATGAGCTTTCGTCATTAGTGTGTAAAGAGTGCATTCGTTGTGCAATATGCAGCACTGGCAGCGGGTAATGCGTGGCGTTGGTAGTTTACCGCTGTTGCTAGGCGATCATCAGCCGATTTCGCCGTTCCTTAAAAGCCGTCGTCGGCGCCAAATTTTATTCTAGCAACAACGCTGCTGGTATGCACCGCTTGGCGTGAGTTTGGTAAGTTTGCCGCCGCCGTGGCCCCCGATCTAGCCACCAAGCGGGGCCTGCCGGCAGCGGCAATAAAAGGCGAGATGTGCATGGGAGCTTGGCAGTCAAGTAAGACAGTCAGATAGAAATTACAAAGTGAGCAAGTCAATTGCGTGAAAATAGAATAGAGTGCTAGTACAGCATCGTTAAAAGTGTCGACGTGGGAAACTTACGAAGTAGCAGCATGAAGTACGGCAATATAGTGGGCCGTTAATCAACTACAGCAAGCAAGTGCGGCCATCCAACGGGCCGATCATCGAGAGACAAATCGAGTTAACTGTTCCGACCAGTCAACGGGAAATCCAGCGACGAGCCTCTGCTACGCGGTGTCAAGCAAAGTTCTTGGTTTCACCGGGCTGTCGTCTACGGGCCGTGAATTGTAAGTAGAGTGACAAGTGGAAATCCGGAAAAGGCAGTCATCGGTGCAAACTTGGTTTAAAACTAGAGCGCCGGTGTCACTTCCTTTCCTTTGAAGTACTACAGGGCGACCGAAAGTCAGCCACCAACCAAACCTAGTTAATTTAAGTTAGTTCAAGTCACTTCACGGTCATAAGGAAATAGTAAGCGTATAAATGCATTTCATTTGAATGTTCTTTATTGAATGAATTGAGTTATATTCGAATACATATCTCTAAGTGGCATGGTTGCGCTGTCGGCTATGCCGGCGCAGGCGACACAGGCGCGTCTGTATATTTGCTTATATATTTACTTATATGCTAACATTATGAGCGAGAATGAGTAATATGCTCACATAAGTGTTTTGCATTGGTTGCGCAGTCGGCTAGTGTCAAACATGCCGACGCTGCATTTATGCTGTCTGTTTTGACATGTGCGGTTATTTCTGCATTGTAGTAAAGTGTTACTATGCGCTGCGGGATATTGCAGGAACATCGTGTACTCAATATGTGCGCAGACTACACTAACTTTTCTGCTCCTTATATACATTGCTATAATAAATACCTTAAAAGCTGTAGGTTGCAGTTCAAGCGGGTTCCTAAAAGGTTTTTTAACATCGTTTTTGAGAAGCGTAGGCCACCAATTTACCGATTTACCACCGATTTTTTTTGCCGAATTTTTCAAACGACATAGCTCACAACCTTATCAGTTGGTTTCGCCTTATCCTTATCATATAATTAACACCAATTGCATTTCTGGACCTTTAATAACTGAAAGTTCGCTTCTACGTGATTTTAAGGCTATTAAGCCCGTATTTCACTAGGACCTGATGGAGTACCAGGCTGTGTGCTCAAGTACGGTGCTGAAGGTATTTTTAAGCCATTATTTGTTCTTCTTAAATTGTCCGTGCAGTTGTGCTTTTTCCACAATATTTGGAAACAATCATTTAATATTCCTCTCCATAAAAAAGGAAACAAGTCTGACGTCGAGAACTATAGAAGTATTTTTAAGTTGTCTGATATTCCTAAGATTTTTAAGAAATTAATAACATCTCAACTTCAACGTCCGCATAGATCCATAATTTCACCCTGCCAGCACGGGTTCGTGAAATATATACCACTAACCTATTGGAATTCACTTCTTTTGTCGTTAAGGGATTTCAATCCAAAATCCAAACAGATGTTATTCACACTGATTTCAGTAAGGCTTTTGACTCTGTTAATCGTTCTCTTTTACTTCACAATTATCATCTTCTGGGATTTTCAAATTACTTGTTTCTTTGGATCACCAACTATTTAACTCTTAGAACCCAAAAGGTTTATTTCAAAGGCTTAGATTCCAAGTCTGTTCAAGTTACTTCCGGTGTACCACAAGGGTCTCATCATGGCTCTTTATTATTTACTCTGTTCATAAATGAGCTTCCTTCTGTCACTCTCGGGTGATGATGTATGCCGATGATGTTAAACAATGTCTGTCATCTACTGATTTCTTATCTGGTCAAAGGTTGCAAACTGATCTTGACAGTTTTCAAGCCTGGTGTCAGTAAATTTATTAGATCTTAATTGTGGTAAATGTATCGTAATGTCCTTTTACAGGCGAATGCCCTTTTTTAACAGTTATATTCTTAGCGGTAAGTCGGTTGATGATTTGGGTATCCTTTTAGATCCCAAGCTTAAGTTTGACAAGCATATCTATTCCTCCACTAATCGTGCCTTTGGTGTCCTGGGTTTCATTAAGCGTTGGTCGAAAGAATTTAATGATCCCTACATTACTAAAACTCTTTATACTTCTCTTGTTCGACCTATTCTTGAATATGGGTCTTGTATTTGGTGTCCTCAATACAAGGTTCATTAGGATAGAATAGAATCGGTATAAAAACTATTTCTGCTCTATGCACTTCATTTGGAATACTAACATTCGCTTGCCTTCTTATCATAGACTTACTATGTAGACTTTCACTAAGAAATTTGCCTGCTTTATCTGGTGTATCTTGGTGTAATTTTCTTACACAAACTAATTAAGTGCGAAATTGATTCTTCTGAGTTAATCAGCCAAATTAGTTTGGCAGTTCCGATCAGAAATTCTAGAAACTTGATTCCTCTTTCTCTTCAAGCTTGTAATACTAACTATGCTATCCATAAACCTTTTTGCCAGACAGACTTATTGACTTATTGTATATTATTATACACGACAGTACCAGATGGCTTGATGGTGGCATTATTGCCGTTGGAAGAAAGGCGTGTAACAATTGGAGTTCTGGACACTGCTGACCTCCTTTCTTACCTGAGCTTGTTCCTCCATCTGGTTTTGTGGTAGAATCGGACTTTTGTTTGTTATTTTTATTTTTGTTTTTGTTCTTACATTGTTTTCATTGTTGTTCATCCCCACGTATTACTAAGATTGGGAACGGTCCACCTGGGCAGACGCCCGCAGTACCCGGGTAAGGCAAAAATCGCACAGCTGTTAGCCATGTACCTGAGCTCTCTTTTCACGATTAAGATTAATCAGCCATCCTGTCAATTGCCTTGGTACGACGCAGGTGTGAGATATGGGGCCTTAAATTTGTGTAGCAACATATGAAGGATCTGCAAGACGCCCCGTGGCATTACCTTGGCCGTCGTCAGAATCACCTCATAAGGATACATCGGAGTAGAGTGCTACCAAAGACCATAGAATCACAAAGATGTCCAAAGCCCATACAATGAATGAAACACCGAAACTTTTTCCGAGGCTTTTCTGGTCACTCTTGGCTCAGTGTTTCTTGTTAACGTTCGAATTTTTATTAGAATATTTGAACAAGTGGCGGTGACACCATCCTTTTAATGAAATTAAAAACCACAATTTAAAGACAAATTGATACTCGGTACAAAAATTTGTTTCATGCCATAAAAACATATTTTTCCTACAGTGCCAAGGAAGATTATATTTTCACATGGTGCATTGTGTACTACACAATATCCCGTACGTGTATCATTATATAAAGTACAATAATTTCACATGTAGTACAATGCGCATAATTCCCTAGTGTTATCTACACTAAACAGCAAACTTGGTCCGCGTCTAAAAAAACATACAATTAATCAGACGGCAGGACAATAGTATAAGAAACAATTTAATGGACTCAAACTGAAATTGAATATTGGAACTCGCTGGCTACTTTCAAGATGCCACCGAATCGTAGGGTAAGACCAAGCAACTAAAGCAACTATGAAACAGGTCGAGTGCGTAGATATACATATGCGCGCTAATCTCGCATTGCATTTGGGTTTTGTGTGCAAATTTTTATTAAGATGTGCTGATGCTAAGAGGGAGGTTTTTTTTTTTCATTATTATTTTACGCTTTTAAATTAGTGCGGCGATCTCGTGCTAATTTCGACCCTCGAGATCGGGTGCACGAAAATTAAGCTGCCCATATGCCATATAATTGCACTGCGTTGGACATCTGAATAAATATAATATACTAGCAGCAATTTGACTACTTTCGTCAACCGTAAGAAATACAACTAAATAGTTGAGCCACGTGACTAATGTTTATTGTGTAAATGTCTTTGGAAAAAAAAACAAAAGAATGTCGCACTCAATTGTCCTTGACTTCCATTTCCCGCCCGTGGTGACGCAGAGTAGATTTTCCATAATCATTTGGCACTTGAAGCCAATTTCAAGAATAATACTAAGAATCCAGATTAAAACTTTCCAACTGTTTTCCGCCCGTTGTATTACCTGCAAAGTACCGAGGTTTTTGTATTTATATTTGGAAATTAGTATGAAGCCATGTGCTTTTTTCAAACCCGGTAGCACATGTGACGAATTATTTAATGTGAGGTGCTTTGAAAATTAGTTTGTGAATAATGAAATGATAATTAGAAGTTTGAAAACGAGTTTGAAGTCATTCTGACGGATAATCAAAAATGTTTCATGCAACAGTTTTCCGCGAATTTTCCGACCTTGGGGGTGGATTTCCCAATATCTTTGGACACCACGTCTATTCTGTCTTTGAGTAGAACTTTGAAATTGAGTTTGAAGCCAATCGCATGAAAACTCAAAATGTCGAATGCCAGAGTTTTCCACTGATTTTCCCAAATCGCTCATACACGTGTCGAATTATTTTGCGTGCAGAGCTTTGAAAATGAATTTGAAGGTAATCGGACTAAAATTCGACTTTCGCCCACACAACCTTGAGACCGCCATTTTCCGCCTATGGGCGTAGATTTTCCAAAATCGGTGAAATATGTGTCAAATGAATTTTTCGGTAGATCTTTGAAAATGAGTTTAAAGCTGATTGGATTGTTAACAGAAGAGTTTCATACAACAGTTTTCAGCTATTTTCCACGCTTGTGGGTATAATTTTCCAAAAGCCCTTCTTAGTGTGCACTTCCATCATAGATGGAACCTACTGTGAAAATTTCAGCATCCTAGCTCTTACGGTTTGGTCTGTGCGATGATTGCCAATCAGTCAGTTAGTCAGTCAGCACTAACTCTTTTATATATATAGATTTGGGCCAAATCTCAAATGTTGACAGGGTAAAATTTTGGGAAATTAAAAACTTATAGAATCTAGAAGCAAACACCACACCAGCCTCGCAGCAACATCAAACGGCGGCAAAAGTATGAATGCTGCTTTTCCGCCACAAAATACCCTGTTTCTGAGTTCATAAATAAAAAGTGTATAATTATTTTTATGGGTAGTACTTATTATAATGAGCGCGGAATTCCCTAGTGCAATTATTAACACAATAATCCCAAATATTAGTCCGTGTCAAATATCCAAGGTCGACACCAAAAGAACAGTCTGAACAGCCAAAACAAAATCAACAACGATATGCATAGACGTGACATGAATGTGTGTGCTTGTATGCGTGCGATTCCGCGACAGTTTTTTATGTAGAGACGCGACTAAGATGCGAATAAAACACACTTTCAAGACATAGTATGATTCGCTGGCTGCCTCAAGATGCCACCGAATCGTGAAGTGCGATAGAGAACAGTGAAAGGGATGGAGTTCACTAATCACGCATTGAGTTTGCAATGTGGTGATGTATTGTTTATTTTGTGCCCGATCTGATAAGCTAGCAGCTAGCCGAATTCGCGTCGACCTTAAGTGCGAGCCAGAACATTTTTGAGTGGAATCTCTGTTGAGACTTTTCTTCTCTGTATCTTAATCACTCAATGGCCAATAGCGAATATACGAAATGAGCACAGTTCACAATGCACAGTGGGCACAAAAGCCGATTTGCCGGCATAAGCTCCAATTTTAAAGATACGGAGTTGAAATTTTGCATATATATTTAGATTATTTTTGTTGAGTTTCGGCGCTTACGCCCCCCGCCGACATGTATAAAAAACGATTAGGTTATATTGATAAATTTAGGTATTTATATTTTAAGATCTAATTCAAAATTGAAAATTTCCTTAAAATCAAAATCTTATTCCATAACGACAACTTCCTCAAATAAGAGTAACTCCAAAAGAGCAATAACTTCTTTCGAAAGAAAGTGCGCCTTGTTATTCCTTTGCGAGGAGATACCCGATAAAAGAGGATCAGATGAATCCAAAGATCTGTGAAACACGTCAGGTCAGTTGGGTTATTTATGCGGCTGTTTTTCCTGGCGTGAAATAATCTATCACGCTTATAATATTTATTATGAGCCTTAGAAGCGTTCTTTCCTAAGCAACCGACAGGGAGAACAGAAAATTAAATAATGTCCGCACCGTGAACTAAAAGCTTGTGAACAGTAGCGCTCGTTAGATACCAAGGATATTTCTTTAAAAACAAAAGAGTTTCCTCGCAAAATTTCTTGAACTCAATTGCATTAATTTTAAACTCGCATGAAATAACTATTAAAATTATTTGAAATTTTCCCAATAATGTTTCGTCTATATCTAATATTTAGGCCAATAATGGAACACTTGCAAATGCTCTTCGCGTTGTGTTGCCGTCATTGGAATTGCCAGAGCCGTTCGGACTTGGTTTGTTCACATGTAGTCCCATTTCTGTCCAGAATTTCTCCTCTATTTGTTTTTTTCCTGTGAGCTTTGCGTTTTTGTCAGAATCATTACATACTCGCCATTTCTGAATACCAAGTCGGTATGAAATGTTCAAAACGAATTCTAATAACCGAATCCATGCGTGTAGAGGACTAAGTCCGAACTGCAAAGAATTCGGTTTTGGCTTATAAACTTTGCTGTTAATATCCGTTGTCTTCAAGAAATCTTTTGGGCTAGCACCACAAATTGGACATGATTGGGTTGATGTTGTCCCGGTTAATATATTTTAAACTTTGGCATCTATAAGAGTCATGTGTAAGTCGTAAGCAATTTCTACTTATATTTGCGCTTCCTCATATAAAAATGTTTTTAAGTTTTCTATTTGCAAATTTATAAGACTTTTCGAGTGTTAAATATGCTCCCGAGTTTCCTTAATAAATTCGATCTTTAAAGGTCTGCAATACTTTATGGACTGTGGATTATGGTATCTCCAGATAATTCGTCCAATTTGATCAGTCATTTGAAAAGGAATAATTGTCATGACAAACAAAGATTGGTCGAGGCTTTTAGGTTCCCGTTCATTAAATTGTTGCTTATAAATACTTTGCCCGGTCAAACCATCAAACCTATTAGCTTTATTTTAGTTATATTTGAAAATTGTTCAAAGACTGGCTTTTGAAGTAAAATTATTCTTGAAGCCGTATTATCTAATAAGTTCTGGAGCGGCATTTCAGCAATAGTTTCTGATACCTTTATTTCAAAAGGCCTGCTCTTTTTTTTTTTTTTTTAGCTTCCTTTACCTTTTCATAGGTTGGATAAATGTTGCAATTCTTTTTGATGCTCATTAATCTAATGTTAATATATTGTTTCTTAGAGAAGGAGTTCTCAATAAAAAAAAAAAGATAATGCCTCATCAGCTGAGAGTAAAATTGGTAAAAAATGTTCCGATGATGGTTCATTTGGTTTTAATTTTGCTTTCAATATCTTTGACGTGTGTTTATCTCCCGACTTCTCTGCTGATATGGCGGCGGCATGTATGAGACTTTCTTTTGAATTCTCTTCAGAAAGCTTAGAAGCCAATTTTCTTTTTAATCTAGATCCTCCTTTCTCATAAGCTAAACGAGGTAAACCACACTTGTTTGTATCATGTTCATGTGTGTATCATGTGTTTAAGTGAAAAATTATATTTCAGTTGCCAGTCAGCTAGCATTTGCATTCTAAGTCGCACGGCTATAGGAAAATCTAAAGCAATAGCCGTTAAAATTGTTGTGTGGTATTTTTGGGTATTTTCACAATTTATGTCATTAATTAAATTAAGCTGAGGAATTAAATATTATTTCTAATTATTTTAGGGTTCACCTTCATATTTACAAAAATCAGTTGGAAATAACGTAATTCTACGCCGTGATCTGAACTACAAATCCGATCCAGATATAAAACAGTTAAACACATATGCTAAGATCGATAGCATAAAGTCTCAAAATGATCGAAGTCTCCTACCCACACCTATTGGCACTCTCCATAAATATCAAAATATCAATATAAATGAGCAAAGAGACAAGTGTTTAATGAACACAGACCAGACTCATCGTATCAGCATTTATAAGCCTTCATATATTCAAATGCCTCGATGCCCGTCATTGCTTCATATGTCTGCATACAACAATGGCTATAATAATTTGGCGCATAGGCAGCCAATAAGGTAAGTTTCAGAAATGATTTTAATAGTAAATAATAATTATATAGTATTTTACACAGTTCACAAAATATACGGCTTTTATTTCGAAATCTTATAATAATTGTCATTACTATTTGTCGCAGCTATCCCAAAGGGCAGCTTTGGAAGCGTGTGAAACCGCAAGCTTCTAAGTGCCCTATAAACGTCAAGTTATCTATATTTGCTTAACCATGTGACTAACGGACTTATAACATATCTTCGGCGTGCTAAAGCTATATACCCTTTCAGTAATGTTTATTATACATAACCTCAACTTCCGTCCGATTCTTCCAATAAAAGCTATATAAAAATGTGATCAAAGTTTGATCAAATTATTCGAAACTAAATGGAAAAAGCGAAATATATAGATTTAAATGCATTATATTGAATTTGACTACTTTCGTCAATTGTAAGATATATACACAAGATCGTACCACAATTTTTCCGCCCGTGGGAGTAGACTTTTCCAAATAGTTGAGCCCTATGATTTTTTGTATAGGGCTATTAAAATGTCTTCAAGCCGATCTACCAACAAAAACAACACATAATTCCACTCATATGACCATGATCCGAATTTACCGACAGTAGCGACGGGCTGGGGTACAATTTTTAAACATCGGTTAGCACACTCAAGTTATTTTTGGTATAGTTTTGACAATGAGTGAAGCGTGTTTCAATAATAATTCTACACGACAATAGGCTTCCACCTATTTTCCGCCCGTTGTGGTGTTTAGCTTTGGAAATTAGTATGAAGTCATTCTCATGAGAAACTAAAGTACTGAATTCCAGAATTTTCCATTACTTTTCCGACCGTTTCCAAAATTGTGTCGAATTATTTAAGGTGTAGGCATTGAAAATAAGTTCGAAGCCAATTGGATGATAATCAAAAAAGTTAAATATAGCAGCTTCCCTCGAATTTACCGACCTTGGGGTAGTTTTTCCAATATCTTGGAGCACTGCGCTTATTATGTCTCCGTGCAAAACTTTGAAAATCAGAAAAAAGCGCAGCCGCGACTTACAATGCCTCGCATTCGTTGTCGCTTGTGTCCGTGCGTATTTGTGTATGTGTGTGTGTATATATGTCGAAGTGTCTAAAGATGTGCTACGAAGTTGAAGACGTGACTACATGGTGATTTGTAGTCGGTTATACTCAAGTATATCATTCTTGTTTGACATGGGGCATCGCATTGTTCTACGTGAAAAACTTTGAAAATGAATTTAAAGGTGATCGGATTAAAATTTTACCATAGAACCTTGAGATCCCTAATTTCCGCCCATTGTGGTTGGATTTTCCAAAATCAGTGATATATGTGTCATATAATGTTAATTTTTCTGTAGATCTATGAAAATGAGTTTTAATGCGATTGGATGGTAAACAAATGGAATTTTCTAAAGTCGCGTGTGTGCAGTTTCATCATAGATGGAAACTGCTGTAAAATTTCAGCATCCCAGCTCTTACGGTTTAGGCTGTGCGATGATTGGCAATCAGTCAATTACGACTTTTATATATATAGATACTCAGACTCGCAATTGTTGAGTTTGGAAGTAATATTTGCATGGAGAAAAGTTTTTCATACAAAAACACTATGAAAAAGTGGTCCGATTTCGACAAAATGTGGTCAGGTTGTATATTCTACACAGAAACTTGATTTGGGTGAGATTGGTAAGGATATCTTTAAACAAAAAAAACAATGTTATACAATGTTATGTTATAGTGCTTCGATTCTGCCGGATATTTTGCCTGCAACAAAAAGAAGGATGTGTGCGAAGTTTCATCACGATTGCTTTAAAACTGAGAGACTAGTTTGCGTAGAAGTAGACGGTCAGACGGACAGCATTATATCGACTCATCTATTGATGCTGATTAAGAATATATATACTTTGTGGGGTTGGAAGTATCTCCTTCAATGCATTATACATTCCGTGATAAAATTGTAATACCCTCTGCATGGGTATAAATCAAGTAAGAATTCTCTAGACGAGTATACCAGACTAAAAGACTCTCTGTGCCCAGGTCTAATACTTCCAAGCCCATCTTCGTACACACATATATACGAAGACGCACACAAACAAACGGACGTGTTGTCTAGCGCCTGGTAATTTATTATTCTTTCCACGTTCTTAGCAATTAATTAATTGTAATCTTCATATTTGTGACTTGTGTTATACACTCGGTAGTGTTAAACGCCTGTGGACAATAATTATAATTCTTTGTGCTTATTTTCTGCCTAAACACAATAACAAACTGCAGCCTAACATACTGTTTGATTTTTCAGTTGCATTGTTGTCTGCATATATTTTGTTTTTGTGTTTGCATTAGTTGTGTTGTGGGTGTTGGTCGCGGTCTTTTCTGTTTAATTCCGTTTGTAAATTCCGGTCGTCGCACCAGCGCTTTGTGTTGTTGCATTTGTAAGTACAAATCAGATGTAATTGTTTAACCCTAGGGTGCCTTCTTTTCTGTGTTCAATTTTTTTGTTCAGAGATTATTAATTTTTTTTATTAATTTTTTTCTCCTCTATTTTTTTTATATTGAATGCCCTTTATAATTTCAATAATGTTTGTCTATTATAATAAAAATTAACAGGTTAGAGCAAACTCTAAGATGGGCTGTGTGATAATGTGTCACACGAAAAATGTGCTGGCCTAAACGACAAAGTTGTTGACCAGATTGAGTCAAAAGGGGGAATATGGGTGACATATTCGGACGTTTTAAAAAACTGTTCGATGGTCTTTCTGACTTGGAAGACGAATTTAAACGTATGAAACTTTTCAATAATTCTCCAAAACAGAAGAAGGCTAATTTTAGGCTGTTTATTGGCACGCAACCACTACGTCCACAACTAATAAACAGTTAGAATTGATCAATTTATCGTCCCCCTCTCCTCACAACTTAATAGTCAGAAGTGACGAGAATAGCATCGTACCCATGGATGTTGTTCCTTCTGACCCCGTTGAGCATTCTGATTCGCTGGCTATTAACACTGTTCATCCAGATCAACACACTAGTGATAATATACCAATCTAATCAACTGGTCTAGTAACCAATGCTGTGACTCTATTCGATGCAGCTGCTTTGGCTAAGACCCATATAGGTAGGAAGACCTAGTATTCCACCACGGAAACAAATCTTTGTTTCTAGGCTTGCCCCTGATACTACATCTAAAGATATGAAGGTCTTTATACAAGCCAAATCTAAAGCCCACATTACGGTGAAAAAATTCAATTTAAAGTATTCTCAGGAAACATCGTTATTTCAATAAGTGTACCGGCAGAATATTTCAACAATATTTGCTGCAAAGATTTCTGGCCCGACCACTGAGATTTTAAAGAATACACGGTAAAAAAGAAAAATCGGCCTCCGGTCTCACTTCCTTCTGGTGATAGTTCTCAACCACCTCGTGCCACCTCTAATAGCACAAAAAACTAACATGCTCCTCCTACTTAGCTATCAGAATGTTACAGGTCTTTGTAGTAAACTTAGTAATCTTTACCTAAATAGCCTAACTTTTCTTTTCCATGTCGTTACATTTTCTGAAACATGGCTAAGGCCCGACATCGTTAATTCTGTCTAACAAATTCTCCATTTGTAGAAAAGATCGCACCCCTCGTCGTGTTGGTGTTGTTCTTATTGCTGTTGACGCTGATATATCATCGGAGCTTGTAATAATAGACAATTAAATAGATATTGAATTTGTTGCTGTAAAATTGGGTATTTCCAGCATTTGCTTTTATATTACTTGTTCTTATATTCCACCATCTTCTGCTTTTTCCTTATATTCCTTAAGAAAATCAATCTATCATACAATCTATCTCCTGATTGTGATTTTCTTGCAGTTCTTGGTTTTTTTTATATTGCCGGAGCTACTTGGATTTCAAGCGTGTTGACTCCCACATCTCACCACGATTTTATTGAGAGTTTATTTGGGATGTCATTGTGTCAAATCAATGACATCCCGAATTCTTTACATGAAATGCTTGATCTTGTTCTTGTCTTGGATTCCTCATTTCATTCTGTCTTCCATACTGAACCTATATCCATTCCTTAAGATGCTTATCAGCCGACTTCGGAGGTGTTGATTGATTTACCAGCCAGGGTGCCAAACCCAGGTAAAAAATCTGCTGAGCGAGTTCGTCAATTTCGAAAACCCGATTTTACTAAACTTGCTTAGATCCTATCGCAGATTGACTGGTCCCAGCTGTACTTGTGTACAGACATGAATTATGCGATCAATTATTTTTATTCTACCTCAAATTCATTATTTGCTTCCTGTGTCTTATTTTGTAACCCTCGTAGGTCTAAGAAATCTGTGTGGTTTACACGTGATTTAATTAACTTCAAAAATAGAAAGTCGAGATTGTAATAGAAGTTCAAGGGATCTGGGTCTTTCTCGGATTTCTCTCGCTATTTAATTGCCCGATCTAGTTTGTAACGAACCTATTGGCTTCGCCGGGTTTAGATCGGTTCATATCATTTCATTTATTCACATAAGAGTAATTATGTGTATTTGTGTGTGTTCTAATATTAATTACAATAAGATGTTCAGACTTCATAGCCTTTTCTGCCTAATTATAAACATAGGTTTTTAATAAAAAATAATCGGGAACAAATTGTTTACAAAAACCCAAGAAGTGTGTTGCTTAAAAACTAAGGTGTAGTGCTGAAAAATTAAAAGAGTGTCTACTATAACATTAATGTGTGGATATGTTGAATACATACATCTATTTCTAAAATTAAGGTGTAAACGAGTCTATCCACTACTAACTCAATATTAGCTTGTTAATGAAGATCGATAGTAGAGTGGTGCCAGGGTAGATTTTGAATTAAAATTGTATTTTGCCTGATTTTTATGATATTTTGCAATATCTGCCCAAATAGGAGCCCTATAAAATATCACTGCTTGTTAAATTCATCGAAAAGGTACATTTTATTGGCTATTCTAAGTCGTGAGTTCCTATTTATTAAAAGATATAGACTACGCAACACTATACTAAGTTAATTTTTGGTCAAGTATTACCCATAAATATTTCACGCTTATCTCCCAATGGACCGCAAATTGATTTAACTCAATATACCTATTGGGAAGGTATATAATTTTGCGCTTGCTGTTAAAATAAATTGCCTGGGTTTTATCAGAGTTAACTAGGATCTTTCACTTAGTGAAATAGGACACCAAGGTATTGAACGCATTGGAGGTTGTCTGATATCTCAGAAGAAAGCGTACCAGATCAGAAATGTCATTCGCAAAAATTTAAGGAGTGTATCCTCTTAAAATTTGGAGGCTCGACGTGTATATGTTGTAATGAAGAGATGAAAGACATGAGCCTTGGGGACAACCTGCTACTATATTAATCGCCCGGCATTTGGCGTTTTCCATGTGTTAAGATAACAGCATATTAATTTTTTTTATTCATTATGAAAGTTCAACGTTTTCATTTTATGAACAAGTCCCTTGTGCCAGACAAATCAAACGCTGATTTTATATCTAATAAAACCCGTAGATTTACATCTAGAAAAATTGGATTTAACAATGCTTTTAATTTTAGCTGAGGGTGCTTAGCACTATGTTCTCGACGGAAGCCAAATTGTTCCGGGGGAAGTATTTCGTTAATATCTATGAATTGCGATAGCTTAATTTTGATGACTTTTTCAAGAATTTTGCTGACTGAAGAAAGTAAGAAAGTAAGTAAATATAGAAATATAGTACGTCTCATCGTGTTGCCCAGACGATCGCTAAGTACTCTTTTTCTGTGGCCGAGTAGTTCTTCTCTGCACCATTCAGGTTCCTACTGGTATATGATATCACGCGTTCCCCATCCTCTGAAGTTTGCGTTAGTTGCTTGCGTCTGTTTGGAGGCTGAACTGCTTGGAGAAGTGTGTGCATGCAAACACCGCAGCCTCCGTCAATTTGGCTTTGACCGACTCGAATGTCATTCCTCATTCCACGACCATTTGACGACCTTTTTAAGTAGCTCGTTTAGGGGATGTACCGTTGCTGCAAAGTCGGGTAAGAAACGTCGATACCACGATGCTACGCCAAGGTACTGCCGCAGGATGCCTTGCTCGGTTACGTGGTGTCCCAAGTATTTCAGCTCCTGCTTGAGGAAATCGCACTTGTCCACGTTGATCCTTTGATTCGCTGCCTGAAGTCACCGAAATACCTCTCGCAGATTGGCAATGTGTTCTTCTTTTGTTTTTCCAATGACGATGATATCGTCCAGGTAGGCGAAAGCGTATGGCATCGTTTCCGGCCCGATGAAGAGATCCAGGGCCCGTTGAAACGTTGCTGGTGCCGAATAGTGTCCAAATGGCATTACCTTCCACTGGAACAGTCCTTTTCTTGGTACTGTGAACGCTGTCAGCGGCCGACTATCTTTTTCCATCGGTATTTGCCAGTAGCCATCCTTTAGATATAAGCTGGTTATGTAGTGCGCTTCCCCCAGCTGATCTAGGATGTGATGAACCCTTGGCAGCGGATATGCATCTTTTATTGAGCGACTGTTTAAGCTTCCGGAAGCCCACTCAGCCCCATTTGCTCGTTTTTATACGGACCATGACGATAAGAGCGCCATGTGAGCTATTTGACGCTTCTAAACAGCCCTTTTCTAAAAGTGCATCCACTTGGTTGTTTTTTTCCTCCTGCATTTTTGAGTTTTTCGGGAAATACCTCTGTTTTATTGGCCGGTCATCGCTCATCACGATCCGATGCTCGTGCCTGACATAGTCTTAAATGCGGCCAACTCCCCCTGCAGGAAGGTATTTACCTCTGCATCTGGATATATTGTCGGCTTTTCGGCCATTTGCCTTTTTGTGGGTTCCGTCTTGTTTGCTTGTGTTGCCTCTTCTCTTGCTTGTTCTCGTGCTTCTGCTGGTTTGTTCTCCGCCTTTGCTTGCTCCACTGCCACCGATAGTCGTTCTTCCAACCATCCGCCATTCCTCTGCCGTGCTGGGATTTTCACGCGCAAGTCGGAGTGATTTTACTCGTGCCCATCGCGAGTTCGATGTCTATTTGTTCCGACACCATGCTGTTTCGGCCGTCTGCCAGCCATTCCTGCCTTTTAGTCACACATCTCTGTCCAACACCATCCAGTGCTGTCGCCAGCTTTTCGCTAATAAAGCTACTGGTCGCTCCGGTGTCGATAGTGGCCTTGTATTGATTCTTGCCGATTTGGACCGTCGTCCTTGTCTTGTGGACTGCCGGCTAGATTCGAGGGGCCGCTTCTATCGGCATCCGTTCGCCGCTCATTGGCGGACGCCGTTGGCTATTTCCCGAAGGGCAGCAGTCGATTTTCCTTGATCCAATCCGACCACTTCGCCAGCCAAACATTAGGCGGCGATTTCGGCATTCGGTTGCCCAGTGCCCCTCCTGTCCACACCTGCGGTATGCCCGTAGTGGGTTCGAGACTCGGTCGCCAGAAAGGTCTTGCTGTGTACTCGGTGCTGGTTGGGGGGTGTCTGTGCGTTAGTGGTGCATTGTCTGCACTGCTCTGTGAATTCTAGAGTTCCGGAGTCCTCGATTGTTTCTTATGTGTACGTCGTAGTGGTCGCATTAAAGTATGCATCTCCACCATGTACACCTTAAAATTTTCCCCGAGTCCTTGCCGCGTCCTGTTGACCTCTTCCTGCAGCCTCGGGAAGTAGTCCCTTGGCAGAAAATATTCGTTGAAGCTGGATACAAAAACCGTCCAAGTTGTCCAGGGCTCTTTGTTTACCACATACCCTTAAGTAGTTCTAGCATAGCTCTGGGGACAAAATCAATGTCTAGCCCATATGTTACTGCTGACCATTCCACCTTGTAACGAATCTATTGGCTTCGCTGGGTCTAGCTCGGTCGACCAGGAGTTCGTGCCAACAAATTTATGATTTGCAGCACTTGCGATAAATAAGAAATCAATTGTTTTAGGTTTTAAATATATATTTTGCCGGTTGATTTGACAATAGAATTACTTTGCTTAATTATATCCCTCGATGTCGTTGTGATGGTGGGTGTTGCTCTTGCCAAGTGCCTGTAGTACCTGTTGCCCAATATTCTCATCGGCTTGTCCCTTTCGCTAAGCGCTTTGAGACTCAGCAATTCGGATACTATTGGTTAACCTCGGTGCCGCTGTAGTATGGTGTGTCTATATCTGGCCCTAGGTATGCGAGTGGTACAACTCCGGCTTAGACCTGGATTCACCTGCTCGCGTTAACCACAAATTCTCCTATGTCTCCTGATTTTGCCTTGGTATCCCAGTTTATACCGGGCTTACGCCGTGGCTGTTTTCCTACAGTTTAAACCAGATTTTGTCCACCGGTACTAGTCAGTCTCCGCCCGTATTTGCTCTGCAGAGTCTCGAGTATTCCTAGTTTTGCCCAGGTTACTCCTTTAGCGTGGCCCTAGGACTCGCCGAGGTTACCCGAGCTTAGACCAGGTTTAGCCGTCGATGTCTTTTGGAATTTCCTGCTTGTCTCTCTGTGGATGACCCAAGGTTACCCCAGTTTATACCGGGTTTGACCGTCAGGATCCATACGAGTGACTGTTCTGCCTGTATTTTAGAAAGAGATACCAAGGACACCCCGTTTACACCCGGTTTAGCCGTTGATGCTTTCTTAAATGCCCTGTTGTGATCCTAAGAGATTTACCAAGGATACCCCAGTTTATACCGGGTTTGGTCGCTGGTTCTCGTCGGATTTGCCCTATTGTACTCCTGAGGAAGGATTCCAAGGATACCCCAGTTTAAACCAGGTTTGTCCATTGGCCTCTTCTCTGGATTTCCACGAAACCTCACTGGCCTCACGTTTTGCACTTTGGTCCGTGGGCGACGCCTTTGCACCGGTTAGCAGAATCCCGTTACGCCGCATGGCAGAAGACTCGCTTTCAAGTCTATCAGTGGCTGGGTCGGGGCAAGTGGCTTCACTTGTCCCCCGAATATTTACCAAATATCTGGCCTTGATTGCTGCTCCTGATGTGTGGATCGGCCCAGTATTTAACCGCCTCCGATTCTCGTACTTGTTATATACCTCGATGACACTTTGCACGCACTGACTGTACTTTCACTACTTGTAGTTCACTTGACTCTGTTCTACTTGTCTGTCCAGCTCCCACGCAGATCTCGTCTTTTATTTCCGCTGTCGACAGGCCCCGCTTGGTGGCTGAATCGGGGGCCGCGGCGGCGGCAAACTCTCCAAAATCTCGCGTTGTCCAACTGCACCACAACCAGTTGTGACAACTCGCTGCTCGTATCAAAAGGTTTTGATTCAGAATTCAGTTGGCACAACATTGTACCAACCGTCCCATTACATTGCAATCGGTTGCCGCAACCCGAAAAACTCACTCAAGTTGGGCAACTGAATTGGCCCGTGTATGGTCCGGGTAAGCTCATCTCCAACGGCGCGCGATCAGCACTAACGGCGCTTATCCTGGCGGCCGCTCTCTGTGCGACACGTAGCATTTGATGGCTAGCGCGAACGAAAGAGCGGCTGTGAGAATTAACTCGCCGCGAAGCAGTGACGCATCTTAAAGGAGGTATTGCACGAATTTGTTGAGATTGTTGTGGGGAGCCAATTAGGCTCCTTACAAGCTTCTCTGGTTAGGTTACAGTTTCAGCGGTATCCTAAATGGTTTTAAACTTCGTTAATGCGAACCGAACTGTATTTTTCGAAAGAATTTAACGATGCCTGCATTACTGAAACTCTTTATACTTCTCTTGTACGATCTATTCTTAAATATGGGCCTTGTAATAGAAAAAAACAATTTCCGCTCTTTGCACTCCCGGGTCTTAACTTTCCAGAATCCCATATCCCATATCCTAATACTCGCTTGCCTTCTTGTCGTAGTAGACTTTTACTAATAAATCTTCCTTCTCTTTCTGATCGTAGAACCATGCTTGGTGTAATTTTCTTACACAAACTAATTAATGGGGAAATTGACTCTTCTGAATTAATCGGCCAAATTAGTTTTGCAGTTCCGATCTAGATGTTCTAAAAACTTTCTTCCACTTTCTCTTTAGTAACTAATGCTACTAAGTAATTTCTTCATTTAGAGCTTTACTCCGTTAATTATGTAATCCTCAGGGACTATTTTGTATAATGTTATTATTGTATTTGCATGTCCACGATCTTTCGCTACCGCACGTTATGCGGCGTGCCCCTCGGCCGATTGGGCAAGAGGTAGGTTGCATTTAGGCTTGAATCCGCGCGTTAACAAGCCCATGCTTGGTGTCGTTGGGCCACTTGTACATCAATGTAAAAAAAAAAAAAAAATGCGACAGCACAAGCGATGCAGCTTAAGTTGTGGTTGCACTGCTTCCCTCATCCGCTCTGCTGCTTTGAATCTGCTTTCGTGAATAACTTCCGTGTTTATTATCCGATCATCTTAAATTTTTTGCCGTAGATTTAGACTGACACATGCATTATACATACCAAATCCCAAGGCTATACCTTTAAAAATGTGGCTGTAAAAGGTTTCTTTGATGGCAATACTTTGGTGTGGGGGGAGATATCTGAAATCTTAAACACACTTGATCGGTGGACGGTAAACGACGAACTGCAGCTGAGATCGACGAGTTCATTGAAACTGACGGAAAGGCCGGATCGACTAAGCTGTTGATACTGTTCATGCATATAGTGTCCTTTACAAAAGAAAGGGTGCATCGTCGCGTGCTTTGGGGGCCCGGTTGGTACAATTGGAAGAACAATTCGCGAAAAGCCTCGCCACCAATGCTCTGTCCGGTCTGTGGGGCCTTAATATGCGGACTCGTGCTCGCTTACATACCACGCAATCATCAGGAGGTTGGTGGAGTCAACCATATGATTTCGCTTGATTACTTGGTGTGGAGGGTCCTTGGTGAATGATTACGTAATCTGTTGTAAACGCCTTTCATTATTTTATTTTTTCAACTTACTCGCGCATTTAACAAAAGCATAAGCAATAAAACACTTTCTTGACCTTCCGACACGTATAACTCTTGATTTGTAGAAAGATTAATTAAAACTGATTTATCAATGAATGTTCTTCCAACCGATCTTGAATAGGTAAACGTGTGCAAAATGTATTGCATTTTGCTCTGTAGACATTAAATTTGGAGGGTTATGTTTTTATATGATTGATGAACAACCAATTTAGCAAAGTACTCGTCAGTGCAACTTACATTCAAACAAAACTGTAAGGATATTGCAATTTGGCGTCAGGACGCTGCGAGGTTAGTTTGCCATTCAAGACTGATCCTCAGGTCAGGTCAGCCTTACAACGCACGGAATCCAAAGATTCGGAACTCAAGGAAATGTATTTGAGTTTTGGGGGGAAATATATTCGCCCGGATGAGCGACGCACAGTGGCTCATTTTCCGAAATCAGGTTGAGAAAAAGCAGTTTTTGAACTATTTAGGATATCGGGCAAATGTTTAAAGTAATATAAAATGTTCAACAATTTTTTAACATATTAAAGTGCAATTTTCAATAAATAATTTCCAATAAAGTAGTCGTAACTTAATTTCAAACTTTATCTTTTGATATATGAAGTAAAATTGCACATTTAAAAAAAAAAAAAACCAAACGATATATGCATTGTACAATTTTAAACATATTTTCTCCATAAAATGGGTAAAAAGGCGGTATTGGATTTGTGCAAAATTATGTAGCAGCCAGAAGGCGACATCTCCGACCATATCTATATATAGAAAAGACTTCGTGCTGACTGACTGACTGACTGACTGACTTACTTACTGACTGACTGATTGGCAATCATCGCACAGCCCAAACCATAAGAGCTAGGATGCTGAAATTTTCACAGTAGGTTTCATCTATAATGAAAGTGCACACTAAGACGGGATTTTGGAAAATTCCACCCACAAGCGTGGAAAATCGCGGAAAACTATTGTATGAAACTTTTTTGTTTACCATCCAATCAGCTTCAAACTCATTTTCAGAGATCTACACAAAAATTAATTTGACGCATACATATTTCATCGATTTTGGAAAATCCACCCCCATGGGTGGAAAATGGGGGTCTCCAGGTTGTATGGGCGAAAGTCTAATTTTAGTCCGATCACCTTCGAATTCATTTTCAAAGCTCTTCACGTAAAATAATTCGACACGTGTATCAGCGATTTTGGGAAATTCGACCACATGGTCGGAAAATCGGTGGAAAACTCTGGCATTCGACATTTTCAAGGTTCTATGGGCAGAAATAATAGGCGCGGTGGTCAAAGATTTTGGAAAATCTACCCCCGAAGTCGGAAAATTCGTGGAAAACTGTTGTATGAAACTTGTTTGATTATCGTCCGAATGACTTTAAACTCATTTTGCAAGCACTTTACATAAAATAATTCGACACGTGTATCACCGATTATTGGTAATTCAGCCTTATGCTCGGAAAATTTTTGGAAAAGTCTGTCCCTCGACATTTTTAAATTTTATGTGATTGGCTTCAAACTCATTTTCAAGGTTCTACCCAAACACATAATAGGCGCGGTGTCCAAAGATTTTGGAAAACCTATCCCTAAGGTCGGAAAATACGCGGAAAACTGTTGTATGAAATTTTTTTTGATTATCGTCCAATTGACTTCAAACTCATTTTCAAAATTCTGTTTATCATTCAATCATTTTGAAACTTATTTTCAAAGCACAGCCACACTTTTAAAGATATTTCCTTGGGATTTAGATAATAAGCACGGAAGTTATTCTACAATATTCAGTACTGGAGCGAGGGGGGAAGAAGAAGCACAGCCACGGCTTAAAATGCCTTGCCTGCGCTGTCGCTTGTGCATGTACGGCTTTGTGTATGTGTGTGCGTTCTGTGTGTGTGTATGTGTAAGTGCATGCAGGTGCGATCGGAAATTTTGGACCTGGGTACAGGGAGTTTTGTAGTCTGGTATACTTGACTATAGCATTCTTACTTGTTTTTAAATAATCCTAGCATAGTTGAAACTATAAAATAATTATCCTAACTTAACTTGTCATTTTTATAAACATTTTTACTTTTCTTTCTTTGCTCTGGTATATTTGTTTTGGCTTATCAAATGGCTTTAAATTTTCTAAAAACAGTAAAGTAAATAACCAACAAAACGAAACTATGATCTTTAGCATGCATAAAATAGGGAAGTAGATTCGGACCGTTTATGTGGGAATATTGAACTCGTGTGCAGTATTGCTCGTCAGTGTATGAAGTTTTTTGTTGATTGCGGGCAGTTAACTGGGGCCTGGCGTACCCTTGGTAGCATAGGCGAAAATGAAAAGGTCGATTATCTCCAATGCAGCACGATTGTGGCAATGGTTTTTTTTTTTTTTTTTTTTTTTTTTAGATTTTTTCATAAATATCTATTCCAATTCTTAAAAAAAAACAAATTAACTTGCACGCCTGGCATTTTTTTTTAGAAGTCAATCCAAAGTTTTAATATTAAGATAAAATGTGAGTTCCTTAAAAAAAGTCGTAAGATATCAAATATTAATAAATTGTTCTTCTGTTTGTGAATTCGTATCCTTAAATTGTCCCTTATAACAGAAAAAATATTTCGAGTCACTTATATTAAGTGGTTTTTAAGCAACAAACATTGAAACTTACACTTTTGAGCTCAATTTTTGTATTCTTCCAAATCGTCAAAAATTGTCCAAGTTCAACAAGCTGCTACAGATCAACAAAAATTTTTAAAATTTTAAAATTTTCGGAGTAAATTAGCTTGATTAATTGTAAATCGAAATGCATAAGCACTTTTGCCCAATTCAATAACTCGAAAAATTATTTTTGCAACCTGATTTCGGAAAATGAGCCACTGTACGCCGGCTCCAGGGGCGCTTCCACCTCCGCTTGGGGCACGGGATCGTTACGACGACTAGCCTCGGGTTCCGAGGACCACGGCGCTTCAGGCATCGGGAAATTGGGTTCCGGAAACGCTAATAACGGCGGTGGTGACGGAGGCTTCTCCACGTAGTTCGGCGGATTGCTGGAGTGGGTATAGCAGTGGTGACCCCCACTGTCATAAACATCACCATGCCCAGACGTTCCGTCGAGTTTGTTCTGTCCGTAAAGACGGAGTACCGGTGCCGGCGTGGGTGCTCTTCGCCATACCTCCGCCGTTAATACTCCTGACCTTAATGGGGATCTCTACGCTTTCCACCATCAAGGGGATCGAAGCACGTTTCTTCTTCTGCTGCTCCCTGAAAGGTTTAAGCTACATCACGTTAGGCACCCTTCGCTTGCGATCGCCTTGTAGCGCGGGGCACACGATGTTGGGGGAGGCGAACTTAACGACCCGATATGGTCCATCAAACTTGGGCGCCAATTTCGCCGAAAGCCTGCAACATTTGACAGCTGATGAGGTCTCAAGAAAACCACAGCGCATAGGAGGTCGCCATTCTCTTCGTAGTTTGTAATGCCGCCCATGCTCCTTGGAGGCACGCTGAACATGTGGACGATATCAAATATTTATTTTAACCTGACCCCGGAGTGATCTCGTCGCGCAAACGGCGGGTGACATGGTTCTCTGCCCTGTATTAAGAATGCCGGGGTGAACCCGGTTGAATCAGCAACATTGGAGTTAACCCCAAGCGATTTTTCATGGAACAGTTCGTCCTACAAACTCGGATGGCCTTCAATAAACATAGTCTTCACCATGCTGTTGGTTCTCTCAGTGGGATTCTCTTGCGGACAATACGGGGCAGTATATTGGATGTGCACACCTAAGCAACCAAAAAACAACTTGAAACTCTTACTCGTGAATTGAACCCCATTATTACATAAGAACTTCTTGGACATCCCAAACCTGCTGAAGATTTGTTCTCGGAACGCTGTCTGTAATTGAACTGCCGTTGCTTTCAGGAGTGCGACCAATTCTATACTTAGAAAACGCATCATGGAATATCAACAACATTGAGTTGCCGCACTGGATATCAAATTTAAATTATTGCAGTTCCAGCGCTTCCAGCGCAATCCAACCTGAAGGACTCTCGATAGAATTCAACCATTTGAGGGCGAGGTGATCTGTAATCACGTCGAATCGGTACCATTCGAGGTAAAACCGGAGATTTCTGATCGACTACACAACCGCCACTCCTTCTGAGTGGCGGAATACTTTACTTCGGCCTTCGGCAACTTCCGCTCTTGCCTGTCTTTCGTTTGCGTTAGCAGCGCACCGAGCCCATAATTGCTAGCGTCGTTCTGCCAAATGAATTAGAAGTCGGGACACGCTAGAACGGGGGCAGTGGCCAGTCTCTCTTTCAACTGACGCAGTGCCTCCTCCTGTTCTTTCACCCACGACCACTTTTTGCCCTTTTCCAGAAGTGCTGTTATTGGTTGTACCAGAGTTGCAAATTTAAGTACAAAACGTCAGTACCATTAAGTGGCCTCACGACAATAAGCACGGGTTTGTCAACGTGCGGACCCAGGCAAAATGCAACCCACCTCCCGCCCAAACGACCCAGGGGCGCGCTGCATAACGTGTGGTAACGAAGATCACGGAACAGATAAATAAGTACAAACTACATAAAAGTTCTACATAAAATAAACAATAGACAAAAGTTACTAAAGATTACACATATAACATACAAGTGAGTTCAGAGTAGGGAAATAGAAGTAGCATTACATATTAAATGATAAAGGTTGTTATACTCACTCGGCAACTCTGCTTGTCAAGTGTAGACGTGTTATTTTTGCAGCTTGTGAAAAATTGTGAAAAATTTTGTTATAATCAACAAATTTACAGACAAGTCCACAATATAGTGGCCCAAAACAGACATTCTCATCGCGAGTGCTCAACAGACATCTAAAACATTCAAAAGTGAAGTGAAGTGTACCAAAACAAACCCTTTAGCGCATATGCGCTGGGGTGCTCCACTAACAGTGCTGTAGTGCTGTAGTGCTGTAAAACAGCATCAACTGAACAATTGACAGTAAATATCGATACGCCTCTACACTACCTGCGTGCGACATCGTCTGCGCGCGAAACTTAATTTCGAACTATTTACCAATATCCATCAACTGCAAATCAAAAATAAAAATCAATCAACAACCAGCAGAACCGAAATGATGGGGAAACCCCCCGACCCTTCAAGGGCTCCCACCACATACCCACCAAGCTCCAATGAAACATCACTTCTTCAAATACCAGGCCCAAAATTCTTAACCATCACAATAACTGACGAAAACCAAAACTTAACCAACATCTCACCTTTCCTGATCAAAAAACAAATCGACTACACCTGTGGTGGTGCAGTCGAGCAATGCAATAAAACGAAAAACGGCACTCTTCTAGTAAAAACGAAAAACAACACACAAGCAACCAAATTAATACGCCTTTCCTCACTATCACCCGACATCAACATCAAAGTAAACCTACACCCTTCCCTCAACTACACAAAAGGAGTTATATACTCCAATGATTTGAGGGGCTTAGCCGACAGCGAAATTTTAAATGAACTAGCCTCCCAAAATGTAACTGAAATAAGGAAAATCTTGAAAAAAGAAAATGATACCCTAAAAGAGACCGGACTCATAATAATGACCTTCAACCTACTCAATTTACCCGAACACCTACACATTGGATATGAACGCACACCTATACGCCCATATATTCCGTTACCCATGAGATGCAATAAATGCTTCCGTTATGGACACTCAATGAAATACTGTAACAACATTCAACACTGCTACAACTGCGGCAACGAATCCCATATAAACCAAGATACCCAAGGAAAATGCAATAAACCTAAACGATGCATCAATTGCACCACACACAAAATCACATCAAACCAACACGCATCCACAGACAAAAAATGACCAATCTTCATAGAGCAGCAAGAACTTCAAGCCATAAAAACATCACAAAAATGCGACAACAAGACGGCCCTATCCATCCTAAGATCCCGAAACCAAAACACAGGAGGTTCATCATTCTCCTCAGTCATTAAAGAACTCCAACAAACAACCCAAAACCAAGATCTTTAACCACTCCAATCCCAACAATCAACTCCCACAGAACGCCAATTGACATCATACGAAGACGTAACACCTTCGTAACACCTCAAGTAGATAAAAAGCAATCCACCAACACACCCAAACACACATCTCCAAAAAAAACTAGAATCAAAATCTTACCCAGAAACACCTCTAAACGCAAATTAGCTGCCGTTAAATTAACCAAAAAAAGAGCATAAAAACATCAAACACACAATATTTATCCTGTTCCCCTCCCGATTCCGATACTGAAACTCCAGTAGATTAAGCCGTTTAAACACTCTAAATACTGGTCTTCTTGGGGCTGACTGGGAGTGACACATTGTGTTCCACTTAGTCAGTCCCAAGAAGACCACCCCACTTTTCACACTTGTACAACTCACTGATCCAATACCAAAAGACAAACACACCTCTCAAAATATCCTGAACTACCATGTTTAAAATAATCCAATGGAACATTAAAGGCTACTGAAACAATTACAGTGAGTTGCAAATTCTAATTAAAGAACACAACCCTCAAATAATTGCCTTACAAGAAACTCACCTTACAAATACACACTCCCTCCCAATTCCAAATAACTTCTCCCTTCTCAAATTTAAAAACTCAAACTCCTTTGGGGGAGTAGCTTTTCTTATCCATCAATCCATCAACCACAACAGTATACAACTGAATTCAGATTCAGGCATAGGCATAACCGCAGAATCCAAAATAAAATTAAATATTATTTCAGCATACATATCCCCTAACAAAAACTTCTCCCGTCCCAACCTCGAAAGCGTACTTAACCCATTTAACCTTCCTACGCTAGTACTAGGAGACTTCAATAGCTGGCACCCATATTGGGGCTCACCAAAAGCAAATTCGAGAGGTAAGATAATAGCGAAATACATAGACCAAACTGACTACACACTTCTCAATGATAAAACACCAACACACTTTTCTACACACAACACATTCACACACGTTTACCTTTCATTCGCCTCAGCCAACTTAGCTCCAGAAATCAATTGGGAATGTATCGATGACCTCTATGGAAGTGACCATTTCCCCATTAAACTGACTCTTTTCCCAGCTTCAAATCGAAACAAAAACATATTGCCAAACCGACATTTAAACTCAAAGCAGCTAACTGGCACCTTTTTGGAAAATCCATTAGCAAAATCAGCTCTTTGACTCTTAGTAGCAACAATAATACAAAGCGCCCACTTATCAATCCCAAAAAATACTATATTCACCATACCACATACAGATCCCTGGTGGAATAAAGACCTCTCAACTCTAAAAAAAATGAATAACCAGAAATGGACGGAACTAAAAAGACAAATAAACACAACAAATAAAATTAAGTTTAAAAAAGCTAACGCTAAATTCAGAAAAGCAATTAGAGAAGCTAAAAAACAATCAATTTTCCAATTTACTTCTGATATCCACCCTAACTGTGATTCAGCCAAACTGTGGTCAAACATCAAAAGACTATGCGGCCTATTCCCCTCCAAAAACATACACTGCATAAACAACCCATTTACTAACTCTACAACAACAGACCAAAACACAATAGCTAATACCCTCGGAAGACTATGGTCTAATGAAGCTGACGAGAACAATTTCTCACACACTTTCCGTACCAACAAACACACTGCTCTGTCAAACCGAACCAACTATTCACCTAGTCAATCATCTCTGGAAATAGGACAAGACATTACATACTTTGAATTCAATTCAGCCCTGAATTCACTCAAAGGTTCCACTCCAGGTTATGACCGTATATCCTACTCCATGATACAGAACACCCCTACCTCATTCAAACTCAGAATCGTCAAACACTTTAACAACATCCTCAACACTCAAATTCCCCAATCCTATAAAAATAGCCTAGTTCTACCAATTTTAAAAATACATAAACCCAAAACAGACGCTAAATCATACAGACCAATTTCACTAAACCCATGTCTTGCTAAAGTCTTAGATAAGATAATCTCAAAAAGATTATGGTGGTTTGTACTAAATAACAATCTAATACACAATAACCAAATTGACTTCAAGAGAGGCAAATCGGTTATAGATAATCTATTATACATAGACCATATAGCAACAAGAGCCATCTCAGCCAAACGACACCTCTCAATAATATCTTTAGATTTTACAAAAGCATTTGACAAAATAGGTATTCACTCACTCACCCAACAATTAGAAGAATGGAAAATAGGTCCCAAAATCCTTGCATATATCATACACTTCATGACCAAAAGAAAAATTATGGTTAAAATAGGTAAATCCCTATCCCTAACCTTTCCCCTTAACAACAGCATTTCACAAGGCTCACCTATATCCCCTATCCTATTCTTAATTTCATACAATGCCCTAACAAAAATCATTTCCATCCAAAAACATCAAATTCTGCGCCTACGCCGATGACTTCCATCTTCTAATAGATCTTAAGAAACAGAAGAACCTCTCAATAAACCTTCAACAATTATTTCATCAAATTGCTGAATGGGGAATGCATTCAGATGCATCCCTCTCTACTGAAAAATATCAACACCTACATATTTGCCGAAAGCATAACTGCAACTGCAGCATTCTCTCAGGCACTACAAACATACCCTCTGCCAACACCCTAAAAATCCTACGACTCACACTAAATAATAAATACAAATGGGACACCCACATCACTAAACTCACATCTGACCTCTCTAAGCCCCTTAACATTATTAAACACCTCTCATCCCTAAAATAAAACTGCAATACCTCAACCCTAATACAAATACTGAAATCTATCCTAATCTCCAAAATAGACTACTGTCTGCCAATATACGGCCACGCTCCAAAATCCCAATTAAATAAATTAAAAACGATCCAAAATGCAGCCGTAAGAACTGCTCTTGGAGCCTTTCGAACCACCCCTATAACACACATGCTAATCGAGTCAAACACAAACACATTAGAAAACCGACGTGACTATTTAACATCTAAACTATTTAAAAGACTTATCCATTCGAACGACACTCCGCTCAAAAATCTCATCAAAAGCCGCATAAGTAAAATTAAATACCCTTCCACAATAGACAGAATCATCCAATCCTGTACATACCTCAATCTTCCATACCACCCAACTAAATCTACCCACAGCAACAAATACAACATACAAGCCATCCACAAAGCAATAGATATTTCGCTATCATCTTACAACAAAACCTCCAACCCCAATACAATTTTCAAACAACTATTTAGCTCCATTAAAGACACACTTAACAATTTCAAACTATTATACACAGACGCTCGCTTTCAGCCATAAAATCAATCATGAACCTAAACAAATATTCTTACTACGCTACAAAAATCAGACACATTATAAGCAACAATTATCCAAATTTAAAAATTGTTTGGGTACCCAGCCACATCGGCATCACAGGCAATGAAAAAGCCGACTCAATAGCCAAAGAAGCAACAACACACCCACTTATTTATACCCCAAATTATAACGGTAATGATATAATTCAATTTCTTAAAAAACTGCGCTCTCAAAACCAATTCACATTACTTTCCTAACATCCAACTGGTACAAATTTATTAACACTAACACCTCCCCAAACTACTCCCTCAAAAACACAAATCTCACCAGACTTCAACAAATAAAACTCACCAGAATACGCCTTGGACACACAATCATTACCAACATACATTACATAGACAAAAACCTTAACAACACATGTACATTTTGCAACCAATTCCCCATAAGCATACGGCATATCCTAATCACATGTCCCTCCTTTACATCCCACAGAACATCCCTACTTCACAACATAGATCCTTTATCCCTAATCACAAACCCCACCAATAAAAACATATTAATTCTTTTTAATTTCCTAAACAACACCAACTTGATACATAAAATATAACACAATATCCAATTACACACATCACAAGCGCTCATACACACATTGTTCATAATATCATACATCCATACAAATCTTGTAAATATTGTAAATAACACTTCTGTAATACATTTATACACATACTCCATACATTCCACACAATATTCTACATAATAACCATTAAAATGTAACTCCAGCTGAACGACCTGGCAGCCATGGCTAAAAACACTATGTTAACTCTTAGTTTAAACTAACAGTTATCATTATATAAATAAAATAAATAAAGGTTGTTATAATTAGAACATAGAATACGAAAAGGGTTATGGATAGCATAGTAAGTATTACAAGCTTGAAGAGATAGAGGAAGCAGCTGTCTAGAATTTCTGATCGGAACTGCAAAACTAATTTGCTGATTAACTCAGAAGAATCAATTTCGCATTTAATTAGTTTGTGTAAGAAAATTACACCAAGCATGGTTCTACGATCAGAAAGAGCAGGAAGATTTAATAGTAAAAGTCTAATACGATAAGAAGGCAAGCGAGTATTAGGATTCCAGTTAAGACCCCGGAGTGCAAAGAGCAGAAATTTTTTTTGTACCGATTCTATTCTATTCCGATGAACCTTGTACTGGGGACACCAAATACAAGACCCATATTCAAGAAGAGGTTGAACAATATACAGAGTTTTAGTAAAGTAGGGATCGTTAAATTCTTTCGACCAACGCTTAATGAAAACCAAGACACCAAAAGCACGATTAGCGGTGGAAGAGATATGTTTGTCAAACTTAAGCTTGGGATCTAAACGGATACCCAAATCATTAACTGACTCAATTCGAACAAGCGGCTTATCATTATGAATATAATTATTTTAAAAGGGCTTTCGCCTATAAAAGACATGTAACTTACCACAAGTAAAATTTAATAAATTTACCCGACACCAAGCTTGCATTCTTACTTGTTCTAAAAATACAGTTGATGGATGTGTTGATGACCTGCGTTTCGCATTAACGAAGTTATAAAACCTTTTAGGATCCCGCTGAAACTGTAACCTACCTATAATAAGTATAGAGAAGCTTGATCGGGCAATCAAATAGCGAGAGAAGTCCAAGAAAGAGCCAGATTCCTTGGGCTTCTTGTACAGTCTCGACTTTCTATATTTTAAGTTTATTTAATCCCGCGAAAACCACACAGGCTTGTTAGACCTGGCTTAACCAACGGGACACAAGTATCAAATAGAGTAAAGCTGAGACCATTCAGCTAGATATGGCTCTGCAGGTTTGCTACCTGAGCTGAGCACCCTGGCAGGTAAGTCAATAAAGCCGCCAAAGTCGGGTGATAAGCAACTTCAGGAATGGATATAGGTTCAGTATGGAGACAGAATAAAATGAGAAATTCAAAACAAAAACAAGATCAAGCATTTCATGTGAGGACTTTGGGATATTATTGATTTGACACAATGACATCCCAAATAAACCTTCAATAAAATCGTGCTGAGATGTGGGAGTCAACACGCTTGAAATCCAAGTAGCTCCGGCAATATTAAAGAAACCAAGAACTGCAAGAAAATCACAATCAGGAGATACAATCTGTCAACAGCAATAAGAACAACACCAACATGACGAGGAGTGCAATCTTTTTTGTGAATGGAGAATTTGTTAGACAGGATTTCAGAATTAAGGATGTCGGGCCTTATCCATGTTTCAGAAAAGGCCACGACATGGAAAGGAAAAGTTAGCCTATTTAGATTATTATTATTCTTTTATATTTGATACTTAATTGTACTGTTATTATTATATAAACAGCTTAAGTTAAAATTAACAGGATAAATGCATAGGCAACCTAATCTAAGATTAAGTCCGAATATATACATATTTACAAAAATCTAGTTGCATGGTCAATTGGATGTGGCCTCTGTAGTCTCTTGTGCATTCTGATTTCTTTGGGAGGCGCCTTGCTAAAGGTTTTGAGTGGGATCGTAGCCTAACTAAGTAGTCTGCGGCCTGACCATTTAAGATGTCGCCAGTTTTGGGTACACCGAGGTCTCTTTCAATGTTTGCTGAACGTATCTACCAGGGGTCACCAGTCATCATCCGTAGCGTTTTGCTTGAAGCCCTCGAATTTCTGCCAGATGCGTTTTCGCAGCGATTCCATACACCTGCAATCCGCAACGCCAGGCAGGTCTTATATATTGTTACCTTGTTTCTCAGCGACAGTTTATTTTTGCTATTTAGGAGCCATCTGAGTTGGTTTGCTCTATCTCTTAGTGAACCAGTAATGCTGGAGTTGTGTTTGCTAAAGGACAAGCGATTGTCCAAATGCACTCCCAAGTATTTAAAGCTGTTGTGGTGCTACAGCAGCTCCTCCTCCAGGAAGATATCCCGGCAGATATCCCTACGTAGAGCGTAGGTCACGTTGGCACACTTGCTTGTGTTGATGCCAATGTTCTAGCGTTTTGTCCACATCTTGTAGTCAAGCAGGTACTGTAACAGGATATCCGTGGCTTCATAGATGCATTTATTTTTAGCCAGGATGGCTGTGTTGTCAGCGAAAGTGACTATAAGTAGTTCCTGTGTGTCCTCCAGAACGAGTGTGGAACCAGTTGGCATATCTTGTGTGAAGAGGGTATAAAAAGTGGGCCCCAACACACCTATCTGAGGAACTCCAGCTCCAATGGCTCTGACGCTGGATTCCACGCCATCTAGTAGAAGGAGAAAGATCGATCAGTAAGATAGTTGCGCACTGGCTAGTATAGTTGAGGCGGCAAGAGTGGTATAACTTTGCTGAGCAGACCATTATGCCAAACTCTGTCGAAGGCCTGCCTTATATCCAGAAACGCCGTCACCACGTACTCCTTGCTTCGAGCCCCTCAAGAATGAACATTTCCATCCAATTCAGTTGTTCTGGTGTTCCATGAGATTTTCGAAATCGAAACTAGAAGGGAGGAATTTTCTCCATGATCCTTTCTACAGACAATAGGCGCGTAAGCAAGCAACGTTCAAAGAGTTTGACAACCGTGGTCAACAAGCTTATTGGCCTGTAAGAGTTTAGGCAGGAAGGGCTCTTTCCAGTCTTATGGATTATACAAGTCCTCGCCCTCTTCTATTGAGTTGGAACATACCCCATTCTCAGCACTGCATTAAAGATGACGACTAAAAACAGCACTTCTTTAATCGGCATTGCCTTAAGTGTGAAGTTGTCCAGGCTAACCCTTTAGTGTGTGCCGAAACTTCCTGCGGTGTGATGGGGGGCTAGGCTGATCAGAACTATCAATCACCAGTTTGAGCTTTCCTATCCTACTTGATGAGCTGGTATTGGAAGCGTGTCTCCAATTTCTCGGATAAAGCCTCTGCTTGTTCCATGGGATCTGGCCCCCATCACTTCATGATCGGGATCTTTGGAGTCGCTTGCTGCTTATATCTTTTAGTCAGAGTCCACAGTGAGTGTCTTGAGCTAATATCAGTGGAAACATCTGATAGCAATCGGTCAACTTTTTCTGCTTTTGGAGTACCAGCAGTTTCTTCATCCTATTAGATACTCTGCGATATACCCTATCCACGATTGGATCACAAGTGCGACAAAACTGTCGCCTTAGTCTGTGCTTAATGAGCAGCAGAGCATCAATAGCTGCTTAGTTCATGCACACGTACTACAGGAGCTGCGTTGAGGGCAGCTGCATGTACCTTATTGAGAAAAATCGCATGCGCATCATTAATATCTTCTTCAAGTTCTCGACGGAACACCGCTATGTCAGTTCCAGGTGGCAGCAGTCATCCCTTTGGTGCTTTAGTTTTCGGGGTAGAGTCGAAAGTAGCTATCAGGGGTAGGTGGTCAGAAGTAAGCTGATATTCAGATCTTAGGCACAATTCTCCGGGGCGCAGTCCATTAAAGATGAAAACGTCTATTGCGCTAGGTGTGTAGTTTTGAGAAGCTGGAAAATGTGTGGCTTGTTCAGTTGCTAGGATTTGAACAGTAGAATTTTGTATTGCATTGTGCAGGCTTCACTCATTTCCTTTAGGAACTTATTTGTCTCCTGCAGCTCCTTGGAGAGTGTCAACTTTCGCTCTGAGCGCCTCTATGGCCACCTCCAGCTTCGAGCTTCTGTTGGGGGGTATATGTTTGCAAGACTCATCCTGGTGCTGGCCGCCAGAAGTGACAGATGCAGGTTCAGTTTTTCTTAGTCCTGTACGAACCGAATCTGCATATGAAAAGTTCCCACGCACTATGGCTGCAGGAACAAAACGTAACCGACTACTCTGGTTTCTAGTAGTGCGTCTAGCAGTATTGATTTTTGGCCTGCGCTCATCAGTTTTGGTTTTGTATAACCGGCAACCCTTAAACTAACCCACATGGTTTCCGCCGCAGTTAATACAGCAGAGATTCTCATCAGAAGCCTTGTCTTCTTTCAGTTGATAAAAGAAATGGTGCCAATTTTTCACTTAAAGGTATTTAGTTAGACTACGATAAGATTCGGAGTTCGTAACCTTAACTCTTACTTTCCCCTAGGTGCCAAGGTGGAGAGTGTAATTTTCTGAGCCAATGATGACGTTAAGCTTTGTCTCCATTTGGATAACATTTGATACGTCCATAATATTGATTGGGAGTGGTTTCCGTGATCTGGGTGCGCTGTCTTGAATATCAGCGTGCTGGTCATATTCCATCTCATCAGCCAGCGCCTCTGCATGAATGACTTCCTCCTCCGTTGGATCTTCATCATCCATCGCATTTGTCAGAGTTGCGAAACGGTTATTAAAACTTTCTGAGCCCTTTCCAGACGTAGATTTCATCGCTAACTGAATCTCCCTGTTGTTATCCTTTGCCGAGCGTGGAGGCGGTTTGCGTTTTATTTTAGGAGTCTACCAGCTAATTTGAGTCGGCAATTCTTTGTTTGAACCAATTTGAGTTGCTTGCTTTTCAACATCATTCTTGTTGTTTGCAATGCTAAGAGCAGGAAATACACCTCCACTTAAGGAAGTTATGGTTGTATAGATATACCTGTGACTGGAGTTTGACGACGTTAATGTGCACGTAG
Organism: Hirtodrosophila histrioides; assembly: GCA_037075165.1. NCBI lineage: Eukaryota > Metazoa > Arthropoda > Insecta > Diptera > Drosophilidae > Hirtodrosophila > Hirtodrosophila histrioides. The sequence goes on along the minus strand of JBAMCL010000471.1, from coordinate 600,764 downwards.
TACTGCATGTTGTTGTAGCCCAGTTGCTGCTACTGCACATAGTTTCACTGGCTAAAGTACTGGTCGTTGTGGGGATATTTGGGTTTATGTAAGCCATGATAGTAGTAAAAGTTTAACTTTTATTCACGGCACTATCAGCAGCTTGGATAGTTTAAAACCGCGCACAGATTGAATATAGCGCCGATGCTACTAATCTCAAAATAATCGCACGACGGAGATGGTATTGTATTTCACTCACCGGTGTTGTCGCACGCACGCAGTTTCGACTAACCGTATTTTGCAGCACGAAATCGTAGTGACAGCGTACACGCACACTAGCAAGTTGCCAGTGGAGCAGCCCTCGGATGTCTACAGCAAAAGCTGGCAGCGCATATGCGCTGAAGGCTTTGGACTTTGTTCACTCGTGAATGTGGTAATATTCACAGTTCTCGTCACTTTTAATGGGAATATGGGATGAAGGGGATTATAAATTTATTAACTCTAACTGGTTAGTAGCGGATGTAGTGGGTATGTGAGTTGGGAGCGAAAGTTCATTAGGGCCAATGGACAGTCTTAGATTAGCCTATTTCCGTTTGAGAGACTCATTTAAAAGATTCATACTCTTAAACTCGATTTCCAAATCGGAGAAACCATCAAACGGTTTTTCAAGCCGAGCGAATATGTCTCCAAAGCCATTCGTAGCCTCCCTCATAAATGCCATTATATCTTTTTCAACATCCCTACCTGATGCACAAGTCCACACTTTAAGCCAAACTTGAACTCAATCTAGTTCTGCCGTTAAGGCCAGCACATTTTTCATGTAAAACGTTATCACACAGCCAGCAGCAAACAAAACCCATTTTTACGGTTAATCGAACCTGGCAATTTTTTTTGTAGCAGACAACCATTTTTATTTACAGAAAAATTAAAAAGACGAAATTTAAAATAAGAAACACAACTGCACAAAAAATAAAAAGTACAAACATAAAAGAGGGCACACTAGGACTAAAACTATTGACGCTGATTTATTTTTATTAAAGCGAGGGCGCGTAGTTTGGTGGCCACTCGTGCTCAACTTTCCTTGCTTTTACTCCGACTTTTTTTTGTGGATCATTAAATAAGATTAATATATTATGAAATAAATTGAAACCAATAAAATATTTACCTATCCAGTGCAGCAATTTGGGTATCGTCAGCACATATGATTTCATTCATTGTGTTGCACTAATTCTCGTCACAAATGTACAATTGTCAAAAAGGAATGCCAGATAAAAATTTTTGTCGAAAAGCTGCCAAATGTATTTTTTTTTTTTTTTTGTGTTTACACATGGGCGAATAAGTTCTGGCAGCCTCTGTCGAAAAGGTTACCGGAATGTTCTGGCAGGCTATCTGGCAGGTGTTTACACATGTCTGGCAGCAAAATTGGTCGAATGTTCGGCCTACTGCCAGTGTGTCTAAACAGGCCTTTATAATAATAGAATAGAAAAAAAAAATTAATTTATTATATTTCCTGTATTAATATCGGATGTTATTGCATATGATTTTTTAAGAGTGTCTGTCGAAATCATCTTTCCACAACATCTAACATTCACAAGCCCACATTGTGTAAATACAGCTGTTATCTGTTTAAGCGCATTGCCTCTTTAAATAACAAAAGCTTTCCTTGGTTAATTGATCACGCCGGAGTCAAAGCCCAGCAGACTTAGTTGTTACTTTTTTTCGTGACGGTGAGCACCGACAACACGAACATCTGCTACCTTGTCGGATGCTGACGCCAGCTTAACAACACCAACTGGGTCCACCTGAATGTTGACCAAGATACGTTTATATATTTAAAAATTCACAATAAAACAGACTGGAAAAAAAAGTGTCCGCACGCAATAACTTAGTACCGCTGTAATGCGGAGTGCTTTGTATGGCCGTAGTAGGCAAGAACCATGCAGGTCAGAGCCCGTTTTTTCTATCCGTATTAGCCTTAGTAATTTACAAAACTAATATCTTTCGACCAAACATCGCAAAATTTGAATTTTTTTCATAGTGCACTTCCATGATTTTGAAATCAGTGAAAGATCTGAAAATCTGTTTATCTATATATATGAAAGAGTTAGTCCTGACAGACAGGCAATCATCATATAGCCCAAAACAGTAGGTTCCATCTATTATGAAAGTGCGCACTAAGACGGGATTTAGGAAAATTCCACCCACAAGCGTGCAAAATCACTGAAAACTGAAACTTTTTTGTTCATCGCCCGATTGGCTTTAAACTTTTTTCAAATGTCCTATGAGAAAACTAAATAGGCGCGGTGGTCAAAGATTTTGGAAATGTCGGAAAATTGTTGTATGAAATGTTTTCGATTATCGTTCGATGGGCTACAAACTCGTTTTCAAAGTTTTCTGTTTATCATCCAATTATTTTAAACCTAATTTTCAAAGCACTTTTCATTAAATCGACACATGTGCTATCGATTTCGGAAAAGGGGTGAAGTCTGGAATTCAGAATTTTTGTTTTTCATGCGAATTTCCAAAACTAAATACAAACACATCGGTTCTTTTCGGTCAACACAACGGGCTGAAAATAATTGAAAAGCTTACGTTTGGAATTTTCGTATTATTCTTGGCATTGGCTTCAAATGCCAAATAATTTTGGAAAATCTACTCCGCATCGCCACGGGCGGAAAATGAAAGTCAAGGACAAATGAATAGGATTATGTGTTTAGTTAGATCGGCTCCAAAGATATTTTCATAGCGCTACACAAGAAGCATTTGTCACGTGGCTCAACTATTTAGTGTCCTATCCCCACGGAAGGGAATATTGTTATGTGCAATTTTTGTGTATTTTTACGGTTGACGAAAGTAATCCAATTCAACATAATGCAATTTAATCTATTTATTTCGCCGGGCAAGGCCAGTGTATTATCTGCTCGTATTTTATATACATATATGCGCTGTACCTTGTGTGCGTGCATTTTTGTGCATGTGTATGTGTAAGTGTACGAATATGTGTTTTACTTAACTAAAGCTTATTTTACTTGATTTTCACTCACTTCACCCACTGTAAAATGTATTAAATGTATTAAACAAGTAGAAGGAAATATCTCCGACCCTATAAAGTAAATATATTCTAGATCAGTATCAGCAAGCGAGTCGATCTGGCTCTGTCTGTCAATCCAGATTAACTTGTCCCACCAACTATAGGAGCGTGACAGCAAATTGGGAATGTTGGTTTCTGTATACTATACGCAGATCAGGTTTGATTCAAGTTTCAGATATTTCTCCCCGCACCGCAATAAAATCGTTTTATAAGAACTAGTTTAAAGAATAACAGGTAAGAACGTTGCAGTCGGACGCACCTCACTGCAGAATACTCTGTTCCCAGTCCTGTATGATTTTGTTATTTGTGGGTTCAGAAAGAGACTCGATAAAAACAGTAGCGTGTATGTCAAATTTGATGACTCTACCTGTACAGGTTTTGAAGGTATAAAGTTTGCTTATTTTTGTGGTTGAGTGAGTGGGGGGTCAAAAATTCTTTGATGTAGAATTGTCCAGGGGATGAACATTAGTCTGTATGCCAAATTTGGTGCCGCTACCTGTACAGGTGATGGAGATATAGATTTTGCTCATTTGTGGGGGAGGAGTCAAAAATGTTTTGATGCAGATGATTTCAGGTGGTGAACATTAGTCTGTATGTGAAATTTGGTGACTCTAGCTATGAAACTGTAGGAGACATGCGCCTGTGAAACACGTGTTTTGGGGATAGTATGTGCCGATTTGCGGGGGAGCGGGTGGGGGTGTCAACAAATTTTCTATGCAGATCTGTCATGAATTTAAACATTAGTCTGTATGCCAATTTGTGACTATAGCTTTAAAAATGTCATAACTAGGTGGCAACGCATTCGGGATGTCTATATTCTGCTTCCAAAAATATTTTGGAATTAGAGTATATTGGCATTATACAATGTTCATTTTTCAGTTCGTTTGTCGTCAATACGATGCTAGGGTAATCGAATTTGGTAGAAATTTGGTATGTAGGTATCGCCGTCTGATAAATGTTAAATGACCTGTATGATAGATTTGACAACAAACTCAAACTCTATACATTTACTAAATTCTTACTTACTTACTTACTTCTTCTTACTAAATAAAATTCGAGTTAATAGAAGCGGAGCAGCGCAAACCGTGTACGCTATCAGCTTTATAAAATTGGTTTATTTGACCACAGAAATAGCAGTATTGAATAACATTTGTTAAAATAACAAATGAATTAACCTAATAGTAGTGGTGTAGTAGTGTGTATATGCATTAAATAACACCTTGTACTTAAATACATAAGTATGCGACACTTTGTTGCATACAATAACAAACATAAAGCGAAAAGCGCAGAGCCACTTAGCGGCGCGGACCGCTAGTAATATAGCTGGCCTTTTAGCTGACGTTACGCTTATGTAGCGTATACCAAGAGTACCATATATGTACATACCACACACTCTCTCTCTTTTAATTATGCTCTGCTGCGACAGAGCGATACATATAATAATATCTATATCATAGGTTTTGAAGCGAAAAGAGTGCCGAAAAAAGATTTCAAAAATACTACTGAATGGAAACAGTCATGTTGTTTCATTCTAAATATTACAAAGGTCATAAACATTGAAGATTAATTATTTGCTCAGTACGTGAGTACGAATGTGCGATTGGGTACTGCGAGATAGATTCGGGGCATCACTTAGCCGAGCATTCCCGATAAGGGCATCCTACTTACTACTTTAAGCTTTAAATCTGGCGATCTAAATTATTACGATTATTTAAATGTATTATAATTATTACATTTTAAAATAAAATTTTTGAATTTCAGCTTTGGGCACTATCAAAACCAACCTGTGCATCAAATGAGCACACCCTATATGCCTACTGGAAACGTTAATATGAATCCTTCGCAAACATTTCAATCAACAAACTTAGCTTCTATATATCAAGGAGTTGCAGCAAAGGTTGGAACAGGGTAAGCAAGCTGAATATAGTAATTTGCATGTGAATTTTTGTTTTATTATACCCTAGCAAAGGGTATTATAATTTTGTCTCGAAATGTGTAATTGTCAGAAGGAGACGTTTCCGACCCAACAAAGTATATATATTCTGAATCAGTATGAATACCCGAGTCGTGTCTCTCTCAGTGTTAAAGCTATCGTGATGAAACTTGGAACAGACCCTTCTTTTTGCTGCAGGCAGTACATATGTTGGAACCGGCCTGATCGGAGCACTATAACATATAGCTGCTATAGGCAACTATGTTTTTGTATAAACAATTTTTTTGTTTATAGATGTATCCTCACCAAACTTTCCCAAACACAGTGTCAAAATCAGACCCCTATACCAAACTTTTTGTTTACACAAATATTTTATCCAAACTATGTAAGTGAGAGCTTTATTATACTTCAAATAGTTTCCTATAATTTTATACAAAATTAAGTTTTGTATAAAATTAATTCCTGCTATATATATAGCTTCGGCATACCGAAATAGCCGTTCCTTCTTCTTTTATACATTCAATGGATTCATGTATAACCATTCAAAAATGTCCTGAAAATGGTCCCACAGCAACACAACTTATTTAATACTAGCTGGCATTACCATGACCTTGCCCGGCGAAATATTTAGATGCACTTAGCATTATGTTGAATTTGACAACTTTCGTCAACCGTAAGAAATACACAACAATAGTGTATCACTATTTTCCCTCCCGTGGGGGTAGGAAACTAAATAGTTAGTTGAGCAAAATGCTTAATGATTTTCTGTGTAGGGCTATGGCAATGACTTTGAAGCCAATTTAACTAGACAAATAATCTCACTCATTGGACTTTAAAACCCATTTCCCGCCCGTGCCGACTGGTGGGCGGGCCTAGTCCCTTAAAATATTTTTAAAAAAGTTGGGAGAATAATACTAACATCTACTAACATGGGGAAAAAAATCTGTACTTAATTCAAGTGAAATTTTTTAAAACAATTATTTCTAAAAATTCAAAAGTCCCAAATTTCGCGGCAAAGTTTCCACCTGTCGTAAAATATCAACCGACCGCCACATGTATCGATAACCTATCATGTCGATGCGAATGTGAATGTGTATGCATGCTGTTGGGACTTACTACATAATAATAATAATGTTAATTTGTGCTAAATCTTTCCAGCAGCATTCACATTCAATCAACTAATTCATTAATGAACTAAAATGATTTAAATTAACCAAATCGTATAACAAAAATAATTGACTCCAGCAGCAGCGCGCCATCTACCGTAGAGCGATAGCAAAGCATAGGCAGAAGATGATAGACAAAACCAATATATCAATTTCAGTCGTTTTTTTTAAGTCTTAGGGCCGAGAGAGCGATAAATCGCGAGATTTATATTAAACGGACTATTTAAATTATATTATAAACTATTATTAACAAATTAAAATTTATGCAGTTCTATATCTAATAGTCTGGAAACTCTGGTAAATGTTTTTTTCAACACTAAGACTAACAACTATCGTTTCGATATACGTATATCGGGTCAACTTTTATTTGCATTCATTTCATTAATTAGACAACAAAGTCGTGTTCTGCCGACAGAATTTGCATTCTAGTTTTGAGACGCGTCGTTTAAGACCTAAGTCACACATTTGAAACAATCTTTATGAGCTTATGAGCATAGGCACAGTCTGAGAGACATAAGCAATATGGCAAGTCGTACCTAAAAGTTTTAAGGCCGAGAGAGCGATTCAAGAGAGATATGTTTTATCTCTTGCAGTTTCATGTTGTTATGCAGCAGCTGGCGCAAATCGATATTTTCATACAATTTTCAAGTACAATTTTTGTATACTTCCCGAAATATATTATAATACAAAGGTACTGTACAAATTGCAGGCTTCTAGCTTCTACCGTTTGTGCTGCCCAAATGTCATCAGTCAGTCAGGTTAAACTCTTTAATATATATAGACTAGCAGGTAATACCCCTTGCCTTGCCAGGCGAAATATTTAGATGAAAGTGCATTATTTTGAATTTTATTACTTTCATCAACCTTAAGAAATACACAAAAATAGCGTATCACAGGATTTCTTTCCGTGGATAGGAAACTAAATAGTTGAGCCTCGTGACTTATGTTTTTTATGTAGGGCTATGAAAATGTTTTTGTATTCGAACGTTGATGTACTAAACGGGCAGTACATTCAAGTGGCCCAAACGACACCAAGCATTGGCTTGTTAACGCGCGGAACCAGGCAAAATGCAAACCCACCTCCCGCCCAACCGACCGAGGGGCGCGCCGCATAACGTGCGGTAACGAAGATCGCGAAACATATAAATACGAACAGACTAAATAAAAGTTCTACATAAATTAAACAATAGACGAAAAGTAACCATAAATTATGCAGATAACATAAAATTGAAGTTCTAAGTAAGGAAATAGAAGTAGCATTACATATTTAATGAGAAAGATTGTTATAATTAGAACATATGATACGAAAGGGGTTATGGGTAGCATAGTTAGTGTTACAAACTTCAAGACAAAGGGGAAGAAAGTTTCTGGAATTTCTGATCGGAACTGCAAAACTAATCTGGCTTATTAATTCAGAAGAATCATTTTCTCCTTTAATTAGTTTGTGTAAAAAAATTACACCAAGCATGGTTCTACGATCAGAAAGAGAAGGAAGATTTATTAGTAAAAGTCTACTACGATAAGAAGGCAAGTGAGTATTAGGATTCCAGTTAAGACCCTGGAGTGCAAAGAGAAGAAATTGTTTTTGAACCGATTCTATTCTATCCTGATGAATCTTGTACTGGGGACACCAAATACAAGACCTATATTCAAGAATAGGTCGAACAAGCGAAGTATATAGAGTTTTAGTAATGTAAGGATCGTTGAATTCTTTAGACCAACGCTTAATGAAACCCAGGACACCAAAGGCACGATTAACGGTGGAAAAGATATGTTTGTCAAACTTAAGCTTGGAATCTAAACGGATACCCAAATCATCAACCGACTCAATTCGAACAAGCGGCTTACCATTAAGAATATAACTGTTAAAAAAAGGCATTCGCCTGTAAAAGGACATTACATTACACTTACCACAATTAAGATTTAATAAATTTACCCGACACCAGGCTTGAAAACTGTCAAGATCAGTTTGGAACCTTTGACCAGATAAGAAATCAGTAGATGTCAGACAAAATTTAACATCATCGGCATACATCAGCACCCGAGAGTAATTTACGACAGAAGGAAGGTCATTGATGAAAAGAATAAATAATAAGGGGCCAAGATGACTTCCTTGTGGTACTCCGGAAGTAACTTGAACAGACTTAGAGACAAAGTCTTTGAAATAAACCTTTTGGGTTCTAAGAGTTAGAAAGTTAGAAATCCAAAGAATTAAGTTATTTGGAAATCCTAGAAGATGAAGCTTGTGAAGTAAAAGAGAATGATTAACAGAATCAAAAGCCTTACTGAAATCAGTATAAATAACATCTGTTTGCATTTTAGATTGAAATCCCTTAATAACAAGAGAAGTGAATTCCAATAGGTTAGTGGTAGTAGATCTATACTTCACAAACCCATGCTGGCAGGGTGAAATTATAGATCTACATAAATGTTGAAGTTGAGAAGTTATTAATTTCTCAAAAATCTTAGGAATAGCAGACAACTTAGAAATACCTCTATAGTTCTCAACATTAGACTTGTTTCCTTTTTTATGGAGAGGAATAATAAATGATTCTTTCCAAATATTGGGGAAAGAGCACAGCTGCACGGACAATTTAAAAAGAACAAATAATAGCTTAAAAATACCTTCAGCACAGTACTTGAGCACACAGCCTGGTACTCCATCAGGTCCCGGAGAAAATACGGGGTTAATAGACTTCAAATCACGTAGAAGCGAGCTTTCAGTGATTAAAGTCCCAAAAATGCAATTGGAGTTAATTACCTGATAAGGATAAGGCGAAAGCAATTGATAAGGTTGTGAACTGAAGGTCGTTTGAAAAAATTCGGCAAAAAGATCTGCGATAGCCTGATCTGAGTCAGCTGTCTTTTTTTCAAAAAATACAGTTGATGGAAATGTTGATGACCTACGCTTCGCATTAACGAAGTTATAAAACCTTTTAGGATCCCGCTGAAACTGTAACCTACAGCTCCTGAGGTAGTTGTTATAACAGTGTAAATTAAGTGCAGAGAAGTTAGATCGGGCAATCAAATAGCGAGAGAAATCCGAGGAAGAGCCAAATTCCTTGAACTTTTTGTACAATCTCGACTTTCTATTTTTTAAGTTTATCAATTCACGTGTAAACCACACAGGTTTGTTAGACCTACGAGGGTTACAAAACGGGACACAAGAATCAAATAATGAATTTAAGGTAGAATAAAAGTAATTGATTGCACAATCCATGTCTCTACACATGTACAGCTGGGACCAGTCAGTCTGGGATAGGAGCTGAGCAAATTTAGTAAAATCGGTTTTCCGAAATTGACGAACTCGCTCAGTCGTTTCTCTACCAGGGCTTGGCACACTGGCTGGTAAGTCAATCAACACCTCCAAAGTTGGGTGATAAGGATCTTCAGGAGTGGATATAGGTTCAGTACGGGAGACAGAATAGAATGAGGAATCCAAGACAAAAACAAGATCAAGCATTTTATGTGAAGAATTTGGGATATTATTGATTTGACACAATGACTTCCCAAATAAACTTTCAATAAAATCGTGCTGAGATGTGGGAGTCAACACGCTAGAATCGGGACTTGAAATCCAGGTAGTTCCGGCGATATTAAAGTCACCAAGAACTACAAGAAAATCACGATCAGAATAAATAGATGAGACAGATTGTATAGCAGAAGCATGCAAAGAATATATCGAAATATCGGAAGAAGGTGGAATATAAGAACAAGTAATATAAAAGCAAATACTGGAAATACACAATTTTACAGCAACAAATTCAATATCTATACAATTATCGATTTGATGCCGATCGAACTAAACAAATAATCCCATTCATTTGTTCTTAACTTTCAATTTTCGCCCGTGGCGATGCGGAGTAGACTTTCCAAAATTATTTGGCATTTGAAGCTAATTCCAAAAATAGTACTAAAAATCCAGACTTAAGCTTTCCAACTATTTTCCGCCCGTTGTATTGCCCGCAAATTAGAATGAAATTAATGTGACACCGAACATGTGTCGAATTATTTGAAAATTAGATTCAAAATAATTTGATAAACAGAAAAGTTTAAAAATGAGTTTGAAGTTAATCGACCGATAATCCAAAAAGTTTAATACAACAGTTTCCCGCGAATTTCCGACATTGGGGGTAGACTTTCCAAAATCTTTGGGGACCACGCCTATTATTTGTTTGTGTAGAACTTTGAAAATGAGATTGAAGCCAATTGCATGAAAATTAAAAATGTGGAAAGCCAGAGTTTTCCGTCAATTTTCCGACCATTAGGCTGAAATTTCCAAAATCGGTGAGACATGTGTCCAATTGTTTATTGAGTTTTGAAAATGAGTTTGAAACCAAACGGACGATAATCAAAAAAAGTTGCAGTTTTCCATGATTTTCCACGCTTGTGGGTGGAATTTTCCAAAATCCATCCCGTCTTAGTGTGCACTTTCATCATAGATGAAATCTACTGTGATAATTTCAGAATTGTCCTTCTGCTTCGAACTTATATTATTATATCTTGCTTATTATTGCAGAAGGGAGCGTTGTATACACAGGTTAAGACGGCAGGTCACCACCCTCACTTGGTAGCCTCACATAAAACATCTGGTACTGGGTGATACAATATGATTAAGGTATGGGATCTCTTGTCGATCAGTCTGCTTCTTATAAGTAATGGGCAAGTACAGAAAATATGTCCAGGGTTTCGGATATCCCATGGCTCTCTGCACTTCCTGCAGTTGTCATCGTTGATGATGCCAAGCTTCTTCGTATGGGCCTCTTTCATGCATTGTCCCGAAAGAACACCTGGTAGCAACCTATAGTTCTTCAGTGTGTGCGATAGAATAGAGCGGTATTGTTTGGAGTTACGCGCGTTTCGCATTATCATTGCCGTTCTGCATGTCGTTCTGCATGTAGTTCTCCATCTGCGGCTCACTATATCTTAAGCTCGTTCTTTAAGTTCTGTGGAGATCGCTTGTAGGGAGATTCTCGACGCTGCCACTCGTTAGTCCTACACCATCCCTAGCCAACTCGTCTGCCCTCATCATTCAGGACATTTTTTGACTTGATGTCGTCCAAAAATGAGAAATTCATGGCCGCCTGACTGTCAACGAATAGGCAAATATGTGTGTGCTGCGTGTTGAACTCCAAGGCAGCCTCGGGCGCCTTCCTGATAGCGATCGACTTGGAAGATGCTGCAGTAGTCCGACAGTTTATATGGTCGCTCTTTGTTGAGCAGTTCACTTCTGTGTAGATGTTGATCGACCACTGCTTCGGTTCCGAGCTGGTTAGCCAGTCGTTGGGACCAATCATCATTTCTGTTTTATGATAAACGTTTGTCACAGGGGTCATGTAGTCAATGCTACTTAACCGTTCCCTGGCGATCTCGCAGTGTCCTACGCTCTGAACGGCCATATTTCCTGTTGCCACAAGGCGTTGTGCGCTTTTTTTTTATGTTAGTCTCGCGTGTATGCCCAGGGGGTTCATTGCGCGCAGTCCTTCGAGAATTGCGTGTGTCGGGACAATGTTAAATGTGCCTAAGATGTCCAGGACACTCCCCGTCTATATTCCTTATGGTAGATCGCTTTCTCTACGGTAGCTACCAGGGAATGTAGCGCAGATTCTACCGATTTCCCTTTTGTGTTAGCATGTTGATTTCTAGAGAGCTGGTTGTAGTTTGCTCGTCCTTATGCTTAGTTCGAGTATCTTCTATAGTACTTATTATTATTAGTGATGGGAGCGTTGCACTGCGACCTATGAGATCTATTGTGCCCCCTTCTAAGCCTAAAGCTCACTCATCAACCCTATCTCCTGCATGAATGCAAGGATCTTGGTCGGATCTAGAGTACCTATATCGTTTGTCTGAAGGAAAAACCCACCCAGGTACCTGTTTCTTCTTCTGGCAAGGGCAGTGCAGTCTGTTAGTATGTGTGATAAGGTTTCAGCCTCCATTTCACAGAATCTGCATGTCCCGCTTCTTACAATTCCTAGTTTGCTTAGGTGGTTTCTCAGTCTACAGTGCCCAGTCAGAAGGCCGGTGACTATTCTAAGTGAATTCTTCCCTAATGGTATTAATTGCTTGAATCTTTTGAGATTATAGTTTCCTAAGAGTGACTTGGCCTGTCGTAGACCTGGTGTATTTCCCCAGCTTGACTGCCTTCTGTTGTCCTCTTCTATCCTAAGATGTTCTCTTATTGTATGTCTTCCTATGCCACAGAACGGTTCTGGGCCTACCAGAGATTTTCCTGCTCCTAACTTAGCCAGTTCATCAGCTGCTTCGTTCCCGGGTATATCTTTGTGCCCTGGGATCCATCTGAGGGCAAGCCTATTTTTCCTGCCTAGTTGGTCCAATTTGGTTCGCACTTCTCGAACCAACTTCGAAGAGATTTTTGGGCTCCTTAGAGAGCTAATTGCTGCTTGGCTATCAGAGAGTATGGCTATGCTTCTGCTCTGATAGTTTCGTTGGATGTTGAATTCAGCACATCTCCCGATGGCGCATACCTCAGCTTGGAAGATGCTGGTGTATCTGCCTAAGGGTTCGTGGTATTTAATCCGAGGGCCCACCACCCCAAGGCCCGTGCCTTGGTTTGTTAGGTATCCATCAGTGTACCACGTGATTGTGTGATTCTCCATGGGATGTATGTCTTCTAGACACGTCCAGTTCTTTTTGTTGCAAAGGTGAACTTCGAAGTGACGCTCGAGGAGTAGCTCGGCGGTCACATCATCCCTCGGTTGCATGAGTAGGGGGAGTTCTCTTTCTAACCTGTTAGCATCTTCCATGCTAATACCATTCTTACCCACTCCTATAGATGATATTCTGAGAAGGGTTGCCTTTCGTTGGAGTTCAATCGTGTGATTGAGTGGAGTTAGCTCCATTAAGACTTCTAGGGCCGCTGTCGGACAGGTGCGCATTGCTCCTGTCATGCAGACGCAGGCCATTCTCTGCAGTCTTTGTAGTTGCTTCTGCACGGTGACGAGCTGTGCTCTGTCCCCCCAGGCGATGACTCCATACGTGATCATCGGCCTAACTATCATAAGATATAGCCATCTTATTATATGGGGCGCTGTGCCCCACGATTTTCCAGCTATACTTCTGCAGGTATATAGTGCCCTCGAGCACTTATCCAGTGTATTCTTTACATGTGATGCAAAGTTTAATTTGCTATCAAGGGTAGCTCCTAGATACTTAACCTCCCTATTTGCTTCATCCTCTGCAATTTGTACCTTCTTGTGAAGGGGACTACGAAAGTTTTGGAAGGGTTCAGGTTGAGACCAACTTCCTTACACCAGTCGTATGTCGTCTTTATTCCTAGCTGGATTATATCGCAGAGTGATTCCTCAAACTTGCCTTGGGCTATGATAACTATATCATCAGCATACCCTTGGCATTGTACACCTTTGCTAAAGAGCCTATCCAGTAGCTCATCGACTAGAATGCTCCATAGCAAGGGAGACAATACGCCCCCTTGGGGACACCCTCTCTTGGTTGTGACTGTAACAGTGCTATCCCCCACTGTTGCTGTGGCCTGTCTGGTTCTAAGCAGTGAGTAAATCCATCTGCTAATTACCGCACCTTCCCCCTTCCTACGTAAAGATGCATGGACAGCGTCGTGGGATGTATTGTCAAAGGCACCCTCTATATCTAGGAAGGCGCAGATAGCCACTTCCTTGGTATCAACTGCTTTCCTCAGCAATCTGTGCAGTTGGTATAGTGCTGTGTCTGTAGAACGACCTGCTCTGTATGCGTGCTGTGCTGGGTGCAGCGGGTTCTGCTTTAGCAGAGTGCTTCTAATATTGTTGTCCACCAGCTTTTCCAACGTTTTCAATAAAAACGATGTTAAGCTGATGGGTCTGAAGGTCTTGGGGTTGGTGATGTCTTTCTTCCCTGCCTTGGGGATGAAGACCACCCTAGCTCTGCTCCAGGCACTGGGTATATGACCCAGTGTTAGGCTACTTGTCATTATTTTCCTCAGGCTTGATAGGAGTTGATCCTGTCCTTGCTGTAGGAAGATAGGTGAGATTCTATCCAGGCCTGGTGACTTGTAGGGCTGGAAAGTTCGAAGGGCCCATTTTAGTCACTCCGTCGTAACTATAGATTTTGCAGTTGCCCAATCTATGTTACGTGGCCTGGGTTGAACGACAAGTTCGACGTAGTCATCCACAATAGGGGTACTCCCCGGGAAGTGCGTTTCAAACAGTAGTTTCAATTTCTCCATATTATGGGAGGTGAAGGAGTCATCTTTCCTCTTCAGGGTCATATTGGCCTCATGCTCCCGTTTTGAAAGCACTTTGTGCAGTCGGGCGCCCTCATTCACACATTCTATGGATTCACAGAAGTCTCTGTAGTTTTTCCGTTTAGCTTTCCTTAACTCCTTGTTGTAGGAGGTAAGACTCTGACGGTAGAGGTCCCAGGTGTCATCCCTCTTCGCTCAATTGAAGAGTTGACGGGTGGTAACGCGCAGCTTTTCGAGGCGATCGTTCCACCATGGGGCGTATGTTTCCCTACGTTGTCTACCCAGGGGACAGCTACTTCCAAAGGCAAATAATATGCTACTATTAAGACTATTTACATACCTCTCGAGCTCCAGTGGGTGTTTGGGTATACCAGTCACGTCCCTGGTTAGCTCGAGATAGGTTTCTCGTGTAGAGTTCCCAGTTCGTTTTCCTAGGATTACGAATAGCTGTGCTAGTATCCATATTCGCCTTAAGGTTGCATAGGATTGTTCTGTGGTCTGACATGGACTCCTCTGATGATACATGCCAGTTCCGTATGTGTGGCTTGAGGGACGGGCTTACCAGGGTAATGTCCAGTACTTCTTCTCTGATCCTATTTACGAATGTCGGCGAGGATCCGACATTTCCTATCTCTAGGTTATATTTGAATATAAAATCAAGTAGGCACTCACCTCTGGGGTTGATGTCCTTACTTCCCCACACCACGTGGTGCGCGTTGGCGTCGCATCTCACGATGATAGGCAGTCGATGCGTCCTGCAATATTCCACCAGACCGCACACTTCTGGGGGTGGGCAGGGCTCATCTCCTGCGAAGTACGCCGACGCTACCACTATTGTCGTGGCAGTTCCTAACGCCTGGACTGTGATTGGGACGCAGTCCCGGGTCAGAAATTCTGAAAGGATATTGTAGTTAATGCCTTTCCTTACCATTATACAGGTTCTTGGAGTTGTGCTCCTATGGTCATATACTACCTTTGAGTCCCTTGTGTAGAGGCCTTTTATGCCGTGGTTGAACCACGGTTCCTGTACTAAGGCTAGCCACAGATGTTGGTTGATGAACATCCTAGCTAGGACGGCCGAGGCCGCCTTTGCACGGTGAATGTTCACCTGGGCTAGCCCGGTGCTGATGACTGGCGTCGTCATCAGCTGACAGTGGATGCATCGGTTTCTGGCGAGTCGGGCTTAGATGTGCCCATCTCGCCACCGTTCGTCAATGTGACGTCGGCTTCGTCCCCTCTCGCCTGACCTCGAAGCTCCAGGTCAAGCTCTTGGGATGACATTGGAGCGCCATCCTCCATGTCTTCCTCCAACTCCATGGCTTCTGCTGCGCCAGGCTCGATTGTTATATCTGCCAGGCTCTCGTCCTCGGCCAGATCCGTCGAGTTGGCTATTGCCTCCGTGCAGAGGAGCACAGGGGCCGCTGTGGTTCCAGCTACTGTGTTGTGTTCTTGTGTGGGGGGGGGGGCCTCTTTGGCCTCTTTAGGCCGCTCACGGGGATCGTTCCAAAGCGGAAGAAGAGCTGGTGCCCTCTTTCCACTATTGTGTCCCGTGACACCTCGTCAATCCCTATGACGAAGAGGGCTCCACCCTCTCGTTCCTCCGGGACAATACCCTCCACGCATCGGTCTCGATTTTGTTCTGATTCCTCAGCAGACTCAGCAAAGCATCGGTTGACCGATCCGCGCTTCTTGGACAGAAAACCGTAATGTTATGTGGCGAGGGTATGCCTTCGCCTGTCCTTACGTCGAGTGGTACACCCTTCCAGGAGTGTAGCCTCGGCGCTGCGCTCATCAGCCAATCGGCTGACCCCTCGTCGGTGCAATCGACGACGAGGTGGCCTACACGGAAATGAATGCCAGTGTAGGAGAGCGCAGTGTCCCATCCTGCGACTTCGATCTCGTCGAGGATGGCCTCCTCAAGCGCGGATAATTCCCTGTGGCTGAGGATTACCTGGGGATAATCCACAGGCAACACAGCCACCTTCACCTTCTTCGCAATCGTGGCGTACGACGCGCGAGGTTGGGTGGGCGCTGTTGGGGGAGGTGCTACTACTGCTGCAGCAGCTGCCGCTTGGGACGTGCTGGGGCGATCCACAGCCGCTTGCTCAGCCCTAGCGGTTATTACTCCTTGCGGCGCCTTCGAGGTGCACGCCCTTTTTGGCGTCCCGGTCGGCGGCGTGAGGCTGCTGTTCAGGCGTTTTGGAGCGGGTGCTCTGGCCTGTTCCGGCGCTGCCTTCGGCTCCGTAGCCCTTCTTAGGGCCTCTTCCGGAGGGTGCCCTTGCTGGAGGTACCGCAGGTACCACTTGACCCGCGAACCACACAAATTGCGCCGGTTCGGGTCGTCCAGCCCCCCCGGTTGGCCGCGCGGAGGGAGAAATTCTTTTTTCTTCTGCCGCTGCTGCTGTTGATGCCCCTGTCTGTCGGCTTTCAGCGGCGGTCGCATCGGTCGGGATGGTCCGGCCGAACTTCCGCGCGCTTCTGCCGACGCAGTGGCCTGCCATGCTCCACGCACATGACCCTGCGGTGACTGCGGCACTCTCCGATTGATCGGAGCCGGGTGTGGAGGTTGGTCTACCTCTCTCTGTCTAGAAGCCGCTCTTCGTGATGTCTTGCGACATCGGCCGCTGGGATATCCTGCGGGGATTTTGAAATATTATTATTGATCTTCCTCATTGTTCCCACGAGTTGCGGAGAAATATACCGTCCACCCGGGCAGAGATCCACCATACCCGGGCAAGGCTGGTTAGAACAGGCGGTCGCCACTTGCCTGAGCCCTCACGTTCAAGACTGAGCTAGTTATTAACCCGGGCCCTCAGCCAGGCTGACTCTCGGCACGGTCCGGATGACACCTTAGTCCGGCCCGGGATGAGATGTGGGGGATAGGATGGTGGTAGGTAGATAGTGTGGGGGTAGGGGGTTGTGTGAGGCTATGTTTGAAGACGGCGACACAAGCATCTTGTCGGTACGCTAGCTACTGCTAGCGACCCGCTGTTTGTCCGGGACTGCTTATTTACGAGGGAACTCGCTATTCGCAGCTGACCTCGGAAGGCCGTTCGCTATCCGCAACCCGCGACCCGCCTGGTAGCCTCAGCTAGGCCCCTTCAGAACCATCTCACAAGTTCTTTGAGGATGAAGGAAGTTAAACTAATCAGCCTGTAATCCTTTGGATACAGATGGTTGCTGTTACCTGATTTTGGTAAGAATACAACTCTCGCTGTTCTCCAATGTTTTGGCACGTAGTTAAAACTTAGACAACCCTTGAATATTTCTACAACCCACGGGATTTCGGGATTTCGTCATCTTTAACATGTCCACAAAGCTCAGTGTACCGCCATGGTGGTTTAGATTTGCAATTCGTTCGTGTTGGCTTACTAGAATATTTCTATGCTTTGAGGAGTTGGCTCGTTACATTCTTGACGGATTCTTCTATTACGGCCTTACTTGTCATAACTTTTTGAAACACGCCCAATTGAAGTTTCAGGGATTCCTGTAGATTTTTGAAGGCGTTCGGTAGTTGAACTCTATATTAAAGCTTATGTATTTTTGGCCACAGAAGGAGGGCTGCTGAAGTACACACTAATCTGTGACACTAGTGTTATTGCCAGTGTTTAAAGATTTTGGCCCCACATAATAGGAACTTACCTCTATCATTGGTGTCCGAGCTGCCACACAATGTGGGAAATGCGTTTGCGTCGGTCCCTATGATCAGGGGGTGTTGCTTTCCGGTTGCTGTCACCACATTGTGCAGCTCCTCAAATAGTGCGGGCTGATTATGCGCCATATAGCAGGACAATATCAGCGTCGTACCGCCGTCGTCGTCCTCTAGCGCCACAACCGTTTAAACGTCAGTACTGCTGTGAGGCCTTAAGTAGACATTATATTTCCTAGTTAGAATGGAGGTCCTATTTTTACTTGCTGTTGTCGGGATAAATTTTGCAAATATATTTGAGCTTATTACGGATGCCCGAAGATACGGTTATTCTAGTTAGAATGCTGGCTTGATTTCTACTCATTGTTGTCGCGATGTTTCCCGACGAAATCCAGGCTCCTGCAATAATGAAACGTCGACGGTCTCTTTCTCTACCCAGTGCATACCACCAGCAATGTGATTTGGCGGCTACTTTAACATTGGCATGTCATAGGCGGTGACCGATAGGTACGGCGTTCGCATACCAAAAAACACCCACCATTGGTGCTACCAGTGGGTGCTACCAGTGGGTGCTCCGGCGTGAACTTGAAAAGACACTTACTATTTTATTCGATAATTTTAATTTTATTTTATTTGCATATTCTTAATTTATTAATAAATCTTTGTTTGTACCTTAATAATTTCATTAATAATATCTAGAATGCTAGAAGTTTTATTTATTTTTTTTAAGTTTCTTGTTAGTTAGTTTTTTCACACAGTACCCATAAAATTGGTAAAGAAAAAGGGGAAACTAAATCTGTGCAAATGTATGTAACAGGCAGAAGGAGACCCAATAAACCAAATATATTCTTGATCAGTATCAAAAGAGATTTCGATTTGGCCATGTCCGTCTGTGTATTAAACAGATGCACAAGACCAGCATGGTCGCCATGTATTAATCAGATGCACAAGACTAGCACTACTGCGCCCTTTCACTTTCATTTAAGAATGTTTTATTCAAATAATATTGAAGCGTTCTTAGCCTATGGATACATATATGTGCTTATGCTGTTTTCGGTTAACAGCTACAAAGAGAGGGAGAGCGGGTGTACTCACACAAGGCTGATCAGGCCTTGTTTTTTTTCCTCGAATTCGAATTCATAAAGTAAATTAAATTGTTAAATTAAATGCATAATTCATTAAGTAATTTTTTACTCCCTGTACCCATAAAATGGGTTAAAAGGGGGTATTGGATTTGTGCAAAAGTATGTAACAGGCAGAAGGAGACATCTCCGACCCTATAAAGTATATATATTCTTGATCAGTATCAAAAGAGATTTCGATTTGGCCATGTCCGTCTGTCTGTCCGTCTGTCCGTCTGTCCGTCTGTCCGGATGAACGCGTCGATCTCAGCAACTATAAGAGCTAGAGACACCAAATTTGGAATGTAGGTTCCTGTATACCATACGCAGATCAAGTTTGTTTCCAATCTCCGATATCTTACCCCGTTCCCCCGCAAATCGATCAAAACGTTTTACAACCACAGTTTTGAAGATATCGCTTTGGGATTTGGCATGAACACTATTTCGGTCACTCTTAATCTACTGTGCAAATTTCAAGTCGATCGGATAATAAACACGGAAGTTATTCAACGAACAAGATTCAGTACTGGAGCCAAGGGGGGAAGAAGAAGCACCGCCACGACTTAAAATGCCTTGCGTACGCTGCAGCGCGCTGTGGCTCGCGTGTGTGTGTGTGTGTGTATGCTTTGTGTATGTGTGCGTGCATGTGTAAGAGACAAACATGTGATTGGAAGTTTTAGAACTGGGTACAGGGAGTTTCGTAGTCGGGTATACTCGACTAGAGCATTCTTACTTGTTTTTTTATGTATTAAAGATTTTTAACCTACCTTATGGACTTTTTGTCTTTTATTTTTATTACTTGAAATTATTATATTATCATTTATAAGGTCCTGTATATTTAAATTCTCATTTATGTCCTATTTCATTTTTTAATAGAACCTTATCTCCTATGGATAAATTTATGTTGTTAGTTTTTAAATCATATATTTCCTTATTTTTTCTTTTGTGCTCCTCAAGCATATTCCTCGCTCTTTTATATGCTACTTCTAATCTATATTTACTTTCCTTAGCTTAGTCATCTATATTGTAGAGTATTTCTATGTTATCTACGCTATTTAATTGTTTTGGTAAATTATTTGTTTTACCAAATACTAGCTCATATGGACAATAATCATGTGCCATAGAGGGGGTCGTTTGTACTTTTTTTATCTGTTCCGCGACCTTCGTTACCGCACGTTATGCGGCGCGCCCTTCGGTCGGTTGGGCGAGAGGTGGGTTGCATTTTGCTTGGGTCTGCGCGTTAACAAGCCCGTGCTTGGTATCGTTGGGCCACTTGAATGTACTGCCCCTTTTAAGTATATTAACGTGCAAAAGAATATAGCCCCATGGCTTTGTACATGCTCCCAACTCTGTTTTTAAATTTAACTAACCAATTTAAAAGCCGTCTTTGCTTTGCGAAAAAAGCAAAGCTCAGGGCCACTTTGAAGCTTAATTTTTCTATTGTAGAATATATGTAGATATCAGGATAGTTGTAGTAGTAGATAGATGTAGATATCAGGAAGATATCGCGTTCATTAAATTTGTGTCCAACAATTACGACTGCTAGATCATCTATTATTAGTACAAAGTATCTTGTGGTGTCCTGTCCTGCGGATGTTTTTTCAGCTCTTATGACAATTCTATGATTATCCGATTATCCGAAAACATTCACCAAATCGTTGTGCTGATAAAAAAAGTTTTGTAAGACGGCAATTATTTCTCATGGTACGTTTGGAAAAATAGAACAATGTTGATTAATTTTATTATTATCATCATGTCAAGTTAAAATTTTTGTAAATATTGCAACTGTCGTTTATTTCTTTAATTACTTTAAATGTTGGCATGAAATTATCCTTGTCAATATTTGTTCTACCTACCGATATCATTTGAAAACATGTTTTGTATGCCTGAATATTTTTCAAGAAATGCTTAGATTCTGGTTACGTTCCAGAATTTGATTTGGCAATTTGACTTTTTTATTTGCAAGGAGGAGAAAAAGCGGGACAGCCACCACTTAAAATGCCTCGCTTGCGATGCCGCTCGTGTGTTTACGTCTTTGTGTATGTGTGTAAGTGTAAGTGTACACCGATGCGATCAAAAATTTTTGACCTGGGTATAGGGAGTTTTTTAGTCGTGCATAATCGACTATAGCGTTCTTACTTGTTTTAATTGGATTACTAAGTATGTCTATTGGACTAAGAACATAATTGTTCAGTGCTCACCCAACCCCATGGGCGGAAAATAGGAGTCCATAAGTTGTATGGGCGACAGTCTAATATTAGTCCTATCACCTTAAAATTCATCTTCAAAGCTTTTCACATTAAATAATTCGATAGAATTTGTGCAAACTTTAGCATTTGACATTTTAAATTTTCATGCGATTGGCTTTGAACTCATGATCAAGGTTATACAGCACATTTTAAACATTTTTAATTTTTATGCGATTGGCATTTAACTCATTTTCAAGATTCTATGCTTAAACATAATAATCGCCTTATCGTCCGATTGCCTTCAAGCTGATAATAAAGCAACAATATTAAATATTTTGACACGTAACACCGATTTTGAAGAATTCATTTCCACGGTAAGGCAAATAATGGGCTCTGGTTACATACGAAACTGACGGAGATAAACGCTCTCTAAAAAATATTTTGCTCGTAGATCTCGACCCTTAATATACTGAGGGTATACACCAACATGTTTATCAAGTTTGATTGCTCTACCTGCAAAGGTGTGGCAAAAGTTTTCGCTCTTACGGATAGACAGACAGACGGACATTGTACAAGCTTAATATACTTTTTTTTGGTAGCAAAAAATAGTTTAAAAAGATTGTAAAAACTCCTTAGTAAATCTTGCCATACCCATCGCTAAAGGCGGGAAGTGGGGTAATGGTAAAGTGTGAGATATTTTTTTTACTCCCTGTACCCATAAAATGGGTAAGAAAGGGGGTATTGGATTTGTGCAAAAGTATGTAACAGGCAGAAGGAGACATCTCCAACCCTATAAAGTTTGTTATTGTTATTCTTGATTAGTATCAAAAGAGATTTCGATTTAGCCATGTCCGTCTGTCTGTCCGGATGATCAAAACGATCAAAACGTTTTACAGCCACACTTTAGAAGATATAGCTATGGGATTTGGCTTGTACAATACTTAAGTTCCTTTCTAATCTACTGTCCAAATTTTAAATCGATCGAATAATAAACACGGAAGTTATTCAACGAACAAGATTCAGTACTGGATCGCGGAGGGGAAGAAGAAGCACAGCCACGACTTAAAATGCATCGCGTACGCTGTGGCTCGCGTGTGTGCGGCCTTGTGCATGTGTGCGTGCATTTGTAAGTGGACGAACATATGATTGAAAGTTTTAGACCTGGGTACAGGGAGTTTCGTAGTTGGGTATACTCGACTGTAGCATTCTTACTTGTTTTTCCTAGATTGTGTTAACAATCATAATCTTAGCCCTGCACAGAAATATTTATGTCACAATCTTTAGACTCTGTTAAAAAAAATTTTTTTTTTGTGTCTGTGTTGAAATTTCTTTACCTTTATAAAGGCCACCAGAAGCCCCAGTTCCGCCCTAGAAAGATAAGCTGTCTTCCTATATAAGCTAGGGCCGACCAGCTCTTTAGCTTGTCGCAGCCCCGGTCTAGAAGACCAGATATTGTGCCTCTGTTTATCCAGTCCTCAACCAAATTCTTGATTGACGACCTGCTCAGTCCGCGGTAGGGGTCTGGACCTCCTTGCCGGGAATACCAAAATAGCGTCATCCTGTTTCGCAGTGAAATGTTTTGAAGACAGCTCCAGCAATCTGCCACCATTTTTGAGGTTATTCTCCATGAGTTCAGGACTCGAATGACTGCTTTACTATCTGTAAAGATACTTATGGTGACTTCTCTTATTTTCTTCATTAGAATAAGTCAGGAGCAGAACTCGATGGCATGAATCTCAGATTGAAGAATACTAGGCCAAAAGCTGATTGCAATAGAGACCCTAGTATTGGGTCTATACATACCTGCGCTAACCCCCGAACTTTTTGATATAGAGATGCAGCGGAGTCAACCCTATTATCAACTCCATTAATGTCTCTATGTTCTTCAATGGCTTTATTCCATGCTATGGTAGCCTCCTCAATATTTTTGCGGGATAAACTCCCCTATATTGGTGTAGAGTAACCTTTGTTGATCAACCTCTCATGTAAGCAAATTGGGTATGATGTAGGGGTTTGGTTACTTGCATCTTATACCGAATATGCAAGTCCAGCAATCTTTCCGCTGTCTTAAGCAGGAATGATGTTAGGCTGATGGGTCTGTAAAACTTAGATTGATCTAGGGATCGGTTTCCTTGATAAATGAAAAAGGACAAAACCTAGCGCATCCTTGTTGTCAGGACTATCCATTGCTGCAATGATTTTTATTTTTTTAAGTTATATAGAAAAACTCAATAATAAATATTATTTTTCAGATTTATGTTTTCCCTTAAAAATAAGACTTATTTTATTTATATATTTTTTCGCTCAGAAATAAAAATTATTTTTTGAGTTTTATATTTCGAAGAAAAATAACGATTTTTTTTTGAGTTTTATATTTCGCTTATGTTTGAAAACATTTATATTTGGTATTTTTTGTTATTTTTGATTTCCGAAAAAATACTAAATTGTGGTGCTTGCCGTACTTGTCGATCCCACAGGTCTTGTGATGGCAGCTACCCGTCCTGCCAAAGCAGAACCAGATTTTAACGCCGCACACTCGCACTACTGAACAGTGTATACAATTTCGGCGCGTATTACAAAGTCATTACACGATATTCCCCTTGTATACCAGCTTGCTGACTGCCATCCCTGTGCTAATCTATTGGGCTTATTTTCCTTCAACTGATGGTGCAAAACCACACAATTGTGCTGCGATAGAACTTTTACGTCAACTCTAAAAATTTCCGAGTTTTTAGCATAAATTCGCAAAATACCGGATTTGGATGTGTGAATGTCGTATTCGTTTGGAGGAATAACTGAGCTTAGCATCTCTTCTGGTTTATCCAGCTTGCTAACGTGTGCAACACAGCCGTAGGTTTAAGAACTGATGTTCTCTGTGGCTTCTTCAGGTAAAGCCACATAACGGCCGCATACACCGTTTTTTGTTTCCCGATAATCAGCATGTAGAGGCGCAAGGATATGGAGTAGCTTGGGAAGTATTTATTGGTTTATCTCTGCCCTTCTAAATTTCACTTTTCCTATTACCTCTTGCCACAAATTAAATTCGGGCCTTGAAAAGGGCAGGATGCAGATTTGGCACCTGCACTAGACGGAAAGCTGTGTGTAAAAAAATTCCGCTACTTGCAGATGAGACATCACAATAATGATTGCGTTGATTGTAGGCCCAATAGTTAAATTTTGGGTAGTTGTAGATGATGTTGTTTTTAAAACCACATCTTTTATAAGTTCAGTTCAGTTATAAGTTCTTATTTGAGCAGGCGTACCACCCTCTAATTCCTTAGTTTTCTTGAAATCATCTGGCATTGGCATTGTTGATCACTGTGGTTAACAGTGTTTTCCAGTCAGAAAATTTTGAGTTAATACACTTCATCAAGCGTCTAAGATAGGATCGGTCTTGGAACTATTTACCAATGCATTGCACCATTTCTGTTGGTTTTGTTTTTGTTTAGAAATATAAATTGAACACAGGTACACTTGGTGTAACCGGGAACTGAAAGTATCCTTATTGGCCGCAGCTTGTTGCACACTATGTGAAGCTGCCGCAGCTGCACAGCAGCTTTACAATCGGTTGTATGTGGCACACAGCCCGGAGCATTTTTATGCCACCAATAGAGCGAAGCACCGGTACGTATTTCTTGACCAAGAGCGTTTCCAGACGAAGCACAATATCGAAATTAAAATTCAGAATGTAGGGAACGAAATGTAGTATGTGCAGTCTTAAATGTCACAAGCAGCTGAGGTTATTTCATTTAGTCTGCTCGCGCTGTCCTGCAATGGATAAAACGTATTTAAACAAAGTGTTATAATATATCCTGAAAACTATTAACATATAAGTTATTTGAGAATTCTTTGTCAAGATAATTATATAAATATAATAAATGAATTTTGCTGCTTGTTTTTGATAAGTGCAACTTTTTTAAAATCAAACCGTCTTCTACTAAAAGCGCTAAAGTTTCGTAATTCTTTTCATTAATGTTCATTTTAGCGACAAGTTTTCCATTGCAAATGAATGCAGCGTGCGATACAAAAACTTCAACAACAAACGTTTTTCGCCCTAATGTTCGAGTACTACCGGAATCTACAAACGCATTCGTTTCTTTTCCATTAACCGTAATAATTTTACAAATGCCATTTTCCCGGTTTTCTTTTGAATGTGTATGATCTTACAGACCTGTGTACATTCATTCCAGACATGAACTCTTAACTAAAAATTTATGGTAGTTATTATATTTGCATATAGAATAATATTGATATCCTTTTTCAGACTTATAGACGACCCTCTAGAAGCTTTCAACAGAATAATGAAGGAAAAAGAAAAGGAAAAAGTAGACCGCCGACGAAGTCCAGGCCACCATAGATCAAGATCGCCGGGAAGATTGAGACATCGCTTCAAGTCCCCAGTGTATGACAGAGAATCAAAGGATATCAACACTAAAGACAAAAGAACTCGATCTCGGGAAAGAAAGCGTGACTATAGCTATGAAAGACGACAAAACCGAGCTATACGCCATTCAAGCAACGGATCAAATTCGCCAAGTGACAAGAAGAAGAGGTTATTCTATACAATAAGCTATTTATATATATATATATTTATACAAGCTGGTAATACCCCGGCCTTGCCCGGCGAAATATTTAGGTTAATGTGTATTATGTTGAATTTTACTACTTTTATCAACCGCAAGAAAGAAATACATACTACTAAAATCCAGAAAATAGTGGAAGGGTGAAAAAAATACGTTATATTCAAAGAGGGTATGTTGGGTTTCACCCACGAGAGCAGGTCCGCATTCGATATCTTATTCCAGATGCTACGAAAGGTTCCTATGCGACAAGTGTGAGAGAGTTTCGGTGGGCTAGAGAGCTTTGATAATCACTCTCATGCAAATATACGTTAAGTGCCTTTATTTGCATGCGCGGCAGTTTTTCACTGTGGTCGCATGATCAAGCGTATCTAATTACTGAATTATGATTATTAGACAATTTTGGGTTTGTGTTAGTGCCTCGCTGGGCAAAGCCTCCTTGGTAGGGGGGTTTATACATTAATTAAGTTTTCTTTCAGTAGTTTTGACAAATATTTATTCTTATGTATGAGTGTTCGTGATTTATGTATTTACAAGATGAAATGAATAATAACAATAAGAAAATTATTCAAAAAGAAATTATTATTTAAGTAAGTAGAAATGAAGAAAAAGTAAAATAATTGTGTTTGGCCGTGACTGGCCTATCTTCTCGCGCTTCTTTCAGACTGTCTGTGCTGTAATTGCAGAATTTACGCGGCAGCCTAAATCATACCATTTTACAGTAATTTCTAATAGCGGTTTAGCCCAGAACCGTGATTAGCCCCTTTCTCCATTGCAGTCTGGGATCCGTCTCGTCCACTATGACAACCACATCGCCAACTTGTTGTGGGTCCATAGACTCCGGAGACTCGAACCAGTTTGTTCGTCTAGATAAGTACGGAAAGTACTCTCTCAGCCATTGCATCTGAAATCTCAGCTATTTGACCTGCAATAAGAAAACTTTTACCCAACAGCATACCTTCGGAGTTATCTCTCGTTTTAGCGACTTACACGCTCATTGCCCCACGCAAAAAGTGATTTGGCGTGACCACGTCTGCTTCTGCTGACTCTAGCGGCACGTACGTGAGCGGCCTAAAATTCAGCTTGTTTCGATTCTAGCCAACACAGCCTTTAGCACTGGCTCTTGTTTCTCGTGTTTCCTTTTAATATATTCGCCATGACAGACTTAATGGATCTGATCATCCTCTACCACGCCCAACCCATGTGGAGCGCTCTTGGTGGTATAAACGACCACTCTATCTCAGGGTATCTGTTCGCCAACTCGTCTGTCTATATCCTCGCTCCTCTTAAATTGGTGCCGTTGTCCGACTCAATTTTCTTCGGGACGCCTCTTCGAGCCACAAATATTTCGAAAATTAGCATGAATGCATGTTGACAGTAAACGTGCTAACTTAATATGCACAGCGAGCACTGCTAAGCAGGTAAACTGCACTCCCCATCGCTTCTCTCTTCTTTTTCCGACGTTTACCCCCAACGGACCAAAGTAGTTTATGCCGGTGTTTGAAAAAGGTAGTTCGTTTATAGCCAGTCTCTCGAGCGGCAAATTGCCCATCTCAGGTGCCTCGGAAGCCGCTCGTTTGTTGCGACAGGAATGTAGTACTGCTGTTTCATCTCGGTTATCACCATTTGGCTAAGTTGGTGATGATACTTTCAGTGGAAATAGTGAATCAGCAGGCCGACTGGCCGCATTACTCTTGTGGCTACTCCATTTATCAGGTCGATAGGTCCGCGTGCTTTAAGCACGCCCGGTCCGATTAAGAACCTAGACAATTTAAAAATTGAGCTCTTCCTTGCGTAAGCGCGCTATTTATACTGAATAAGCTTCGGCTTGGGCTGTTCTGTAGACAACGGTATGGACGTTTTAAAGACTACTTTACACACCTTTCCCATTTGCTCAAGCGATTGACAATATACTGGCAATATACCTGCCAATGCCGACTCCGCTGTCACTTGAAGCTCGTACAGGTGCACTCGCTCCAAGAACGATTGGCTCAGCTCTGTGATTGGCCAATCCCTTTCATCCTCCTGCAGAAACTCTGGTCCAGTGAACCATCTGAATCGCTTGTCAAAACGCGATTCCTTCATCCAGTTTGTCCAATCATCTGCTATATTTAGTACAGATGGCAATCACCGTCTGAAGCCAAAATTTCTGACACTTCTGGACGTCTGACCGGATCCAAAACAAAACGTTTTTGGAGTCAGTCCGGAACACGCGCCTTTTGAATCAATAGTGGTTTTAATGGCGACACTCTCGTGTTGGATGCCCCTAGTGCGCATCAAACTATTCCATTTCGCTCGCGCATTAAGAATGCTACCGCAGCATAGGCATTGACACTCGCATCTGTAAATATATGCAATTGTAAGCTATCGGCTCCGCTCAACATACCAAGACATCGGGGTATTCGCAAATCTCCAATTTGGCGGAGCTGTTGAACCCACGCTTTCCAGCGCTGGTGTTCAGTCTCTCCTAAAGGCTTATCCCAGAATACCGCTCACATTCATACTTCTTGATTTATAATCTTAGCTTATATAATGTAGAAGCCAACAGTCCAAGCGGGTCAAAAATCGTCGTTACGATTCGTAGGATAAGCCGCTTGGTCGGAATCGTCTTCTCGTCGAATATAGACTCCTTAAATTTCTGAACAAACTTTAACTTGTCTGATTAGTTTTTCCAGTAAAAGCTCGCATTACTGTTGCTGAGTTGGATACCCAGCTGCGGATCTCGAAGCCCTCTTCTGCGTGTATGGCTCTTACTTTTAACGCTAATTTAGCCATGTCTGCACAGTATAGCACTTACTGCCTCCGGGTATTTTTTGGCAAAGCGTCTCGCATTCCGGTTTTTCACATAATTTGGAAAACAAGATGCACCGAATGTCATGACTTTCATAATATACCTATCTGGGTTTCGACTGTTGTCTCCATATCTCCACAAGAACTGCTGCGCTGCTTGATCTTCTAGTGACACACTCCGACAGATTTCTCCCTGAACCGGATCAGCACTCCGACCCTTGAGAAGTACTGAATTAAGAGCGACGCCTTCTACTCTTGCTGCAGCATCCCATACCAGTCTCGACTTACCCTTATTCGGATTTTAAATCACGTTTTTTGTCGAACGTCTTGTGCGCCTCTATTTTGCGCACGTATCCAAGTTGTTCGTAGCGTTTGAGTTCGTTATTAGCAAACTCTCGCAACTCTTGTTGCGCGACATGTGAGACTCCAAATACTTCAACCGTACCATGCTTCGTGACGACGGAAGTTGTTTACTATCTTGCCGCCAGAGCAATCCAGTATCCCACCTTTTTACTTCCCTGAGATATTTGTTTCGTTAGATACAAGTGTATTATTTGGCACGCAGACTCTTACTGCTTCCAGCGCGAAGCTTTTCTTTACCAGCTCGTCTAACTGCTTATCGCCGTTACAGTTGCAGATGTGCATCACTCGATGAGCTTGTTGGTTGTTGCCGCTGCGTCCGTACAACGACCACTCTAGTCAGGACCTTGGTGCAACAAAGTCTGCTCTCCCGGATTCTCTCACTACCAAGGAAACTTTAAGCTTGGCGTTGTCCAGTCCTATTATCAGCGAAGCGCGTGCATCTTTGTATGCACATATCGTCAGTCCTCGCAAGTGAGGGTTCACTCGCAGAACTAACTCGTGTGGACTCTGAACCAGCAAATCCAGGCTCATTATCATTCTCAGATTTTTAACTGTAGATGCGTTGATTCCACTGCGATCGCGCCTATGTGCGCATCACTAAAGCGAGAGTGTTCTACATCGCTTCCATTTATATCCGATCCTGGTGCGAGCCTGTCGTTTGCACTTGCCATATTAATTTGGCCATTGAAAGTTTCACCTGTCTGCCCTACTGTGGTCGGTCTTCTATGGCGATGGCGACCAAAAATACTTCCAGTGGAAATAACATATAAACTTTTGTATATAATAATAATATAAAATACTTACAAGCCATAAACCATAACACGGTTTTGTTTTTACTCCCTGTACCCATAAAATGGGTAAAAGGGGGTATTGGATTTGTGCAAATGTCCGTCTGTCTGTCCGTCCGTATGTATGAACGCAAGGATCTCATCAACTATAAAAGCTACAGACACCAAATTTGGAATGCAGGTTCGTGTATAACGGGAGCAGGTCAAGTTTGTTTCTGATCTCAGATATCTCCTCCCGTTCCCCCGCAATTAGATCAAAACGTTTTACAGCCACAGTTTTAAAGATATAGCTTTGGGAATTGGCATGTACAATACTTTAGTCACTTTTTATATACTGTCCAAATTTCAAGTCGATCGGATAATAAACACGGAAGTTATTCAACGAACAAGATTCAGTACTGGAACGAGGGGGGAAGAAGAAGCACAGCCACGACTTAAAATGCCTCGCGTACGCTGTGGCTCGCGTGTGTGCGGCTTTGTGTATGTGTGCGTGCATGTGTAAGTGAACGAATTGGAAGTCTTAGACCTGGGTACGGGGAGTTTTGTAGTCGGGTATACTCGACTATAGCATTCTTACTTGTTTTTTTTTAGCTTTGAGACCCTCCCCCGCTACCCGCATATACCTCAATCATACATTGACAAGGGAAAATAATGAATGTAATAAAAAATTTTAGAATTACACAAACAATAGCACTGGAAAGCAATTTATATTAAAACAAAACAATAACACATAAATACGCCAAAGCAGCTATAACTTAAAGTATTTACCGTTATAAACAATATTAATTTTAATTTATTTTAATATACTAGCAGGTAATATCCCGGCCTTGCCCGGGGAAGTATTTAGATGAAAATGCATTTTTTTCTTGAATTTGACTGCTTTTGTCAACCGTAAGATATACAACTAAATAGTTGAGCCACGTGACTAATGTTTTCAGTGTAGGGCTATGTAAATGTCTTTGAAAAAAAAAAAAACAACAAAAAAATGTCCCACTCATTTGTCCTTGACTTCCATTTCCCGCCCGGGGCGACACGGAGTAGATTTAACAAAGTCATTTGGCATTTTAAGCCAATTTCAAGAATAATACTAAGAATCCAGATTAAATCTTTCCAACTCATTTCCGCCCGTTGTATTGCCTGCAAAGTACCGAGGTTTTGGTATTTATTTATATTTTTCAAAACCGGTAGCACATGTGACGAATTATTTAATGTGAGGTGCTTTGAAAATTAGTTTCAAAATGATTGAATGATAAACAGAAGTTTGAAGTCAATTGGAACAACAAAAACAAAATTCATACAACAGTTTTCCAGGAATTTTCCGGCTTTGGGGGTAGATTTTCCAAAATCTTTAACCACCGCGCCTATTATTTTTTCCCATAAAACCTTGAAAATGAGTTTGAAGCCAATCGCATGAAAACTAAAAATGTCGAATGCCAGACTTTTCCACCGATTTTCCGACCATGGAGCTGAATTTCCCAAAATCGCTGATACACGTGTCGAATTATTTTATGTAAAGAGCTTTCAAAATGAGTTTGAAGTCAATCGGACGATAATCAAAAAAGTTTCTTACAACAGTTTTCCACGAATTTTCCGACTTTGGTGGTAGATTTTCCAAAATCTTTGACCATTGCGCCTATTATTTTTTCCCATATAACCTTGAAAATGAGTTTGAAGCCAATCGCATGAAAACTAAAAATGTCGAATGCCAGACTTTTCCACCGATTTTCCGACCATGTGGTCGAATTTCCCAAAATCGCTGATACACGTGTCGAATTATTTAACGTGAAGAGCTTTGAAAATGAATTTGAAGGTGATCGGAATAAAATTAGACTATCGCCCATACAACCTTGAGACCCCCATTTTCCACCCATGGGGGTGGATTTCCCAAAATCGGTGAAATATGTGTCAAATGAATTTTTGTGTAGATCTCTGAAAATGAGTTTGAAGCTCATTGGATGGTAAACAAAAAAGTTTCATACAACAGTTTTCCGCGATTTTCCACGCTTGTGGGTGGAATTTTCCAAAATCCCGTCTTAGTGTGCACTTTCATCATAGATGGAAGCTTCTGTGAAAATTTCAGCATCCTAGCTCTTATGGTTTGGGCTGTGATGATTGCCAATCAATCAGTCAGTCAGTCAGTCAGTCAGCACGAACTCTTTTATATATATAGATAACGATTTAATATTTTTAATGCAATTTTTAAGAGCGAGTTCAGTTTCACGTGTTGATCACTGCACATTCAACGAGCTTTAATTCCCGTTTTTGAAAACTTTTGTAAAATATGTACGTTTGACATAGTGCAAAAACGAATTTACAGTTAAATTCCGTATACTTTTAAGAATAAGCGATGGAACTTTGGCGACAAATTTCAAAATTTTTTATTTTTACTTTTGGCCAATGAAATCAGCCACTGTGCCGTGGCGAGGTGTGGGCGTAGTCCTTTAAGGTTTGTTTAATGAAGTTGGAAGAATACTACTAAAATCCCGAAAAATAGCGGAAGGGTAAAAAAAGTCTGTACTTAATTCAAGTGAAAACTTTTACAACAATTATTCCCATTGTGCTTCGTATCGCAAGTTAATACGGCCGTTGTAGTTTATTTTAATGAAACAATATCACATTCTTTATTAAAATTCTCCTTATTCGCGTTTCGACGTTTGTTACGCCTTCTTCATGAAGTCTGCACATGCTTTGTTTACAAATATACCGATAAAACTAACTATACAAAACATAATGGAACGATGCACAGTGGTCAATTTGTCGAAATAATCTGTTTTTATTAAATAACTAAAATTATTCGCCGTATGTTAAACCTGTAATTTTCCCATATAGTAAATAGTTCATATAATACTAGCCGGGCCTTGCCCGGCGAAATATTTAGATGAAAGTGCATTATTTTGAACTTGACGACTTTCGTCCGTAACCGTAAGAAAATCACAAAAATTGCAAATTACAGTTTTCCCTCTCGTGGGGTAGGAAACTAAATAGTTGAGCCACGTGACTAATATTTTTTGTGTAGGCCTATGAAAATGTCTTTAAAACCGATCTAACTAAACAAATAATCCCAATTATTTGTCCTTGACTTCCATTTCCCGCCCGTGGCGGCGCGGAGTAGATTTTCCAAAATCATTTGGCATTTGAAACCGATTCAAAGAATAATTCCAAAAATCCAGACTAAAGTCTTCCAACTATTTTCCGCCCGTTGTACCGCAAAGTACTGAGGTTTTTGTATTTAGCTTTGGAAATTAGTATGAAGCCATTCGCATGAAAATCGAAAATGCTGCATTTTATAAAATGGGTAACGCATGTGTCGAATTATTTCATGTAAGATGCTTTAAAAATTAGTTTCAAAATAGTTGGACATTAAACAGAAAATTTTAAGAAAAAAGTGTGAGTTTGTGAGTTTGAAGCCAATCGTACGAAAATTAAGAAAGTTTCTTACAACCATTTTTATCGCATTTTCCGACCTTGGAGGGGGGTAGGTTTTCCAAAACCTTTAGGCACGGCGCATATTATGTCTGCGTAGAACCTTGAAAATTAGTGTGAAGCCAATCGCATAAAAAATAACAATTTTCGAATGCCAGAGTTTTTCACTACTTTTCCGACCATGTAGCTGAATTTCCCACAATCGATGATATACGTGGCAAATTATTTAATGTGTAGAGCTTTTTGAAAATGAGCTTAAAGTTAATCGGACGATAATAAAAATAGTTTCATACAACAGTTTTCCGCGATTTTCTACGCTTGTGGGTGAAATTTTCCAAAATCCCGTCTTAGTGTGCACTTTCATCATAGATGGAACCAACTGTATAGATTATCAGAAAAACAAATATTTTCTTTATTTAAAAAGTGTTTTTTTCTGTTACAATAATTTTAAAGTAATATAATAATTCAAATAAAAAAGAAATTAAAAAAAAAAAATTTAGTTTCACATTTTTGTTTTTGTTTTGCCTATAAATATAATTATCTGCGCTGCATTCTCAAACATTAACAATTTCATCCGCAAGAAGCTTACAGACTTCTAAAATTTACTAAAGTTTACTAAAAATTTCTGAAATAACCGGATCAGACGATCACAAAAGGGCATGCATAAAATCCTTCATTGTGTTCTTCTGTGAACTTTTTCGAGTACTGTGCTCTCGGAAATTTTGGAAGTCTTTATTTCTAGCCCCGAGGGCCTTTTCTGACATTTGCCCGGTTCGTAGTGGCAAACCTTGAATTATATCAGCACCATGAGTTAGTACTTATTTACGTAAACAAATATCTTTGCTGTTTGCAGCGCATATTGCCGAAAAGCTTTTATATCTATTTGACAAACGGAAGCCATCGCTCGAAGGATAACGCTCAACCTATAGATTAGCTCTTCATTTACTTCAGTTATTTCAGAAGCCAATTTATGTTGCTGGAAAAACCGCCTGGCTGTATTACCGCTGTTTGTGGTACTGGAATTTGCCGTTGGAATATCAGCCAGCATAGGCATATGTATTTTCAAATTGTTTTGAATGCTCGTCTTCTTTTTTTTTATCATAGCCCCGAATTTCTTAATTGACATTCCACAAGCGATATGTAAAATACATTCGAGGCATCAAGAAAGGCCGAATTCAAATAAATTAATATTAGGCTGAAGACTTTGGAGTTGATCAAGCTCATTCATAATTTTTGGTGACGCTTTGCAAATTCCGCATACTTGTGATTGACGATTCTGACACAATACTAAAAATTTTTCCATCTACCATGGTCATGTGAAATTGTTGCAGAAATATCGAGGAAGAAAACATTAGTCTGTATGCCAAATTTGGTGACTATAGATTTAAAAATGTGAAAGTGGTGAGGGGCGATCTTGACACCTCATAAATTGAGGCCATACACCAACATGTGTACGAAGTTTGGTTGCTCTAGCTCAGACGGACGGATAGACGGACATTTCGCAAACCCAATATACTCTTTCCCTTCTGTAACAGAGTATAAATAGTGGCCGCTTTACCACCGACATTGGACCTAAGAAGTTGATTTTCATAAAAAATGTTTATTATCACAAAGACACATTAATTTATAAAATTGCAAATAGTTTGAATCCTTCTAATTTTTCAAAATGGCACTCCTCAGAAGTCTGAAGTTTGCTGTTATGAACACGTTAGGGTAAGTTCTACTTCAAAGTATGACTATAATAGATAACCACAGGTAACACACAAATATTGCTTAAACCCGCGGCGTTGCTCGCATTTCCTAACTATATTTAATTAAATTTTAATTCTTATAAATATTTATTATTTATAGCTGGAATTACGCCTTGTTCGGCGAAATATTTAAATAAAAGTGCATTATCTTGAACTTGACTGCTTTCGTCAACCGTAGGATATACACAAAAATAAAGTATCACAAAATTCCCTCCCGTGGAAACCAAATAGTTCAGTCAAACGCCTAATGATTTGTTGTGTAGGGCTGTGACAATGACTTTGAAGCCGATTAAACTAAACAAATAATCGCACTCATTTGACCCCCATTTCACGCCCGTTGCGACGTGTGGGCGTAGTCCTTTAAAATATTTTTTATGAAGCTAGAAGAATAATATTAACATCCAGAAAATAGCGGAAGGGTGGTAGGTTTAAAAAACTGTTCGATGGTTTTTCCGACTTGGAGAACAAATTTAAAAGTATGAATCTTTTAAATGAGTCTCCACAACGGAAGAAAGCTAATTTTGGGCTGTTTTTTGGCCCCAATGAACTGCAGGTCCCCACACATGCTTCCACTACATCCGCAACTAATAAACAGTTAGAATTGATAAATTTATCGTCCCCCTCTCCTCATAATTCTATAATCAGAATTGACGAGAATAGCATCATACCCATGGATGTTGTTCCTTCTGACCCCGTAAAGCATTCTGATTCGCTGGCTATTAGCACTGTTGATCCGGATCAATACTCTAGTGATAATATACCAATTGAATCAACTGGTCTAGTAACCAATGCTGTGGCTCCATTGGATGCAACTGCTTTGGTTACTAATAAGAGTACTCTTATAGGTATTCCACCACGGAAACAAATCTTTATTTCAAGGCTTGCCCCTGATACTACATCTGATGATGTGAAGGCCTTTATACAGGCTAAATCTTAGGCCCACATTACGGTGGAAAAGTTCAAATTAAATTATTATCGGGAAATATCGTCATTTAAGATAAGCAAAGAATTCTGGCCCGACCACTTAGTTGTTAAGGAATATACGGTAAAAAAGAAAAATCAGCCTCCGATTTCACTTTCTTCTTCCGGTGGTAGTTCTAACCCACCTCTTGTAGTATCTGATAGTTCAAAAAACTAACATCCTCCCTCTCACTGGGCTATCAGAATGTAAGAGGTCTTTGTAGTAAGCTTAGTAATCTTTATCTTAATAGCCTAATTTTTCCTTTCTATGTCGTTGCCTTTTCTGGAACATAGCTTAGGCCCGACATCCTTAATTCTGAAATCCTGTCTAACAAATTCTCCATTTATAGAAAAAAATCGCTTCCCTCGGCGTAGTGGTAGTGTTCTCATTGACGATGACGCTGAATTATCATCAGAGATTGTAATAATCGATAATTGTATAGATATTGAATTTGTCGCTGTAACATTGTGTATTTCCAGTTACAATCTATCTCCTGATTGTGATTTTCTTGCAGTTCTTGGTTTCTTTAATATTGCCGGAGCTACTTGGATTTCAAGCGTATTGACTCCCACATCTCAGCACGATTTTATTGAAAATTTATTTGGGATGTCACTGTGTCAAATCAATGACATCCCAAATTCTTTACATTAAATGCTTGATCTTGTTCTTGTCTTGGATTCCTCATTCTATTCTGTCTCCCGTACTGAACCTATATCCACTCCGGAAGATCCTTATCACCCAACTTTGGAGGTGTTGATTGACTTACTAGCCAGGGTGCCAAGCCCAGGTAGAAAACTTGCTGAACGAGTTCGTAAATTTCGGAAAACCGATTTTACTAAATTTGCTCAGCTCCTATCCCAGACTGACTTGTCCCAGCTGTACATGTGTAGAGACATGGATTATGCAATCAATTACTTTTATTCTACCTTAAATTCATTATATGATTCTTGTGTCCCGTTTTGTAACCCTCGTAGGTCCAACAAACCTGTGTGGCTTACACGTGAATTGATAAACTTAAAAAATAGAAAGTCGAGATTGTACAAAAAGTTCAAAGAATTTGGCTCTTCCTCGGATTTCTCTCACTATTTGATTGCCCGGTCTGACTTCTCTGCACTTAACTTACACTATTATATCAACTACCTCAGGAGCTGTAGGTTACAGTTTCAGCGGGATTCTAAAAGGTTTTATAACTTCGTTAATGCGAAGCGTAGGTCATCGCTGCTATCGCAGATCTTTTTGCCGATTTTTTTCAAACGACTTACAGTTCACAACCTTATCAATTGGTTTCGCCTTATCATTATCAGGTAATTAACTCCAATTGCATTTTTGGACCTTTAATTACTAAAAGTTCGCTTCTACGTGATTAAGCCCGTATTTTCTCCGGGACCTGATGGAGTACCAGGTTGTGTGCTCAAGTACTTCGCTGAAGGTATTTTTAAGCCATTATTTGTTCTTTTTAAAATGTCCGTGCAGTTGTGCTCTTTCCCCAATATTTGCAAACAATCATTTATTATTCCTCTCCATTAAAAAGGAATCAAGTCTAATGTTGAGAACTATAGAAGTATTTTGAAGTTGTCTGCTATTCCTAAGATTTTTGAGAAATTAATAACTTCTCAACTTCAACATTTATGTAGATCCATGATTTCACCCTGCCAGCACGGGTTCGTGAAATATAGATCTACTACCACTAACCTATTGGAATTCACTTCTCATGTCATTAAGGGATTTCAATCTAAAATGCAATCAGATGTTATTTATACTGATTTCAGTAAGGCTTTTGATTCTGTTAATCATTCTCTTTTACTTCATAAACTTCATCTTCTGGGATTTCCAAACAAGTTCATTAAGCGTTGGTCTAAAGAATTTAACGATCCCTACATTACTAAAACTCTGTATACTTCTCTTGTTCGACCTATTCTTGAATATGGGTCTTGTATTTGATGTCCCCAATACAAGGTTTATCAGGATAGATTAGAATCGGTACAAAAACAATTTCTGCTCTTTGCACTCTGGGGTCTTATCTGGAATCCTAATACTCGCTTGCCTTCTATCGTAGTAGACTTTCACTAATAAATCTTCCTTTTCTTTTTAATCGTAGAACCATGCTTGGTGTAATTTTCTTACATAAACTAATTAAAGGAGAAATTGATTCTTATAAATTAATTAGCCAGATTAGTTTTGCAGTTCCGATCAGAAATTCTAGAAACTTCCTCTTTGTCTTCAAGCTTGTAATACTAACTATGCTATCCATAACCCTTTTCGTATTCTATGTTCTAACTAGCAGGTAATATCCCGGCCTTGCCCGGGGAAATATTTAGATGAAAATGCATTTTTTTCTTGAATTTGACTACTTTCGTCAACCGTAAGCAATACAACTAAATAGTTGAGCCACGTGACTAATGTTTTCGGTGTAGGGCAATGAAAATATCATTGAAAAAAAAAAACAACAAAAAAATGTCCCACTCACTTGTCCTTGACTTCCATTTCCCGCCCGTGGCGACACGGAGTAGATTTTCCAAAATCATTTGGCATTTTAAGCCAATTTCAACAATAATACTTACAATCCAAATTAAATCTTTCCAACTGTTTTCCGCCCGTTGTATTGCACGCAAAGTACCGAGGTACTTTCAAGACCGGTAGCACATGTGACGAATTATTTAATGTGAGGTGCTTTGAAAATTAGTTTCAAAATGATTGAATGATAAAC
Source organism: Hirtodrosophila histrioides (assembly GCA_037075165.1). NCBI lineage: Eukaryota > Metazoa > Arthropoda > Insecta > Diptera > Drosophilidae > Hirtodrosophila > Hirtodrosophila histrioides. Next base: position 562,055 of record JBAMCL010000471.1, on the reverse strand, counting down.
AGAAGTTTGAAAATGAGTTTGAAGTCAATTGGACAATACTCAAAAAAATTTCATACAACAGTTTCCGCGTATTTTCCGACCTTAGGGATAGACTTTCCAAAATCTTTGGACCCCGCGCCTATTATTGCACGCAAAGTACCGAGGTACTTTCAAGACCGGTAGCACATGTGACGAATTATTTAATGTGAGGTGCTTTGAAAATTAGTTTCAAAATGATTGAATGATAAACAGAAGTTTGAAAATGAGTTTGAAGTCAATTGGACGATACTCAAAAAAATTTCATACAACAGTTTCCGCGTATTTTCCGACCTTAGGGATAGACTTTCCAAAATCTTTGGACACCGCGCCTATTATGTGTTTGGGTATAACCATGAAAATGACTTTGAAGCCAATCACATGAAAATTAAAAATGTCGAATGCCAGAGTTTTCCACAAATTTTCCGAGCATAGGGCTGAATTTCCAATAATCGGTGATACACGTGTCGAATTATTTAATGTGAAGAGTTTGAAAATGAATTTAAAGTCATTCGGACGATAATCAAAAAAGTTTCATACAACAGTTTTCCACGAATTTTCCGACTTTGGGGGTAGATTTTCCAAATTCTTTGACCACTGCGCCTATTATTTTTGCCCATAGAACCTAGAAAATGAATTTGAAGGCAATCGCATGAAAATTAAAAATGTCGAATGCCAGACTTTTCCACCGATTTTCCGATCATTTGGTCAAATTTCCCAAAATCGCTGATACACGGGTCGAATTATTTTACGTGAAGAGCTTTGAAACTGAGTTTGAAGTCAATCGGATGATAATCAAAAAAGTTTCATACAACAGTTTTCCACGAATTTTCCGACTTTGGTGGTAGATTTTCCAAAATCTTTGACCATTGCGCCTATTATTTTTTCCCATAGAACCTTGAAAATGAGTTTGAAGCCAATCGCATGAAAACTAAAAATGTCGAATGCCAGACTTTTCCACCGATTTTCCGACCATGTGGTCGAATTTCCCAAAATCGCTGATACACGTGTCGAATTATTTAACGTGAAGAGCTTTGAAAATGAATTTGAAGGTGATCGGAATAAAATTAGACCTTCGCCCATACAACCTTGAGACCCCCATTTTCCACCCATGGGGGTGGATTTCCCAAAATCGGTGAAATATGTGTCAAATGAATTTTTGTGTAGATCTCTGAAAATGAGTTTGAAGCTCATTGGATGGTAAACAAAAAAGTTTCATACAACAGTTTTCCGCGATTTTCCACGCTTGTGGGTGGAATTTTCCAAAATCCCGTCTTAGTGTGCACTTTAAAAGGTTTTATAACTTCGTTAATGCGAAGCGTAGGTCATCGCTGCTATCGCAGATCTTTTTGCCGATTTTTTTCAAACGACTTACAGTTCACAACCTTATCAATTGGTTTCGCCTTATCATTATCAGGTAATTAACTCCAATTGCATTTTTGGACCTTTAATTACTAAAAGTTCGCTTCTACGTGATTAAGCCCGTATTTTCTCCGGGACCTGATGGAGTACCAGGTTGTGTGCTCAAGTACTTCGCTGAAGGTATTTTTAAGCCATTATTTGTTCTTTTTAAAATGTCCGTGCAGTTGTGCTCTTTCCCCAATATTTGCAAACAATCATTTATTATTCCTCTCCATTAAAAAGGAATCAAGTCTAATGTTGAGAACTATAGAAGTATTTTGAAGTTGTCTGCTATTCCTAAGATTTTTGAGAAATTAATAACTTCTCAACTTCAACATTTATGTAGATCCATGATTTCACCCTGCCAGCACGGGTTCGTGAAATATAGATCTACTACCACTAACCTATTGGAATTCACTTCTCATGTCATTAAGGGATTTCAATCTAAAATGCAATCAGATGTTATTTATACTGATTTCAGTAAGGCTTTTGATTCTGTTAATCATTCTCTTTTACTTCATAAACTTCATCTTCTGGGATTTCCAAACAAGTTCATTAAGCGTTGGTCTAAAGAATTTAACGATCCCTACATTACTAAAACTCTGTATACTTCTCTTGTTCGACCTATTCTTGAATATGGGTCTTGTATTTGATGTCCCCAATACAAGGTTTATCAGGATAGATTAGAATCGGTACAAAAACAATTTCTGCTCTTTGCACTCTGGGGTCTTATCTGGAATCCTAATACTCGCTTGCCTTCTATCGTAGTAGACTTTCACTAATAAATCTTCCTTTTCTTTTTAATCGTAGAACCATGCTTGGTGTAATTTTCTTACATAAACTAATTAAAGGAGAAATTGATTCTTATAAATTAATTAGCCAGATTAGTTTTGCAGTTCCGATCAGAAATTCTAGAAACTTCCTCTTTGTCTTCAAGCTTGTAATACTAACTATGCTATCCATAACCCTTTTCGTATTCTATGTTCTAACTAGCAGGTAATATCCCGGCCTTGCCCGGGGAAATATTTAGATGAAAATGCATTTTTTTTCTTGAATTTGACTACTTTCGTCAACCGTAAGCAATACAACTAAATAGTTGAGCCACGTGACTAATGTTTTCGGTGTAGGGCAATGAAAATATCATTGAAAAAAAAAAACAACAAAAAAATGTCCCACTCACTTGTCCTTGACTTCCATTTCCCGCCCGTGGCGACACGGAGTAGATTTTCCAAAATCATTTGGCATTTTAAGCCAATTTCAACAATAATACTTACAATCCAAATTAAATCTTTCCAACTGTTTTCCGCCCGTTGTATTGCACGCAAAGTACCGAGGTACTTTCAAGACCGGTAGCACATGTGACGAATTATTTAATGTGAGGTGCTTTGAAAATTAGTTTCAAAATGATTGAATGATAAACAGAAGTTTGAAAATGAGTTTGAAGTCAATTGGACGATACTCAAAAAAATTTCATACAACAGTTTCCGCGTATTTTCCGACCTTAGGGATAGACTTTCCAAAATCTTTGGACACCGCGCCTATTATTGCACGCAAAGTACCGAGGTACTTTCAAGACCGGTAGCACATGTGACGAATTATTTAATGTGAGGTGCTTTGAAAATTAGTTTCAAAATGATTGAATGATAAACAGAAGTTTGAAAATGAGTTTGAAGTCAATTGGACGATACTCAAAAAAATTTCATACAACAGTTTCCGCGTATTTTCCGACCTTAGGGATAGACTTTCCAAAATCTTTGGACACCGCGCCTATTATGTGTTTGGGTATAACCATGAAAATGACTTTGAAGCCAATCACATGAAAATTAAAAATGTCGAATGCCAGAGTTTTCCACAAATTTTCCGAGCATAGGGCTGAATTTCCAATAATCGGTGATACACGTGTCGAATTATTTAATGTGAAGAGTTTGAAAATGAATTTAAAGTCATTCGGACGATAATCAAAAAAGTTTCATACAACAGTTTTCCACGAATTTTCCGACTTTGGGGGTAGATTTTCCAAATTCTTTGACCACTGCGCCTATTATTTTTGCCCATAGAACCTAGAAAATGAATTTGAAGGCAATCGCATGAAAATTAAAAATGTCGAATGCCAGACTTTTCCACCGATTTTCCGATCATTTGGTCAAATTTCCCAAAATCGCTGATACACGGGTCGAATTATTTTACGTGAAGAGCTTTGAAACTGAGTTTGAAGTCAATCGGATGATAATCAAAAAAGTTTCATACAACAGTTTTCCACGAATTTTCCGACTTTGGTGGTAGATTTTCCAAAATCTTTGACCATTGCGCCTATTATTTTTTCCCATAGAACCTTGAAAATGAGTTTGAAGCCAATCGCATGAAAACTAAAAATGTCGAATGCCAGACTTTTCCACCGATTTTCCGACCATGTGGTCGAATTTCCCAAAATCGCTGATACACGTGTCGAATTATTTAACGTGAAGAGCTTTGAAAATGAATTTGAAGGTGATCGGAATAAAATTAGACCTTCGCCCATACAACCTTGAGACCCCCATTTTCCACCCATGGGGGTGGATTTCCCAAAATCGGTGAAATATGTGTCAAATGAATTTTTGTGTAGATCTCTGAAAATGAGTTTGAAGCTCATTGGATGGTAAACAAAAAAGTTTCATACAACAGTTTTCCGCGATTTTCCACGCTTGTGGGTGGAATTTTCCAAAATCCCGTCTTAGTGTGCACTTTAAAAGGTTTTATAACTTCGTTAATGCGAAGCGTAGGTCATCGCTGCTATCGCAGATCTTTTTGCCGATTTTTTTCAAACGACTTACAGTTCACAACCTTATCAATTGGTTTCGCCTTATCATTATCAGGTAATTAACTCCAATTGCATTTTTGGACCTTTAATTACTAAAAGTTCGCTTCTACGTGATTAAGCCCGTATTTTCTCCGGGACCTGATGGAGTACCAGGTTGTGTGCTCAAGTACTTCGCTGAAGGTATTTTTAAGCCATTATTTGTTCTTTTTAAAATGTCCGTGCAGTTGTGCTCTTTCCCCAATATTTGCAAACAATCATTTATTATTCCTCTCCATTAAAAAGGAATCAAGTCTAATGTTGAGAACTATAGAAGTATTTTGAAGTTGTCTGCTATTCCTAAGATTTTTGAGAAATTAATAACTTCTCAACTTCAACATTTATGTAGATCCATGATTTCACCCTGCCAGCACGGGTTCGTGAAATATAGATCTACTACCACTAACCTATTGGAATTCACTTCTCATGTCATTAAGGGATTTCAATCTAAAATGCAATCAGATGTTATTTATACTGATTTCAGTAAGGCTTTTGATTCTGTTAATCATTCTCTTTTACTTCATAAACTTCATCTTCTGGGATTTCCAAACAAGTTCATTAAGCGTTGGTCTAAAGAATTTAACGATCCCTACATTACTAAAACTCTGTATACTTCTCTTGTTCGACCTATTCTTGAATATGGGTCTTGTATTTGATGTCCCCAATACAAGGTTTATCAGGATAGATTAGAATCGGTACAAAAACAATTTCTGCTCTTTGCACTCTGGGGTCTTATCTGGAATCCTAATACTCGCTTGCCTTCTATCGTAGTAGACTTTCACTAATAAATCTTCCTTTTCTTTTTAATCGTAGAACCATGCTTGGTGTAATTTTCTTACATAAACTAATTAAAGGAGAAATTGATTCTTATAAATTAATTAGCCAGATTAGTTTTGCAGTTCCGATCAGAAATTCTAGAAACTTCCTCTTTGTCTTCAAGCTTGTAATACTAACTATGCTATCCATAACCCTTTTCGTATTCTATGTTCTAACTAGCAGGTAATATCCCGGCCTTGCCCGGGGAAATATTTAGATGAAAATGCATTTTTTTCTTGAATTTGACTACTTTCGTCAACCGTAAGCAATACAACTAAATAGTTGAGCCACGTGACTAATGTTTTCGGTGTAGGGCAATGAAAATATCATTGAAAAAAAAAAACAACAAAAAAATGTCCCACTCACTTGTCCTTGACTTCCATTTCCCGCCCGTGGCGACACGGAGTAGATTTTCCAAAATCATTTGGCATTTTAAGCCAATTTCAACAATAATACTTACAATCCAAATTAAATCTTTCCAACTGCTTTCCGCCCGTTGTATTGCACGCAAAGTACCGAGGTACTTTCAAGACCGGTAGCACATGTGACGAATTATTTAATGTGAGGTGCTTTGAAAATTAGTTTCAAAATGATTGAATGATAAACAGAAGTTTGAAAATGAGTTTGAAGTCAATTGGACGATACTCAAAAAAATTTCATACAACAGTTTCCGCGTATTTTCCGACCTTAGGGATAGACTTTCCAAAATCTTTGGACACCGCGCCTATTATTGCACGCAAAGTACCGAGGTACTTTCAAGACCGGTAGCACATGTGACGAATTATTTAATGTGAGGTGCTTTGAAAATTAGTTTCAAAATGATTGAATGATAAACAGAAGTTTGAAAATGAGTTTGAAGTCAATTGGACGATACTCAAAAAAATTTCATACAACAGTTTCCGCGTATTTTCCGACCTTAGGGATAGACTTTCCAAAATCTTTGGACACCGCGCCTATTATGTGTTTGGGTATAACCATGAAAATGACTTTGAAGCCAATCACATGAAAATTAAAAATGTCGAATGCCAGAGTTTTCCACAAATTTTCCGAGCATAGGGCTGAATTTCCAATAATCGGTGATACACGGGTCGAATTATTTTACGTGAAGAGCTTTGAAACTGAGTTTGAAGTCAATCGGATGATAATCAAAAAAGTTTCATACAACAGTTTTCCACGAATTTTCCGACTTTGGTGGTAGATTTTCCAAAATCTTTGACCATTGCGCCTATTATTTTTTCCCATAGAACCTTGAAAATGAGTTTGAAGCCAATCGCATGAAAACTAAAAATGTCGAATGCCAGACTTTTCCACCGATTTTCCGACCATGTGGTCGAATTTCCCAAAATCGCTGATACACGTGTCGAATTATTTAACGTGAAGAGCTTTGAAAATGAATTTGAAGGTGATCGGAATAAAATTAGACCTTCGCCCATACAACCTTGAGACCCCCATTTTCCACCCATGGGGGTGGATTTCCCAAAATCGGTGAAATATGTGTCAAATGAATTTTTGTGTAGATCTCTGAAAATGAGTTTGAAGCTCATTGGATGGTAAACAAAAAAGTTTCATACAACAGTTTTCCGCGATTTTCCACGCTTGTGGGTGGAATTTTCCAAAATCCCGTCTTAGTGTGCACTTTCATCATAGATGGAAGCTTCTGTGAAAATTTCAGCATCCTAGCTCTTATGGTTTGGGCTGTGCGATGATTGCCAATCAATCAGTCAGTCAGTCAGTCAGCACGAACTCTTTTATATATATAGATTATAACAACCTTTATCATTTAATATGTACTACTACTTCTATTTCGTTACTAAGAACTTCAGTTTTGTGTTATCTGCGTAATTTATGGTTACTTTCCGTCTATTGTTTAATTTATGTAGATCTTTAATTTAGTCTGTTCTTATTTATCTGTTCCGCGATCTTCGTTACCGCGTTAGTCAAGAAGATGCTATAGAATAATAACTATACCAAAAGTTAGTGTACAAAAGAATTAGAACGACTACTGACCAAGACATTGACCGAAAAATTGACAAAGCAAAATCGACATAAGCATTCTTAATTTGACATCAAATTAAACGCAGAATGGTTCATAATCTTAACAGACGTGTTTTTTCCGAAAGAAAGCTCTTCCAATAGACAACCAAAACATAAACCCGATACACATAATAGCAGATCTAGAACAAGGAATCCAGACAATAAAGGCCGAAAAAACAAAGAGAGACTCCTAGAGAAAACCTAACATCCAGACTAAATAACTTCAAACAAAACATAAAGAATAATCCAAAGTACAAGTTTATATTAAATATTGAAAAAATGACGGAGAAAGTTGTCAAAGAACAATAAGCTTTTTGGGTTCCAGACACTGGGGCATTGACGGCAACGAATTGGCGGATTGCCTGGCAAAAGGAGTCGGGCTACCTCTTGAGAACGAAGAAAATATAAAAATTTCATTGCAGTCGCTATATAGCGATCTGGATGAATCCGCTTAGGCTAAAGCTGGTGAAAGGTGGCGGAACACTACCAGCTGCAGAATCGCTAAAATTCTCAGAAACTCACCAACTTACTGCTTCACCTTTCAAATAGAGACTTCAGACTTCATCGGTTTAACCTAACCTAACTTAATAAGACGGTGGTTATGTACAAGAAAGACTATCATGACAAGATGTTACAATTATTTAACGACAAGAAAACTTAGAGAGCAATGAGAAAGGACAAAAGACAACAGCTGATAAAAAAGAACAATACAATTTTTAACGAACTTCATAAACAGAATCATATTGACTGGCGACTTAAATCAAAATTGTACTGTTCAGAAGGACACGCACCAAGGATATACAGTCTACCAAAGATACACAAGGATGACAACCCACTTAGACCGATAGCAGCCTCCACAAGTGTTCCATGCTACGAAGTTTAGCCAACAAAAAACAACACAATGGACGTTCATGAGATTCTTGTGTCTTCTGATGTGGTCTCATTGTTCACAAATATAATATAAATATAGCTTTACAAAATACAATAGAGCGATGGACTTAAATAACGCAATACACAAATATACCTAAGACAAAATTTAAGGAAATTATTGACTTAGTACAATAACTATTTATCATACAATGACATCTTAAATTACCAAGTATTTGGCATGCCCATGGGCAACCCAATATCACCAACAATAGCGAGTATAGTACAGGACAATCTTCTTGACAATGTCACATTATTAACAACAAAATTGCATATTTGGACACAGAACTGGAGAACAATAAAGGCAGGATATTATTCGAATGGTACACAAAAATGATTGAATTGGGACGTATGCTGAATTGTAACTCTAACCAGCCCGTAAGTCAAAAAAATAATACATACACAAAGCATATAAAGTTAGTGACGAAATAGACAAGACATACATAAAAAATTGAAATTTTTTTTTTTTGTTTGATAGAATTCCCTAGAAACTTATAGACAGGTTAATAACAAACGTAGCATCCCAAAACAAAAACACAAATAGAAACAAGGACATAGAAAAATCGGATACATAAATAATTTAACAAATCGGCAAACAATGAAAAAAAATAATTCCAGACGCACATTCCAAACAGCTAACGTACATGTACACAGCACAGAACACGAACGATGAAATACGAAAAGTCAAATCACAACACGTCATATGAGATCAAGTGCAAAGGAAAGATGGTAAAAGATGCAACGGAGTAGTAGTAGAAGCAGTAATAGGGGTGTAGTTCTTTTATTATAATTCATCTATATATATAAAAGAGTTCGTGCTGACTGACTGACTGACTGACTGATTGGCAATCATCGCACAGCCCAAACCATAAGACCTAGGATGCTGAAATTTTCACAGTAGATTCCATCTATGATGAAAGTGCACACTAAGACGGGATTTTGGAAAATTCCATCCACAAGCGTGGAAAATCGTTGTTGTTGTATGAAACTTTTTGTTTACCAACCAATCAGCTTCAAACTCATTTTCAGAGATCTACACAAAAATTAATTTGACACATATTTCACCGATTTTGGAAAATCCACCCCCGTGGGTGGAAAATGGGGGTCTCAAGGTTGTATGGGCGAAGGTCCAATTTTAGTCCGATCACCTTCAAATTCATTTTCAAAGCTCTTCACGTAAATTAATTCGACACGTATATCAGCGATTTTGGAAATTCAAACCCATGGTCGGAAAATCTGTGGAAAACTCTGGCATTCGACATTTTTAGTTTTCATTCGATTGGCTTCAAACTTATTTTCAAGGTTCTATGTACAAATATAATAGGCGTGGTGTTCAAAGATTTTGGAAAACCTACCCACAAAGTCGAAAAATTCGTGGAAAACTGTTGTATGAAACTTTTTTAATTATCGTCCGATTGGCTTCAAACTCATTTTCAGAGCTCTTCACGTAAAATAATTTGACACGGGTTTCAGCGAATTTGGGAAATTCAACCCCATGGTCGGAAAATCGGTGGTAAACTCTGGCATTCGACATTTTTAGTTTTCATTCGATTGGCTTCAAACTTATTTTCAAGGTTCTATGGACAAATATAATAGGCGTGGTGTTCAAAGATTTTGGAAAACCTACCCACAAAGTCGAAAAATTCGTGGAAACTGTTGTATGAAACTTTTTTAATTATCGTCCGATTGGCTTCAAACTCATTTTCAGAGCTCTTCACGTAAAATAATTTGACACGTGTTTCAGCGATTTTGGGAAATTCAACCCCATGGTCGGAAAATCGGTGGTAAGCTGTGGCATTCCACATTTTTAGTTTTCATGAGATTAGCTTCAAACTCATTCTAATGGGAAAAAATAATAGCCGTGGTGGTGAAAGATTATGGAAAATCTACCCACAAGGTCGAAAAATTCGTAGAAGACTGTTGTATGAAATTTTTTAAATTATCGTCCGATTGGCTTCAAACTCATATTGTGTATCAGGTATTTCGGGAAATACAGCCACATGGTTGGAAAAGTCGGTGAAAAACTCTGGAATTTGACATTTTGAATTTTCATGCGATTGGCTTCAAAGTCATTTCCATTGTTCTATAGGAAAACTAAATAGGCGCGGCGTTCAAATATTTTAGAAAATCTACCCCAAAGGTCGGAAAATTCGTAGAAAAGTGTTGTATGAAACTTTTTTGATTATCGTCCAAATAATTTCAACCTCATTTTCAAACTTTTCTGTTTTTTCGGAAAAGGGGCGAAGTCTAGAATTCAGCAATTTCGTTTCTCATGCGAATGGCTTCAAACTGATTTCCAAATATACATACAAAAACCTCGGTACTTTGCGGGCAATACGAGGGACAGAAAATAATTGCAAAGCTTTAGACTGGATTTTTAGTATTATTCTTGGAATTGGCTTCAAATGCCAAATGATTTTGGAAAATATACTCCACGTCGCTACGGGCGGGAAGTGGAAGTCAAGGACAAATGAGTGGGATTATTTGTTTAGTTTAATCGGCTTCAAAGACATTTTCATAGCCCTACATAAGAAACATTAGTCACGTGGCTCAACTATTCAGTTTCCTACCCCCACAGGAGGGAATAATGTGATACGCTACGGTATCTTACGGTTGACAAAAGTAGTCAAATTCAGAACAATGCACTTTCATCTAAATATTTTCCCGGGCAAGGCCGGGGCATTACCTGCTAGTTTATATATATATATTATAATTTTTAAAGTTGGAAGAACTGATATATAGCATGGCTTTATGCCGTCTGCATAATATTAATTTACATACAGCAATTTTCAAACTTAAGTTTCAAAGTATGATGCACAATATTGACTCAGAGAGACTTTCTACGGTAACTGCACCCCCTTCCCCTTTCTTCAAGAGATAGTGGATCTTCCACTCAACAGAAGCCACAATATCGTTTCTCAAATTTTAAAATTTTCAGGAACTCAGACAATTTTCTCTAATCAGTTCCACTTAGCATAGTTATATTTCCTTCGGAGACATCACCGCTTTGTTCCTTACTTCCATGCGTAGTTCACGTAGGGTTGTCCAGATTCCGCAGAAGTAAAGAACGTTCTCCCAAGTTGCAAAATGTACATGTGTCCACCTGGTTCTGCCTGGGTGGAATGTAATTAATTCTTAACACATTAGTTTTGGCTCTGAAAATAAGATAAATTGTGTGCGGCTTGTACTGGTTATGCAAATAATTTGACTTTCCCAGATCATAGTTTAACAGCTTGTAAGTGTAGCGTGTTAGAATATATCGCGCAGAGATTTCCAAATTCTCTCGCATTTGCTTTGGAGGGTACCCTTTGTCATGTACTCAAAGTTGCAGGATTACTTATATCCAGTTCACCAGTATAGTCTCGTGTCAGCGTTTCCGAGGTGCTATAACATTGCGATTTCGTTTGCTTAAGTATATTCGCGACTATAAAGGGAAGTTTTTTTTATGCCGAGCTGGTGATGCGCAACTGGGTAGTAGTTCGGCTTTTTTGCCGAAGTCGCTCTGGGGCGCTACGGTCAGCAAAGTATCTGGCCTCAGAAAAAAATGCTACTTTGACATACCTATGTAATTGACTAGTTAATGGTAAACACTCTTTTTATTAATTGCGCAAGAGTTTTTCAATATTTCGTATCTAATATATCATCATACCTCCGATTCGTAACACATTATCGCCTTATCCGGTGTCTGAAACATTTTTTATTTTGTGCTTGAGCTAACGTATTTTTTAGAAACCATGTCCAACTTATTGCGCATTTCTAGTCTTTAAGCTTTTGATGTAGGTGCTTGTTAAGGGACATGTTGGCAGTAACTAATATGCCTAAGTATTTTTAGTCTGTGACCTGCTCCAAGGGCTCTCCATTTAGACTCCATTTTTCTTCACGTGCTAGCCGCTCGCTGCTTGCTCGGACAACCATAACTTTTAATTTTGTGGCGTTGATTGTAAGTCTCCAGACGACCATGTCCTCCGCATACATTATGATTTTGAGATGCATTTCTCCGAGTACTCCAACGGGTATCTTTGCCGCTATGTCGTCTATGAAAGGCGAACAGAAGAAGGCTGAGGCCTTGCTGATTTTTTTCTGTCGGGTTTTATACCTGCTAGGTACCTCGAACCATGGCGCCGGTCGCAGTACCCCTATCTTGGCGAAGCCGATAGGGGATGTAGGCGTCGAAGTATAACCCGTTTACACCGAGGTTAATACAGTGTCCATTGCCCGGCCAGCACCCTCGTGGAGTGTTCAGTTCGAGGATTTTCGCCAGCCGAAATTTCCACAAAGTACAAATTGTTTTTTTCTTTTTACTTTTTCCATTTCATAAATCTCAATCAAAATATCTGTGGTTATATGTTTGGTACAATTATGTCGCTAAATTGGGGTACTCTGGACCACTGTGCACCGGTTTGTTAGACCTTCGTGGGTTACAAAACGGGACACAAACATTGCCATCCACTTGAATAGGGGAAAGATTTTTTTAAAGTAGTTACTTTAAATGTAGAAAAACACAAAGAAAATAAACGAAAATAAATTTTCTTATTAATATCCATTTAGTTTTGTATACGAAAACCTATAATATTAGTTTGAAATCCTATAGTTTATTTTCTAAATTTCTTTCTGTCCAGTTTTTTTTTTTTGTTTTTTTTCACTGTGGTATTTAAAACCTGTACTGAAAGTTGTTTTTCGTTATTAATTGCAAATTTTGAACGAAAATAAATAAATATGGCACGGGGTAAAACTCTTACGTCTACTAGGGTTGCCATTAGTTTTTTATGCTATTAGAGAGATAATTTTAATAATTTTGATAGTCTGGACCTCAACAAACCGGATCTTATGTAGTATATTTTGGTATTTTAAAATAATTGCAATACAGTTAAAAAGTCAACTAAAAACACCACAATTGACATAACAATATACCGATACAGCTGGGTATACGTAACATAATGCAAAGATAGACTGTAATTACACAAATATAATATGCAAAATTTAAAAAATTCTTGATTACATACTTAAAAACAACAATTTATTTATTCTAATAATGAATAACGAATAATGAACAATATCGAATTTTGGTGACCTTTACACTTTCCACAAAAATGTGAAATAAAATTGAACGCAGAATGGTTAATAGCCTAACAAACGTATATTTTCAGCAAGAAAAATTTTTGATGCAAATCTGTCAGGAATCTCAGTGTGTCAGGAATCTTAGTGTGTATGCCAAATTCTAGTGTCTTTTGATGTGGTCTCATTGTTCACTTGAATTTACCGATACAACTAGGTATACACTAAATAAACAACATCTCGTGATACAAATTACGATCGAAAGTGAGAATATTAATAATATAACATATTTGTATACAGAGCTGAAGAATAATCAAGGCACTCCGATGGTTCACAAAACAAATTTTATTAGGACGCATAATGAAGAACTGTAAATTAACTAGTGTATCAAAAGTCAAAATACCAATAAAACATATCCTCACACTCAAATTAATTTAACTATATTGGTATATCGAGTTTGTAAACAATTCGGCTGCAACGGCTGTAATCTAGCACTAAATTATTAAGTCGCCTAATCAATCGAAATATGCGTATGTGCTTAGATTTAATTCATTCAAAACTTATTGTTAGACTTTGAAGCGAGATAAAAAAGATTCAATAAATAAATCAAAGTTTTAACCAAAAGTGTTTTTGTAAACCACAAATTAACAAATTTGTGTATTAAAATTGAAGCATTTATTGTATGTATAATTGTGGTTTCAAATGGTTTAAATGTCATCTTTTTCTTCTAAAAAATCGATATTTAACCCTTTATTCTTTGCCATATTGGTTTTTGTATACCGTTTGCAGCTTAAGTTTGTGAATAATTTTTAATTCTATTTATTAAATTAAGTAAATATCCAATTGTGTTTGAGTGGGTTCCGTCGAGCAATTTAGACTATTATTAATTTCTTACATTGTGTTATATGCTACTTTAATTATAAATTTATAATATTTTTTTTTTCAGATATGTTTACAAACGCTCACCATCGCCGAAATCCGGATACAAACTTCGCTTAAAAGATAAATCTGTGGCTAAGCCGTATGGACCCAAAACAGATACAATTGAGCCTCCTCCGCCTGGATTTGAATCATTGCAATTTGACAGTTTAACTGATAATGATACCCGAAATAAAAAGACAGTAGATCCAGAAGTTTCTAGAGATCTGATTGATCAAGTTCTCTCCCGAAAAAGAAATAGACCCTATAGCAAGACCGTAGATAAGAAAACTCTTGAAAATAGTTCTAGAAGCCTTACACCACCGACAAAGTGTAAGATTCCAAAGGTTTCTGAAGTAGACTATAGTATCTGCGAAAGCTCTCCAAGAACACCAGACAGAATTGAAAAAGATTTTGAAAAAAATGTGAAAAACCAAACTACCCAATTGATTAATCCGGAAATTAATACAAATGCTGTAAGGTCCCATGACTGTTTGGAGCCCAATATGGGAAAAGAAAATAACGTTAAAAATAATCTCCAGTTAAAGGATCGAAAAAAAAAGAAGAAGATCAAATCTGAACGTAAGAAGAGTAAAAGAGATAAGAAGGACAAAAAGGACAAAAACAGAAAGATCTGGTCGGAAGGCATTGATCCCATACCAGAGAAATTTTCAGTCAGTGATGTAAATGCATGTGACGAAAATATTGATTGTCATTTAGATAATTTAAGTCAAACGGTATCCGATTGCGTTGACCCTGATACTTTAAAAAAGGATGATTCCATTTTGAATACAGATGAATTGAATAGAGAAAATATATCTTCTAAAGTTACTGAAATTAATAATGTCCAAATATCAAAATGGGAATTAGATGATATTAGTTTAAACAGTAATTTGTTGGATCCTTGTAGAAAAAATTCCTGTATTAAAATTCAAGATCATTCAGAAATAACGTCTGATGTTATTCGTAAAGCAGAAAACGCTATTTTTGCAAAAGCTATAAACGCCATAAGACCTGTTGAGTTTAAAGTTGTAATAGATTCTAAACGTAGCAGTAAGGACACTGCTATGTCGTTCAAATCTGATCATAGAGATCGCTCACATTCCCCGAAGTCGATCATTAATAAATCAGTGAAAGAAAGGCTAGGAAATAAAGTTGTAAATGAACAAAACTACTCATCGAATCGGTCAAAGAATAATCGAAGGGAAACCTCAGGAAAAAATTTAAATGATGACAAATACAATTATAGTCCTGTAAGTTACAGTTACAGAAAAAAAGTTGGAGATTCCAAAGAACGAATTATATCAACAGAAAGAAACTTTGAGGAGCAGAGAAATTGTAAGTCAAATGAACGCCAAATCGTAAATACTGTAACACAGAAAGAACCAACTTTTCTGGAGACAAACAAGTACACACAACAAATTAAAGACAAGTCAACTTTGATAAGTACTAAAAGTGAAAAAAGAGTAATTGAATCCGATCGAAACGCATATAAAAGGCTTAAATCTGGAGAAGTCCGTTTGATATCATCGATTGCTTCAAGACCTGGTCGACCAGACAACCCTTTCAGAAAATTTGATGAAAATATTTTATCTAGTAGTAAAGTTTCAAAATTCACTAATCCAATCAAGAGAGAAGTTACACCTGAATCTACTGATCATACTGAAAATAAAAGTCGAAAAGATAAGAAACAAAAAAAACTTAAAAACTTGAAAAAATGTTCGTCAACAGAATCTGTAAAAAATGACAAACAGAGAGATGGCAAAATCAAGAAAAAAAATAGAGTGTTAAAAAAGAAGAAAAAATCTAGAAAATAAATTTGTGAATACAAAGTTAAAAGAGTCAAACATAAAATAAAATAATAAATAAACTATTTTTGTGTATATACACCCAATATTGTAGATATTAAAGTTTGTTATTCAAACAGCAGCTCGGGTTTGTGCAATATTCGTTAGTCTGTCCCTCCATCTGTAGGAACCAATCTTTTTACACGTGTTGGTATATACCCTCATTTTATAAAGTATCGAGATCGAATATGAACGAAATTTTTTTTGAAATTGGCTTCAAATGCCAAATGATTTTGGAAAGTCTACTCCGCGTCGCCACGGGCGGGAAATGGAAGTCAAGGACAAATGAGTGGGACATTTTTTTGTTTTTTTTTTTTCAAAGACATTTCATAGCCCTGCACAAGATACATTAGTCATGTGGCTCAACTATTAGTTGTATTTCTTACATTTGCCGAAAGTAGTCAAATTAAAATAAATACACTTTCATCTTAATATTTCCCCGGGCATGCTAGTGTAAAATAAATCGACACGTGTACTGTGGGAAATTCAGCCCTTTGGTCGGAAAATCTGTGGAAAACTCACATTCGACATTTTTAATTTTCATGCGATTGGCTTCAACCGCATTTTCAAGGTTCTACACTAAGACAATAGACATGCATATTTTTTGATTATCGTCCGATTGACTTACCTCATTTTATAACTTTCCGTTTATCATCCAATTATTTTAAAACTTATTTTCAAAGCACCTCACGGGCAATCTTAACACTATAAATTGAGAATATACGCCAACATGTGTACCAAGTTTGGACACTTCCCAAACCCAATATACTACTTTCCCTTCGGGAACATATGTAGTATAAACAAGTAAGAACGTTGCAGTCGGCGGCGGCGTCCGACGGCGGACGCACCCGACTGCAGAATACTATGTTCCCAGTCCTATATAATATGGTTATTTGTGAGTTCAGAAAGAAACGCGATTTTGCTCCTTTGGGTGCGTGGGGGTGGGGGGTGTCCAAAAATTATTGATGCAGTTTTATCCTGGGGGTCAACATTAGTCTGTATGCCAAAAATTTTTGATGCAGATCCGTCAGGAATCTCAACTTTAGTGTGTATGCCAAATTTGGTGACTCTAGCTTTAAAAATGTGGAAGATACAGGTTTTCCCCAAATTTTGTGGGAGGGGGTGGGGGTGGGTGGCTGATCTTGACACTTTATAAACTGACGATATACACCAACATGTGTACCAAATTTGGTTGCTCTAGCTTAAAGATAAAGGCAAAAAAAATTGCGTTCATACGGACAGACGGACATTTCGCAAACCCAATATACTATTTTTCCCTTCGGGAACATAGTATAAAAACGTGTGGTTAGGCACATTGCATATTGAGTAAAAACAGAATTGAATGTGTCTTTTTACTCCCGCATTTCGTAGTATCCGTAAGAGATCTGTTTTTGCGGAAACACAAACTGTTATTTGCGAGCTCTGGTTGTGGGATATTATATTAATAACCTCCATAATTGAGGGAATATTTGGGTCTCTCCTAATAAAATAATCCATCACAAGAGGAGGGTTCCCGACCAATGACTTCATAATATAATTTAGCTTTGTTTGAAATGACTATATGTGTGTACTAGCTATTATATATATTAGCCTCATATGGCCACTCCACATTTCGTAATTTTAGATTTGGGAAAAATGTGGCGTTCGTGCCTGTAAAAAATCCCAAAAGCAAAAAATGTTACATCTATAGAACCTAAAAAATCATCTTCGGTCTTGAAAAACTTGGCCTTGGCCAAGCTAGAGAATATTTCCTCGAGATCTTGGGTGTTTTCACTGTCTGATTGACTGAAAACTATAATATCGTCAATATAGACAGCATCTTTTTACGAGATGGTCTCGTAAGATCTCATCTAGAGTTCTCTGGAATATTTATGGAAATTTAATTATTTAGTGCAAACAGTAGTCTGGTGAACTTGAATTTTCCGCCATTCACTGAGAATGCTGTCTTTCTATATATTTTCCCTTGAGGGGGATCTGATGGAAACCGCTTTTCAGATCGAGTACCGAAAAGTATTTATTTTCACCTAGTTGTGCAATGATCTCCGCAATCTCCGGGGATACTGTTGCCGCGTTTAACTTTCTATAAGCAATGATAATTCTATACTTCCTCTCTGCAGATGCGTCAGGTTTCTTTAGTACTACCCATACGGGTGCATTATAGGGTGACCGTGAAGGTCTTATTATACCATCATCCAACAGTTGATGAATCTGTTTTTCTACTTCCGATCTTAGGGAAGCGGGATAAGATTAGTGCATCGATTACTGCATTAAGTTGTTTTAGTGTGTCATTGCGTTGAATCCCGTGGAATGTTTTGTGATTTGGTACTAAGTTGGATTGAATGTAATTTTGATTTGAACATGTGTCTATTAGAAATTTGAATACCTTACCGTCCCGCGTAGTACAGTAGTAAAGTAAAGCAACGAGGAACTATTTAGTCAAAAAATGGATGTCAGCTGTATCTGCTACTTCTGAGGTATACTCTTGCTCTCCTTCGTAAGTTTCTTCGTATGAACCTACTGCTCCCTCTTGTTTCCGACTTTCGAAATAGGCTTGCTTGGAGATTTAAGTAGGATACGAGGATTCATATACTTGTTCTTCTGCGATTGGTTCTACTTCTGTGGTTACGTGGAATTGTCTCTGGTATTTCTGTGTAGGTCCCGATTGAATTTGTGCGGGAGGACGTTTGCCATCCAAACTGGTTTAGGTTCTGGTTAAGAGCGGACGGACGCGGAGGCGCAGCCTGGTACGGCCCGTTTGTAGGGAATGGCTGCAGGTATGGTCGTAGTACCATTTGTTGTGGTCTGGTTCTGATACCCCAGTATCGGATGGCTACTTGGTGTAGCTAGTAGTAAAGTCTAGGGTCAAAGTTACTCCATTGATTAGAGAGGGTGTTGTTAAAAGGTTTGGATGCCTGGAATTTTTAGCTTGTCTGTCCTGGTGGCAGTGGTGGGGGTTGTTGTCTGACCTTAGGAACAGAGAAGTTTCGGTGTGCTTGGTTTTCTAATAAGTTATATAAATGCAGTGTATGGCTCAGGTCTCTCGGCTCTTTTATTCCCAATATCGTGATAAGTCGCCGTTTAAGCCCCTTATGAACGTGTCTAGAGCTTTCCCGCGGTAGTTATCAGTCAACGCCCTATTGGTTTCTAGAAATTCTTCTTGTG
This sequence comes from Hirtodrosophila histrioides, assembly GCA_037075165.1. Classification (NCBI taxonomy): domain Eukaryota; kingdom Metazoa; phylum Arthropoda; class Insecta; order Diptera; family Drosophilidae; genus Hirtodrosophila; species Hirtodrosophila histrioides. The sequence goes on along the minus strand of JBAMCL010000471.1, from coordinate 543,047 downwards.
CTCTTATCTAATTCAGAATCAATGACAGCCGATGCACAGTGGTCGGACTTGTATGGAAGAAGGCGACAAAAATATTTCTACCGTACATACAGGTATATAATTTTTACCAAAAAAATACCAGAATACCAATTTGAAAATAATGGGCGTAGTTATACGCCTTTCACCAACCATTTATATATAAAATAAGCAGGTAATATCCCGGCCGTGCCCGGGGATATATTTGGGTGCACTTTTTTTTTAATTTGACTACTTTCGTCAACCGTAAGAAATACAACTAAATAGTTGAGCCACGTGTCTAATGTTTTTTTGTGTAGAGCTATGAAAATGGCTGTTGTCCTTAACTTCCATTTTAAGATTAAGTCTTTCCAACTGTTTTCCGCCGTTGTATTGCCCGCAAAGTACCGAGGATTTTGTATTTATATTTGGAAATTAATATAAAGCCACGTGTACTTTTCAAAACCGGTATCACATGTGACGAATTATTTAATGTGAGGTGCTTTGAAAATTAGTTTCAAAATGATTGAATGATAAACAGAAGTTGGAAGTCAATTGAACGATAATCAAAAAAATTTCATAGAACAGCTTTCCGCGAATTTTTCGAGCTTAGGGATAGATTTTCCAAAACCTTTGAACACTGCGACTACTATTTTTTCCCATAGAACCTTGAAAATGAGTTTGAAGCCAATCGCATGAAAACTAAAAATGTCGAATGCCAGAGTTTTCCACCGATTTTCCGACCATGGGGCTGAATTTCCCAAAATCTCTGATACACGTCAAATTATTTTACGTGAAGAGCTTTGAAAATGAATTTAAAGGTGATCGGACTAAAATTAGACTTTCGCCAATACAACCTTGTAACCCCCATTTTCCGCCCAAGGGGGTGGATTTTCCAAAATCGGTGAAAATGAATTTTTGTGTAGATCTTTGAAAATGAGTTTGAAGACGATTGGATGGTAAACAAAAAAGTTTCATACAACAGTTATCCGCGATTTTCCACGCTTGTGGGTGAAATTTTCTAAAATCCCGTCTTAGTGTGCACTTTCATCATAGATGGAAACTTCTGTGAAAATTTCAGCTTCTTAGCTCTTATGGTTTGGGCTGTGCGATGATTGCCAATCAGTCAGTCAGCACGAACTCTTTTATATAAGTTCAAAAATCCCGTTTATAAGATATTTAATATTTATTTATTCAATGTAGGTTATCGCTCAACCGAGCGCTTGAGCTTCTATTCGAGAACTGACTTAAATATATTTTAAACTACCCTGCATGGCCCATGGTCCGCGGCGAAGCCGGCACATAGTCCATGGCTCGCGGCATAACCGGCAACAGAATGCTGACGCGGCGCCTCGTGACCGTTCTTGCAGTGGTCACTCTGCGCTGGCATGCGGGTGTCAGATTCCGTCTGCGACTTTGTTGCTGTCGCGTCCGGTCTAATAGCCTGATCGGCACATTTTGACTCGCGCGTGCTAACTCCTCCCGGGGTTAAGTGGAAGGCGTCCTCGGTTTCCCGTAGAGATGTTGTTTGTTCAATTCGCCTGTTAAGATATAGGTGGTCACGTTGATTTGAGCCGAGGCTGACACCGCAGGTTTCGTTTTTAGAACGCCACAGTTGTTGACGTATAGTGTGCCGTTCAGTGAGATGCGGTCGTCATAAGTTGCCAAGTATGTTCCGTTGACCGCTGGCTGATGCCCTTGTTGTCTTCAATTCTGATGGTTGCATCGTTGATAATTAAGATGCCCTCATCCACAAGTGTTACTGGCTCTAAATGTCCAGGGCGAGTAGCGCAGTTCGCGACAGCACCAGAGACCAGCTGCTGGGTACAAGTTGTGGTTTGTAACCTCTTACAGAAGGTGGTGCTCACTGCAGCGTCGCATTCTCCCACGGCGAAGGTTTGAGTACCACAGTCGGCTACCATGCTACTATTTTCTAAATCTACAATTATATTTCTATGTTGTAGCGGATAAACAATAATTTTTTTACAAATCAACTTAGGTCTAGGATATTTGATTAAAAAATGTAATAAATCGAAATTTTGAATAGCCTTAATACTGGATACTCCTAAGATATCTGCTATGCTAATATTTGTGAGGTGCTCATTTGCCATTTCACTGATATCTACGCTGTCCAGAATAAGGGGGCTGATTAAGTTAATTTTTGCCTGTGTTACTGAGAATATTAAGTCCTTTTAAATTTGTGATAATCATTCTATTTTTTGCCAAAATGGTTTCATATAGATGCTCGGTATCTATATCATTTGTTTTGTGAATTTCGTTCAGGGATGTTGAAATTTCGTTTAGTCGTGTTTGAAATTTTGTGTTGAGTTCTACCAAAGAATATAAAGTCATACAGAAGGCGCATCACAAGCAAAAATTTCGTCGATTTGTTTTCACGTTTGATGATGCGGGCGGGCTCGGTCCACGGGGTAAAGATTCTAAAAATAGATTCCGTTTTGCTTCGTTTCAAACGAGCCAAGCCTCGGCATGCACAGTCCAAATCACAGTTTTCATTCTTTTTTATGCTCGAGATTGCTCGTTGCTTACTTATTTGCCATTTGCCACCATATGTCGTTGATGACAGTAGTGCAGTGAGATGAGATGCAGTACTTTGTCCTGATGCTGCTGATGGTGCACCTGTGGTTCAAACCTGCCTGCGATTATGACTGGGAACAATATTTTTTTAATATTGGTTTTTTCTGTTAATTTGTATTGTTTTTGTATCATCCGGTTTGATAAATTTTCTCTTATTCTGATTTGAGGTTGATAGAGAGGTACAGATTTATAAACATTTGAATGGATAGACTGGCAGGCAAACGGACGAATCGACAAAAGACGGACGGACGGGCGGACGGACGAAAAAAAGAGATTAAGACCATATTACCCTGCAATTGTTCTTTTGCAGAGACCAAATGCAATACATTTTTGCCACACAAATATTTTTTTTACATATCTATGAAAAGTGTGCGTATAAGCTCCACTTTCAAGCACCGAAACGTAAATACTCTTCTAACCTCACAGTAAAAGTATATATACAGCCAGTTAATTAAAATGGTGGCCATACACGCATAGTCAAAATAGAATGAAAAATAAATTTTACATTAGTTATTAACATTAATGAAATATATATTTTATAGGCCAAATAATAGCAACACCTAATTTATATAAAGTAGAGTATCCAAATCGTGAGCTTAATGAAAAACGAAAGCGGAAGTCAACAGTGCTACAAAAATTGGCGAGGCTTGGCTCGCTGATGTCGAAGCAAAACGGAATCTATTTTTAAAACCGTTAACTCGTCGTAACAGAACGCCGAAATTTTTGCTTGTGCAGATTCTGTATGCTTTGTGATTCTGTATGCTTCAACTTTTCAATCAAACGTTATTTTTTTATGAAGCTGCTTGTCTATATTTAATTAATTTAATTTTTTAAATTAATAGAAGTATTAAATGTAAAATAAAAAATTCTTTGTTTATTCATTCATATGTTTATCTATCTATCCGCTTCTATCAATCACAAATAATAAAAATAAATTAAATACAACAAACCGAACAGTTGAAAAATAATACCAATTAACAAAAAAACAAAAAATTATGGAAAAATAAAAAAAATGTATGTTAGCCAGCTGCCACCAGCTGCCACCAGCTGCCACCAGCTGGGCTTGAACACAGGTCGTCCACCGTGACAATGCGCCGCACCACATCCCACTGCACTACTGCCTTGAAAAACTCTCGCTGGCTAATGACATATGGGCAAATCCCAGTAACAGTCCACCAGCGAACAATTTTTGAAGTTAGCCTTTTGTTATTTTTTTTTGTGTGGAACATTAGAGTCGGTATCCAATTTTAAAAATGTATAAAAGATAAACATTTTGAACATTTCAAACATTAAAAAAAAACATTGTGAACTTTTCGAACATTTTGAATTTAAAAATTATTGCCGAACCCAACCCAAACACAAACAATTTTTGATGCAGATCTGTCAGGAATCTTAACATTAGTTTGTATGCCAAATTTGGTGACTATAGCTTTATTTTTACATGTATGCATAATGTATAACCATATTTTATTTCTCAACTTCATTTAATTTGCATAAAATTTTCATAAAATAAAATGGTTACTAAAACTGACAGTTAAAATGATATTCTACAAAAAACATAATGTTTTGTTAAAATAAAAATAATTTTGGTATTTTTATCTGATTCTGGAAAAAATGTTGCGTGCGATACGTAGCGTGCGACACTATGGGTCCGAGACATTTGCTAAAAATCCGAAAAATTTTTTGACTCCAAATAAGTTATTTCTGCATTTATTGGGTTGTCTGTGCTTTATTATGCATAATTCGCTAAAAATTACAACTATTATTGAAAATTTCAATGTAACTTCCATTTTGTGTAGCGTGCGCTACAGCACATTCTGAACAATTATTTCACAAAAAGTAACGATAACGAAAATTTACTTTATGCCATTCGAAAGTACACTTAAATCCATCTAAGAACTATACAAAAGTGGACGGTATATCTTTCAAAATCCAAAAAAAAAAATTACATTTTAGTCAACTAAAACGTACGAATGTTACGTGCGACACGCAGGATTTGCCCATATACGAGTATTTAAGTCAGTGCTCACCAAGCAAAATATGGGTACTTTGAAATGGGTACCCTCATAGAACATTTTTCGTTGTATGAGATGCGCCTTCTGTATGACTTTATATTCTTTGGTTCTACCTGCGTGTTCTGTGATTCGATTAACTGTCCTTTCCGAAACTTAATCTGTTCCCAGTCGTCGAAGTCTGGAGTGCCAGTCACTACTTTTAATGCAGTCCCCAGGAAGTTAATACTGCGGGCGTGCCTATGGTGAACTTTTAGTGTAGCTATCAGCATCTCCATATGTCTTAGGTCAGTATTGAATGATTTTTTTTATGTGGTCTTGGGGGAAAAAGGTCTAACGTCTTCCTGGTCTCGTCAGCGTACGTCTCCTACGATGTTATGTTCGTCGTGTGTCCTAAGTATCCATGTTCGTCCCAAAGGGTCACATCCCCGTCCATTATGGGTATATGGTTAGCGTAAGTGTAGTCAGTAAGTTTTGTTGTAGCTGTTGTCCAGGTAGTGATTGCCAGAGTCATTAAGAGTAAATATCCTAACCTATAAAAATTAAAATTGATTTTTATATATTTTTTTGTTTTTATTAAATCTGGATAACCTAGTCAAAATAAAGTTTGAAATTTTAAAATTTTTGGATAGGGGGCCTATTTTAAATTGTCTTTTTGGACCAACCTCCCTTTAATAAGAACCGTCGTGCCCAGATCTGCTTGAATTATTTCTTCTGTGCACAAAGGTGATAGTTTGTTTCCCAATCTTTTATTTGATTTGAGAAGCATTTTGTCCCCTACATTATATTTCTTGTGCACCCTGTCTTTGTTTATTTTTTCAAGACTTTGTAAGTTCTGTGGCAGTTGAGTGAATAATTTCTATTGGTTTTTTATCTGTCACTGAATGTAATGATCTATTGTATTTAATAGTTGCGAGGAGGATAGTGTCAACAGTATCAGTTAACTGTTTACCCATTCTCAGGCAGCGACCTATATCTCCGAGTGTACTGTGAAATCGCTCAACTTGTCCGTTAGAAGTGCTGTGCAGAGGTGGTGCTTTCGAAATGAGGATGTCGAAATTGTTTTTTAGGACTGATCTAATGGTTTCGGAATTTAGAGATTTTCATTGTCATTTTGTTTTTGGAAACAAATTTATAAGTTGTAAAATATGTGCTTTAATGTCCACGATTGCGCGTGAATGAATGGGCTGAACTACTGCAAACTTAGAGAACTTGTCGATGCAGGTCAGAAAATATTTTTGATCGTTGGAATAGACATCGACATGTAATATTTCCCCTGCGTAGGATGGTATTGGAGTTTTTCCTATTGTTTGTTTTACAGGGTGACGATTATATTTACTCATGGCACATATTCTACAATTTGCAGCTATTTCAGTTGCTAACCGGTTCATTTTTGGGAAGAAATAGTCCCGAAGTATTTGTTTGACATTTTCTTGGGCTGCGCGGTGAGCTCGGTTTTGCTCTGCCGTGGCGATTTCTCTCTGCTCTGTACAGTCGATTATGTCTGTTACAATGGTTTTGGTATATCTAAATGTAGTTGAAGGGAATGCTTCAACTAGCTTTTTCTTGGGCTGCGCGGTGAGCTCGGTTTTGCTCTGCCGTGGCGATTTCTCTCTGCTTTCTACAGTCGATTATGTCTGTTACAATGGTTTTGGTATATCTAAATGTAGTTGAAGGGAATGCTTCAACTAGCTGGTGTTGGATAAAAGCTAGGATGGTTAGTTCGCAATGTATCGCGTTAACCACGTCTGCCTTTACCACATCTTGTAAAGATTGTAAGAGAGTGCTTCGATCAGTGAAATTAATAACGTGTCTCATTTTTTCTTTAAAAAAAAAGAATGTTTTAACCAAAGAGGTGTTACCTTCCTCAATCACTATTTGGTTTCTGAAGCAATTAATCGGTTTTTCTGTGGTCTCTATAGTGTACGTGACAGATTCCTCGCTGTGCACTGTGGCAACATGTGAATGTGCAGAATCAAGAATCATTAACGTTCTGACGAGACAAGGCGTCTACCACGAAGTTCTCTTTGCCAGGCTTGTAAATGATGTTGGCATTGTGCTCGTCTATAAAAGCTTTCCAACGTTTTTTTTTTTGCGTTCGGGCTTTTATCCGACACTGCAAATGTCAGGGATTGGTGATCTGTGAAGATATTAAGATTTCTGACTCCGTACAAATAATTTCGGAGATTTTTTAAAGCCCATACGATGGCGAGAAGCTCTCGTTCGTTTGTGGCGAAGTTTACCTCATTATCGCGTAACGTTCGTGAAATCATGGTAATGGGGCGTCCGCCCTGAGACAACACAGCTCCAAGGCCATGGCCCGACGAATCTGTCGTTAGATCAAATGGTTTTTTGAAGTCGGGATACGTTAGTACCACGTCTTCGGATGCCAGTGTTTCTTTCAACCTATTTAAGGCTTCGAGCTGGTTTGGCGTCAGTTCAAGCTTTATTTTTCTTGAATGATTGGCGCTTATTTTACCGTTTTCGCCTTTTAAGACGTCCGTTAGGGGTCTTGCGATAGCGGCAAATCCTACTATAAAGCACCTATAGTAACTTGCCAAGCCCAGAAATGATCTGAGACTGAACAAGGTTTTTGGTGGCTGGAAATCTTTAATGGCCTGTACCTTTGCAGGTGATGTCTGAATTCCGCCTCTGCTCACAATGAATCCCAAATACTCCACGCTCTTTTTGAAGAACTTGGATTTTTCTTGGGAGACCCTCATGCCTGCGTCTCGAAGACTCTTTAAGACCCACTCAATATGTCCGACGTGGTCTTTGTTCACTGAGAAAATTATTACGTCATCTACATAAACGTAACACGTTTTCCCGATTTGATCCCTAAGGACATCATCTATTGCCCTTTGAAATATGCTTGGGGCGTTTTTCAGCCCAAAGGGAAGTCTGCAAAATTCATACTTCCCGTTATTGACAGAAAACGCAGTCTTTTCTTTGTCTTTTTCCGCCAATTCTATCTGGTGGAAACCTGATTTGAGGTCCAATGTTGTAAAATATTGTGTCTCGCCCATATTTGACAGTATTGTCGAAATTGTTGGGATCGGATATTTGTCATCCGTTGTTTTTTGATTCAGCTTTCGAAAGTCGATCACTAAACGTTTTAATTTGTGACCAAATTCATCAACACCCTTTTGTCGACAACCCACAATGGGTTATTATAAGGTGATTTGGACGGCCTTATAATGCCATTTGCTATATGTTGTTTAACTTCTGCATTGACAAATTCGGTACAACTTGGAGTACACTGGTTCGCCATCTGTTCGTATGGTGGCAACAGTGTTTATGTTGTATGGGAGGGACTCATTAACGTCCGCAAATGCTTTAACCGTTTGGTCGATCATTTTATTAAAGGAACTTCTGACGGCGATGGGAACATCGGCGTCATTAATTTGAATAAAATTCACATTTTGGCATTGCGTGAATTCGATCGGCTCTAAACCGTGATCATGTTTAATAAAATTTTTGGTAAGGTCAATTTTGGCGTTTATTTGTTTTAATAAATCTAGGCCAATTATGCCGTCGAATTCATTAAGATTTTCCAAAATGAAAATATATGATTTTACATTAATAAAAAGATAGGACACTTTCGTTCAATTTTTGTGTGCGCATGTATTGATTTTACCTGGAATAGTTTGTCGACGGGCACGAAGTGTGCCAGTCCGGAAAGTGGCTTAATATAATTTTTAGATGCTCCTGTATCAATAAGGTGTCTAATTGTATGCCCTGCTACTGTACGTGTGATGTACGGTAACAGGGAGCTTCCCCTAAAAATTGCAACTTTCTACCTCGGACAGGTCATCTTCGACTGCTGCCACTTCTGCCTGCGACTGAACTTCGTAATTGTCGTTACCCTGTTCCTGAGGCATATGGCTTATTCTTCGCCTGCTCTGCATAGACTGATCTCTGTTATATTGGGGTTTCTTGTATGATTGGGCCTGCGTTGGTTGTCTAAAGCGCGAGGACGTATCCACGTCCATTGGCTCGGGAGGTTGCCCCTGTGGCTTTTGGGTCTGAGAACGCTGTCTAGAACTACCTGCTTTAGGATTTCCCTGATTATTTCCTTTTTGAATTTTCTGAAAGTGTGGGTTTTTTTGTTGATAGTTATTATCGCTGTCTTGTTGGTTACCTTGACGCCAGCCTTGGGGCCGTTGGCCACCAGGCTTTTTCATTTTTTCTTCTGTGTGTTTAGCGAAATTTGCCGCGATAATGCTTCTATCATTGCTTGACTCGGCTTCTTGCGCCAATGCCAGAGCGTTTGGCAGATCGCGTGGTTGTGCTGGAAAAACAGCCCACTTAACGTTCTTTTTCAAACCGGAAATGAATGTATGAAGCGCGTCGTTTCTGTACTTTTCGTTAAGGACTGCTGCTACAGCGGAGTCATGTGTCATTAGAGTCTTGTTGGTCAGTAGGGTCAACTTCTTTTCTACTTCGTCGTAGAATTTTATAAGGGGCATGTCGCCTTGTCTTAGGGTACTAAGATCTTGTTGAATCACATGTACCGGTGTCTTGTCGGAAAATGTGAAATCCAATCTTGCGATAATTGCCTTAAAATTAAGAACGGTGTTAAAGGACGCCAGCACCGCGTCTGCTGGTCCTCTTATTTTGTTCCGTATTATTGCAATGGCCTGATAGTGCCGAGAGCTTCCATTATAGAGCTCGAAAACTTTATATGCATTGCTAGCCCCTTGTCTCCAAGAGACGTAATTTTCCTGTTTTTCGTCGAAATCAGGAATGGACTTTACAATGTCCAGAGGCTCATCGCATTGAGCCCCCGGTATAATTTCGGCTGCCAGGTATACTTCGACTTCTGGCACAGCCACCACTTTAAGACAGTTGAGTTCATTTGTTAATGCTGCTAATCTTTGTTCAAAAACTTGGGCCTGCTGTGCGAGACACGCACGCATCTGTGCCTCTAAAGTTGCTATCTGCTGTTCACTCATGTTTCTATTTGCTAAAGTTTCCTTGTAAGAAGGAATTAATTCCTCATCACTACTGTCCGACCGTCGTTTTTATGTGAACATTAAGTCTCAAAACAAACCCAGTGATACGAAGCGTTATAGTTATAGCACTATTTAGTGATTTTCAAGCAGCGCTTTCGCGCTTCGGCTTAAGTTATTATTTATAATTTTTTGGGATTTGTAATAAACACTAAAAATATTACTCATGTTTGTTTTATTTATTTAAAAATATTCAATTCTGGACAGACTCTTATTTTTCTTTTTAATTTATTTATGATTGGCAAAATGAGAACATCACTTACATTTTATTGTAATGTTAATCCCTATGAGTGTAGCTGCCGGTGGCCGATTCGTGTACTGGTTGTAGATTTCGTTGATTGTAGCTATGGCTGGGTTTTGCCTCTTGTTTTTTGTTGTCTTTTATTGTTTAACTTTTTCTTTTTTTTTTTTTTTGTTTTTTTTTTTTAACTCGCTCAGCTATGGCTGGGGTCTTTTTTATTTATTCTGCACACAGTTGGTGATTTTTATGTTAAAACTGTTCTAAGTTAGTGTCTGTTGTTCCATTTAAGCATAGGAACCAAATTTAAATCGCGGCGTTGGCACGACGATGTTTATTTTTGTATTAAGAGATTAGTTTTTCTTAAAGTTACAATCGCGGCGTTGGCCTAACGATGTTTTCTTTAAAATATTGAATCACTGTGTTAACACTTTAACTTTGAATCGCGGGTACTTCGACCGTTGCGCGCCAGTTCATAAATTCCGTTTATAAGATATTTCATATTTATTTATTCAATGTAGGTTATCGCTCAACCGAGCGCTGGAGCTAGAAGCTTCGAGAACTGACTTAAATATATTTTAAACTACCCTGCATGGCCCATGGTCCGCGGCGAAGCCGGCACATAGTCCATGGTTCGCGGCAGAACCGGCAACAGAATGCTGACGCGGCGCCTCGTGACCGTTCTTGCAGTGGTCACTCAGCGCTGGCATGCGGGTGTCAGATTCCGTCTGCGACTTTGTTGCTGTCGCGTCCGGTCTAATAGCCTGATCGGCACATTTTGACTCGCGCGTGTTAACTTATATATAGATAAAATGCGAGTAAATCATTCCATAAAATAAAACAGAAGAAAAATTTATTAACTTAAATACAATCTAATTTATTAATATGCAAAAAATAAATTATTAATAAATTTGAAAAAAAAAAATTGTTAAAGGAATATTTATTGTTCAAATAAATTAAAAACATACTCTTTTTGGTAAAGTTTTCTTTTTACAAGGTAATTGTCTTAATCCATTTATTAGAGGGTCTGAGCTAAGAAACAATCTGTTGATAAGGTCAGTATGCTGAAATATATATCTTTTAAAATCTTTAATTTTAGCTTCAGCAGCTTCCTCTGACAGTTCTCCAATTGAGACTAATGGTCGATTAATAACTTCGGGACCATGAATTTATATTTTATGCACTGAAGCTGGCAAGTAATACAACGGATGTGTTTCCACTAGACCTCTTGTTTTGTTTAGAGCATAATTTCGAAATTGATTTAATTTTATAGCCAAAATCTAAATCCTGCAAAATGGTGGCGCAACTGTCGATTAGTTTATTGCCATGGACTGTAATAGTTGCAGCTAGAGTTTTTAAAATATCGACTTGACCGCCAAACTTTGGTCTGTCTACTATATATACTTTATTGGGTCGGAGATGACACCTTCTGCCTGTTATATGCATTTCCACAGATTTAGTACCCCCTTTTTACCCATTTTATGGGTACAGTCAGTAAATATGTGTGCGGGATGGTACATTGAAAAGAAAAGCCTATACCAACTTAAATGAACCAAAAGTATCGTAAGTTGTAAACACAAAATACAAATTTGACATTTAACAAGAAAAGCTGTTCTTTCTTCGGAGTGCCAAAGCTATATACCCTAGCAGGAATTAATTTTTATACAATTTTTTGTATTTTGATAAAATTATAGGAAACTATTTGAAGTATAATAAAACTCTCACTTAGTTTGGATAAAATATGTGTATAAACAAAAAGTTTGATATAGTGAAATAGTGGTCCGATTTTGACCAAATTCGGTCAGATTGTATAAACTCTCTAGAGACTCTGTTTTGGAAAGTTTGGTAAGGATACCTTAATAAACAAAAAAGTTTTTCATACAAAAACATTGTTGTCGAACGATCATTTCTATGGCAGCTATATGTTATAGTGGTCCGATCCGGCCGCTTCCGACATATGTACTGCCTGCAGCAAAAAGAAGGGTCTGTTCCAAGTTTCATTACGATAGCTTTGAAACTGAGAGACTAGTTCGTATAGAAACAGACGGACATCGCTATATCGACTCGGCTATTCAAGCTGATTCAGAATATATATACTTTGTTGGGTCGGAAACGTCTCCTTCTGACCATTACACATTTCGAGACAAAATTAATATACCCTCTGCTAGGGTATAAAAAACACAAATAAACAATAACAAATACTTCAAAGAGCGCTTACCACGAAAACACAAAAAACAGACACAAATACCTGATGCACTTCGATCAACATAATGTTACCAAAGGGCGGCTAAACGCAGATAATGCAGGTTTTATTTTTATCTTAAGATATGCATTTATGATCAAAATAAATATGAACCTGGGAATCGGTGGGGAACACAACTAAAAGTTTAAGAGCAGTTAGAAACGGGACGCGAAAAACAGTCACAAAAGACCATTTGATTATTTTAGATTTTTGGACGACACACAACAATTTTCAAATATAGTTTGTTGGTTAAAATTAAGCTTTATGTTAAAATAATTGGTATTATGTTAGTGCAACACACTCTTATGTTAATGTTAAGTCATTTCTAACTTTCTGGCATCCCTGTCATATGATCTAACATGTGTGTATGTATGCGTGCCAGTGTTGCCAATTTAGCCTTTTTCCGGATAGATTTGTCCCTTTTTAAACTACGTCAGCCGGAAAAAATATAAAACGTCCCCTATCCGGAAAGTTGTCCTGTTTTAGTCATCAAAAACCATTTTCAGCCTTTTTTATTTTACCTGAATTTGTGTAAATATGATCAAATTATAACATAGTGGCATCGCCTTCATATCATATGATCTAATTATATCATAGTGGCATCACCATTTAAAAGCTATCAACTCCAATCGTTATCAATGTTACGTACTTCGTGCTATCGATAATACGCGCTTTTTCTGAAAACATGCCAAAAGAAGTGTATAAGCAAAAATTTCGGGAATCGTGGCTAACTAATCCCGATTTCCTCAATTGGATGTGCAGAGATGCGGCAGATAGCAGTAAGGCTTACTGCAAATACTGCAAGTGCAGTATCAATACGAAAATTGACTAAATCCGCGCACACTGAAGTGTTCGTTTTTTGTACTTACAACATACTAAAATATTTAAATTGACGTTCGTGTTTGTTCCAGTACCTATAATATATGTATAGTTTAGCAATATGAATATATGATATTTAACTAATTTATATTGATTAATATATCTCTTAAGGCTCCGCTTAAAATTCATAGAGTTTGCGACACTAGGTGGCTCTCAATCGAGCATGCTGTCAAACGCATTGTAGACCAGTGGATTGAGCTTAAGCTGCATTTCAATACAGCTGCATTGACTGAAAAATGCTACAAGGCATCTATTTTATGCGACCTATACAACGACGACAATTATTTATACTTAATATTCTTAAAGCCAATTTTGGAAGATATGCAGCGCATAAATAAAATTTTTCAAAATGCTAATCCGAACCCGACGAAGCTGTTGGGAGATCTGATTTTAGGCATTAACGCGCTGAAATCAAAAATTATTCCCCCTGATGTCGAAGTAGACATACTAACCGAGAATTTTGATAAGTATATAAAAACGGATTTGTACTTATGGTATGAGTTCGAGACAAAATTAAAAAACGCTAAGGATAAGGTCGACGATGAAATGGAAAACAAAATCCGAAGAGATTGCGCCGATTTTGTTACCCAACTAATTAAACAATTAAAACAAAGGTATGAAAATGATTGAAAAAAAATTTGTCCTATTTTCTGTCCCTTTTTTAATTTTTTCAACCTTTTTTTTGTCGTTATTTTCAAGTCGGTCTGTCCTGTTTTTGTAGTTAACAGTTGGCAACACTGATGCGTGCGCGTCATTATGCAGAATACGCGCCACGCTTAGTTCGTAAGTTGCTGCCAATGAATAAACAAGCATTATAATTTACTCTCGAAATCAATGTTTTTATTCTGATTCCACGGAAAATTCCCAACAGGTTATGGGCCCAGGACCAATGAATCATGAGACAGAATATTAAAATGGTGTAGCCTGAGAAATTATAATGATCGGTAAAGAAAACTAATTAAGTGATTGGTGTGTCCAGCTATAGAATATTTTGGTGTGTCAAATATTATTGTGAACAATGGCGAATAGTTTATATTCAATTGATAAATTAGACGAGAAGAACTATGACGTTTGGTGTGTTCAAATGCGCAGCGTGCTAATACATTCAAGTGCATGGAAGATTACTTGTGGTATTGAAGTGAAGCCGGTCGAGATAATCGGCGTTTGGGAAAAGATCAATGAAAAGGCATTAGCTACAATTCTTTTGTCAGTGAAATCAACCCAATTAAATTACATTAAAAATTTCAGCACATCGGCAGAGGCTTGGCAAAAGTTAAAAGACATACACGAGCCAAGAGGGCCAGCGCAAAAAGTGTCGTTGTATAAAAAATTGCTAAATCTTCGTTTGTCAGAAGGTGCAAATGTGGTTCAATACGTTAATGAATTTGAAAGCGTAATTGATAAACTAGAAGAAGTCGGAGTTTTGCTAAGTGAAGAAATTATTGTGATTATATTGCTATCGAGTTTGCCAAAAACCTAAGGAAAATTTTGTTTTCGCAATGGAAATTTTTGATGCAGATCTGTCAGGAATCTCAACTTTAGTGTGTATGCCAAATTTGGTGACTCCAGCTTTAAAAATGTGGAAGATACAGGTTTTCCCCAAATTTTGTGAGATGGGGTGGGGGTGGGGTGCTGATCTTGACACTTTATAAACTGACGATATACACCAACATGTGTACCAAATTTGGTTGCTCTAGCTCAAAGATAAAGGCAAAAAAATTGCGTTCATACGGACGGACGGACGGACGGACGGACAGACGGACATTTCGCAAACCCAATATACTATTTTTCCCTTCGGGAACATAGTATAAAAATGAACGATCGCTTGTGTGTGTGTCGCCGAACATTGCTCTTTTTACTCCCTGTACCCATAAAATGGGTAAAAAGGGGGTATTGGATTTGTGCAAAAGTATGTAACAGCAAAGAATATAAAGTCATACAGAAGGCGCATCACAAGCAAAAATTTCGTCGATTTGTTTTCACGTTTCATGATGCGGGCAGGCGGTCAACGGGGTAAAGATTCTAAAAATAGATTCCGTTTTGCTTCGTTTCAAACGAGCCAAGCCTCGGCATGCACAGTTCAAATCACAGTTTTCATTCTTTTTTATGCTCGAGATTGCTCGTTGCTTACTTATTTGCCATTTGTCACCAAAAGTCGTCGATGACAGTAGTGCAGTGAGATGAGATGCAGTACTTTGTGCTGATGCTGCTGATGGTGGACCTGTGGTTCAAACCTGCTTGCGAATTATGACTGGGAACAATATATTTTTAATATTGGTTTTTTCTGTTAATTTGTATTGTTTTTGTATCATCTGGTTTGATAAATTTTCTCTTATTCTGATTTGAGATTGATAGAGGGACAGATTTATAAACATTTAAATGGATAGACTGACAGGCAAACGGACGAATCGACAAAGGACGGACGGACGGGCGGACCGACGAAAAAAGAGATTAAGACCATATTGCCCTGCAATTGTTCTTTTTTTTTGCAGAGACCAAATGCAATACATTTTTGCCACACAAATATTTTCAAGAACAAATTTTTTTTACATATCTATGAATAGTGTGCGTATAAGCTCCACTTTCAAGCACCGAAACGTAAATACTCTTCTAACCTCACAGTCAAAGTATATATACAGCCAGTTAATTAAAATGGTGGCCATACACGCATAGTCAAAAATAGAATGAAAAAAAAGTTTTCCATTAGTTATTAACATTAATGAAATATATATTTTATAGGCCAAATAATAGCAATACCTAATTTATAAAAAGTAGAGTATCCAAATCTCGAGCTAAATGAAAAACGAAAGCGGAAGCCAGCAGTGCTACAAAAATTGGCGAGGCTTGGCTCGCTGATGTCGAAGCAAAACGAAATCTATTTTTAGAACCGTTACCGTTACCTCGTCGTAACAGAACGACGAAATTTTTGCTTGTGTGATTCTGTATGCTTTGTGATTCTGTATGCTTCAACTTTTCAATCAACCGTTATTTTTTTATGAAGCTGCTTGTCTATATTAAATTAATTTAATTTTTTAAATTAATAGAAGTATTAAATGTAAAATAAAAAACCTTTGTCTATCCATTCATATGTTTATCTATCTGTCCGCTTCTATCAATCACAAATAATAAATATAAATTAAATAGAGCAAACAGTTGAACAGTTGAAAAATAATACCAATTAACAAAAAAAACAAAACATTATAGAAAAATTAAAAAAATTTATGTTAGCCAGCTGCCACCAGTTGGGCTTGAACACAGGTCGTCCACCGTGACAACGCGCCGCACCACATCCCACTGCACTACTGCCTTGAAAAACTCTCGCTGGCTAACGACATATACGAGTATTTAAGTAAGTGCTCACCAAGCAAAATATGGGTACGTTAAAATGGGTCCCATCATAGAACATTTTTCGTTGTATGAGATGCGCCTTCTGTATGACTTTATATTCTTTGGTAACAGGCAGAAGGAGACATCTCCGACCCTATAAAGTATATATATTCTTGGTCAGTATCAAAAAAAAAATTCGATTTGGCCATGTCCGTCCGTCCGTCTGTCCGGATGAACGCGTCGAACTCAGCAACTATGAGAGCTAGAGACAGCAAATTTTGAATGTAGGTTCGTGTATACCATATGCAGGTCAAGTTTTATTCGAATCTCAGATATCTACCCCCGTTCCCCCGCAATTTGATCAAAACGTTTTACCACCACACTTTTAAAGATATAGCTATGGGACTTGGCATGTACACTACTTTAGTCACTTTTAATCTACTGTCCAAATTTCATGTCGATCGGATAATAAACACGGAAGTTATTCAACAAACAAGATTCAGTACTGAAGCGAGGGGGGAAGAAGCAGCAGAGCCACGACTTAAAATGCCTCGCTTGCGTTATCGCCTTGCAGTCGCTTGTGTGTGTGCGTCTTTGTGTATGTGTGTGTCTACGCTTAATTGTACGAACATGCGATCGGAAATTTTCGACCGGGTACAGGGAGTTTTGTAGTCGGGTATACTCGACTATAGCATTCTTACTTGTTTCTGCTGATAAAAACATGAAAAGTGACGTATGGTGCGTAGACAGTGGCGCCACCTCGCATATGTGTAACAATCGCGCGTTATTTATGCAATACATAGAAACACAACAAAAAGTGTTAGTGGCAGGAAACCAATCGATAAATGCAACTGGTATCGGAACAGTGCACATTAAAACAAATCAATCGGAGTTTAATTTAAAAGATGTTTTATATGTACCGGATTTACAAGTAAACTTTTTGTCAGTGAGCAAAGGTACAGAAAATGGACTACAAATAAATTTTAGTAGTGCTATTATAAAAATAAAATACAATAATAAGGCGATCGCAGTGGCAAATAATGATTCTGGATAGTACGTTTTCAAAAATTTAAGTGTATCAATATATTTATCGTGTGTTGATAATGTAATTAAATGGCATAATAGATTTGGCCATATAAATTTACAAAGCTTATACAAACTATCTGCAAGTGATTGTGGTACAGGGTATGGAAAAAATGCAGCCTTCAGTGAACATTACGTGTGTGCCGTGTATGAAAAATAAAATCTGTTCGCAACCATTTACAGAGGCCAAGTATCGTGCCGGAAAAATTTTGGAGATCATACATTCAGACGTATGCGGACCATTTAATGTTAATTCGATTGGCGGATCGAAATATTTTTTTACATTTATTGACGATAAGTCCAGATACGCTACGGTAATATTTATAAAAAGCAAAAGTTAAGTTTTTGAACAATTTAAAAATGATAAGTCGTATGTCGGAAACAAACAGGCCATAAAATAAAAACTCTCAGAAGCGATAATGGTGGTGAATACATAAATAAACAATTCAACTAATACTTACAAAATCAAGACATAAGGCGACAATTTACAGTACCACATACACCGCAACAAAATGGCATTGCTGAACGCTTTAATCGCACCTTAGTTGAGATGGCGTGTGTATGTTAGTTCCTTCAGGCCTTGAAGAAAAGTTTTGGGCGGAAGCGTGTGCATGTGTGGTATATATTAGGAATTGCACAACAACGAGAGCCTTAGTAGATGCAACACCATTCGAAATTTGGTTTGCAAGAAAGCCAGTAGTAAAGCATGTTAAGACGTTTGGCTGTTTAGCAGTGGGTCTAGATAAAACGCACAAACAAAAATTCAAAGCCAAGGGCAAAGAATATATTTTTGTAGGGTATAGTACAGCAACTAAAGGTTACAGACTATATGATATGGAAACGCAAAAAGTCGTTGTTAAGCGTGATGTAAGGTTTGAAGAAAACTTGTTAATGGGGACTCGAAAAGGCACTGATTTTTCTTGTGTAGTACAGGAAAATGTTTGTCAGAACAGTAACAGTGTATAAACAGAAAATTTAGAAAATGTTAGTCCACGATCAGCAACGCCGCAAACGGATTATGATTATGATGCTGATGCTGACCAAAATGAAACATTAAGAGCTTATAGTAGCGAGGATGAGGTCACTCCCAGCTACGGTCCTGGGAGACCACGCATCGTGCGTACAGGCGCACCAGGTAGACCTGCAAGCAGAAAAATATACTTAACGTAATGTAGACAATAGACGAGGTCAAAGTTCCTGACAACGTTAAGGCGGCATTAACTTCGGATCATTCAGCCGAATGGAAGGTAGCTATGGAGCTTGATACCTGGTCATTAGTTGACCTCCCCTCTGGCAAGAAAACTATCGGTAGCAAGTGGGTGTACAGCTTAAAAACTGATCCAGGTGGCAACATAGATCGATTCAAGGCCCTTGCCTAGTTGCAACGGGATGCAGCCAGCAGTATGGAATCAACTATGAAGAGACAAACTCACCTGTCGTACGTTATGCTACAATACGTATGATATTCAACAATACGTATGATATTCATCAAATGGACGTGTGTACGGCATATTTGAACGGAGAGCTTAGTGACGAAATATATATGAAGCAGCCTGAGATGTTTATCAGTAAGCAGTATCCAAATCGATTAGCTAAACTCAATAAGGCTATTTACGGTTTGAAGCAGTCTGGACGGGAATGGAATGCAAAACTGGACAGCGTTTTGAGGAATTTTGGATTTGTTCCATGTAATAGCGAGCCATGCTTATATACTTTGTTCATTGATGGCAATATAAACCTTGTGGCAGTCTATGTTGACGATATTTTAATAGCAAGGAAGAACAAAAAGAATCTGTATGCGATTAAACAGTATATAAGAACCCAACCAGCGACCATGACACTGGCGCTAAGCACATATTGCGTTACTTGTCCTGCACGAAGAATTTAAAACTGCACTACTATAAAACTGGTGGAGTAATAGAGGGTTATACTGATGCAGACTGGGGGGGTAACATAATAGATCGCAAATCTTTGACAGGATACATGTTCTCCCTAGCCGGAGCGGCATTTTCATGGGAGTCGCACAAGCAAAGTACGGTGGCCTTAAACACCACAGAGGTAGAATATATGGCATTAGCTGCAGCGGCAAAAGAAGCAGTGTACCTAAGAAGTCTCGTTCGTGAAATTGGGGGAATCCGACCGATCAACCATTGTGTGTCTATGGTGATAATCTTAGTGCCCAGCATTTGGCTAATAATCATATGTATCATGCAAGAAGCAAACACATCGACATAAGATATCATTTTATTAGAGAATTAGTTGATACAAATTAAATTGTTTTAAAATATGTCGAAACAGCAAAAATTATTGCAGATATTTGTACGAAAAATTTAAATAAGCAAAAGCACATGAAATTGTTAAAAATGACAGGCTTAAAGGTAATGTAAGTAAGCGACTTCATTAACACATTAAAAATTGAAGTAAATTTGTGTTGAGAAGTGTTAAAATAATTGGTATAATGTTAGTGCAACACAATCTTATGTTAATGTTAAGTCATTTCTAACTTTCTGGCATCCCTGTCATATGATCTAACATGTATGTATGCGTGCGCGTCATTATGCAGAATACGCTCCACGCTTAGTTGTAAGTTGCTGCCAATGAATAAACAAGCATTATAATTTACTCTCAAATTCAATGGCTTAATCAGAATAATCAATAATCACGGAAAAATCCCAACACTTAATACCTGTACGAACAATATCCATATTACTTCAAAGTTATTGGCGTTTATTTTAAATATGTTGCATATGTTGAAAGATGGGGCTAACTCTCTGCAAAATCACAACGCACTGAATTGCGAAGCACGTGGCTTAACTTTAAAGGGCTTTTTTACAAAGAGCGTATGGACACACTGCCGCTGCTGCCGTTGTCGCTGTAGCTTTTGGGTGCATTGCAGCTGGTGGTGTCAAATGCCCAAAAAGACGATCCCACGGTGGTGATCGTTACGCAAGATCACACGATGGATATCGTAAAGTGATGTTTCGGCGCACGTGGCTGATGTGCTGCATGCTCTGCAGACGTGTTCGATTTTGGCCAACTGCATTTTGAGTGCATGTGCAGTGGCCGTTTTGCAGATGGCACTTATGGGAATAGTGTTCTTAAATTATATATACATATATGAATATTATTTTTTGTTATATATATATTTTTATATGTTCGGACGTTGATGTACTAAAACGAGCACTACATTCAAGTGGCCCAAACACACCAAGCACGGGCTTGTTAACGCGCGGACCCAGGCAAAAGGCAAATGCAAAATGCCAAGATCGCGGACAGATAAATAAGAACAACATGTATACCAGTTCTATTGAAATGTAAATATATTATAAAAAAAAAAAAAACAATAAGCAAAAAGTAACAATAGGCTACATAGATAACAAATTAGTGCATTTCTAAGTAAGGAAATAGTAGCATTACATATTAGATGATAAAGATTGTTATAATTAGAACATAATATACGAAGAGGATTATGGATAGCATAATTAGTACAACAAGCTTGAAGAGAAAAAGGGAGAAAGTTTCTAGAACTCTTGATCGGAACTGCAAAACTAATTTGGCTGATTAATTCGGAAGAATCAATTTCACCATTTATTAGTTTGTGTAAGAAAATTACACCAAGCATGGCTCTACGATCAGATAGAGAACGAAGGTTTATAAATAAAAGTCTACTACGATAAGATGGCAAGGGAATATTAGGATTTCAATTAAGACCCCGAAGTGAAAAGAGTAGAAAATGTTTTTGTACCGATTCCATTCTATCCTGATGAACCTTGGGGACACAAAATACAAGACCCATATTCAAGAAGAGGTCGAACAATAGAGGTATGAAGATTTTAATTAATGTTAAATTCTTTCGACCAACGATTAATGAAACCCAAGACACCAAAAGCACGATTAGCGGTGGAAGAGATATGTTTGTCAAACTTAAGCTTGGAATCTAAAAGGATACCCAAATCATCAACCGACTCAATTCGAACAACCGGCTTACCATTAAGAATATAACTGTTAAAAAAACGCATTCGCCTGTAAAAGGACATTACTTTACACTTACCACAATTAAGATTTAATAAATTTACACGACACCAGGCTTGAAAACTGTCAAGATCAGTTTGCAACCTTTGACCAGATAAGAAATCAGTAGATGACAGACATAGTTTAATGTCGTCGGCATACATCAGTACCCGAGAGTGATTTATGACAGAAGGAAGGTCATTTATGAACAGAGTAAATAAGAAGGGGCCAAGATGACTTCCTTAACAGAATTGGAATCTAAGCCTTTGAAATAAACCTTTTTGGTTCCAAGAGTTAAATAGTTCGAAATCCAAAGAATTAGGGTTTTTGAAAACCCCATAAGATGAAGTTTGTGAAGTAAAAGAGAATGATTAACGGAGTCAAAAGCCTTACTGAAATCAGTGTAAACATCTGTTTGCATTTTAGATTGAAATCCCTTTATAACAAGAGAAGTGAATTCCAATAGGTTAGTGGTAGTAGATCTATATTTCACAAAGCCGTGCTGGCAGGGTGAAATTATAGACCTATACAAATGTTGAAATTTGAAAGTTATTGATTTCTCAAAAATCTTAGGAATAGCAGACAGCTTAGAAAGACTTCTATAGTTCTCAACATTAGACTTTATTCCTTTTTTATAGAGAGGAATAATAAATGATTCCTTCCAAATATTGGGGAAAGAGCACAACTCCATGAACAGTTTAAAAATAATAAATAATGGCTTTTAAATACCTTCAGCACAGTACCTAAGCACACAGTTTGGTACTCCATCAGGTCCTGGTGAAAATACAGGCTTAATGGCCTTTAAACCACTTAGAATCTAACTTTTAGCCTATGCATTGTTGTTTAACTAATTCTTATTTTTCAGCAACTTTTCTCTTCGCTTTGTAATGAATAGAATTATATAATAATTAGTTTTCGATTAGTTTGGGAAAATATATAGTTTAACTATCGTTTAGGTGATAGGTTACTATTCTAATAAAATATCAATAAACCTATAATTAAACTTTAATCCCAAAGAAAATGTTCTGTTACAATTTTTGTCCCTATGTCAAATTTTAATACATTTTTATTTTTAGTTGGCCTTGGCGAACATGTTGAAGATTGGCCTATGGTCCAATGAAAAATATTATAATGAAGTCTAACTAATTGTTAGTAATTCCGGGGATTATAAAAAGCAGACGTGAATTAATATGAACGTTTAATGGTAATAATGTTCTGCTCTTGGACGATGATGGTAGGGAGGAGATACACGGCTTCCAAATGACGTCACAGGATAGCTATCGCACACTAGGTGTTCATAAATATTGTAGATTTCTGAAATGAACTGATTGAGTATTTCGATGATTTCGGCAAATTCGCCAAATACTTCACGATGCTAGATCTGAAGCCAAGCTACCGTTTACTTTGATGACTTACTGCGAGAACAGATAGGGAAGTCATTCTTCGTTTATATGGACGATGTCATAATATTCTCAGAAAACGAACAAACATGTAAGACAATTGGATTAGGTTGCCAACATGAAGGTGTGCAGAGAAAAGACACAATGATTCAAGACCCCCGAAGGAATAGGTAAGAGGTAGGCATTCGCTATGGACGTGTTTTTTTCTTGCGCTTCGTATATTTAGATTTTTTGTTTTTCCTCGTGATTTGAAATTATAGCTTGTTTTTTTTTTTATCTTGTGTGATACATTGGTTGCGTGGAACCAAAGAATATAAAGTCATACAGAAGGCGCATCTCATACAACGAAAAATGTTCTTTGAGGGTACCCATTTCAAAGTACCCATATTTTGCTTGGTGAGCACTTAATTAAATACTCGTATATGTCGTTAGCCAGCGAGAGTTTTTCAAGGCAGTAGTGCAGTGGGATGTGGTGTAGCACGTTGTCACGGTGGACGACCTGTGTTAAAGCCCAGCTGGTGGCAGCTGGCTAACATAATTTTTTTTTAATATTTCTATAATTTTTTGTTTTTTGTTAATTGGTATTATTTTTTCAACTGTTCGGTTTATTGTATGTAATTTATTTTTATTATTTGTGATTGATAGAAGCGGATAGATAGATAAACATATGAATGGATAGACAAAGGTTTTTTATTTTACATTTAATACTTCTATTAATTTAAAAAATTAAATTAATTTAATATAGACAAGCAGCTTCATAAAAAAATAACGTTTGATTGAAAAGTTGAAGCAAACAGAATCACAAAGCATACAGAATCTGTACAAGCAAAAATTTCGTCGTTCTGTTACGACGAGGTAACGGTTCTAAAAATAGATTTCGTTTTGCTTCTACATAAGCGAGCCAAACCTCGCCAATTTTTGTAACACAGCTGGCTTTCGCATTCGCATTCGCTTTCGCTTTCGTTTTCTTTAAGCTCGCGATTTAGATACTCTACTTTTTATAAATTAGGCTACTGCTATTATTTGGCCTATAAAATATATATTTCATTAATGTTAATAAATAGTGGAAAATGTATTTTTGATCTTATTTTTGACTAAGCGTACATGACCACCATTTTAATTAACTGGCTGTGTAAATTTTTTTTCTCTGAAGATAGAGTATTTACGTTTCGGCGCTTCAAAGTGGAGTTTATACGCACACTTTTCTATATGTAAAAATTTCATTTTGGAAAAGAATTTGTGTGGCAAAAATGTATTGCTTTTTGTTTCTGCATTTTGTAAAGTTTTTCGTTGCAGTCATAATGAGCGCAAGTAAGCAAAAAATGGATACACCAAAATACAGGCCATCGGGCATCAGATTCTGTTGCGTGTGCCGAAAATCCAAGCCCAAATTTGAGGCTTTTCAAATTTAATGATGCCGATAAAGTTTTGGGTCAAATTTTGAAAGAAAAATGTGAAATTAAAATCGAAGACTACAATAAAAAATTATTTATTTGCGAAAGTCATTTTTGCAGCACTTATGTTGGCAAGAAATTTTTAAAGTCTGAAGCCATTCCGACCTTAAATATGAAAAATGATAATAGCAATTTAAATGATGACTTAATCGATTATGAATATGATTTCCCTGCAAAGAAGGCACGTTGCGATGACGTAGTCTGCAGTAATTGCGAAAGCAATATTAAAATACTTAAAATGTATAAAAAACGTATAAGCTTGCTATTACAAAAAAATAATCGTTTGAAAAATATGCTGAAAAAGAAGAACGGTCCGAAAGAGAAGAAAGAAGCTCCTTTCAAAATTTTTCAAAACGCAATTGATTCTATGCAAAATATTAGCAATGAGTTCGAATTAAAGTTCATTATACGTCCCGATGCCATCATTTCTGTACCATTTGAAAACTATCCTTCCCTTGTTGTTCACCAGATCTGTGTCCAAATATGACATTTTGTTGTTATTTTCCTTTTCGATCGTATTAGTTTTGTAGTTCCGATCAGATGTTTTAGAAATTTTCTTCCACTTTCTCTTCAAGCTTGTAGTTCTAATTATGCTATTCATAGCCCCTTTCGAATCCTATGCTCCAACTATAAAGATCTTTCCCATCTACTAACTTATGCTACTTCAATTTCTACACTTCGAACTTAACTCTAACGTTATTTATGTAATCCATAGGTGCTTTTTTGTATAATGTTAATTTTGTATTTTATGTCCGCCATCTTTCGCTGCCTCGGTCGGTTGGCCGGGAGGTGAGTTGCATTTATGCTTGGGCCGCGCGTAACAAAAAAAAAAAACAAAGTGGCTCAACAAATGCAGTTAGAAGGAAATAACCCGAATTGACACCCCTGTGTACGGAGGAGGTTATAAAGGCAGACCTAGGCACAACAGTTTCCAGAATTCGAGGGTGGTCCACAAGGACAGCCTGACAAAGGTCTAGATTTGCCCGGGCCTGAGATCGTCGTTCTTTAACATTTTAATAATTTTTCACAATTTTTCATGCACTTTAAAGTTTCACAGCTTAGACATGTAAATTGTAAGGATCTATTGTTATTTTGTTAATGCAGAATGATACCCTGGTTGCTGTTGATTCTTGCGACTTCGACAGATCGGCTGACTGATTGCTATCACTCGACTTACATACCGATAGTGGACGCAGACGTACTAATATCGGTCGAATATAAATACATACGACACTCGACAAACCTGACCCTGTACAAAGACATGATCGACGAGACTAAAATTTAGGTGTAATATTTTCGTCAGACACATATTCCTAATCTGTTAAAAACTGACTGGCGGCATCTAGAAACGCTTCTGCCTACTTTAAACGTACATCATAGACTTGCAAGAAGTTTAGATTACCTGGGGACTGACTGCCTTAAAAGTGTTAGCGAGCACATTGGACCATGAAGACCACATGCAGGCGCTACTTACAGAGGCCCAACTCGTAGAGGCCAACAACAGACAGTTAGACATCAACAAACGGACTAGAGAACTGCTTAACAAACTGACAGAGACAGTAAATGAGACACTCAGAGGCAGAAAGAATGAACACTTCGCTACAGGGCACTTGTATGAAACGGTTTTAGCCAGAAACAGAATCTTACGGATCAAAATCCAAAACATCGTACTGTCAATAACTTTAGCAAAAAAAAAATTATATCAATCCGATCAATTTGGACACTACAGATTTGATTGCAGTCTTGAGCTCTGATATTACAGAGATCAGAGCCAACGAGATAATGGAAGCTGCTGGCATAAAAGTAATTTTAAAAAATAATATTGTTCACCTTTTAATTAAATGGCCTAATATTAAGTCCAATTGTCGTAAGTCCAAAAACCGTTTACATGTAAAACAACATGTTGGCTGAGTGCAACGGGGAAGTAGTGGCAGTCAAGGAATGCAGCACAACCTTAGCCCACACGTTCTGTAGAGACGCCTCGGACGACTTGTGCGCGCAACAACTGCACGCTGGAGGTCTAGCGCATTGCGAGTCTAAAACAAGCCATCTAAGGCAGGTTGCGGAAGTCAACGATGGGATAGTAATTATCAACGATAGCAGGACTACAGTTACAATTAACGGTGACGAACCTACCGTCATTACTGGCACTGATCACCTTCAAAAACACGCTTTACATTAACGGAACAAATTCATAAACCATAAAGGATACCGTCTTTCGTTGCGATGCCCCTGGTTAATATCACTGGGCACAATGCGATCCTCGGTCTATCCTAACCTCCAGAGGCAGAGCGAGCTCAACCTGCTTTACATAAAAAACATCGAGGACACGGCAAACCAAAGGCAATTCATGGCATTGGGCCTGAGCATCGCCTTAGTCATCGCTTTCGGCGCCATCACGATGTTGCTACGGCGCCGCTTAAGGACACTTAATAAGGAAGACTTCTAAAGAACATTGTCAAAGTTATCCAAGGTCGAGGACGGCCTCGACTTCAGCGCGGGAGTAGTTCTTAGGTTTTAGTCTTAGTTCTAAATAAGCTTTGTAACAATCCAGTTGATTAAAGTAAGAATTCCGGCAAATCTTTCATTAAAACTCCGTCTTTCATTCGGACACGCAGTCTGATGTTAACTGGCGCCCAACTAAACCCGCGAACCAACGAAATTTAAAAAATAAAGATACAAAAGAACAACAATTTTATAAATTGTTCTCAGATTGGTTTAAATTGTATGAAAATTTGTTTGTGCAAACTTTAAAAGTTTCGCATTACTGCGAGTAGTTCAGTGAGTTGTTATATTTCGTGCAATTTACTTTATTCATTTTGATTTAATTGGTTTTGTGCGATGATATTGAAAACGGCACACTGTGCCAAAATATAGCAACTAACAAGTGAATTGCCAATTTTTTGCATACAATTTATCTTTTCCTTGATGTTTGGATTTGCACATTTGTTTCTGAAAATTCGAGCCAAGATTTGATTACCCATTGGCTGAATCGGGATTTCCCTCCCTAGTAGTTCCCCCTTCCATGTGTTCAAACCTTTGTTTCATAAACTGACATTAAACGCAAGTGTATGGGCAATGATAGCGAGCTTACGGATTTGTTAGGCACAACGTCGAAAAAAATTTAAGACCTAAACAATATGTATAAACATCAGGTTGGTTGACGCAGCGGTAGCTGCAGCCGTTAAAGCGCAAAGGGTGGAATTTGATAGGACCAAATGGGAGTTACAGAATGCCCTAACAGGCCAAAGAGAGGTAGAAAAGGCTGCCGCTGCAATTAGAGGCGCTACAGAATTTCCTAAAATATAAACATTCGAAGAGATTCAAATTACAGAATCGGCTTGCGTAGAGCCGCGTGAAGTCGCTGCCAGAATTTGATGGTACAGGGGCCAGGTATGTTTGTTTGCGACAGGCGGCAGCGACGGCTAATAAAATTTAGTAGTTCGAGATACTACAAGGCGCTCACAATTATAGGGAACAAGATTACGGGACCGGCGGATGTCACCCTAGCTTCGTTCAACAGTCGAAATAGAACAGGAATTGGCATGCCTGCGCCAAGACAATATTAAACTCATGACCGTGTAGGGATGTGCCTACTGTTATACGAATTGTCACACCAAAAAATAAGCCCTTGAAATAACCGAGCTCAAGCAGTCATTCTAAAACAAATTAAACGGCAATACAATCTAGGTGCAGGAAATTTAAATATAAACCGCCAACGTTCAAATTAGACGTTGATCAGTTTTGTCCGTGTGAAAAGTTGGTATGTCCTAATTGTTTTGTCATTCAGCCGATAGGCTAAAATCCATTCGGCGGTCCACTCATCTGTGTGTGGCACGAAGTTCTCGATACCTAAAATCTTTGAATAAATACGACATCCGCTGGAATAAACAATATATTTCTTTGCAAAAAAGTTGGCGATCACCCGATCGACTGGTGTGAAGCCTTATCAGATCCTTGTGTTCCCTGTCTGGGAAAATTGGAAAGCTGTAGGTACTGGAGTACAGTCACCAGCCGACGCGTAGCTGGCCATCCCTTGCGCTCTCGACTACCCTGTCCGCCTTGAACTTTTCCAAATACGCGGCTTGAGTGATCGCAATTTCTCCTGCCAGGCTGAGTGCTGACATGCGGTAAGGCTGATGCACAATTCAAACAGGACCATGCGGATCCTACACCCAACACTAAGGTATTGTAAATTTATTTATTTATTTATATAATAACTATTAGTTAAAACAAAGAGTTAGCATAGTATTCTTAGCCATGGTTACATTTAATTGGTTATTATTTACATTATTATGGCGTATGTATGAAGTATATGTGTATATATGTATTAGAGAAGAGTTTTTTACATTATTTACAAGATTTGTATGAATGTACGATATTATGAACAATGTGTGTATGAGCGCTTGTGATGTGTGTAATTGGATATTGTGTTATATTTTATGTATCAAGTTGGTGTTGTTTAGGAAATGAAAAAGAATTAATATGTTTTTATTGGTGGGGTTTGTGATTATGGATAAAGGAACTATGTTGTGAAGTAGGGATGTTCTGTGGGATGTAAAGGAGGGATATATCATTAGGATATGCCGTATGTTTATGGGGAATTGGTTGCAAAAAGTGCATGTGTTGTTAAGGTTTTTGTCTATCTAATGCATGTTGATAATGTTTGTATATCCAAGGT
Organism: Hirtodrosophila histrioides; assembly: GCA_037075165.1. Classification (NCBI taxonomy): domain Eukaryota; kingdom Metazoa; phylum Arthropoda; class Insecta; order Diptera; family Drosophilidae; genus Hirtodrosophila; species Hirtodrosophila histrioides. The sequence continues at coordinate 514,119 of JBAMCL010000471.1, read as the reverse complement.
GGTGAGTTTGATTTGTTGAAGTCTAGTGAGATTTGTGTTTTTGAGGGAGTAGTTTGGGGAGGTGTTAGTGTTTATAAATTTGTACCAGTTGGATGCTAGGTTAAGTAATGTGAGTTGGTTTTGAGAGAGGAGTATTTTTAGGAATCATTAACGTTAAAGTTTGGGGTATAAATAAGTGGGTGTGTTGTTGCTTCTTTGGCTATTGAGTCGGCTTTTTCATTGCCTGGAAGCCAATGTGGTACCCAAACAATTTTTAAATTTGGATAATTGTTGCTTATAATGTGTCTGATTTTTGTTGCGTAGAAAGAATAGTTGTTTAGGTTAATGATTGATTTTATGGCTGAAAGCGAGTCTGAGCATATGGCATATTTTCCTTTTTTGTTTTCGTGTATTTTCAGTGCCTCATAGATAGCGATTATCTCTCTCGAGAATACAGATGAGTAAGGCGGAAGGAGGCCTATTTTAAATGTTTCTGTTTCTCTGGTTATGCTGTATTTGGTGATATTGTTAGATTTGGAACCGTCTGTGTATAATAGTTTAAAATTGTTAAGTGTGTCTTTAATGGAGCTAAATAGTTGTTTGAAAATTGTATTGGGGTTGGAGGTTTTGTTGTAATATGATAGCGAAATATCTATTGCTTTGTGGACGGCTTGTAGTATGTTGTATTTGTGGCTGTGGGTGGTTTTAGTTGGGTGGTATGGAAGATTGAGGTATGTACAGGATTGGATGATTCTGTCTATTGTGGAAGGGTATTTAATTTTTCTTTTGCGGCTTTTGATGAGATTTTTGAGCGTAGTGTCGTTCGATTGGATAAGTGTTTTAAATAGTTTAGATGATAAATAGTCACGTCGGTTTTCTAATGTGTTTGTGTTTGACTCGATTGGCATGTGTGTAATAGGGGTGGTTCGAAAGGCTCCAAGAGCAGTTCTCACGGCTGCATTTTGGACCGTTTTTAATTTATTTAATTGAGATTTTGGAGCGTGGCCGTATATTGGCAGACAGTAGTCTATTTTGGATATTAGGATGGATTTCAGTATTTGTATTAGGATTGAGGTATTGCAATTTTATTTTAGGGATGAGAAGTGTTTAATAATGTTAAGGGGCTTAGAGAGGTCAGATGTGAGTTTAGTGATGTGGGTGTCCCATTTGTATTTATTATTTAGTGTAAGTCGTAGGATTTTTAGAGTGTTGGTAGAGGGTATGTTTATAGTGCCTGAGAGAATGCTGCAGTTGCAGTTATGCTTTCGGCAAATATGTAGGTGTTGACATTTGTCAGTAGAGAGGGATGCATCTGAATGCATTCCCCATTCAGCAATTTGTTGAATTAATTGTTGAATGTTGATTGAGAGGTTCTTCTGTTTCTTTAGATCTATTAGGAGATGGAAGTCATCAGCGTAGGCGCAGAATTTGATATGTTTTTGGATGGAAATAATTTTTGTTAGGGCATTGTATGAAATTAAGAATAAGATAGGGGCGATAGGTGAGCCTTGTGAAATGCTGTTGTTAAGGGGAAAGGTTTGGGATAGGGATTTACCTATTTTAACCATAATTTTTCTTTTGGTCATGAAGTGGATAATATATGCAAGGATTTTGGGACCTATTTTCCATTCTTCTAATTGTTGGGTGAGTGAGTGAATACCTATTTTGTCAAATGCTTTTGCAAAATCTAAAGATATTATTGAGAGGTGTCGTTTGGATAAGATGGCCTTTGTTGCTATATGGTCTATGTATGTTGTTAAAGTGTTTGACGATTTTGAGTTTGAATGAGGTTGGGGTGTTCTGTATCATGGAGTAGGATATACGGTCATAACCCGTAGTGGAACCTTTGAGTGAATTCAGGGCTGAATTGAACTCAAAGTATGTAATGTTTTGTTCTATTTCCGGAGATGATTGACAAGGTGAATAGTTGGTTCGGTTTGACAGAGCAGTGTGTTTGTTGGTACGGAACGTGTGTGAGAAATTGTTTTCGTCAGCTTCATTAGACCATAGTCTTCTGAGGGTATTAGCTATTGTGTTTTGGTCTGTTGTTGTAGTGTTAGTAAAGGAGTTGTTTATGCAGTGTATGTTTTTGGAGGGGAATAGGCCGCATAGTCTTTTGATGTTTGACCACGGTTTGGCTGAATCACAGTTAGGGTGGATATCAGAAGTATATTGGAAAATTGATTGTATTTTAGCTTCTCTAATTGCTTTTCTGAATTTTGCATTAGCTTTTTTAAACTCAATTATTTTTTGTTGTGTTAATTTGTCCTTTTAGTTGCGTCCATTTCTGGCTTTTTACTTTTTTTAGAGTTGAGAGGTCTTTATTCCACCAGGGAACTGTATGTGGTATGGTGAATGTAGTGTTTTGTGGAATTGATAAGTGGGCGCTTTGTATTATTGTTTTCTAAGATTGCTGCTTCTCTGTTTGGATTGTTGCTACTAAGAGTCAAAGAGCTGATTTTGCTAATGGATTTTCCAAAAAGGTCTCAGTTAGCTGCTTTGAGTTTAAATGTCGGTTTGCCAATATGTTTTTTTTTCGATTTGAAGCTGGGAAAAGAGTCAGTTTAATGGGGAAATGGTCACTTCCATAGACGTCATCGATACATTCCCAATTGATTTCTGGAGCTAAGTTGGCTGAGGCGAAGGAAAGGTCAACGTGTGTGAATGTGTTGTGTGTAGAAAAGTGTGTTGGTGTTTTATCATTGAGAAGTGTGTAGTCAGTTTGGTCTATGTATTTCGCTAGTATCTTACCTCTCGAATTTGCTTTTGGTGAGCCCTAATATGGGTTCCGGCTATTGAAATCTCCTAGTACTAGTGTAGGAAGGTTATGTGGGTTAAGTACGCTTTCGAGGTTGGGACGGGAGAAGTGACTGAAGCGGCTGAATCTCAATTTCTCTGCAGCTAGTTCCCCTTTTCCCCGTGTTCATACCCTTGTTGCCTAAGTTGGCATTAAATACAAATGCATGGGCAGTGATAGTGAACTTGGGGAACTCTTAGTTAGTCACAACGTCGACAGAAATCTAAGACCTAGACCCAATATGAGTGGGTGGGAGATACAAAATACCCTAACGGGCCAAAGCGAAATAATTAAAGCAGAGGTAGAGCAGGCTGCCGCGTCCATTAGAGGCGTTGCAAAAATCCCCAAAATAGAAACATTTGAGGAGATTCAAATTACAGACTCGGCTTGCGTAGAGCAGCTTGACGCGGTGGAATCTTTGCCAGAATTTGATGGCACAGTGGCCAGGTATGTTTCTTGGAGACAGGCGGCAGAGGCTGCTTATAAAATTTACGAGCCCTATCCTGGTAGTTCGAGGCACTACCAGGCTGTCACGATAATAAAAAATAAGATTTCGGGACCGGCGGACGCCGTCCTAGCTTCGTTGAATACAGTTTGGAATTTTCAACGTCAACTTCACGAATGTAGTCGATATTCTGGTCCCAACCATCGTAAATGCCGAGTTTAATAAAATTATTCTCAACAGAATCAAAGTGTTTACAGAGTCAAACGAGCTGTTGCCATTTAACACTTCGGTCGTGGCGACGATCCACACCGAAGACAATGAGCCGGTCTACTCTGTACCCTCACGCCGTGGAGGACAATTCGTTAACAGCGACCATCGAAGTCGCCTTATAACAATCCAACCTGGGTAGTCGATAAAAAAGGGTCACAACGTTTAGTAATAGACTTTAGGAAACTAAACGAGAAAACAGTTATATCGTATTTAACTCAAACGCAAAAACGTATGAAATTAAATTTTTCACGTAATAACCATTTGCTTGAATGACCATGAAAGTCGGCATCACCGTTTGTAATCCTCGTGTTACCAATAGCATTCGGGATCAGGAATTAGGCATTAGTGGGTAGGTTAACATTTAGTAGCAGATTTCTGGTAGTTTTAGTAGTATTGTTAATTGCACTCTTTCCTGCTGGAAAAATGCATCCTCGTGGTCTGCTGCCTGGTTAGATGCTATTAACGCAATTCAGACTCGCTCTTTTCTAAGCGATCGTTGACAGGTTTGGATGTTTTTAATCCAAATCTATCTAAAACGTGCTTAATCCATCTGTAAGATTTTGTAATTGCTGTCGACAATGATAAAAGAAAACAAAAATTTTTGATGCAGATTTTTCCAGGGGGTCAACATTAGTTTGTATGCCAAATTTGGTGATTCTAGCTTTACTGGTGTGGGGGATATAGATGATCTTGACACTTTATAATTTGACGATATACACCAACATGTGTACCAAATTTGGTTGCTCTAGCTCAAAGATAAAGGCCAAAAAATTGCGTTCATACGGACAGACGGACATTTCGCAAACCCAATATACTATTTTTCCCTTCGGGAACATAGTATAAAAACAAATAAGAATGTTGTAGTCGAGTATACCTGCGTTCATCCAGACGGACATGGCCAAATCGAAATCTCTTTTGATACTGATCAAGAATATATATTCATTTTAAGGTAGGAGATGTCTTCTTCTGCCTGTTACATTAATTTATACAGATTTAGTAAGGGAGTAATAAACTAAGCTTGTGGCCAGTGAATGAACTACATGGTGGTCCCACATAGACCGATAGGTTCTTAGTGTCGCAGGATACTGAAGGTGGTTATGAGGTTTGTTGATCCTGTAGAGTTTGTGTGCGCTTGGCAAACGCCAACAGCGCATTGGGAGTGTGTCTGGCCGCTTCTTCTAGCGATGCGAGCCAATGTCTGTATAAGTATCGATGTCTTAGTGTTGCGATTGCTGGACAGCTGCATTTAAGGTGTTTCCACAAATTTTGGTTCCTTACACTTCCGGCGGCTGTCTTGCGTTAATATCCCCAGCTTTTTAGCATGAGCTGCTACTAGGCAATGTATAGTCAATACTCCTATTATATACTCCTATCTGCAGTCTTTCCTTGGAAGGAATAGCAGGAAGTTAGTCCAGTTCGCTATATAGCGACTGCAATGAGATTTGTATATTTCCTGCATTCAAAAGGTAACCAGACTCCTTCTTTTGCCAGGCAATCCGCCATTTCGTTACCATTAATGTCCCGGTGGCTGGCATCTCAATAGATATGCAATGTTCTAGCAGTGCTTAGATTATCTAAAGCCACCCTGCTTGCCAGGACGTTTTTGAACCAATGGAAGACGCCCGCAATAATACGAATATATTTATTCGTGAGTTGTAATAGATAGAGTTACTTCTGCTGCTTTTACGAAGACTTCCGCCAGGAGTATGCTGCAGTAGTCGGGCCACTTGCACGCCAACCTTATTTCTGGTTCTGCACAATACACAGCCGCATCTACTCCAGTATCCATTTTTGAGCAATCCGTGAATATCTTAATGGCGTGTTGGTCCAGTCCTGTACACCAACCTTCTGGTATTATTGACGTTGGAGTTTCTTTGAAGTTAGTTTGAGGAGTCATGTAGTCCGCGCTACTTTGCATCTCCCTTCCAATCGAACTATGTCAAAATTTTTGAAGTGCCATATTTCCCTTTGCACATAGACGTTGCACGTCCATTGTGCAAGCAGGTAAACGTGGATGTCCAGGGGATTGAAACACAGTAGTGTTTCTAATGCTTTGGTTGGAGTGGACAGTGGACAGAGTGGACCGTGATACAGACAAGCGCCTGTCGTTAGGTCCTTTCCAGAGAACTGCACGAGTGTCATTTTTTGCCACCCTACTCACACCCATTGAAATGTGTGACCAGGTGCCAATTACTACCGGATAAGCAAAGCAACTCACACACTTATCCGAAGTTTTGTGTGTGCAGCGAGTGTCGGCAATATCATTCACTCGCTCATACAATTTCCCGTTTTTTTTTTTGCGTGCACCCAAGTATTTTTAGGCAACGAATGCCGGTTGCACTCTCACTCAAAACGAATGTAGGGATAAATGCAATTGACAAAAAAGGCAATGGGCATTAAATAGAAGTAGGCAAAACACATATGTATCACCCGGGTGTTTTGTACACACCATGGTGCCTGTATGTGCATGTCTAATTTTCGGCCGTTTCGTTTTTCACTTAATCGCATATTAGTATTTGAATTCAGTGCTTCTTCGATTTATATTTATAATTTGGTTTATGTACATATGTATGTATATGTTTAGTATTGATTAATTTTAATATATATTTTAAGTTTGTTAAATGAATAAATAAATTACAATTTCCTAAGTTAAATTTTAATTGTTATATATTATTTTGTATTATGTTTTCAGTTTGGAGATACAAATGAAGTTTTTATTTTTTTAAACTTATAATGGTAAAAATTATAGGCTTGCTTGGTTTATTTCTTATGAGCAATTGGCGTCTGTGGCCTTCAGCTCTATGGGATGATAAAATTATACAAATGAAGTTAATTCTTCGTGTTTGTCGAAATTTTCATACTGCGCACGCTTTTGCAGCAGCAGGTACTAAGAAAATTAATAAAAGCGAAGGCTTGCACAAAAGAAACCTTAACACCCAAGACGCTCCATACATTTTGTGTCTCAATTTTTGTGCCTTCCTTTTCACCCATCTTTCTTTCGACGCCGATGCGCCAGAATATACCCACATTTGCAAAAAACTACCTATTTACTTTTCTTGCTTGTGTGCTCAAATACATATACATTATTGTATGTGTGTATTGTGCGATTACACTCAGTTGTCCGGTGGTTTAAAACACCAGGGTGTCAAAATAACCCTACATTTACCCGGTACACCTTAAGTGCCGGTGGCTTGTTGCAATTCTCTGGTCCTTTCCATCAGCTTCGGGTATGTGGTCTTCTTCGTGGCTTGCCACCATACCAGGACGCCATATAGTAGTATCGGTCGCACTACTAAGATCTAAATGCAATGCATCAGTAGTGGTGACAGGCCCTAATTACTGCTTAGCAACTTCTCTGATGCGTAAAGCGCGACTGTTGCCTTTTTCACCCTTTCGTCAACATTGAGTCTCCATGTCAGTTTGCTATCTAGGACTACTCAGAGGTATTTGACGATATTTTTTAACGTGAGTGGTATTCCGTTTAATTACCTTATACCTTGTATCTCTTAGTAAAGAGAATGAGGTCCGTCTTTTCTGATTTGATGCTAAGTCCAGCTCCAGTAGCCCATCTTAGTATTTCTTGTAACGTATATTCCATAATGGATGGTGGATGGACATTTTTCCGTGATAATAATGCTTATGTCATCCGTATGGATCCTTATTACCTTCCAGCGCAACTACTGTGAGATCATCAGTGCTGTAATTATACATAAGGTGAGAGTAGATGTCTTTCCTTACTAGGAAACCTGCTCTAGTCCTACTTACTGTTGTCGAAAGACACCTTGTTGCCCACTGTCAACCAAGGTTCCTGGACTAGAGCAACGTCGGTTGGTCCTTGCTCCAGGTCTAAAAGGAGCTCCGCCAATGCTATCTTATTTTCATGTAGGTTGAGCTGTCGAACCTTTAGCTACATGCCTGTTAATTCCTGCACTTGCCGTGTCTCGACTACCAACGTCGTATCGCAATCCTCCTCGTTTCCTTGTGTAGGTCCTCGGGCGTGGCTTCTATGGCCGCTTCCACGATTTGCAAGCTTATGGCTAGCTTTCACCATGGACACAAGGCTTAGGTCTTGCTCTACCACACCAGCCATCAGCGTGCTGCCGTTTTGGTCGTTGGGGTGACGTTTCTTGAGACGCAGGTATACACTACCCACCCCCCTCGCCATCTTCCCGTACCTATAAAGCAGATCCTCGGCTTCCTTGCTTATTTGTTGGATCATGTGCTGTCCCTTTTAGTCGGGCTTAGCGACATGCCAACAAGCGGTGGACACTTCAGGATTCTGCCATTTTAGTAACTTAAGATCCTGCTCTTTAGGCACGATCCTCGGGAATATTTCTTTTCCCTTTGGTATGGACGGAGTACTTGTTCTGTCTACTACCTCCAGCATGGCGCCCTTTCATAGGGTGACCATTGACAAGACTGTTTGTGAGATCCACTCCAGGGTGGGGTCATCTTTACAGCTAAGAATTTTGACTCCATTAAACCAACCTGTACCATCAAATATGGTGTACGGCATCCGCAATCTCCATCCTCTTCATCATCGCCCTGATCAGTTGTGTTTCCACCAATTTCCAACGTTCTGTCCACAACATGCTGTCGTTTTGCTACGTCGTTCGCAGACTGCCTAGAGGATTTCAGTTTGAAAAAGATTACGATGGAGGGGATCAGAATACGAAAGAATGAGTTTTACATCATCAGCGCACATGAGAATACGAGAGTTTAATAATACAAAATAATAATGCAGTATTAATTTAATACAGATTTAAGTTTTATCTCTTCCAAAAAAAATAAAACTCAAGAAATAAGTTTTATTCTAAAGCGAAATATAAAACTCAAAAAATGATCGTTATTTTTCTTCGAAATATAAAACTCAAAAAATTATTTTTATTTCTGAGCGAAAAAATATATAAATAAAATAAGTCTTATTTTTAAGGGAAAAAATAAATCTGAATAATAAATTTTATTTCTTGAGCAATAAATAATTTCAGGAAATAATGCTTAAAAAGCAATTTTTTTTTTAAATATAACTTATAACCGTTATGCAGACCATACACGCGCCGATTTTAGCACAATCGGTTGCGGCAACCAATTGTCACTCAAATTGGGTTTTTGCCTCGCACGCTGCAATCAGATCAGCCAACTTCGTAGCAAAACTTGAGAAATGGCGTCGGCAAGTGCCGAATTTATAAATAATTGATAATCTAAATATTGCATTTAATTGGTTTATTTAAATATATTAGTAAAACAAAAATAGAAAAATTCAGAACAATTATTTAAAATTTTGAATTTTGTTAATTATAACAATAAAAGGAATATCTGAATTTTTATTAATTTAACTATTTTCTGCGAAACAATGCCGCTTATCAACGTCAGCAAAAGATCTTCAAATGTTTCGCACAAAACAACAGACAAGTAACAGGCGAACAAAAAAAACAGTAGCGAGAAAAACCAAAACGAAAAGAAAGACGCCCACAAAGATGTACACAACTATGCACAACTATAGCCCAACTATAGCAAACTCACCCCCGAGCCTGAAGCAGAGCTCTGCAAGTGTTTTGCATACAACGAACAGCATTTGAACCAGGCGATCAGCGAAAACAGTAGCAAGAAAGTACAAAACCAAAGGGAAACGCCCACGAGTTGTACCAATCGAGTTGTGCGTTGTCCAACTACACCACAACCAGTTGTGGCAACTCGCTGCTCGTATCAAAAGGTTTTGATACAGAATTCAGTTGGCCCAACATTGTACCAACCGTCCCAATTACATTGCAATCGGTTGCCGCAACCCGAAAAACTCACTCAAGTTGGGCAACTGAATTGGGCCGTGTATGGTTCGGGTTACGGTCCCTGGTTTTAAGCCTGGGTACGAAACTAGTCGGGTATACTCTTGATCTAGTTTTGAACACTCGGAAGTCACTTAGCCACGCTGGAACTGGTAGAGACGTCTGCTGTACGCCTCGAAAATCACCATACTCTGCTGTCGCTGTTGAACCGATCAGAACTGAAGCAATTTTGGGCCGGTGGCTGATTGAGCCGAAGTTTTGTTTTGCGTGTCTGCTTCTATTTAAAAAATTTGGTCAAATTATATTCTGCATTACTTCGAAAAATTTTCTGATTTTGTGATAATATAATTTCCCAACGAAACTTTCAACGGGTCTTTTACCCTTAAAATCATTTGTATTTAGCCAATGAGGCTATACATATTTAGATCATTAGAATTAAGTTTAAAAAAAATTTAAAAAAAATTAAAAATCAATAAACAGAAAAGTACAAAATACAACCATTAACTACTGAATATACATAGATGCGTCAAACAAGCATTTTTCTAAGCCCAGGTGCTTTGCTGACCGCAGCACCCCAGGGATCTTCGCCAAAAAAGCCGAACTACCACAACCCCAGTCGCGTATTGCCAGCTCGGCAAAAAAAAGCCGGGCTACTAACGCCTCTGCTCCGAGCAAATATTTAGTTTTGGATAGACACCAGAACGATTAGCACGAGCTTGCGCTCTCATTTCGTTTCTATGTGTGGGTCCAAGTACGCACATGTGCTTGCTTCTTAGTATGCGTGAGCAATGAAAAAATGCAACAGCGCATGGCAATATGAGTTCAGAAATGGAAATGAAAGCGGCCAAGCGCACAACACATGCCACTGTTATATGCACATAGCTTGATTTTGTCGGCGATAGAAATCATGATGCGGTGGCGGTGTGGATAGACTCCTTGTTTGATAAGTGGCTTTTTGCAGGTTCGATCCCCAGTTCATCAACTTCTTTCAATAATAGTAAACAACTTTTATTACTCCCTGTACCCATAAAATGGGTAAAAAGGGGGTATTGGATTTGTGCAAAAGTATGTAACAGGCAGAAGGAGACATCTCCGACCCTATAGTGTATATATATTCTTGATCAGTATCAAAAGAGATTTCGACCAAATTTGGAATGTAGGTTCGTGTATAGCAGGAGCAGGTCAAGCTTGTTTCCGATCTCCCCGTTCCCCCGCAATTTGATCAAAACCTTTTACATCCACACTTTTGAAGATATAGCTTTGGGATTTGGCATGTACAATACTTAAGTCATTTTTAATCTACTGTCCAAATTTCAAGTCGATCGGATAATAAACACGGAAGTTATTCAACAAACAAGATTTAGTACTGGAGCGGGGGGGAAGAAGAAGCACAGCCACGACTTAAAATGCCTTGCGTACGCTGCGGCTCACGTGTGTGCGGCTTTGTGTGTGTGTGCGTGCATGTGTAAGGGACGAACATATGATTGAAAGTTTTAGACCTGGGTACGGGGAGTTTCGTAGTCGGGTATACTCGACTAGAGCATTCTTACTTACACTCTTTCGTTACGCTTCGCTTTCGCAAACGGACGTGTTTTTTTCTTGCGCCTCGCAATTAATTTTTCTTTCCCCGTTTTAAGCAATTATTAAATTGCAAGTTTTTATATTTGTGACGTGTGTTTACATTCGGTTGTGTTAAACACCTGTGTTGGACTTTAGTTGTGATTATTTGTGCTTTATTTGCAAATTTAAAATTTTTTGTGCCTATACACAACAACAAACTGCAGCCAAGCATTCTGTTTGATTTTGCAGTTGCATTGCTGTCTGCATATAATTTGTTTTTGTGTGTACTCACTTCATTCTCTTTGTTTATCTCTCTCGCGCGCTTACATTAGTTGTGTTGTTGGTGTTGGTCGCGGTGTTTTCTGTTAGAATTCCGTTTGTGAGTTTCGGTCGTCGCGACCGCGCTTTGTATTGTTATTGTGATTGTAAGTACAAATCAGCGGTAGTTGTTTAACCCTAGGGTGCCTTTCCGTTCTTTTTACAATCTTTTTTGGTTCTTTTGCTTTATATTTTAATTTTTGTTTATCTTTTTTTAATATTCTATTTTATTAAATTTAAATTCCTTTTTGCAAGTATGTTTGTCTGCTACAATAAAAATTGCCAGGTTAGAGCAAACTCTAAGATGGGCTTTGTTTGCTGCTGGCTGTGTGATAATGTGTCACACGAAAAATGTGCTGGCCTAAACGGCAGAATTGTGGACCAGATTGAGTCAAAATCTGGCCTCAAGTGGACATGTGTATCCTGTAGGGATGTTGAACGGGACATCATGGGTTTCATGAGGCAGACTAAAAAAGGCTTTGGTGACATATTCGGGCGGTTCAAAAAACTGTTCGATGGTTTTTCCGACTTGGAGAACGAATTCAAAAGTATGAAACTTTTGAATGAGTCTCCAAAACGGAAGAAGGCTAATTTTAGGCTGTCTATTGGCCCCAATGAACTGCAACTCCCCACACATGCTTCCACTACATCCGCAACTAATAAACAGTTAGAATTAATAAATTTATCGTCCCCCTCTCCTCATAATTCAATAATCAGAAGTGACGAGAATAGCATCGTACCCATGGATGTTGTTCCTTCTGACCCCGTAGAGCATTCTGATTCGCTGGCTATTAACACTGTTGATCCGGATCAACAGCCTAGTGATAATATACCGGTCGAATCAACTGGTCTAGCAACCAATGCTGTGGCTCCAGTGGATGCAACTGCTTTGGTTACTAAGAAGACCCTTATAGGAATTCCACCACGGAAACAAATCTTTGTTTCCAGGCTTGCCCCTGATACTACATCTGATGATGTGAAGGCCTTTATACAGGCCAAATCTAAAGCCCACATTACGGTGGAAAAATTCAAATTTACGTATTCTCGGGAAATTTCGTCATTTAAAATAAGTGTTCCGGCTGAATATTTCAACAATATTTGTTGCAAAGAATTCTGGCCCGACCACTTAGTTATTAAAGAATATACCGTAAAAAAGAAAAATCGGCCTCCGATTTCACTTCCTTCTTCCGGTGGTAGTTCTAACCCACCTCTTGTAATATCTGATAGTTCAAAAAACTAACATCCTCCCTCTCACTTGGCTATCAGAATGTAAGAGGTCTTTGTAGTAAACTTAGTAATCTTTATCTAAATAGCCTAACTTTTCCTTTCCATGTCGTTGCCTTTTCTGAAACATGGCTAAGGCCCGACATCCTTAATTCTGAAATCCTGTCTAACAAATTCTCCATTTATAGAAAAGATCGCACCCCTCGTCGTGGTGGTGGTGTTCTTATTGCTGTTTACGCTGATTTATCATCGGAGCTTGTAATAATCGATAATTGTATAGATATTGAATTTGTTGCTGTAAAATTGTGTATGTCCAGTATTTGCTTTTATATTACTTGTTCTTATATTCCACCTTCTTCCGATATTTCGATATATTCTTTGCATGCTTCTGCTATACAATCTGTCTCATCTATGGTTTCTGATCGTGATTTTCTTGTAGTTCTTGGTGACTTTAATATCGCCGGAACTACCTGGATTTCAAGTCCCGATTCTAGCGTGTTGACTCCCACATCTCAGCACGATTTTATTGAAAGTTTATTTGGGATGTCATTGTGTCAAATCAATGATATCCCAAATTCTTCACATAAAATGCTTGATCTTGTTTTTGTCTTGGATTAATCATTCTATTCTGTCTCCCGTACTGAACCTATATCCACTCCTGAAGATCCTTATCACCCAACTTTGGAGGTGTTGATTGACTTACCAGCCAGTGTGCCAAGCCCTGGTAGAGAACCGGCTGAGCGAGTTCGTCAATTTCGGAAAACCGATTTTACTAAACTTGCTCAGCTCCTATCCCAGACTGACTGGTCCCAGCTGTACATGTGTAGAGACATGGATTGTGCAATCAATTACTTTTATTCTACCTTAAATTCATTATTTGATTCTTGTGTCCCGTTTTGTAACCCTCGTAGGTCTAACAAACCTGTGTGGTTTACACGTGAATTGATAAACTTAAAAAATAGAAAGTCGAGATTGTACAAAAAGTTCAACGAATTTGGCTCTTCCTCGGATTTCTCTCGCTATTGGATTGCCCGATCTAACTTCTCTGCACTTAATTTATACTGTTATAACAACTACCTCAGGAGCTGTAGGTTACAGTTTCAGCGGGATCCTAAAAGGTTTTATAACTTCGTTAATGCGAAGCGTAGGTCATCAACATTTCCATCAACTGTATTTTTTGAAAAAAAGACAGCTGACTCAGATCAGGCTATCGCCGATCTTTTTGCCGAATTTTTTCAAACGACTTACAATTCACAACCTTATCAATTGCTTTCGCCTTATCCTTATCAGGTAAATAACTCCAATTGCATTTTTGGGCCTTTAATCACTGAAAGCTCGCTTCTACGTGATTTGAAGTCTATTAACCCCGTATTTTCTCCGGGACCTGATGGAGTACCAGGCTGTGTGCTCAAGTACTGTGCTGAAGGTATTTTTAAGCCATTATTTGTTCTTTTTAAATTGTCCGTGGAGTTGTGCTCTTTCCCCAATATTTGGAAAGAATCATTTATTATTCCTCTCCATAAAAAAGGAAATAAGTCTAATGTTGAGAACTATAGAGGTATTTCTAAGTTGTCTGCTATTCCTAAGATTTTTGAGAAATTAATAACTTCTCAACTTCAACATTTATGTAGGTCTATAATTTCACCCTGCCAGCATGGGTTTGTGAAATATAGATCTACTACCACTAACCTATTGGAATTCACTTCTCTTGTTATTAAGGGATTTCAATCTAAAATGCAAACAGATGTTATTTATACTGATTTCAGTAAGGCTTTTGATTCTGTTAATCATTCTCTTTTACTTCACAAGCTTCATCTTCTAGGATTTCCAAATAACTTAATTCTTTGGATTTCTAACTATTTAACTCTTAGAACCCAAAAGGTTTATTTCAAAGGCTTAGTCTCTAAGTCTGTTCAAGTTACTTCCGGAGTACCACAAGGAAGTCATCTTGGCCCCTTATTATTTACTCTTTTCATCAATGACCTTCCTTCTGTCGTAAATTACTCTCGGGTGCTGATGTATGCCGATGATGTTAAACTTTGTCTGACATCTACTGATTTCTTATCTGGTCAAAGGTTGCAAACTGATCTTGACAGTTTTCAAGCCTGGTGTCGGGTAAATTTATTAAATCTTAATTGTGGTAAGTGTAATGTAATGTCCTTTTACAGGCGAATGCCGTTTTTTAACAGTTATATTCTTAATGGTAAGCCGCTTGTTCGAATTGAGTCGGTTGATGATTTGGGTATCCTTTTAGATTCCAAGCTTAAGTTTGACAAACATATCTTTTCCACCGTTAATCGTGCCTTTGGTGTCCTGGGTTTCATTAAGCGTTGGTCTAAAGAATTTAACGATCCTTACATTACTAAAACTCTATATACTTCGCTTGTTCGGCCTATTCTTGAATATGGGTCTTGTATTTGGTGTCCCCAGTACAAGATTCATCAGGATAGAATAGAATCGGTTCAAAAACAATTTCTTCTCTTTGCACTCCGGGGTCTTAACTGGAATCCTAATACCCACTTGCCTTCTTATCGTAGTAGACTTTTACTAATAAATCTTCCTTCTCTTTCTGATCGTAGAACCATGCTTGGTGTAATTTTTTTACACAAACTAATTAAAGGAGAAATTGATTCTTCTGAATTAATTAGCCAGATTAGTTTTGCAGTTCCGATCAGAAATTCCAGAAACTTTCTTCCCCTTTGTCTTTAAGTTTGTAACACTAACTATGCTATCCATAACCCTTTTCGTATCATATGTTCTAATTATAACAATATTTATCATTTAATATGTAATGCTAGTTCTATTTCCGTACTTAGAACTTCAATTTTATGTTATCTGTGTAATCTATAGTTTTTTGTATATTGTTTAATTTATGTAGAACTTTTATTTAGTCTGTTCGTATTTATATGTTTCGCGATCTTCGTTACCGCACGTTATGCGGCGCGCCCCTCGGTCGGTTGGGCGGGAGGTGGGTTTGCATTTTGCCTGGTTCCGCGCGTTAACAAGCCAATGCTTGGTGTCGTTTGGGCCACTTGAATGTACTGCCCGTTTAGTACATCAACGTCCGAATTGAATTACTTGTTGATTTTCCAAAATCGGTGAAATATGTGTCAATTGAATTTTTGTGTAGATGTTTAAAAATGAGCTTGTAGCCGATTGGATGGTAAACAAAATAGTTTCATAGAACAGTTTTCCGCTACTTTTCACGCTTGTGGGTGGAATTTTCCAAAATCCCGTCTGGTGTGTTTTCATTATAGATGGAATCTCCTGTGAAATTTTCAGCACTTTAGCTCTTATGGTTTGGGCTGTGCAATGATTGCCAATCAGTCAGTCAGTCTGTCAGGACCTAAGATAGCTCTATTTTTGCTCTCCTTGCGCATGTACGTCACATTTTCAGAAATTCAGCTCGCGCTTTTGATAGTGTACGATAATCATTGACTTATTTTAGAGCAGGGGTGCCCAGCCCATTGCTCATCTGGCTCATTTTGTTATTGTAATTGCTCTTAGGCATAGGCAGCAATGCGCGTATATATGCACGGCTCTAGTCATAAGCCAATGCATAATACAAAAACAATATTGCGTGTTCCCTTTCTTATCTCTTTTCGATGGCTGGGCTCATGAGCAAAGCAACAACACTTCATTACTTTGTTGTTGCACTGCTGAATTTCGGTGTAATTTTGTTATTGCTCTTCGTTGAGGCCTACACTTTAAAAAATGCCATTTGATTGAACGTTGGACACGATATTTTTCTGCAAACCATTTTAAGTGCATTATTTGCATTCAAATAATAGTTACAATAAAATAGTGGTGGTGAAAAGATGAATAGCTGGACGCCGTACTTTTTTTGAAAAAAATTTTTAGGTGTGAAAACAATGCAATATTTGCAAAGAAATAATAGAAATTGTATCTACTTTTTTTCGGTGCACACAATAAAATGAAAAAATTTGTTTGCCTTAGATGTGTTAGTGTTTTCTTGCATATGTATTGAAGTTTGCTCTTCCATAAGCAGCGTTTGGGCACCCCTGTTTTAGAGTATCGATATGTGTGCCTGTTGTAACGAACCTTTAGGCTTCGCCTTTTCTGCTCGGTC
This sequence comes from Hirtodrosophila histrioides, assembly GCA_037075165.1. NCBI lineage: Eukaryota > Metazoa > Arthropoda > Insecta > Diptera > Drosophilidae > Hirtodrosophila > Hirtodrosophila histrioides. The sequence goes on along the minus strand of JBAMCL010000471.1, from coordinate 497,653 downwards.
GGGCAGGGAGCGATAGAGAAGTCGGTTGGTAAAGCTTAAACATAAATATACATTCCGGTTCGCTCGGATTTTCACAAGATTTCGATAACTTAAATAATATTTATTCGTACACGCAAAGCTTGCTCCCTCGTAGACGTTGCTCGTGTTATCCGTTTGACGCTCGTGCCAGTGCTTATGGTTCCAGTTGCCCATAATTTTCGTCGGCTTATTCCGCACGCTAAGCGATCCAGACTCAGCAGTTTTGCCAGCAATTGACTTGCCCCGGTGGCTTTGTGCAGACGCAGTGTGACGAAATCGGAGCCTAGGTATGCGAGTGGCTTAGGTTCGGCTTAAACTTCGACTTCCTGCTTAAATTAACCTCAAATTTTCCTAAGTTTCCTGCCTAGCTTTGGCACTTCAGCTTAATCAGCTTTGCGCCAGGACTCTTCTCCTGCTTGCTATATTTTGCTCATCCGACCTGTCCCGGGATAGTCCGGCTTATGCTAGATTTGGTGCCAGGTATTTTGTATGTATCCGCCCGGTTTTTACTCCGCAGAATCTCGAGGATACCCAAGTTTTGACCAGGTTTGTCCTCTGACTTCTTTTGTGGCCTTTTTTGTTGTGGCCCCTAAGATTCGCTGAGGGAACCCCAGTTTTGATCAGACTTAGCTGTTGATGCTTTTCAAAAATTCCCTGTTGCCTTGCTAATGATTAACCAAGGATACCCCAGTTTAGACCAGGCTCACTGGATTTCCACGAATAACCTCAGTATACTAACGGTTGCTTTGGCCCGTGGGCGACAGCATTTTACATCAATTAATTGAATTTCGATATGCCGCGTGGCAAAAGATTCGCTTCTGAGTTTACTGGTGGCTGGTCGAGGCAAAATGGCGTCGATTTTTCTCGACGGTCGGCCGTATTCTCTCGTTCCGTTGTTGATAAAATTCCCAGTTTGTGGCTGATATGAAAACCCTAGTTGACATTTTTGACCACACTGTACTTTTATTTGTTTAAATTATATACGTACTGCACTCATTCACTTAAAAATTCTCTACTAGACTGGAATATCTGAGATCGAAACAAACTTGATCTGCGGACTGTATACGGGAAGCTACATTCCAAATTTGGTGTCTTAAGCTCTTATAGTTGGCTCTCAGTGGGACTCAAACTATAAGACCACAAAACTGAGAGTCGTATAAGGGTGAAGCCAACCCATGTCACAGTTGGCGTCATCGAGAAAGCCTCAAAGCAAGCTATTAGGTATCTGGCGGTCATGCTAGACGCCAGACTCACTTTTCGCAAACACATACTCCATGTGAACTCCAGAGACACTAAGACTTGTAGAACACTTCCGCGTATTATGATGAACATGCGCGGTGCGAGCCAAGCGAAAAGAATACTACTGACAAGTGTAGTTAAGTCGACCATGCTCTGCGCAGCACCAGTTTGGCACAGCGTTTTACTAGTAAAGTCGTGCTCAAGGGGCCTGGAGTCGACGCATAGGCTAGACGACGCAATCCTGGTCATGGCTGGCACCATGCCAATCGAGGAGGTAGTGGCGGAAAACGTTGTCGTGTACACAGAACTGCACCCTGGAACGCACTGGAGAGTGCTTGCTTCATTGGCGCAAAAAATATGAGATAATTTAAGCAAGGGTCGTTGCACCTTTCGGCTGATCCCGGGAATAGAGTTATGGGACTCAAGAAGAAACGGCGGGAAAAATTTTTACATAACGTAACTTCTAAGCAGTCAGTCTTTAGAAGTTATCTGCATCGCTTCGGGCACGTGACCACAAGCGAAGAAAAAGCGCGGCTGCGATTTAAAATGCCTCGCTTGTGTCTGTGCTGTCGGTTTTGTGTGTGCGTTTTTGTGTAAGTGTACGAAGATGTGATCGGAAATTTTTGCCGTGGATACAAGGAGTTTTGAGTCGGGCATATTCTACTATAGTATTCTTACTTGTGAGAAATCATCTGCGGGGATTTTAAAAACCGTCTTTTTAGTTGCTCAAATCTCCAAAAGTTCTCTGTGCACATTTTTGGCGAGATCAATGGCATAAGTTTAAGCTAAATTAGCTTTTGGGGGTTCGCGATTCAACGACAACGAAAGGCGTAAACAAGAGAAATAGATTGTAAGCTTTTCAAAAATTCGAGGTTCATGGCATTAATTATATATATATTTACTCCCTGTACCCATAAAATGAGTAAAAAGGGGGTATTGGATTTGTGCAAAAGTATGTAACAGGCAGAAGGAGACATCTCCGACCCTATAGTGTATATATATTCTTGATCAGCATCAAAAGAGATTTCGATTTGGCCATGTCCGTCTGTCAGTCCGTCTGTCCGGATGAACGCGTCGATTTCAGCAACTATAAGAGCTAGAGACACCAAATGTGGAATGTAGGTTCCTGTATACCATACGCAGATCAAGTTTGTTTCCAATCTCTGATATCTTACCCCGTTCCCCCGCAAATCGATTAAAACGTTTTACAGCCACAAAGATATAATAATATATTAAAGATATAGCTTTGGGATTTGGCATGTACACTATTTGGGTCACTCTTAATCTACTGTCCGAATTTCAAGTCGATCGGATAATAAACACGGAAGTTATTCAACGAACAAGATTCAGTACTGGAGCGAGGGGGGAAGAAGAAGCACAGCCACGAATTAAAATGCGTTGTGTACGCTGCGGCTCGCGTGTGTGCGGCTTTGTGTATGTGTGCGTGCATGTGTAGGAGACGAACATATGATTGGAAGTCTTAGACCTGGGCACGGGGAGTTTTGTAGTCGGGTATACTCGACTAGAGCATTCTTACTTGTTTTTTTTTAGTATTTTTCGTGGGCGTTCAACGCTACCAAGGGTTCGTAAGGAAATGGAAATAATTCCTGTAATATTTTTTATTACTAAAAAAATTAAAAGCCCATTAAGTCACTTTCCATCTCTTATGATATCACCGCTAAAATTCAAATTTTTAAATTATATAGACTTAATTTTTACTCCCTGTACCCATAAAATGGGTAAAAAGGGGGTATTGGATTTGTGCAAAAGTATGTAACAGGCAGAAGGAGACATCTCCGACCCTATAAAGTATATATATTCTTGATCAGTATCAAAAGCGATTTCGATTTGGCCATGTCCGTCTGTCTGTCCGTCTGTCCGTCCGTATGTATGAACGCAACGATCTCAGCAACTATAAGAGCTAGAGACACCAAATTTGGAATGTAGGCTCGTGTATAGCAGGCGCAGGTCAAGTTTATTTTTGATCTCAGATATCTCCCCCCGTTCCCCCGCAAATCGATCAAAACGTTTTACAGCAACAGTTTTAAAGATATAGCTTTGGTATTTGGAATGTACAATACTTTAGTCAGTCTTAATATACTATCCAAATTTCAAGTCGATCGGATAATAAACACGGAAGTTATTCAACGATCAATATTCAGTACTGGAACGAGGGGGGAAGAAGCAGCACAGCCACGACTTAAAATGCCTTGCTTGCGCTGCAGCGCTGTCGCCTTGCTGTCGCTTGTGTGTGCGGCTTTGTGTATGTGTGCGTGTATGCGTAAGAGACGAACATATGATTGGAAGTTTAGACCTGGGTACGGGGAGTTTCGTAGTCGGGTATACTCGACTAGAGCATTCTTACTTGTTTTTTTTCAAAAACTCAATACGATGATTGATCCCCTAATCCCTTCTACTCCTCCCCGCCCGCCTCCACCCCACTGCTTCCCCTTGATAAGTTAAAATGTTAAAATTATATGCATTGTGGTATCGGCAACGCCCCTCAATACGTTACACATTTCGTGACAAATTCATAATACCCTCCTCAAGAGGATAAAAACAAAAAATATATTTCATATAGTACAATATACAAAATGTACAATATACATATGTCTACAGATTGCAGATTAATATTTATTTTCGACTTATAGTATATTAACTATACAAATAAACATACTTACATTACATATGAATGTATTTATGTATGTACATAGGTATGACATATTACACAGTATAACCACTCTCACTTTCGTTAGCTAGAGTAAACGAGTTCCACTTTAGCTCTCTGTGTGGTGAGTTTCTCAGTGTGTTGTAAAGCTGCGTTTTGTTGATCCGTTAATTAGGGCCGAACTTTCAACAAGCTGCATTGTAGCTAAGAAAAATCGAGATCTAAGCATGTCTTTTGTACAGAAAAGTTTCACCAACGGTTATGTTCGGTTGTGAATTATTGAATAGCATAGTTTTATTATTAATTCCAATTGCCATTTAGCTGTGTACAATTAATAGTGCTCGCCATTTGAATATTATCAAATTGTTTTTATTTTATTATTTCGGCACATTACTTACAAGTAACAAAGCAGACAATAAAATAAAATCCTAAGGGAATGTACATATATGTAGTATATGCAGGCACGTATGATATGTATTTATGATCCGACATGTCAAAAGATGCAAAGATACATTTATTGCAAATGCATAAGTATACTGTAAGATCGTGTATGTCAATTGTAATTCTGCGATTGAATTACAAACATTCAAATAATAATACTTTTCTAAATAAAACATTTTCAAATAAATATGTAAAAAATATACAAGTTCAATTAATAAGAATTTTAATAAGCTACTTCTTAAATTTTTTACTAAATGCGAAATTATTGATAAATAAACGGGTAATTTTGTTTAACATGCTCATAGCTTCTATATTACGTTTGAATCCTACCATTTTTTGTTAAATGTTTTAACTACTTTGACCATGATGTATCTTGCAATTCTTGGGAACTGATTATCAATATTTTAGGGAATATATTTGTAGTAGATAGCATACAAATGTATGTATATATAATGTACATATACATACATATGTAGTTACTATTAAACTAGAACTATTAAGGGATTGAGCGCAATGATATATGTATGTACTGTATATGCATTATTTATGAAATAGTTACATACGTATGTACATCATTACAAAATGTTTTATCGTGCTGCTTTCTTGTCTGTAGTCTCTTGTGTTATTTTATGACACAAATACATATATAAAAACAACAACGTGACTGAAAATTGTCTATAACTTATATAAAAAAAAAACCCGTGCAAACAAGTGACTTGGCTTTGTGGCTCCGCAGATATGGTAGCCTTTCAGACACGGTTCAGTGGCCGGCTGTCTTTAACAGCCACTTTGTTGATCGCTAATATTATATTTTCGAGTACTACATATTCGGGAGCACTAGCAGCCTTTAACTCTGCTGGCGGTGCGGCGCGTTCTATTGCTGGTAATGGAAATTTAAATCTACGTTTAGCGCTTCCACGAACTAGTGCTAGCCAAACAAATAGCGGCAGTGCCACTGCCTCAAGCTTTAAGCTTGCTGCAAAGACATTTAATTCAACGCGTAATGGAAACTTGCGTACAAGGTAAGGTTAAAAACAATTTTTTGCTTAGTATATAAGTATGTACAAAAATACGTATCTAATGTACAAAAAAAATTATTTGTAGAAATGTGTGTATTTCCAAATATTTATTTATAAAGTATATATATTTATTTATATTTAGTTTATATTTATATACATATTTGCAACTATTTATATTTATATATATATATATATATATATATATATATATATATATATATATATATATATATATATAATATTTACACCACTTTAAAGCATGATAGTGGAGCTGCATTCATGTCTACAAGCTTATGTACGTATGAACATTGTGCGCTTTTGTGGGAAATCAAATGGTCAAAACAAAAGATTGCGGCAACAAACTGGTTTTGTATACTAGCTAACTGTAGTCTTCAAAAACACATACTATGAATGAAAAAGAAAACAAGATTAAACTATTCGTTACATGTGCATATACAATATATGTACATATGTAAGTCGTTGTACATTTTACATACATATATGTTCGTCTTGCTGGTATTACCCCTGCTCGAAGATTTATTTTCAATGAAATTAATTATGTTGTAAGTATATATGTCTAATTGCGTCAATCGTAAGAGATACATAAAAATAGCAAAAAAGAATTTGCAGCCTGCGTGCATACAAATTTCTAAGTCGTTGATCTACATGCCTAATGATTTTTTGTGTACGGCTAGGATTTCATAGCCAATATTATGAACGTTGGAGTCTGACGTACCCGACAGCAGAATACTTTGCTTCAAGTCCGGTATAATTTAGTTACTTGAGCGGAAAAAGCAGTAGTCTGTAAGTCAAATTTGGTGGCATAACCTGTGCGGAAGAAAAGGATTGTTGATGTAGTTCTTTCAAGTAGCCTGTATGTCGAATTTGGTGACTCAAGTATATATATTATATATATATATATATATATATATATATATATATATATATTTTTATATATATTCTTGATCAGTATAAGTAGCCGAGTCGATTTGGCCCTGTTTCGTCCGTCTGTTATATGAACGTGTAGATCTCAGCAACTATAAGAGCTATAGACACCAAATTTGAAACATAGGTTCGCGTATAGCAGGCACAGCTCGTTTGTTTTTGATCTCGGATATTCCCCCGATCACCTGCATGTTTTTTTTGTTTTTTATGATAAGAAATATTTATTTGATTTAAATTTGCTTTTTGCTATCTTTTGATTTTGACAGCTTGATCAAATTGGTATATAAAGGAAAATAAAACTTATTATAATTTACAAAAAATAAAAAAAATAGCCTACATTATGAAAATAAAAAACAAATAGAAAAAAATAATATTTACAAGTATTTACAATATTTAAAAAATTCTGCTGTGTAGATCACCGGGGAAGGACCTGATTGGGCCACGTCGACGACGACGACGTCTACTTGAAGGGTTATTTGGCGGGCGGGCTAAGCGTCTGGCGAATAAATTGGGGTGGCATCTGAGGCGCTCCAGATACTTTTTTGAAATATTATTTATAGCGTCACCAATAGCAGGAACTTTAAGGTCAAGCTCTATATTCGTGGTCCTCATGTACCATGGTGAATTGGAAAACATCCGCAAAGTTTTAGATTGTGCCACTCTAATTTTATCCATGTGGAATTTAGCAGCTATCCCATATATTTGAATGCCATATTTCCATATTGGAGCTCGAATTACTTTGTAAATTCTCACTTTATTGGCTAGCGAGAGTTTTTTCTGTCTGAAAAGCCAGTCCATCCTTTTGGCCTTAGACACCAGAGCCTGTTTGACCATGGTGGTGTGGCGGTTAAAGGCGATCCAGTACGGGGCCTAGATATTTATGAAAAGCCTTATGCTCGAGGGTGTCACCTTGCAGGGTCACTCCCGGGCAATTTGCTCTGCGGTTGGCAAATGTGACATTGTCGCATTTAGAGCTATTTATGCCAATATTCCAACTATTGGCCCAGGCCGAGAATATATCGAGGTATTCTTGAAGCACCTCAGTAGCAGATATAACGCAGGTGTTTTTAATAATAATAGCCGTATCGTCTGCATATGTCGCGAGAAGGGCACCATTATGAACTCCATTGTTCAAGCTTGCGAGCGACAGCATATCTGCGGTGAACAGCGAGTAGAGGGTGGGGCCAAGAACGCTACCCTGTGGAACTCCAGCCTTTATTGGCCTGCTTTGGGTCTGGCCGTCGATCACCACTTTGAAATCTCTGTTTTGCAGAAAGCTCCTAATTAGAAGGTAAAGTTGTGGAGAGAGCATCGATTTAAGTTTGAACAGCAACCCTGCATGCCAAACCCTATCAAAGGCTTGCTGCACATCTAGGAATACAGCAACTGCATATTCTCTGGCCTCGATTGCTTCCAGGACGAAGTTAACAACACGATTAAGTTGCTCCGGGGTGCTCAGGCCTTTGGGAAGTTGCTAGGTCGTAGGCAGCAGTTGAAAATGAGCGGTAGAAACAGCAAAACTCTAGTGGGGAGCAATTTAAGGGTCTTGTTATCAAGGCCATCATCTCCAGGGGCCTTCTTGTTGTCTAATTTGGCCACAAGCGCTTGCACTTCGTTGAGTGTCACAGGCTTGCAGGGGAGTTGCAGCTGCAGTGGTTGGTCAAGTGTCTCGACCACATCGTTTTGAAATTCCATGCTGGAGAGCCAAAATGGACGAAAGCGCTTCTCTAAGCTAACAGAGAATGCTTCGGCCCGTTGGTAGCTTGTGTAGCACCAACCACCAGCTGGATCCTTAATGGGAGCCTTGGCACTAGCTTGCCTTTTGAAGGGTTTGATTTTTTTCCACAATGAGAAGTTGGTTGAGGAGTCTGGGCTTAGGCAACTCATTTGAAGATCTATTTCCCTTTGCTTATCGATAGCAAAGAATATATATGTTGTATGGGGGTACTCATTAAAAGTACCCACATTTTGCTTGTTGAGCACTTACTTAAATACTCGTATATGTCGTTAGCCAGCGAGAGTTTTTCAAGGCAGTAGTGCAGTGGGATGTGATGCGGCGCGTTGTCATGATGGACATGTGTTCAAGCCCAGCTGGTGGCGGATAACATACATTTTTTTTATTGTTATATAATTATTTGATTTTTTGTTAATTTATTTTTACTTTTTGTGGTTAATAGAAGCGGACAAATAGATAAACATATGATTGGATAGACAAACGGCTCAAGAAATTTTTATTTTACATTTAATACTTCTATTAATTTTAATAAAAACTTAAATTGATAAATATTTAAATAAATATAGACAAGCGGGCCAAGCCTCGCCAATTTTTTTAGCACTGCTGGCTTTCGCTTTCGTTTTTCTTTAAGCTCGCGATTTGGATACTCTACTTTTTATAAATTAGGTATTGCTATAATTTGGCCTATAAAATATATATTTGATAAATGTTAATAACTAATGTAAAATGTATTTTTCATTCTATTTTTGACTATTCGTGTATGGCCACCATTTTAATTAACTGGCTGTATACATATTTTGACTGTGAGGTTAGAAGAGTATTTGCGTTTCGGCGCTTGAAAGTGGAGCTTATACTTTTCATACATAGATATGTAAAAAAATTTTTTTTTTTTAAGTATTTGTGTGGCAAAAATGTATTGCATGTGGTCTCTGCAAAAAAAAAAAAAACGAACAATTGCAGGGCAATATGGTCTTTATCCCTTTTTTCGTCGTTCCGTCCTTTGTCGATTTGTCCGTTTGCCTGTCAGTCTATCCGTTCAAATGTTTATAAATCTGTCCCTCTCTACCAACCTGAAATCAGAATAAAATTGATCTAACCGGATGATACAAAACAAATTAAAATTAACAGAAAAAACCAATAATAAAAAAAATTATTGATCCCAGTCATCATCGCAGGCAGGTTTGAACCACAGGTTCACCATCAGCATCAGGACAACGTACTGCATCTCACCTCACTGCACTACTCTCATCAACGACTTATTGTGGCAAGTGGCAAATAAGTAAGCAACGAGCAATCTCGAGCATAAAGAAGAATGAAAGCTGTGATTTTGACTGTGCATGCCGAGGCTTGGCTCGTTTGAAACGAAGCAAAACGGAATCTATTTTTAGAATCTTTACCCCGTTGACCGAGCCTGCCCGCATCATCAAACGTGAAAACAGATCGAGGAAATTTTTGCTTGTGTCGCGCCTTCTTTATGACTTTATATTCTTTATCGACAGCCAATACTTTATGCAACCGATTTGCCAGTCGCTTGAAGATTGCATTGATCCTGGGGTCTCTTGTGCACACATACTGCCTTCTAACCCTCCTCTTAAGGTTAAGAAGAGCAGATGCAGCAGGTGATAGAGTCATAAGATGGTTGTTCAGCGGAGTTGTCGTTGACGAGTCAGCTACAGTTGCTGCACCTGCTGCAGATTTCAACTTGGCCATTAATAAATTGACAGCGTCATCCAAGTTCTCAGGTGTGTTTAATTCTATATTAAGCTCGATGGACTGATCAAGCTCAGCTTGGAACTTATCGATGTTTGTTCTGGAAGACAGGAAGCGTTTCCTAGCCGAAGCAAATTGCGGTTCCTCATACAAAGTGGCCACGACTGGAATGTGATCAGACGTTAGCTCATTTTCATTCCAAGTTCTCAGGTGTGTTTAATTCTATATTAAGCTCGATGGACTGATCAAGCTCAGCTTGGAACTTATCGATGTTTGTTCTGGAAGACAGGAAGCGTTTCCTAGCCGAAGCAAATTGCGGTTCCTCATACAAAGTGGCCACGACTGGAATGTGATCAGACGTTAGCTCATTTGCATTCTCCACTGACATACGGTTTTGTGCAATTCCATTTGTCAGGAAAAAGTCCAGGGATGTAGGCATCAGCTGAGTATTGTATGAAAAAAAGTGGGATATTCAGTGGCGAGGACCTGGTAAGAAGATCTGCATATCTCTTCATGCAGTTTACTTCCTCTGCCACAAGTTCGTAAATTTCCCCACCAGGGATGCTTGGCATTAAAATCTCCTCCAAGAATGAATTTATTACCTAGCTTTTGTAGTAGCAACTCGAAGTCCAGCGCTGTCCAACTTATCCTAGGGGGAAGATAAGCAACTGAAACTCTAAGTGAACCTTTAGATGTAATTATCTGGATTTGAGAGAGCTGGATACTATTTGTTGATGTTTCAGCCAGCCTGTGGTGCTCAAGACCAGACCTGACCAAAATGGCAGCTCCGCCGTTGCGAGTTCCCACAGGATGGTCAACCTTGTGGCAAGTAAATCCGGCAATATAGATTCTCTTACGACTTTAGGGTGGTAGAGTCTTTATTTAATTCAAGTGAAAACTTTCCATCTACCATCTATTGCAAGCTAGGCAGAATCTGCGAGACATAAGCAATATGGCGATTTCAGTCGCACTTATAAGCTTTAAGGCCGATAGAGCGATTTAAGAGAGAGAGAGAGAGAGAGATTCAAATCGAGATTTTCATACAATTTTCAAATACATTTTTTTTATACTTCCCGAAATATATTATAATAAGAAGGTACTCTACAAATGGCAGGCTTCTAGCCTCTACCATTTGGGCTGCCCAAATGCCACCAATCAGTCAGTCAGGTTGTACTCTTTTATATACATATATAGGCTCATAGATTGCTGTCACTCCATCACCCACAAAAGGGGTCGCCTACTCTTGGCTTCAAGGAAGCTGGAGCTCTATAAAAAGAAAGTTGGCTTCATCAGAATCAGTGAGTAATGGACATGAGAAAAACCTTTTACTTCATGCTGCAGCTGTTTCATCTAAGAATTCTCGCTCGAGTAACCCTTTGGAAATCACGAAACCTCATATAATTATTATAATAAACTGTTATTTACATTGATAATGCTAATTCTAATCATAATTATGTGACGATACTTTTAAGGTACTTACCGAACATTCTGTGGGCGTTATCAGATCAGTCTAATATTTATCAGCGCTTAGTTGTGTTATTATAATCAATAATTCCGAATTTCAGGTGTCTGCCATTATTTTTCGAATTTACATTTGCCAATATATTGGCTTTTGGGACCATTCTGCAATGCGTCACACATTTCTATGACATAAAATAACACATTTTATACCTAACTCGGAAAAAAACCATGCAAATAGAATTTCCCAAAAGTAAATCGGTGTGACGTCACATCTTGCGCGCACGCCTTAAAAATGTATTTGGCAGGAATATACATACATACATATGTATGTATGTGTCTTAACGCTCATGGCATGCGTATTAAATACACACAATGTAGAGATTTTATGACATATGATATCTCAACATTCCATATCTAATTTGAAAAAATGCCATATAGTAAGCCTATTGTCCCATAATTACATCGTTGTGACCCAACACTTACTGAATTTAGCGCGCGCTTTGCTGCATACATTTTGCGAAACGCGTGCAATATCGCCCTATCTCTGCGGTGGTGTGCACTCAAAGAGCTAAATGATTACAAATAAAGGTAGAAGTCGTAGAGCAAAGCCGAGGGTACATATAAGCTAGTCTATAAAAATATATAGAAGAGTTGGTCCTGATTGGTGACTGACGGACTGCCAATCATCCCAAACCGTAAGAGCTAACAGAGGGAGTGGGTCTTGTATGTTTGCGGAATGTGTGTGTGTGTGTATAAGTGTAAGTGTACGAAGATATGATTCGAAATCTTAGCACTGAGTACAGCGAGTTTTGTAGTCGGGTATACTTGACTAGAGCATTCTTACCTGTTTAATATCCATATATTATTATTGTCTATTCTTTCGGACGTTGATGTACTAACGAACAGTACATACAAGTGGCCCAACGACACCAAGCGCGGGCTTGTTAAATCGCGGACCCAATTATAAATGAAACCCACCTCCCGCGCAACCGACCGAGGGGCGCGCCGCATAACGTACGGTAGCGAAAGATCGCGGACATGAAAATACAAACAAAATACAAAAATAACATTATAAAAAAAATCTCTAAAGATTACATAAATAACGTACGAGTAAAGTTGTAAGTGTATAAATTGAAGTAGCGTTACTTACTAGATGAAAAAGATTGTTATAGTTGGAGCATAAGATTCGAAAGGTGTTATGAATAGCATAATTAGAACTACAAGTTTGAAGAGAAAGAGAAAGAACATTTCTAGAACATCTGATAGGAACTGCAAAACTAATTTGGCTAACTAATTCAGAAGAATCAATTTTCCCATGAATTAATTTGCGTAAGAAAATTACACCAAGTATGGTTCTACGATCAGAAAGATTTATTAGTAAGAGTCTACTACGATAAGAAGGCAAGCGAGTATTGGTATTCCAGTTCAGACCCCGGAGTGCAAAGAGCAGAAATTGTTTTTGTACCGATCCTAATCTTTCCTGAGGAATTTTGTATTGGGGACACCAAATACAAGGGAACTATAAAGAGTTTTTGTAATGTAGGGATCGTTAAATTCTTTCGGCCAACGCTTAATGAAACCAAGGACACCATCGTGCCGATTAGCGGTGGAAAAGATATGCTTGTCAAACTTAAGCTTGGGATCTAACAGAATACCCAAATCATCAACCGACTCAATTCGAACAAGGTGCCTACCATTAAGAATATAATTGTTGAAAAAGGGCAGTCGCCTGTAAAGTACATTGCGTTACACTTACCACAATTAAGATTTAATAAATTTACCCGACACCAGGCTTGGAAACTGTCAATATCAGTTTGCAACCTTTGACCAGATAAGAAATCAGTAGATGACAGACAAAGTTTAACATCATCGGCATACATCAGCACCCGAGAGTAATTTACGACAGAAGGAAGGTCATTTATGAACAGAGTAAATAATAAGGGGCCAAGATGACTTCCTTGTGGAACTCCGGAAGTAACTTGAACAGACTTAGAGACTAAGCCTTTGAAATCCCAGAAGATGATGTTTGTGAAGTAAAAGAGAATGATTAACAGAGTCAAAAGCCTTACTGAAATCAGTGTAAATAACATCTGATTGCATTTTAGATTGAAATCCCTTTATAACAAGAGAAGTGAATTCCAATAAGTTAGTGGTAGTAGATCTATATTTCACAAGCTCATGCTGGCAGGGTGATATTATAGATCTACATAAATGTTGAAGTTGAGAAGTTATTCATTTCTCAAAAATCTTAGGAATATCAGACAACTTAGAAATACCTCTATAGTTCTCGACAATAGATTTGTTTCCTTTTTTATGGAGAGGAATAATAATTGACTCTTTCCAAATATTGGGGAAAGAGCACAACTCCACGGACAGTTTAAAAAGATAATATAATGGCTTAAAAATACCTTCAACACAGTACTTAAGCACGCATTCTGGTACTCCGTGAGGTCCCGGAGAAAATACGGGGTTAATAGACTTTAAATCACGTAGAAGCGAGCTTTCAATGATTAAAGACTCAAAAATGCAATTGGAGTTAATTACCTCATAAGGATAATGCGAAACTAATTGATAAGGTTGAGAACTATAAGTCGTTTGAAAAAATTCGCCAAAAAGATCGGCAATAGCCTGATCTGAGTCCGCTGTCGTTTTTTCAACAAATACAGTTGATGGAAGTGTTTATGACCTACGCTTCGCATTAACGAAGTTATAAAACCTTCTAGGATCCCGCTGAGACTGTAACCTACAGCTCCTGAGGAGTTGTTATAACAGTGTAAATTAAGTGCAGAGAAGTTAGATCGGGCAATCAATAGCGAGAGAAGAACGAGGAAGAGCCAGATTCCTTGAACTTTTTGTACAATCTCGACTTTCTATTTCTTAAATTTATCAAACCACTTGCAAACCACACAGGATTGTTAGACCTACGAGGGTTACAAAACGGCACAGGAATCAAATATTGAATCCATATCTCTACACATGTACAGCTGGGACCAGTCAGTCTGGGACCTGGCTGGTAAGTCAATCAACACTTCCAAAGATGGCTGGTAAGGATCTTCAGGAGTGGATATGGTCCGATGAAACATTTAGATTGCACGAAAAAAATATATAGCAGACGCTAATCGTAATTTCTAATTTACTCGCTGGAATCATAACAGATTTGTCGAAATTATCAAGCAGTAGGAGATTTTTAGGAATTTTTCCATTTGCCTACAACGTCTTGATTGAAATGGAAAAAGACTCAAAAAATCTAATTAATGCCATGAACTTCGAATTTATGATAAGCTTACAAGTCTTAAGGCTAGTTTATCGCCTTTTGTTGCCGTTGATTTCCAAAAGGCTAATTTAGAATTAATTCAAGTCATGGATCCCTCCATTCGAGTAATTACGTTTTCTAAAATTCTCGAAGATACAAAAAAAGAATTTCTGAACTTATGACATTGACACCAAACGCAAATAATCTATTTCTGGGCGTAATATGGACCTTGTTGAATCTTGGATAAGTTCTTTTCAAGAACGATACATCCGAAATTGACAAAAAATCAAATAAATTTTTAAAAACTTTTCTCTAGTTTAACCTTCGTCTTAATGATACCCACCCGGGATACCTGTTGGATTTTGTTATTCTAATAGCCTTTTTAGTTTTTTGGTCTGAGCATATAAATATATTTATAATAGCTAGTATTACCCTAGTGGTTCCCGGCGAAGTGTTTTGATTAAAGTTAATCATACCTGGATGCGTCAATCGTAAGAAATACATAAAAAAGATCGTATCACAATTCTAAGAGAAAATATAATTGTACATATTTGACCTTGACCCTCATCGAACGCCTGTGGTCATGGGGCTTATCAAAATAGATCAGCATCTTTTTAAATAATTTTTGGTGCAGTTTTAAAAATCCAGATATAAGTTTCCATCAACCAATGTGCGATTTGTGGAAATTAGCTGTTTTTAAATAAAAACTTTAAAATTATACGCCGTTTGTCAAGTTTGTAATTTTCCCGGATAGGAAATATTACCAGGAAAAAATGATTTTTTTTGCTTAATAAAAAATTTAAAATGAATTTTAGTTAAATTAATTTGAAAGAAATAATAGTAAATAAAATATACAAATAATGTAAAAAAAAGAAACCTTTATTAATTGTTTATTTTTCAATTTTTATTTGTATTTTTTTTAATCAAGAAAATTTCATGCGAGTTACTTGTTCATCGTGCAAAAATAGTGCTTAACCACCGACATTAAACCTAAAAAGTTGATTGTCATGAAAAGTTGCAAAAATGTTTGGACATTTCACGACCACAAAGACAAATATTAATTTATTTAGTTGCAATTAGCTTGAATCCTTTTGAATTTTCAAAGTGGCACTCCTCAGAAGTCTGGAGTTTGCTATTCTGAACAAGTTGTTAGTAAGGCTAAGTTCTACGTCAAAGTATGACTATAATAGATAACCACAGGTCACAAACAAATATTATATTAATTATATAGAACATACCTTTATCTTCCATAAAAATCAACTAACTTGTTTCACAAGTAATTTTTACACTTTTTCTGAAGCAATTCCCAATGGCGTCCAAAAAGGCGGGAATCTTTTGTGCAGCAAGTGCAGAAACATATTTTGACTTTGAAAGCTCACAGCTGATCCAAGTTGTTGCAGTTCACAGCATATCCGTTTATCGGGGTGGATTTTCCAAAATCGGAAATCTGTGTTGACTGATTTTTCGTACAGATCTTGGAATGCGAGCTTAAAGACTATTAAATGGTAAGCACCGAAAAATTGACAAAGCAAAATCGACATTAGCACACTTAATTTGACATCAAATTGAACGCAGAATCTTAAACTTAACAGACTTGTATTTTCCGAATGAAACCCAATGGCTTTTATTTATAAGACCAAAGTTTGCTCTTCCAATAGACAACCAAAACATAAACCCGATACATATAATAGCAGATCTAGAACAAGGAATACAGACAATAAAATACGAAAAACAAAGAGAGCTATCAGAGGACACCTAGCATCCAGATTAAATAATTTCAAACATAAAAGAAAAAATAATCAAAAGGACAAGTTTATATTAAACTAGCAGGTAATATCCCGGCCTTGCCCGGGGAAATATTTAGATGAAAGTGCATTTAAGAAATACAACTATATAGTTGAGCCACGTGACTAATGTTTCTTGTAGGGCTATGAAAATGTCTTTGAAAAAAAAAAAAATGTCCCACTCATTTGTCCTTGACTTCCACTTCCCGCCCGTAGCGACGTGGAGTATATTTTCCAAAATCATTTGGCATTTGAAGCCAATTCCAAGAATAATACTAAGAATCCAGAATCAATCTTTCCAAGTGTTTTCCGCCCGTTGTATTGCCCGCAAAGTACCGAGGTTTTTGTATTTATTTATATTTTTCAAAACCGGTAGCACATGTGACGAATTATTTAATGTGAGGTGCTCTGAAAATTAGTTTCACAACGATTGAATGATAAACAGAAGTTTGAAGTCAATTGGACGATAATCAAAATAGTTTCATACAACAGTTTTCTACGAATTTTCCGACCTTTGGGGTAGATTTTCTAAGATATTTGAACACCGCGCCTATTTAGTTTTCCTATAGAAAAATGGAAATGACTTTGAAGCCAATCGCAAGGCTTGGGCCTACGGCTGGTGATGTTTCTTTCTAGGTCTGATGAAATACAAAGGGTATTACGTCAGTACAAATAAAAACAAGTAAGAATGCTCTAGTCGAGTATACCCGACTACGAAACTCCCTGTACCCAGGTCGAAAACTCCCATTCATATGTTCGTCTACTTACACATGCACGCACACATACACAAAGCCGCACACACTCGAGCCACAGCGTACGCGAGGCATTTTAAGTCGTGGCTGTGCTTCGTCTTCCCCCCTCGCTCCAGTACTGAAACTTGTTTCGTGATTTTCTTCTTATCTAATCGACTTGAAATTTGGACATTAGATTAAGAGTGACTTAAGTATTGTACATGCCAAATCCCAAAGCTATATCTTTAAAAGTGTGGCTGTAAAACGTTTTGATCGAATTGCGGGGGAACGGGGGGAGATATCTGAGATCGGAAACAAACTTGATCTGCGTATGGTATACAGGAACCTACATTCCACATTTGGTGTCTCTAGCTCTTATAGTTGCTGAGATCGACGCGATCATCCGGACAGACGGACAGACGGACGGACGGACAGACGGACAGACAGACGTATCAGTATCTTTTGATACTGATCATATATATATATACTTTACATACTTTTGCACAAATCCAATACCCCCTTTTTACCCATTTTATGGGTACAGGGAGTAAAAAGTGCGTACATACTGCTGTGACGGGGAATGCGGACGTGCACAGAGCCTGGGTCTAGGGCTGGTCAGGCGAAGTCACGTGGTAGTTCGTCAGAATTGAGTACAGACTGCTGTTGACGTGGACTGGAGACATCACAGTCAAACAGGCAATGAGTCTCGGGCTGGTGGCGATCCTTTACAGATACAGATAGATAAAGAGCAGTACCGCACCTTTAATACAGTAATAATATTATAATGTGTCTAGAGGCCAATGCAATAACTTTGCGGTCGGGCAGCTATAATCGTCCGGCCATTCCAATAACAGTACAGGGATTCAGACACAATTAAAGCAAACAAAAATGAACGGCTATCTTCGGAGTGCCAAAGAAACATAGCGTAGCAGGAATTAATTTTAATACACAACTAAGTTTTTATCTGATTGCTCCTATAGGAGCCATGTGCCCCGATTTTGATAGAATTATAGGAAACTATGTGAAGTATAATAATAGTTTCCCTTGGTTTGGATGTAATATTTGTATAAGCAAAAAGTTTGATATAGATAAGTTTGAGAACGTTTGTTGAGGATACATTTATAAACAAAATAGTTGTTCTTACAAAAACACAGATGTTGACCGATCATTTCTATGACAGCTATGTTATAGTGATCCGATCCGGCCGGTTGTAATGAATCAAAAGTCCTGCCGGGCTTAACTCGGTCGGTCAGGATCCGTATCAACAAATTTGTATTTGGACACTTGCGATAAATAACGACACTATATTTCGATGATAATTATATTTATTTGCTGACCATATACTAGGTGTAGGTTTAGTGTTAGCGTGTGGCTCCTGTGGTGGCCGCCGTAGAGTATCCTGGTGATGGTCCGACTCGCCGTTCAGCGTCGCCTGTTCGCTAAGAACCACCCACTCGCTTTTGGCTCGTGGGCTAATTCCGCGTGGCAAAGCTCCGCCTAGTTGCAAGGGGATGCGCACCCGAATAGCTGGATTGGTAGTAGTGGTGGGATCCGGTAGGGATTCTTGCTGGGATTGGCTGGACTGGTGGGATTCGGTAGGGATCCTTGCTGGAACTTGTGTGATCCGGTAGGGATCCTTGCTGGAACTGGTGGGATCCGGTAGGTATCCTTGCTGGAACTGAAAGGATCCTGTAGGGATCCCGATCCGCAGGGACTCGTTCTGCTCTCCTG
Organism: Hirtodrosophila histrioides; assembly: GCA_037075165.1. Taxonomy (NCBI): domain Eukaryota; kingdom Metazoa; phylum Arthropoda; class Insecta; order Diptera; family Drosophilidae; genus Hirtodrosophila; species Hirtodrosophila histrioides. Next base: position 478,918 of record JBAMCL010000471.1, on the reverse strand, counting down.
TTACGCCAGGATTTGTCAGGTATCTCCTGCTTTCGCGAGGACTTATCCCTTGACTCTTCTACTACACAAGGATTTGCATACGACCCTACAGCGTGTTCTCCTGTTACGCAAGGACTTCTCACTTAACTCTCCTGCTATACAAGGACTGGAAACTATGCGCCAAGATCTACAGTGTTTCTCCTGTTACGCGAGGACTTGTCAGTGTTCTCCTGCTATTCGTAAGGATTTACCACTAGACTCTCCTGCTACACAAGGACTCGTAACTGTGTGACAAGATTCGCAGTGCTTCTTCTGTTACGCCAGGACTTGTCGGTGTTCTCCTGCTATTCGCAAGGATTTACCACTTGACTCTCCTGCTACACGAAGATTTTGCACAGGACTCGGTTGGTTGACTGATGTATCCTTGCACGGGACAAGAATATTTGGCGTGACTTGTTTGTTGTTGCGACATTGAATTTTGCTGTTGACTCCGTTGACTTACTTCTGTCTCACCTCCCGCGTGCGTGTTGCTGTGCCCTTTTATGTCTCTATCAACTGTCGTTAACTGTACATTTGTCGTCGCAAACGCACTCAGGCACCGTTTCAGCATCTTCTGTAACGGCACTAAGTCCCGTTGTGGATTGTCAGCGCTTGCTGTGCGACGGTGCTTTTGCTGCCTATTTCGCTCAACGCGAGAGCGCATGTGTAACTGGCCGTGAGAGCCTACTCACCGGTGTCCAGGGACTTAGTTGAAAGGGTCGCTTAGTAATGTTGTGGGGAGCCGGCTAAGGCTCCTCATACGGTTCCGACATATTTACTGCCTGCAGCAAAAGAAGGGTCTGTGCCAATTTTCATTACGATAGCCTTAAAACTGAGAGACTACAGACGGACATCGGTATATCGACTCGATTCGATTCATGCTGATTCAAAATATATATACTTTGTTGGGTTGGCAACGTCTCCTTCAGTCCATTACACATTTCGAGACAAAATTATAATACCCTCTGCTAGGATATAAAAAATCACATACAAATATATGAATATGCCTACGCAAATAGATAATTAAGGAATATCTCTGTACAAAAAATAGTGTAATTTATTTCCACAACGAAACAGACTTTCCTACATTTTAAAAAGCATGTTTAGGAATCGTAAACCCATATCAAATAACAAAAGTTATGCGATCCACTAGTATATATGTAACCAATATCTAAACATATACAATTTAAGGAACTCACGTTAAAAACTCAGAAAGATCTGCTACATACATGCATAAAGAAAACCATAAATTGGTTCAAGGAAAAGTACTACTATCCAGACTACCAACTTTTAGTCCAAAACATTCTGAACGAATGTGAAATCTGCAACATAGCTTAAACCAAACATTGGGACACTAAACTTGCCCTTGAATTAGGGAAAAATATGTCATGGACTTCTTTATGACAGACAACGTACAATTCCTTTCACGCATTGACATTTATTCAAAAATTGCAGCACTTATAGAAATAAAATGCAGAGATTAGCTAGAAACTAAAAGCTATCTTTAAAATATTCAACGAATTGGAAAACCCCAAGAAATAAAGGCCGACAAAGATTTAGCTTTCATATGCGCAGCATTGCAGACCTGGTTGAACTCTGTAGGCGTTGTAATAAACATCACATCCAGCAATAACAGCATTGCAGATGTGGAAATATTCCATAAGACAGTTTACGAAAAACTAAGAATAGTTAATAATGAAGCAAGCATAGAAAATAAGATGACTAAGCTCAAAACCATATTATACCCTTTTAATCACAAAACAAAACATAAAACCACTAACAGAACTTCAGCGGACATATTCATTTATTCAGGAACCCCAGAACACGGTGTCCAGGAAAATAAAGAAAGACAAATACATGCACTTCGAGCAAGCCCCACTAGTTAAGTCAGAAACTACAAAGCCCTTTAAGAAAACAGGACAGTTAAAACAAATTGACGAAGAACTTCCAAAAAACAAATAGAGGTAGAAAGGTTACACATTACAAGAGCAATTTCAAAAAGAAAGTTAATTCGTTTTCGCTTTTCAATCGCAACGGACGTGTTTTTTTCTTGCGCTTCGTATTTTTAAATTTTTTGTTTTTCCTCGTGATTTCAGAATATAAATTGTGTTTTTTTACTCCCTGTACCCATAAAATGGGTAAAAAGGGGGTATTGGATTTGTGCAAAAGTATGTAACAGGCAGAAGGAGACATCTCCGACCCTATTAAGTATATATATTTTTGATCAGTATCAAAAGAGATTTCGATTTGGCCATGTCCGTCTGTCCGTCTGTCTGTCCGTATGTATGAACGCAAGGATCTCAGCAACTATAAGAGCTAGAGACACCAAATTTGGAATGTAGGTTCGTGTATAGCGGGAGCAGGTCAAGTTTGTTTCTGATCTTAGATATCTTATCCCGTTCCCCCGCAAATCGATCAAAACGTTTTAAAGCCACAGTTTTAAAGATATCGTTTTGGGATTTGGCATGTACACTACTTCGATCACTCTTAATCTACTGTGCAAATTTCAAGTCGATCGGATAATAAACACGGAAGTTATCTAACGAACAAGATTCAGTACTGGAGCGAGGGGGGGAAGAAGAAGCACAGCCACGACTTAAAATGCCTTGCGTACGCTGTGGCTCGCGTGTGTGCGGCTTTGTGTATGTGTGCGTGTATGTGGAAGAGACGAACATATGATTGGAAGTTTTAGACCTGGGTACGGGGAGTTTCGTAGTCGGGTATACTCGACTAGAGCATTCTTACTTGTTTTATCTTGTGTTATACATCGGTTGTGTGGAACATAAGTTAAACTTTAAAAGTTAATAACTATTATTACTTTCACAAATTTGTTCAAATACAACAACAAACAGCAGCATAAGCAGACTGGTGGTTGTTTTGTGCATTTGCAGTGCTGATAATTTGTTTTTGTGTTTTTACTCATTCGTGCTCTCAACGCTCACTTATTACTCTCACGTGCTTGTATCGTTGGTGTTGGTTACGGTTAATCTCTTGCTTTGATTCCGTTGTGATGTCGGTCGCCGCGCCCGCGCTTTGAATTTTTACTCCCTGTACCCATAAAATGGGTAAAAGGGGGTATTGGATTTGTGCAAATGTCCGTCTGTCTGTCCGTATGTATGAACGCAAGGATCTCAGCAACTATAAAAGCTATAGACACCAAATTTGGAATGTAGGTTCGTGTATAGCGGGAGCAGGTCAAGTTTGTTTCTGATCTCAGATATCTCCTCCCGTTCCCCCGCAATTCGATCAAAACGTTTTACAGCCACAGTTTTAAAGATATAGCTTTGGGATTTGGCATGTACAATACTTTAGTCACTCTTAATATACTGTCCAAATTTCAAGTCGATCGGATAATAAACACGGAAGTTATTCAACGAACAAGATTCAGTACTCTAGCGAGGGGGGGAAGAAGAAGCACAGCCACGACTTAAAATGCCTCGCGTACGCTGTGGCTCGCGTGTGTGCGGCTTTGTGTATGTATGTGTGCGTGCATGTGTTACGAACATATGATTGGAAGTTTTAGACCTGGGTACAGGGAGTTTCGTAGTCGGGTATACTCGACTAGAACATTCTTACTTGTTGTTAGTTGGTGTTGTTGTGTATAAGTACAGATCAACGTCTTACGTTTCTTTTTGTGTAGTGTTTTTATTTTTGTTCTTTCTTTTTGCATATTTAATTACATTCTTTCTTTAAATTCAATAATGGTTGTCAATAAAAATTGCCAGGTTAGAGCTAATGTTAAAATGGGTTTTATTTGCTGCTGGCTATGTGACAATGTGTCACATGAAAAATGTGCTGGCCTTAACGGCCGAATTATAGACCAGATTGCGTAAAAATCTGGTATAAAGTGGACATGCGTATCGTGTAGGGAGGTGGAAAAGGATGTTATGGGATTCATGCGGCATACTAAAAAAGGCTTTGGAGGTATTCTCGCGTCTTAAGAAACTGTTTGAAGGTTTCTCAGACTTGGAAAGAGATTTTAAAAGTATGAAACGTAAAAAAGCCAATTTTAGGTAGTCTATTGGCCCAAATGAACTTACACTTGCCACACACATATCCACTACATCCACTACTGATAGAAATGTTGAACTTATTAATTTATCGTCCCCTTCTTCTTATATTTCAATCAGAAGTGACGAGAACAGCATCGCGCCCATGGATGTTGTTCCTTCTGACCCCTAAGAGGTTCTTGATTCGGTGATTGCTAGCACTGTTGATGCAGGTCAACAACCTAGCGCCAATAGTGCCAGTGAATCACTCGAATTATCTGGTCAATCAACCATTGTCACGGTTCCATTGGATGCTCATGCTATGGTTGCTAATACGACCCTTGTAGGAGTTTCACCACGGAAACAAATTTTTGTTTCTATGCTTACCCCTGATACTACATCTGACGATGTTAAGGGTTTATACAGGCGAAATCTAAAGCTCTTATTACGGTGGAAAAATTCAAATTCTTATATGATCGGGAAATTCCGTCATTCAAAATAAGTGTTTCAGCCGAAAACTTTAACAATATTTGTGCTAAAGAATTTTTGCCGGATCACTAAATAATTAAAGAATGCACTGTAAAAAAGAAAAATCGGCCTCCGGTTTCACTTCTTCTTCTGGTGGTAGTTCGAATCCACCTCTTGTAGTATCTGATAGTTCAAAAAAACTAACATCCTCCCTCTCACTGAGCTATCAGAATGTAAGAGGTCTTTGTAGTAAACTTAGTAATCTTTATCTAAATAGTCCAACTTTTCCTCTGCTATGTCGTTGCCTTTTCTGAAACATGGCTAATGCCCGACATTCTTAATTCTTTCTAATAAATTCTCTATATATAGAAAAGATCGCACACATCGTCGCGGTGGTGGTGTACTTATTGCTGTTGACGTTGATTTGTCTTCCGAGATAGTAATAACTGATAGTTCTGTAGATATTGAATTTATTGCTGTTAAACTTAGTTTTTGTGGTGGTTTTCTAGTCCTGACTCCAGTGTGTTGACTCCCACGACTCAGCACGATTTTATTGATAATTTGTTTGGGTGTCATTGCGTTAAATCAATTATCCCGAATTCTTCACATAAAATGCTTGATCTTGTTTTTGTATTGGATTCCTCCTTCTATTCTGTCTCCCGTACTGTACCCATATCCACTCCTGAAGATCCTTACCACCCATCCTTGGAAGTGTTGATTAACTTACCAGCCAGGGTGCTAGGCACAGGTGGAAAACTCGCAGAGCGAGTTCGTCAATTTCGGAAAACCGATTTTACTAAACTCGCTCAGCTCCTATCCCAGACTGACTTGTCCCAGCTGTACATGTGTAGAGACATGGATTATGCAATCAATTACTTTTATTCTACCTTAAATTCATTATTTGATTCTTGTGTCCCGTTTTGTAACCCTCGTAGGTCTAACAAACCTGTGTGGTTTACACGTGGATTGATAAATTTAAGAAATAGAAAGTCGAGATTGTACAAAAAGTTCAAGGAATCTGGCTCTTCCTCGTGCTTCTCTCGCTATTGATTGCCCGATCTAACTTCTCTGCACTTAATTTACACTGTTATAACAACTCCTCAGGAGCTGTAGGTTACAGTCTCAGCGGGATCTTAGAAGGTTTTATAACTTCGTTAATGCGAAGCGTAGGTCATAAACACTTCCATCAACTGTATTTGTTGAAAAAACGACAGGCTATTGCCGATCTTTTTGCCGAATTTTTTCAAACGACTTACAGTTCCCAACCTTATCAATTAGTTTCGCAAGTATCAGATAATTAACTAGGTATTTTAATTAGGTATTAATTAGGTATTTTTAAGCCATTATATTTTCTTTTTAAATTGTCCGTGGAGTTGTGCAATTTCCTCAATGTTTGGAAAGAGTCAATTACTATTCCTCTCCATAAAAAAGGAAACAAATCTATTGTCGAGAACTATAGAGGTATTTCTAAGTTGTCTGATATTCCTAAGATTTTTGAGAAATGAATAACTTCTCAACTTCAACATTTATGTAGATCTATAATATCACCCTGCCAGCATGGGTTTGTGAAATATAGATCTGCTACTACTAACCTATTGGAATTCACTTCTCTTGTTATTAAGGGATTTCAATCTAAAATGCAAACAGATGTTATTTACCCTGATTTAAGTAAGGCTCTGATAATCATTCTCTTTTACTTCACAAACATCATCTTCTGGGATTTCCAAATTACTTCTTTCTTTGGATCTCCAACTATTTAACTCTTAGAACCCAAAAGGTTTATTTCAAAGGCTTAGTCTCTGAGTCTGTTCAAGTTACTTCCGGAGTTCCACAAGGAAGTCATCTTGGCCCCTTATTATTTACTCTGCTCATCAATGACCTTCCTTCTGACGTAAATTACTCTCGGGTGCTGATGTATGCCAATGATGTTAAACTTTGTCTGTCATCTACTGATTTCCTGTCTGGTCAACGGTTGTAAACTGATTTTGACAGTTTCCAAGCCTGGTGTCGGGTAAATTTATTGAATCTTAATTGTGGTATGTGTAACGTAATGTCATTTTACAGGCGAATGCCCTTTTTCAACAATTATATTCTTAATGGTAAGCCGCTGGTTCGAATTGAGTCGGTTGATGATTTGGGTATCCATTTAGATCCCAAGCTTAAGTTTGACAAGTATATCTTTTCCACCGCTAATCGTACCTTTAGTGTAATGGGTTTCATTAATCGTTGGTCTAAAGAATTTAACGATCTCTACATTACAAAAACTCTTTATACTTCTCTTGTGCGACCTATTCTTGAATATGGGTCTTGTATTTGGTGTCCCTAATACAGCATTCATCAGGATAGATTAGAATCGGTACAAAAACAATTCAAAAATCTGCTCTTTGCACTCCGGGGTCTGAACTGAAATCCTAATACTCGCTTACCTTCTTATCGTAGTAGACTCTTACTAATTAATATGCCTTTTCTTTCTAATCGTAGAACCATGCTTAATGTAATTTTCTTACATAAACTAATTCATGGGGAAATTGATTCTTCTGAATTAATCAGCCAAATTAGTCTTGCAGTTCCTATCAGAAGTTCTAGAAATTTTCTTCCTCTTTCTCTTCAAACTTGTAGTTCTAATTATGCTATTCATAACCCATTTCGAATCTTATGCTCTAACTATATCAATCTTTTCCATCTAGTAAGTAATGCTACTTCAATTTTTACACTTAAAACTTTACTCTTACGCTATTTATGAAATCCTTAGAGACTTGTTGTATAATGTTATTTTTGTGTTTAGTTTGTATTATTATACGTTATGCGGCGCGCCTCTCGGTCGGTTGGGCGGGAGGCGGGTTGCATTTATGCTTGGGTCCGCGCGTAAACAAGCCCGTGCTTGGTGTCGTTGGGCCACTTGTATGTACTGTTTGTTAGTACATCAACGTCCGAAAGTATAAAAGCAAATACTTACAGAAGCTGACACTTTCAATCGTGCAAATCCACCATAGCTGTAATTATGATAATGACAATGATAAATCTAATAACAGCAGGAACAATAGAAATCAACCCCATTGGAAACAATCAATTTCGTTTGAGTCAGGAACTATACAAATACCCATTAAGTCTGAAAACCATTGTCTTACAGTAAATATAAACCACATAGACTATATATTCAACAACATAATAAGACAATGCCAAGAATTTAACAATAGACCACAGATAAAATATTTAATTGAAAAACTACGACAAGAAATGAGTGGCACCCGCATTACAAAACGAATTTGTGGGTTCCACGTACAAATTCGATAAATTGGAAATTGAACAGTTAATTACAAACCTAGCACAAGTTTCCATACAAACCAGTAGCTTAAAAAACGTCATCGACACTATTAATGATAGTATTAACATGATAAACAAGCAAATTATGCTATGTTACACTACCAGAAACTCAACTTATTAATGTTTAATATTGAACATTTCACCGAATATATTAAAGACATAACATAGACGTAATGGGTACACAGCTAACACGTCTAGGAATTTTTAACCCTAAATGACTTAAACACGACAGATTTTAAAATATTGACCACAAAAATTTAATTGACATCAAAACCACCGGTTGGTACAGTACAGCAACTAACGAAATATATCTGATATCAAACATCCACATTAACACAATCGAAACACCAACATTCTTAATTACAACATACCCGGACAATAACGGGCAGATTATCAACGAAAACGTTGCAAGAAAATTGTATATACACAACAATAATGTAATAACACCTTGACAAAAGAAATTCGCAAAAATCATTGTATTGCCAATATCATAAAACACGAAACACGAAACACCAACTTGTTCTTTTAATAAATATCGTTAGGAAATTCAATTCAATATGTTGAAACAAACATTTTAATTACTTGGAATATGACCAGAAATAAACTATATCAAAATTCTAACAATCAAGAAATATACATTGAAAATAATAAAATTATAAAAATATACAATTATACTGCAGAGCTGAACAATATTACAATTACAAACAATATTCAGCAATATACAAATCTTAACATAATGTAACTAAGCTTGAACCACTATCACACATAGAAATTAAGGAAATGATTTTGTCTTATAATAAGGAAACACGATTTATAAAATTATAACCATAACCATTTTAGTTTTATTGGCCATAATTGGTATAAATTATCTTTATATCTAATGCAAAACAGCACTACACAATATTGTAATGAAATACATAAAAACTAAATCAAATCAAGAAACTAAGAAAGAAGCACTAATAGATATAAACGAAGAAATAGTTGAAATCAAAGAACTGATAACTCAATTGTACCCTGACAGCCGCCTGAGGACAGGCAAATTTCTTATGTTGGGGGAGTGATAAATCAATCTCCCGTCACTCACACATTTACACACTTAGCGACCACATACGACTTAGCAACCACATACAGCTCATAAACAACCCAAATTATTGTAAAAAAAAAAACTGTAAATAACATCGATAGTGGCTGATGTCGTTTAGACATAAACAAAAGATCCCGAATTTAATAACCCAAACCACTTGTCGAAGTTAGCATCAGCCCACTACTTTCCGACAAAAAAATGCAGACGCTGCACAAATTTTGGCTGACGCAATGTCGGTTCTCCTCTCGTAATCTCCCTAAGAGAGCCAAAAGCTCGCTCTCAACATAAACGATTTTCAATCTAAAGGTTCTTAAAAGCTTCGGCCCGAGGTTTGATCAGCGCCCACCAATTTGGTGTAATTGAGTTCGATTTTGAAATCCAGATACATCGGTTGTGATAAGGTTTTTAATTAATTAAACATAATTATTTTAAACTCTCACGTAAATTGGTTATTTAATTATATATATGTACTAGCTGGTAACACCCCGGCCTTGCCCGGCAAAACATTTGGATGCACTTTGCATTATGTTGTATTTGACTACTTTCGTTAACCGTGAGAAATACACAAAAATAGAGTATCACCTCAACCAGTCAATGCAGTCCAAATCGTCCACCCGGGTACGCCAAAATACGTATGCCCGGTGCTACACTTGGTTTCCCGCTGTTCGTGAACTCATTACACACTGTTTGGTTTCTTTTTCCAATACAATACATTTATTGCCGCCGCGCAAATAACGTTAATGACGCCACCAGCCCAACAACCCGAATATACAGACCAGTTCAGACCAATTAAACTTTCTACTGAATTAAAAAAGTATACCTAAAAAAGCTTACCAGAATTGCATTTATTGTAAATGTTATGTTTAGGTGTCAACGATTTTTTTCAGAGTTATTTTTACTCCCTGTACCCATAAAAGGCGTAAAGAGGGGGTACTAAATTTGTGCAAATCTGTGTAACAGGCAGAAAGCGACATCTTCGACCCTATAAAATATCTATATATCCTTGATCAGTATCAAAAGAGATTTCGATGTGGCCATGTCCGTCTGTACGGATGAAAGCGTCGATCTCAGCAACTATACGAGCTAGAGACACCAAATTTGGAATATAGGTTCCTGTATACCATAGGCAGATTAAGTTTATTTTCAATTTAAGATATCTCCCCCCGTTACCCCGCAATTCGATAAAAACGTTTTATACCAACGCTTTTCAAGATATAGATTATTCACAAAAGAAGATTCAGTACTGCATCGCGGGGGGAAGAAGCGCCACAGGCACCACTTAAAATGCCTAGCTTGCGCTGCCGCTTGTGTGTGTAGGTCTTTGAGCATGTGTAAGTGTACTCCAATGAAGATTGGCTTTAAAATTCAATTTCATTGCGCCTTAAGTCATATTGTACAAAAAACCAGAGTGGCACAGCTGTATTTCGAAGAATAAATGTTTAGTTTTCATATCTCAGATTTTTATAATCTGTTCTCGAAGGGAAAAGAGTATATTGGGTTTGCGAAATGAAGCTAGAGCAATCAAATCATAAAGGTCTTGTGTTTTAATGTGTTAACTCATATTGTAAACAAATTTGGCAATTTGGCCTTGTCAGTTCTGCACCATAAGAACGTATTGATCACAGCCTCAGTCGCCTGCCGCTGTAGGTTACGGTGGCTGGAGCAGAGGAAAACTAGTGGTAGCCTACTTTACACTTGGGCCAAGAGCTGGCTCCTTGTGATACCACATAACATCTTTTAAGCGGTGTGTTCCCTTTTAAACCAATTAAAAGAGTTAAGGAATTTGAGGATGTTGTGTATCCCAATCTCGGAAATGTTCGATAGGGTATCAAAACTATAGTGCCCCAGGTGTTGGAGCCTCCTCTTGCTAAGTGCGGGGGATTGACAGAGCAGATGTTCTACGCTCTCTTTCTCTTTACCACAACTTCTGCAGAAGTCATGGTGTGGTACGCCTAGTCTGTTGGCGTCGGTTCCTTTTAGGCAGTGGCCTGTGAGAGCCCCTACGATTGTCGAGATGTGGAGTCCCTTGTGTTTAATCAAAGCAGATGTGCGCTTTGAGTTAAGAAAGGGCTATGTGAGTTTGGAGACCGTGCATGTAGTGAGATTTATCCAGCGTTCATCGGTTTGACGCCTGGTATACTCCTTACTACGCAGTCTGAAAGTGGACAGAGGCTTGCCGAAGTTGCTGTTTTCGTTGGTGCCTTGTCTGGCCAGTGCGTCTGCCAATTTGTTACCTTCAATATTACGGTGTCCAGGCACCCATACGAGGCTTATACTGAGCTGTTGGGCTATCTCGTTTAGAGACTAGCGACACTCAGTGAGAGAGGCTGCATTGTTGGTGCATGAGTAGGGCGCTTTTAGGCAGCTTGGCTTTCTAAGTAGATGTAGATGTTCCCTACACTGACGTTATGCATGCACAGGCAAAGGGTCTTCCTGGATGGACCTCATCTCTGCCTGATGCTCGCTACAGTGATCGGGAAGACGGAAGCTAAATCTGATTCCTAAATCGGGAGAGTATACACCACCGCCCACTCGTTCATCCAGCTTCGACCCATCTGTGAAGATTCTGATCGATCCTGGTACGTGTTAAAGCGGCTTTGCCCAGTCTTGTCGACTGGCTATGCAGACCCTGTACAACTTGTCGAAAGTCAGTTTTGATATGCAGTAGTCTGTTATAGGAGGAATCCGTGTTGCTCGCCGTCTAGGTATTGGATTCCCTGAGTCTAATAGCTGAGTTTCTAGCTAGTTCGTTGGATAGAAGGTCCAGCGGAATAAGGTGAAACATGATGTTCATGGTTTCCGTCAGTGTGGTGCGTAGGGCTCCACTTATGCAGATTTCTGCACTTCTTTGGACTTTATGGATTGTTTTAAGGTTGGATGGTGACTCAAGTGCAGGCCACCACACAAGCACTCCATATAGAAGGATGGGTCGAATGACTGCTGTGTACATCCAATGGACTATGAGTGGAGAGAAGCCCCATCTAGTGCCTATGTCCTTCTTACAGTATAGTTTACTGTCCAGAACTACGCCTAGATATTTCCCTTGAAAACTTCGGTCGATCGTGTTGTTGATTCCAGGGAGGTTTCAATTCGGAGGTTTATATTTCCTAGTGAAAAGAGTGAGCTCTGTCTTGCTCGGATTCACGCCTAGTCTACAGGTTTTGGTCCATTTTACTAGAGTGTTGAGCGCAAATTGCATTCTGTCACAAAGGGTTTGCGGAAATTTACCCTGGGTTAGGATTGCAACATCATCCGCATAGGCTATCGCCACGTGCCCCTCCCTCACAAAAGTACAAAGTAGTTGGTTTACCACAAGTACCCATAGAAGTGGAGATAGGACACCTCCCTGGGGAGTGCCCGTTCTGACGCACCTGCTGATCGAGGACTCTCCTCAGCAGGAGCTCACTGTTCTGCTGGTAAGCAATCGACTTATGAGCTCCACCAGGGGATCCTCAACCCCCAGACTCGTCAGTGCAGTTCGTCCCAGCTTCTGGGAGAACGTTATTAAAGGCCCCTTCTATGTCTAAGAAGGTGACTTAACTATATTCCTTAACACTTAGCGATCTCTGAATGCAAGAGACCAGGGAGTGCAGAGCTGCCACAGTGGACATGCCTTTGGTAAAGTAGAGTGTATAGTAGACAGGGGTTGATAAAGTTTCTGAGATGGGCATCTTAAATTTTTCTAGGGTTTTAAGTAGAAAGAAGGAAAGACTGATTGGTCTGAAGTCATTTGGCTGAACGTGGGAGAGTCTACCAGCCTTGGGTATGAAGACAACCTTTGCTTCCCTCGATGCTAGAGGAATATGGCTCGTCGTGAGACACGTTATGATGCTGATGCTGTGTTGGAGTTGAGCCGGATATATATTATCTGGACCCGGTTATTTAAAGGACTTGAAGGTGCTGATAGCCCACATAATCTTATGGTCGTTTATAATTTCGTTACCTTTGCATAGGTTTAAATTGGTATTCAGTAGAAAGTCAAAAAGTAACTTACCCCGCTCTTTGGTGTTAGTACTACCCTACTGTGTGTGAAGAGCGTTTGCGTCTCCTCCCATAATCAGGTTCGTCCTCGAGCCCGTGCTGTGTGCAATCAGGTCACGAAAATTGGGTGACGGTATGCATCCCTCGGTGTCATGAGGTAGATGAAAAGAAGCCAGCCTGTAAGAGTTAGCCCCCAGTTCAAGGCTAGCATCACGGTACATGTCACCATCACTGAGCTGGGAGAGAGAAAAGCATTGTAAAATTCTTTGATTAATACACAGGTTCTTATTTAACCCTTACCGGTACTGTGAAGTAGGGTGTATTTGGGAGTCCGCAAGCCACAGACTCTGTCACCAGTAATCCATTGCTCTTGGATCAACACCACATTCACGACGTCAGGTGTTAGGCGTAGCAGAAGCGCAGCGGAGGCTGCCCTACTGTGATGCAGATTTATTTAGAGTATCTGCATCTAGTAGGACAGCACTCCCTTCTGTAATTGTACGGTCCGCTTCATCGGCCGAGGTTTCGCCTAGTAGCTCCTTCTCCATGCACATACGGCTCAGTGTGCCACCGTCATCCGAGCCCGAGGAGATGTAGCCGTCGGTGCTGCCTTGTGGGTCAACCTCTTCGGTTTCCATTTCGGCTCGCTCGGTGGGTCCACCGATACCGCTTCCACACAGTGGGTCCACCGATTCCGCTTCCACACAATTGGCCAGTTCCGCCTGCGCTCCAGCGTCGGATTTGTACGCCTTCACGACTACTTTTCCAAACGAGTAGCAGATGCTACCACCCTTATTCTTTAAATGTTTGGAACTTTCATTATCGTTTTGAAAGACAACCCGCTTCGAGGCGAGGTTTGTCTTTTCAATTTTCAGGACCTGCCTGTATGTGTCAGGCATGTCCGGGTTGCCTCACCGTCTCTAGGATCTCCGCCGGCTCCATGCTTGCCTACCACAGCTTTATACAACTGCGCCGACCTCTCATCTTCGCACGCAATCAGCTTGATTGTGCCTTGGAACCATTCTGCATCTTCGCAGATCGGTGGTGGGCCTGGTGTTTTGCGCAGCATTTTGAGGCAGATTGGCGCTAGAGCCACCTGCACCCAGCGTCACTGGGCAACTTCTGTCGACGACCCCGATGAGGATCTTATCTTTCGCCACCTCTGCGAAGGACCTTGACAGTGGAGCATTGGTTCTCGCTCTTTTGGCCGTTGTGCTCGATTTTGAAGGAGCTATGGAGCAACCTTGTTTGGTTGCGATGTGTTTCTTTTAGCCGCCCGTTTGTCATTCGGACGGGCTTTAGACGGGTCCGGTCAAGTGAAGTCGGCCGCCCTTTTACTCACCACTGTGTCTGCACCCGTTTTGCTACCAACTAACGCGCCAATGGGATTGGTGGCTATGTTGGAGCAGCCCGGGGCAGATACAGCAGGATTTTGATCCTTAGCGCCACTTATCACAGCACTCTTCACCGTCACCGTTACCGTCCTCTTCACAGCTGACACTCCAAAGATCGGGGGCTTGCTGGTGGCTGTAATGATGGTAGAAGACGGGCGTGCTCCAGTTGAAGTGCCGGAGAGTCCTAGCTTTTGCGTGCTCATACGGTTTGGACCACTCTTCTTACAGGAGTTGGTTTCTCCTTTTGGTTTTCTTTGAGTACCGGGCTCTTTTTATACTATGTTCCCGAAGGGAAAAATAGTATATTGGGTTTGCGAAATGTCCGTCTGTCCGTCTGTCCGTATGAACGCAATTTTTTTGCCTTTATCTTTGAGCTAAAGCAACCAAATTTGGTACACATGTTGGTGTATATCGTCAATTTATAAAGTGTTAAGATCGCGCCCTCACCACTACCCACTCCACCACAATTTGGGGAATCAACATTTTTGAAGCTATAGTCACCAAATTTGGCATACACACTAATGTTGACATTCCTGACAGATCTGCATCAGAAATTTGTTGACACTCCCACCCCCTCCCTCGCTAATCGGTACATGGTATCCCCAAAACATGTATTTCACAGAGGTATATCTCCTACAGTTTAATAGCCAGAGTCATCAAATTTGGCATACCGGCTAATGTTGACCCCCTGGACAATTTTGCATAAGAAAAAAATGCATAAAAAATAAATGAGTAAAATCTATATCTCCCACCCCAGTACAGCTAGAGTCTTCAAACGGACAGACGGATTTATCCAGTCTGCTGTGTAGCGACTGCAATGGGGCTTGTAACTGCGTATTCGTTAGGTAGTCCGACTCCTTTTGTAAGGCAGTCTGCCATTTGGTTGCCGTCAATGTTGTACAGCTGTTCTAGCCGTGTTTAGATTATATAAGCCTTCCTGCTAGCATGGACATTTTTGGAACAAATGGAGGACGCCCGCTTAAATTTGATTACCGCTTGGCTCATTTTTAGTTTGAATGGATTGAGCAAATTCTGCTGCTTTCCTTATTGCGAAGACTTGTACGATAACATTATTTCTGGTTCATAATACACAGCCGCACCTACTCCTGTGTCCAGATTTGAGCCGTCTGTAAAAACCTTAATGGCGTGTTGGTCCAATACTGTAGACCAATTTTCTAGAGTAATCTTCTGAAGTAAGCTCGAGGAGTCATATATTCTTTACGGCGTTAGCGGTAATCCATTTAGCTTTGGCAGGTTCCACCGCGGCACCTTGTATCTGTAGGTAAAGAGAATGAGGTCCGTCTTTCCGCGGTAGTGCTAAGTCCGGCGCCTGTGGCCCTTCTTAGTATTTCTTGTAACATGTATTTCATGGACATTTTCCCGTGATAAGAATGCTTATGTCATCCGAATAGGCAGTTATCTTTGGGGCTTTCCTATAAAATTTCTTTAATTGTTCGACCACCACTAGATTCCATAACAGAGGAGATAAGACTCCGCCTTGCGTCGTGTCTCCAAGTGATTGTGGTTCTCCTTTTGGCTCTGACTCTTCTGCTCAACGGGTTCTGTATCCACTAGTGCATTTCCGAGAGGGATGTGGGATGTTGCTTTCAGGCCTCGTATTATCGTTTCTGTCGATACAATATTGAATGCACCGGAGATGTCTAGCAATGCTTCCAGCGCATATTATTGGTGGTAATGTGCCTTTTCAATCTTGGCTGCCGGGAAACGTAGCGCTGTCTCCACATTTTTCCTTTTAGTATGGACGTGTTGGTTGGGTTCCAGAGATGAACTAGCACTCCTTAATGTGGCGCTCCAGTAGTTTTTCCTGTGTTTTCAGTATAAATGAGTTAACCAATGGGTCTGTAGTCTTTTGGCTGCATTGGACTGACCTTGCCTGCATTGGGCAGGAACACGACTCGTGCAGTCCTCCAGGCCACAGGCACGTAGACCCGTTTCAATCATGCTTCAAACAAGGAATGTGGGATGATCCTAATTTAGGTCATCTGTAGGCCGAATAAAAGTAGTCAAATTGCACTTTGAATTGAATGTACTTGTGGTCCGAGAAGGGGGGTTTCTCGAGATTCCTCCATTCCGTCACTTGTATACCATTCTCAGCTGCGAGTGTTAAGTCTAGAATATTGGAGGAGGTGAGTCCCACATATGTAGGATCTCCATCAACTTTTGCAATCCTTATACTAGATTGTAGTCTATTGTTTAGAAGAGACTAGCCTCTGTCGTTGATATCCGGACAGCCCAACACTGTATGATGCGCGTTGGCGTTCGTTCCAACAATTAGGGGCTGTCGCTGCAGGCAGGCTTTCACGACCTGTCTGCTAAGTTCTATGGGTGGTGCCTCCCTATCATGCGCCATGTAACAGGATGCTACGAGCGTGGGCTCATCCTTATTACCCTCCAGCACCGTGAGATAATCAGAACTGTAAGTAGACATTAGATAAGAATAGATGCTTTTCCTATCTAGGATAGATGTCTTAATCATACTTACTATTGTTGGGTGGAAAACGTTGAAGTTTCTAGGCTTGAGACCAGACACCTGGTCAACCAAGGCTCTTGAACTAGAGCAACATCGGCTGACCCTTGCTCTAGGACTAAAAGGAGCTCCGCCGATACTAGCTTGAGTTTATGCAAGTTTAGATGGATGACCTTCAGCTGCATGACTGTTAGGTTCTTCCAGCCCAGATGGTTTGACTACCAGCGTCGTGCTGCCATCCTCGTCATCATCCAGTGTTGGGTCCTTGGGCTTGGCTTCAATGGCTACGTCCTCGATTTCCAGGGTGTGAGCTGCCTCCAATATAGCCCCAAGGCCAATGCTGTACATCACCAGCCGTTAATGTGTTTCAATTCGCGTCGTTAGGGATCATTTCTTGAGACGCATTTTAAAAGATTAAGTGCCTGTTCTTTAGGCCGCTTGATCGCAGGTTTTCCAGCCTTTACGGTTTGTGTCGAGCGCTGGCGTTTAGTAGCCATTTGCCGCTGGAGGCCTGCATATCAGGCTTCTGGGCGAAGTGCTTGTGGCCCTCTTTAGCTTAGAGTTTTGCCCACGGCAGCTTGCTCGGGGGTGAGGTCGCCGCTACTGTAAAGCCGAGCTCTTATCTTAAGCGTCGCTTTATATTGTGCTCTCATGCACTCGTTTATCCGCTTGGGCCCGACCTTACTGGAGGTACTGGAACCCTCGTGATCGGGGTAGAGCAGAAGCATATTCTCGGCTTCCGTCGCGATGATTTCGTCGTGCGATTCGCAGTCTTAATGGACAACGGCACCGCCACGCTGTAGCTTGGCATTCATTATTATGGCAGTAGCCTTGCAGCTACCATGACCTGCTCCAGCCATGGTAGAGGTGTGACCGCTGGCGACAAGCAGCGAGAATTGCTCCACCCGTGCCCGACGGTGGTAGCAGTAACGCATCCCACCGAAGCTTGAACTGACATCCCAGTTCCAATTGGCTCCTTTAGTTCCTCCATTTAGATTTTTATGTCGGGGAATCACCTTTAGCGGTTTATACCTGCCGCCAAGTTCCTCGAACCATTACCACGGTCGCAGTACCACTATCGTACCAAAGCTGTTTGGGAATACTGTGCCTTCGCCTCCGCTAAACACTTCACTTGGGATGTAGGCGCTAAAGTGACACAAAGTATATCACGCTTTTTTCGAGGATATAACAGTGTCCCGGCCAGCACCTTCGTAGGCCTTTCGTTCAAGGACTTTCGACAGCCAGGATTAACCATAAGAGTCCTTAAAACTAAATATGTGCATTCATAAAATTATATAGGTTTAAAAAATTATACTGAAAATATGCATATCTATATATATAAAAGAGTTTAACCTGACTGACTGACTGATTGGTGACATTTGGGCATCCCAAAAAATGGCTAAATATATATCCGTAAGTAAAGAAAATTGTATTTAAATTGTATGAAAGTCTCGGTATGCGCCAGCTGCTACATAATAACGTGAAAGTGCATTAAATCTTATAAAACCGATTGAAATCGTCATATTGCTTATGTCTCTCAGACTCTGCCTAGCTTTACAATCGATCTACGGTAAATGACGCGCTGCTGCTGGAGTCAATTATTATTGTTATAGTACTACGATTTAGTTAATTTCAATCGTTTAAGTTTTTTAATTAGTTATGTACCTTTTTAGTTAATATAATGCGAATGTTGCTGGGCAGATTTACTACACAATAACATTATTATTATTATGTAGTATTAAGTCGGAACAGCTGCATTCGCGTTTACTATTGTTGATCGATGTTCCATAACTGAGGCGGTCGGTCGATAATTCTTAGTACGAACATGTAACAAGTTTGCCGCCTAATTTGAGACTTTTCAATTTTTTCTGACAGCGGTTCACATTTCCGTAGTGCACGGGACTTACGCAAATAGAATGCGATAAATATAGGGCTGCGCTGTTTTAACAATGGAAATAATTGTTTTAAAAGTTTTCACTTGAATTAAGAAAAGACTTTTTACTACACTTCCGCTATTTTCTTAAAACTGTGATTCTCAATTTTTGTGTATTTCCTACGGTTAACAAAAGAAGTCAAGTTCAAGATAATGCAAGGCAGTGCGTATTTCCAGCTATAAATAATAAATATTTATAAGAATTGAAATGTAATGATATTTAATTAAATATAGTTAGGAAATGCGAGCAACGCCGCGGGTTTAAGCTAGTATCGTATAATTGTAAGTCGATTGAATGTGTAAGTGTACGAAGATTCGATCGGAAATTTATGACGTGGGTACCGGAAATTTTGCAGCTCGACTATAGCTTTCTTACTTGTTTTCGAGTTTCAAATTGTTGAAATTGAGGTTTATAATATAAATAAAAGCCGCTGAGAAGGCGCGTTTAGTGGCGGGAGCCGCGTCTAAAGTCGCCAAGGAACTCGACGTCACCGCCGCCGGGTCCGACATCACCCTTTTTTTCCACACCGCTGCCGCCCTGCGCGCGTCTGTAGGCAGAACGGTCCTCGTCAGAGGCATTGACTGGGCCGCGTAAACCGCCAGCAGCTGGGCGGACCGCAGTGGCTCAGAGCGGGCTGGACGCTTCAATGTTGAGGGCACAATCTCGAGGGGCAGATGCAGATAGCTGCGCAGCCCTCAATGCCTTCGTTGGTCAGATACAAGTAGTAGTGTCTGCAGCGACTGCAGTGCCTTGATGGCATGCAAATAGGAAATGGACTCCAGCTCCGGATGATTCTGAGCGTGGAAATTCTTCTTGGCCACAACGACACCCTCCTTGAAGAGGTATTCATAAATGGCGACAAGATGAGCCTTTGGCATGAACATGTTTGCGTCTTCTATGGAGCAGAGACCGGAAAGGCTTAACTCGCTTTCTTAAAATGGTCAACGTTGGAAATAACCCTAACCCGACATCAGAAGTTGGATCTGTACCACCGTCTACGTTTTCTGAGGACCATTAGCGTATTATTATCGATATACAGAATCGTAGTTTAATTGAAGTTGCGAAAACAATGCAATCATCGTCTGCGCGTAGCAACAGACCAAAGTCGTCACTCTGTCGAAATTCAACCCTGACGTCTAAGGCGGAGACGCATCGCAATGGTGTGTGACCGCTGTTATTATTTTATCAGAACAGCCACTAAAAGAAAGTGGGCTTATTATGATGCTGAGCAATTCTTTGAAGGGCAGTGGCTACGCAAATTCGTATCCTAGAATTAAGTAGAAACTGTTAAAGGAATCGTTGATCGAGCGGCCATGTTTGTAAATTTACTAAACAGTCGCCCAGCTGTCATGCAGCTTATGCGAGGCGACTAGTGACGTCACTAACAGCGAAGTGGCGAAACATGAGTACCAAAGACATTGCTGTTGCAAGTGTTGTAGCACATAAGTCTAATTTCGACAGTCGACTGCAGCGGATTATTTTTACGTCGAATATGCAAACCAGAAATAAACTGCAATCAGAGTTGAATGCGTTCACATTTGATCGAAAACGCAATGCTGGCCGTGATGACTTAAAAATACTGAACCTAAGAGAACCAAGCCGTCTTTCGTTGTATGCAATTTTTGTGGAAAACCCTAACATAAAATGGCAGAATGCAGAACCAAACTGCGACAAGCTGTGGAGATGAAACCGCACTGTGAGAAGCCGAATGTGACCTGTTTCCGGTGTATAACAACCTGCAAAAAACTGTTCAAATAACACCACATCAACTAAACAGGATACGATCTAACAGAAGAGTGTCAACCAGTGCTTTATGGCAGAGCCAAAAGAGTATAATTTGTTTTGACTCTGGAGCGGAATGTTTGTTAATTAAGCAGAAGATTAGCAATGACTTATCAAGCAAACGCATTATTAATATTGCAATTTTAAAGGGCATTGGCGATGCGGGTATATATTGTACTTTTGTAAATTTTAAGTAGCGTTGTGGTTAATGAAAATGTTATGGATAGCTTATTTCGTGTGGTACAGGATGAACAATAGCCAAATGACATTGTAATTGGACATGAAGTCCTTAGCCAGGGTTTTAATGTTATACTGTCGCCTGATAAGTTTTAAATCGTAAAATCAAAATCTGTGAATAATTGTTCTGTGTCTGAGCAGTCAGGCAGCTTGAACCATCTCGATACTGAATAAATTAGTAGTTAGTTGAACAGAGAGGAATGAATTCAATTACTTGAAATATACTCTACAGCATTTATTAAAGGTATCCCTTGTAACCGAGTTAGCACTGGTGAAATGAAAATTCGTTTAATACTATATATTAAACTCAGGCCTGATGAGCGAGACACCGTACGAACTAGGATAAATGAGTTAATGTAGCGTAATATTATCCGTTCCAGATGCTTTATTTTTGCTAGCCCTATACTACTCGTCAAATAGAAAGATGGCTCAGACCGTCTCTGTGTAGACTATAGAGAGATAACTCAAACACAGTTTCAGACAGGTACCCGTTGCCGCTTATAACTGATCAAATAGCCAGTTTTCGTGGTACGAAATATTTTACTTGTTGGCTAGCCAATTCCACCAAATTCCAATTCATCCGGATTCTGCGTTCGTTACGCCTAACGGGCAATAAGAGTTTTTGACAAAGCCTTTTGGTTTTAAAAATGCGACAACTGTTTTTCAACGCGCAGTTAGAATGGCATTGGGAGATCTGGCATACTCACTTGTGATCGTTTATATGGATGACATTATGGTGGTATCACCGACAAAGCAGTCGGCTTTTGAAAGATTAAAAATCGTGTTGAAAGTGCTTACTAAAGCTGGTTTTTTCAATGTTAAAAAGTGCAGTTTTCTGAATACTATTGTTCAACACCTGAGCTATGAGGTAAGAGCGGGTGAAGTCAGGCCAAGCTCTGGGAAATTCTCGAAATAAGTTCATTGCCTTCTCCACAAGCCGTTACCGCATTGAGACTTTTTATTGGTCTAGCTTCTTACTTTCGTAAATTTGTTCCTCGTTTTCTCAAATAATGCGACCATCATCACGAATAAACCTATTCTAGTGATCTTTGACCCGCAATATCCGATGGAGTTACATACAGATGCGATCTCATGCGGATATGGTGATATGCTCCTACATTGCATCAATAATAATCGTCTTGTAGTGGAATATTTTAGAAGAACAACCTCCTCTGCTGAGTCTAGGTACCATTCGTATGATTTGGACACCTTGGCAGTTATTTAAACCGTTAAGCACTTTCGTCATTATCTGCTTGGCCGCGATTTTGTGGCTTACACTGACTGTAATTCCTTAAAGGCCTCGCGAACAAAAATGGATCTGACTAAGGGTCCACCCTGGTGGGTATATTTGCAATCTTTCAACTTGGACATTTAATAAAGAGAAGGAAAGCGTATGGCTCACGTTAAATTTTTGTCAAGAAACCTCATCCGGCAAAACCTGAATCAGGGGTACGTAAAATTCCTGAAAAGCGAGTAAATTATACAGAAATTTTCAATCGATTGGCTACTCGCTGAGCAGCGACTAGATTCTGATATAACCGGTATAGTCACCAAATTATATTCAATCGAAATTGCAGAAGATTCGTCCAATTCGTACGAGCTAAGAAAGCTAGGACTCGTCGTTTGCCGATGGTACCACGCTTGATAAAGCTTATTAGTATTATTGGATCGACAAAATGAGTAAATACGTTCGAAAGTTTGTGGACAACTGTATAATTATAATTTTTCAAGTCCCCTTCGGGAAAACTTCAAGGCGATCATCGCAACATGCTCTCGGTGAGGTACAGCTTGCCCTAAATTTTGAAGGTATAAGAGCATTAGATCACGAGCAACTGAATGGTTGGCCTCTTATAGTAGGTCGAGATTCGATAAGAGTATGCAACTGTTGTGAGACACTATGTTGGTGAATATTTGCTGCTTAAGAAAGACGAAAGGCAGCAGACTAATAAAGATGCCACATTTAACACATTTTTAGTGGTTCAGATTCTAGACGGAGACAGTTACATGCTGAAGTCAGTGCGAAATAAGCGAATGTACAAGTAAAAATTTTATTTTTTTTTATTCTTCTGGACGTTGATGTACTAACGAACAGTACATACAAGTGGCAACGACACTAAGCAACCCACCTCCCGCGCAACCGACCGAGGGGCGCTCTGCATAACTTAGGGAAGCGAAAGATAGCGAACTAAATAAAAGTTCTACATAAACTAAGCAATAGACAAACAATAACTATAGATTACGCAGATAACATAAAAGTGAAGTTCTTAGTAAAGAAATAGAAGTAGCATTACATATTTAATGAAAAAGGTTGTTATAATTAGAACACAGAATACGTAAAGGGCTATCGAAAGCAAAGTTAGTAATACAAGCTTGAAGAGAAAGAAGAAGAAAGTTTATAGAACATCTGACCGGAGCAGCAAAACTAATGTGGCTGATTAACTCAGAACAAACAAAGTTCCCCTTTTATTAGTTTGCGTTAGAAAATAACACCAAACATGATTCTACGATCAAAAAGAGAGGAAGATTTATTAGTAAAAGTGTACTACGATAAGAAGGCAAGCGAGTATTAGGATTCCAGTTAAGACCCCGGAGTGCAAAGAGCAGAAATTGTTTTTGTACCGATTCTATTCCATCCTGATGAACCTTGGACTGGGGACACCAAATACAAGGCCCATATTCAATAATATATCGAACAAGAGAAGTATAAAGAGTTTAAGTAATGTAATGATCGTTAAATACTTTGGACTAGCACTTAATGAAACCCAGGTCACCAAAGGCACGATTATCGGTGGAAGAAATATGTTTGTCAAATTTCAGCCTGTGATCTAAAAGAATACCCAAATCATTAACTGTCTCATCTCGAACAAGCGGCTTATCATTAAGAATATAATTATTTAATAGGTTATTCGCTTGTAAAAGTACATTACTTTACACTTACCACAATTAAGATTTAATAAATTTACCCGACACCAGGCCTGAAAACTAATCGTCAAGATCAGTTGGCAACCTATGACCAAATAAGAAATCAGTAGATGACAGACAAAGTTTAACATCATCGGCATACATCAGCACCCGAGAGTGATTTATGACAGAAGGAAGGTCATTTATGAACAGAGTAAATAATAAGGGGCCAAGATGACTTCCTTAACAGACTTGGAATCTAAGCCTTTGAAATAAACCTTTTTGGTTCTAAGAGTTAAATCTCTGTAGTTATGGCTTATATATATTTGAATTTATATTTATATACACTGACGGCCAAAAATGGATACAGGAGTACTGCAGAACCAGAAATAAGATTTTCAAACAAGCTGCCCGACTACTGCAGCATATTCTAGGTGGAAGTTTTCACGATAGCTAAAGCAGCTGAAATAGCTCAATCCACACCATCCTCAAATGAACGGAAAAACATCTTTGCGCACAGTCAAGCGGCAATAAAATCAAGCGAGGAGGCTTTGGATATTTAAAGCACTGCAAGAACAGTGGATATCTACTGAATTCCCAGCCATCGCGCAATGGAGAGGCACGTGGAAAATATCAATAAGGTCATGGTGAAAAACGGCTCATGCAGTTTGGTAGAGAATTGCTTATAGTATATGATATGGTTTTTTGGGAAAAATTTTTCACCTTTTTTTTACTCCCTGTACCCATGAAATGGGTAAAAAGGGAGTATTGGATTTGTGCAAAAGTCTGTAACAGGCAGAAGGAGACATCTCCGACCCTATAAAGGATTTTACTTTAAAATATTTTTGATCAGTGTCAAAAGAGATTTCGATTTGGCCATGTCAATCTGTCTGTCCATCCGTATGTATGAACGCGTCGATCTTAGCAACTATAAGAGCTAGAGACACCAAATTTGGAATGTAGGTTCGTGTATAGCAGGCGCAGGTCCAGTTTATTTTGGATCCGAGGCCCCCCCCCCCCCCCCCCCATTCCCCTCTATTCGATAAAAGCCGTCTTGCAGTAACAATTGTCAAGATATAGCTTTGGGACTTGACATGTACAATACTTAGTCACTCTTGATCTACAAATTTCAAGTCGATCGGATAATAAACACCGAAGTTATATTTGTCATCATAGTACATGGCGAAATTCTCATTTTTCTGCCAAGTACATGCCGTAAACTCTCGTAATTCGGACTTCAAAATCTTTCCTCCGAGAGCTATTTAACAATTCATCAATTGGCTCCACTATATGATATATATGCAACCATTGCAGTGCACTTCCCTTTAATTTCAATATGCACAATGTTTCGTTGCACAACATTCAGCACACATAAGCGAGCCACATTTCCCAGCTGATCGATCCAATTCTGCGCTTTGGTGTCGCCAGTGAACTCCAGAATTTATTTAGCTAGTGCTGATATTGCTGATGACTATTCGCCTTTTGCCATTTGAGAGTCTGTTTGTTGTCGAATCTCCCTTACTGCTGACATTTCGCTGTGTAGATTGATATCAACTTTGTTGTTGTTATCGTTCTGATCACTTCCAAAATCCCTCGAACTGATCCCTTGACGAGGGTGCTGGCCGGGCAAAGGACACTGTAGTTGCCTCTTAGCTACAGCTCAGGCAGTGCAGAGTCAAGCAGAGGCTGTGATACAGTAGACCTCGACGGTTTCGGCACGCCGCGGTACTGAGATCATAGCCACGGTTCAAAGGTGCCTGGCGGTAGGTCAAAAACGCTATGAAAAAAACGACCAACCTTCGCAGGATAGCGAATAAGATGGATACAACTTGGGCTAAAATGTCAGCCCAAACGTCGGTGGCCGCTACCACCGGCGGGCACGGCGGGGAGCAATCCTCGCTGCGTGTCGCCAGTGGTCACAACTTCACTTAGACGGGAGCATGTCTCAGTGATTTCACAGCTACTGCCACAAACAACAGGTTACTTTCGAGATCAGGTGCCGCAGTCGATGCACGCCTCCTTCAGTCTCCGGACAAGTCCTTAGGCACCAGCTCCTCACGTAAGGAAGGGCCCAAGACGAAGTCAAAGGATGGAATGAAGGCTAAGGCACAGTACAAAGATGCGTTGAGAATTCAAGCTTAAGGACAGGCTCGAGCCAAATCCAAATCCTCGAAACATCAACACGCCTACACAAAAGAGAAATCGGTAGAGTCTGTGCTACTATCCCTGGTAGCCACCATAGCGAAAGCGGACATCTGGAAATCTCAGACGCATTCAACAATGTCTCAAAGCACGAAATTCTCAAACGACCGCGCGCACGAACTTCACAACGTCAATCGATCTTTAGATAGACAACCTTCTGAGTTGAAGACGGGTCCAGGCTAAGTTGGGCCCAACAACAAAACAAAAGAGGCACAAAGTGGCATTCCGCATGGAGGTGTACTATCACCCTTCTCTGGAATCTGGTTGTAAACCAGCTCCTAACGTCATTTGAGGATAGGGCCCCCAAGATCACCGCCTATGCAGACGACATAGTCGTAATCATCGTAGGGAAATGCCCACCGTATGGGTGGTTAATTGGGAAACCGGAGTCAGACTAAGTATCAATGCGTAGAAAACGGACCTTCTCCTCTTCACAAAGAGGTAAAAGGTACCAGCATGAACCCCACCCCGAATCGAAGAAACAAGACTCGTACCGAAGATGCAGGTCAAGTATCTGGGGGTAGTTCTGGACAGCAAACTGAGTTGAAAGGCCAATATAATGGAAAGAGTCAAGAAGGCCACCAATGCACTATATTCATCCAAGAAGATGTTAGGCTCCACATGGGGCCTCTCGCCCTCTCTAATGCATTGGATCTTCATATCAGTGTTGCGTCCGATTCTACTCTACGGCATCATTGTGTGGTGGTCGGCAACTGAAAAGATCACTTACCTAAGGCTGATGGAGAAGACCTAGAGACAGGCACTACTGTGCATTGTAGGGGCACTGAGATCAACTCCAACAAAAGCCCTCGAGAAAATCCTAGGTGTGTGTCATCTGAACAACGGTAAAGTAGCATGGACTACATGACCCCTGTGACAAACCTCTACCATAAAACAGAAATGATGATTGGTCCCAACGACTGGCTAACCAGCTCGGAACCGAAGCAGTGGTCGATCAACATGTACACAGACGGCTGTAAGATGCGAAATGGAGTAGGCGCTTCGGTATATTGTGAGGAGCTCAACATAGAGCGACCATACAAACTTCCGGACTACTGCAGCATCTTCCAGGCGGAGGTCTTCGCCATTCGGAAGGCGGCTGAAGCTGCCTTAGAGCTCAACACGCAGCACACACATGCCAACTTGTTTGTTGACAGTCAGGCGGCCATAAAATCCTTATTCTCAGACGCCATCAAATCCAAAAATGTTCTGGTAAGCAGAGAAGCATTGGATGCATTAAGCACTTCCAAGAGAGTGCGCATCTACTGGGCTCCCAGCCACCGGGGCATCAACGGAAATGAAAGGGCTGACGAGTTAGCTAAGGATAGTGTGGAACTAACGACTGGTAGCGTCGAGAATCTACCAATCTCCCTGCAAGCGTTATATGCAGAACCCGAAGAACAAGCTCAATGGACAGTCAGCCGCAGATGGAGAGTGACGACATGCGGAACGGCTAAGATAATGATGAATACGCGAAACGCCAAGCAATCTCGAAACATCCTATCGCTCCCACGAAAAGACTGCAGGACGCTGCTAGGTGTTCTAACGGGACACTGTACTTAAACATCGCTAGGGTCAAATATGCGGTAGCACTAAGGACCAGATGGTCTATGTGAGGACACCCGTGAGGGTAACCTGCCGTCTTAACCTAACCTAACTTCCAATGTTATCGTTTACCAAAGCACCAACTATGCTGCCACCTACGTTGACACCAGCACTTCCACCTGCGCTGTCTCCTGTGTTGCCATCACCAGCGTTGCCACCCCTAGTACTGTCAACTGCACTGCCTCCCGCGTTGCCACTTGCGTTGCCACTGACGCAATAGTCTTGCATGTGTGCGTCGTTCCAGACTTTTTCGTTGCTTGCATACGCAAACTTAACAATTCCACTCTTCTTGACAACGATTCATTTTTAGCTACCGCTTGTTGCTTTTCCAAATCACCATCCATGTTTTGCAATTCTAATGATTTCGCGGCATTGTTCCTCATCGGCTTGATTAAATTCTGGTACAAGCTCAATGATGTCTTTGCGCCGCTCAACCGGTACTTTATTCCAGCGTTCCCACAGCTCAGCCTTGGATCCAGTAGCAAGCAAATTCCTTTAACGAGGCAATTAATTCCACCACTTTCGTCTTGTTAAAATTGTTAGGCATTTCTCTTTTTAAAGTTCTTTTCACCACTTCTGATATTGTGAGAGCAATAACAGTTGACGCCAGGAGTCTTTTATATAACTTTTATTGAAATCCCTTGTTTGTTCTCTACAATCGCTAGACTTACACTAAACTCCTTCTGCAAGCAGGAGATGCTAATATGATTACAAATAGCAAATAGATAACGATAACGACACTTTGATTTTATTGGAATGCACAAAAACCAGCCGATTAGACAAACAAATCGGGGAAAAATCACGGTTGTCCATAGGTAATACTGGGCCTGAAATTCAAATTTCAGACATATTTAAATAAAAAAAACAAGTAAGAATGCTATAGTCGAGTATACCCCACGTCAAAAATTTCTGATCGCATCTGAGTGCACTTACACATACACACACACATACACAAAGCCGAACACACACAAACGACAGCAAGGCGACAGCGCAAGCAATGCATTTTAAGTCGTGGCTCTGCTGTTTCTTCCCCCCGCGCTCAAGTACTGAATCTTGTTTGTGGAATAACTTCCCTGTTTATTATCCGATCAACTTGAAATTTGGACAGTAGATTGAGAGTGACTAAAGTAGAAGTAGTACATGCCAAATCTCAAAGCTATATCTTTAAATTGTTGGTAAAAAACGTTTGGTCGAATTGCGGGGGAACGGGCAGAGATATCTGAGATCAGACAACAAACTTGACCTGCGCCTGCTATACACGAATCTACATGTCAAATTTGGTGTCTCTAGCTCTTATAGTTGCTGAGATCGTTTCGTTCATACATACGTACGGACTGACGGACATGGCCAAATAAAAATCTCTTTTGATACTGATCAAGAATAAATATACTTTATAGGTATGCTGTACCATACGCAGTATTTGGCTTAACAAATTTATTATCTAATTAAATTGTCCAATTCGCAAGTAAATAAACTAAATATAGGGCAGAAGAGGAAAAAGTGAAAGTTTCCATGTGGCCTTCAAATCCATCAAATATTCAAAAATATTCAACGAAGCTGTAAAGTGTCTTCTTCATTCTTAAGCAACGAGCAGACCTATGGAAAAAATTTGAAAGGTCGGACTTCATCTGTGATAGCATCAGCTGACAAGCGAAATATTTTGAGGCACGCACATAATTCGTACGCCTCAACCACCCGAATTAATGAAAAGACAGGTATTAAGGCGTTCGTTCAGACTGTACAAAGTATTATTTCGAGTGCTGAACACTTCAAACGTCTGACATTAAAAATAAAACCACCTCTAAACCAACTTTCAACAATGCAATATTCTATTCAGATGCTTACTACTTGCATGATCTTAGAAAGGAAGAGCATACTTCAGAACGTTGTTTATCAGTGGCTCTCATTTTCACTATTCTACTTAGGCTACCTTACACTCTACAATTGCATGCTACTTCATTCATTTACTTCAACTACTTATGACTAATATTAAAAAACAAATTAAGCCGACTATTGCGCCAACACCGGGCTCATTGAAGGGACAACGCGCTTCAATTAAATACAAGCTGTGCTAACCGACGAATTGCCCGTTTACACGCACCGACGCGACCTCCATCTCTCTGCCGACTGCCCACCGCACCGTTGGGACGTCGTCCTCTGCGACCTCGACGAGCGTTCCCACTGCGACGTTGGGCTCCTTGTGCTATTTGGCCTGCATATGCAGGCTCGAGATGTACTCCCGGGACCATCGCCGCCAAAACCTGACCTTGGCAGACGAGACATTTCGCCATCGCCATCGTGCTCCAGCTCAGAACGCTCTCGACCAAAGCGTTGCCAATTCTTCGGTAGTCAGGAGCGCAGTGCCCACCGTCCGTAGGAACAGGTCCTTAGCAGATTTGACACCTACCTCCCATAACCCGCCGAAGTGAGGAACCCTTGGCGGTATGTACACATTCGCATCCTTTATTGATGCAAATGTGCGCATGACCCCCATTTCCCTGTCCCACAGCGCTCTGAACTCTTGCGTCCTGCCATCGGCTTTCTACAAAGTTGGTTACGTTGTCACAATGCACTATCTGCGGAATTCCTCGACGTCCGACGAACCTTTGAAAAGCCACACTTAACAATCACAATGCAAAATTGTCATCTATGTAATCGTGGATAAATGGTTTGAGACACTGGAGAGAAGGGTTTAGTGTTGATTTCTTCAATACATTTTTTAAACTCCTGTTCTTGCACCCGGTTCACGACTCTATTGAACAAAAAATTGAGTTCAGTTGGCCTTAAAATGGTGTCCGACTGTACTGAGAACTTTTTGCACCGCTTAAAATATCGAAAAATCCTAATATTTATTAATTCTGTGTACTCTTCTATAGTTAGGTAAAGATTTATCGAAATCTTGGGACCATATCCTTAATCTGAATCAAAGTCCAAGACTATATATAAGAATTTGAATAGAAATTAATTGCATTACATTGGGTTTATTGTACAATCAATTTATTCATTTTAATTAACATCATCGCTATCTTCATCACTTAAACATGTTCATATAGAAATATGAAAACAACAACTGCGAACAACATTATCACATTAACTGCACCTCTAGATCCAAAGAACACAATCGGCTAAATCTATATAAATAAAAGAGTTCGTGCTGAGTGACTGACTGACTGACTGACTGACTGATTGGCAATCATCGCACAGCCTAAACCATAAGAGCTAGGATGCTGAAATTTTCACAGTAGGTTCCATCTATAATGAAAGTGCACACTAAGACGGGATTTTGGAAAATTCCACCCACAAGCGTGGAAAATCGCGGAAAACTGTTGTATGAAACTTTTTTGTTTACCATCCAATCAGCTTCAAACTCATTTTCAGAGATCTACACAAAAATTAATTTGACACATATTTCATCGATTTTGGAAAATCCACCCCCATGGGTGGAAAATGGGGGTCTCAAGGTTGTATGGGCGATAGTCTAATTTTATTCCGATCACCTTCAAATTAATTTTCAAAGCTCTTCACGTTAAATAATTTGACACGTGTATCAGCGATTTTGGGAAATTCGACCACATGGTTGGAAAATCGGTGGAAAAGTCTGGCATTCGAAATTTTTAATTTTCATGCGATTGGCATCAAACTCATTTTCAAGGTTCTATAGGCAGAAATAATAGGCGCGGTGGTCAAAGATTTTGGAAAATCTACCCCCAAAGTCGGAAAATTTTTTGATTATCGTCCGATTGGCTTCAAACTCATTTTCAAAGCTCTTCACATTGAATAATTTAACACGTGTATCAGCGATTTTGGTAAATTCGACCGCATGGTCGGAAAATCGGTGGAAGACTCTGGCATTCGACATTTTTAGTTTTCATGCGATTGGCTCCAAACTCATTTTCAAGGTTCTACCCAAACACATAATAGGACCGGTGTCCAAAGATTTTGGAAAATCTATCCCTAAGGTCGGAAAATACGCGGAAAACTGTTGTATGAAATTTTTTTGATTATCCTCCAATTTACTTCAAACTCATTTTCAAACTTCTGTTTATCATTCAATCATTTTGAAACTTATTTTCAAAGCACCTCACATTAAATAATTCGTCACATGTGCTACCGGTTTCGAAAAATACACGTGGCCTTATACTAATTTCCAAATATAAATACAAAAACCTCGGTACTTTGCAGGCAAGATAGCGGGCGGAAAAAAGTTTGAAAGATTGAATTTGGATTCTTAGTATTATTGTTGGCTTAAAATGCCAATTGATTTTGGAAAATCTACTCCGTGTCGCCACGGGCGGGAAATGGAAGTCAAGGACAAATTTTTATTTTTTTTTTTTTCAAAGACTCTTTCACTTTCACTTTCCCTACACTGAAAACATTAGTCACGTGGCTCAACTATTTAGTTGTATTTCGTACGGTTGACGAAAGCAGTCAAATTCAAGAAAAAAAATGCATTTTCATCTAAATATTTCCCCGGGCAAGGCCGGGATATTACCTGCTAGTATTAAATAAAGAACAAATGTTCTTATTTTGAATTTGACTACTTTCGTCAGCCGTAAGAAATACAGATAAATGGTGTATCACAGTATTCCCTCCCGTAGGGGTAGGAAACCAAATAGTTGAGCCATGTGACTCATTTTTCTTGTGTAGGGCTATGAAAATGTTTTTGAAACGATCTAACTAATCACATAATCCAACTCATTTGACTTTGACTTCCATTTCCCGCCTGTGGCGACACGTAGGAATGGATTTTCTAAAATCATTTGGCATTTGTGCAATTCCAAGAATAATACTATGAATCCAAGCTTTCAACCACTTTCCGCCCGCTGTATTGCCCACAAAGTACCGAGGATTTTTTATTAATATTTCGAAATTAGTTTGAAGCCATTCGTATGAAAAACGAAAATGCTGAGCTCCAGACTTCATCCCTTTTCCGTGGGCATGCATATTTCGAAACCGGTAGCACATGTTTTGAATTATTTAATGTGAGGTGTATTGAAAATTAGTTTTGAAATAATTGGATGATAAACAGAAAAGTTGTAAATTGAATTTGAAGTCAATCGGACGATAATCAAAGAGATTAATAAAGCAGTTTTCCGCGAATTTTCCGACTTGGTGGTAGATTTTCCAAAATCTTTTACCACCGCGCTTATCATGTTTTTCGGTAGAACCTTGAAAATAAGTTTGAAGCCAATCGCATGAAAACTAAAAATGTCGAATGCTAAGTTTTTCACCAAATTTCCGACCATGGGGCTGAATTTCTCAAAATCTCTGATACACGTGTGAAATTATTTTACGTAAGGAGCTTTGAAAATGAATTTGAAGGTGATCGGATTAAAATAAGACTCGCCCATACAACCTTGAGACCCCCGTTTTTCACACATTGGGGTGGATTTTCTAAAAGCGATGAAATATGTGTCAAATGAATTTTTGTTTAGGTCGTTTGAAGCTGATTGGATGATAAACAGAAAGTTCCGCGATTTTACACGATTGTGGGTGAAATTTTCCAAAACCCAGACTTATTGTGCACTTTCATCATAGATGGAATCTACTGTGAAAATTTCAGCATCGTAGCTTTACGGTTTTGGCTGTACGATGATTGCCAATCAGTCAGTCAGTCAGCATGAATTCTTTTATATATAAAGATAAACACCCACAAATGGTCCAGGGATGGAGCACAATCATATTTATATAGTATTTGATACTAACCGAAATTAAATAAAAACTTGTTGCACTATTTGTCAAAACCATAGCTTATATCAACATGCACCAGAATACCACTTGAAAACACAACAACAATTCGCCTTGGTGAACAGTGCAAGTATTAATCCGGGAATAAGTAGCAACCTTGCATTTTCGTCTTTGAAGTTCACTAACAAAATGTTGAATTTCTCAAAAAACACAAGAGCATTCAAATTTTTGGTGGATATATAGTTTAATATGTATAGAATTTTATAGAGGAAGTTTTTAAGAAAGATCCTGACAGACTTACAACTTTATGTCCATCTATATTTTGAAAAAGGTAATTAATTTGGACTTTTGGGGAAAAAATCATAAGTAATACTAAAAATATATTTTTCGAGTAGCTATGCTTTTTAAAGATAGTAAGCTTTTGTATACTAACTTATTCACATGACTTATCGATTGAAAAAAACAAAACAACTGATAAAATGCATTGAAATGCAATATTTTGATTTTTTTTTTACGCGCGCACCCAGGCAAAATGCAAACCCACCTCCCGCCCAACCGACCGAGGGGCGCGCCGCATAACGTGCGGTAACGAGGATCGCGAAACATATAAATACGAACAGACTAAATAAAAGTTCTACATAAATTAAACAATGTACAAAAAACTATAGATTACACAGATAACATAAAATTGAAGTTCTAAGTAAGGAAATAGAACTAGCATTACATATTAAATGACAAAGATTGTTATAATTAGAACATATGATACGAAAAGGGTTATGGATAGCATAGTTAGTGTTACAAACTTAAAGACAAAGGGGAAGAAAGTTTCTGGAATTTCTGATCGGAACTGCAAAACAAATCTGGATAATTAATTCAGAAGAATCAATTTCTCCTTTAATTAGTTTGTGTAAAAAAATTACACCAAGCATGGTTCTACGATCAGAAAGAGAAGGAAGATTTATTAGTAAAAGTCTACTACGATAAGAAGGCAAGTGAGTATTAGGATTCCAGTTAAGACCCCGGAGTGCAAAAAGAAGAAATTGTTTTTGAACCGATTCTATTCTATCCTGATGAATCTTGTACTGGGGACACCAAATACAAGACCCATATTCAAGAATAGGTCGAACAAGCGAAGTATATACTCTATAGTTATATAGCTTTAGTAATGTAAGGATCGTTAAATTCTGTAGACCAACGCTTAATGAAACCCAGGACACCAAAGGCACGATTAACGGTGGAAAAGATATGTTTGTCAAACTTAAGCTTGGAATCTAAAAGGATACCCAAATCATCAACCGAACAAGCGGCTTACCATTAAGAATATAACTGTCAAAAAACGCATTCGCCTGTAAAAGGACATTACTTTACACTTACCACAATTAAGATTTAATAAATTTACCCGACACCAGGCTTGAAAACTGTCAAGATCAGTTTGCAACCTTTGACCAGATAAGAAATCAGTAGATGACAGACAAAGTTTAACATCATCGGCATACATCAGCACCCGAGAGTAATTTACGACAGAAGGAAGGTCATTGATGAAAAGAGTAAATAATAAGGGGCCAAGATGACTTCCTTGTGGTACTCCGGAAGTAACTTGAACAGACTTAAAGACAAAGCCTTTGAAATAAACCTTTTGGGTTCTAAGAGTTAAATAGTTTGAAATTCAAAGAATTAAGTTATTTGGAAATCCTAGAAGATGAAGCTTGTGAAGTAAAAGAGAATGATTAACAGAATCAAAAGCCTTACTGAAATCACTATAAATAACATCTGTTTGCATTTTAGATTGAAATCCCTTAATAACAAGAGAAGTGAATTCCAATAGGTTAGTGGTAGTAGATCTATATTTCACAAACCCATGCTGGGAGGGTGAAATTATAGATCTACATAAATGTTGCAGTTGAGAAGTTATTAATTTCTCAAAAATCTTAGGAATAGCATACAACTTAGAAATACCTCTATAGTTCTCAACATTAGACTTGTTTCCTTTTTTATGGAGAGGAATAATAAATGATTCTTTCCAAATATTGGGGAAAGAGCACAACTCCACGGAATTAAAAATACCTTCAGCACAGTACTTGAGCACACAGCCTGGTACTCCATCGGGTCCCGGAGAAAATACGGGGTTCATAGACTTCAAATCACGTAGAAGCGAGCTTTCAGTGATTAAAGGCCCAAAAATGCAATTGGAGTTAATTACCTGATAAGGATAAGGCGAAAGCAATTGATGAGGTTGTGAACTGTAAGTCGTTTGAAAAAATTCGGCAAAAAGATCGGCGATAGCCTGATCTGAGTCAGCTGTCTTTTTTTCAAAAAATACAGTTGATGGAAATGTTGATGACCTACGTTTCGCATTGACGAAGTTATAAAACCTTTTAGGATCCCGCTGAAACTGTAACCTACAGCTCCTGAGGTAGTTGTTATAACAGTGTAAATTAAGTGCAGAGAAGTTAGATCGGGCAATCAAATAGAGAGAAAAGGAGGAAGAGTCAGATTCCTTGAACTTTTTGTGGAATCACGACTTTCTATTCTTGAAATTTGTCAAACCACACAGGTTTGTTAGACCTACGAGGGTTACAAAACGGGACACAGGAATCAAATAAAGAATTTAATTAGAATAAAAACAATTGATTGCATAATCCATGTCTCTACATATGAACAGCTGGGACCAGTCAGTCTGGGATAAGAGCTTTGCGAGTTCGGTAAAATCGGTTTTCCGAAATTGACAAACTCGCCCTTTTTTTTGTACATATATAGAATATTTATTTAACAATTTTGCATTCAGTAACCCTTAACACAAAGTTTTTACTTTTTGCTGTTACTCAAAGTTAACTTATAATGTAGTGTTATATTTAAACATTTTATGTATATATCATGGTTTCAGAGTTTTTGTGGGTAGTCCTAGATGCAGGGTTTCATCATCTAGTTTTTATTGTATAGGTATGGAATGAATATATACTGTATTATATTCGTGATTGTAGTTGTGTAAATAAGTATTTACAGGGTTACTTAACATCTATGGGTTATAGAATATGTTATACTAGGTATGTGTGTTATGTTGTGAAGTTATGAAATTTATTTACAATTGGTTTGTGTTTATTGTTATATTTACATTAGTGAGCCAGCTGTATATATTTATTTATGAGCTGCATCCTGCGATTTGCCAGATCGGCAGGGTGTATGCGCTTTAGCCTTCTTGACGCTCTGCAGCCGTTTACTGTTCTAGCTTTTAGGAGCCTTCTAGCCAGAATGTTAGGGTGGGATGCTAACTTACTTAAGTATTGGGTAGCCTGTTTATTTATGACATCGCCGACCAGAGGTACTCGGCAATCCCTTTCTATATCACACGTTCTGATGTACCATGCAGCGCCTGTAACTTTTCTAAGCAGTTTAGCCTGGAAACACGTATTCGGTTTATGTGGGTTTTAGCGGCAATTCCATAGACCTGGAGTTCGTATCGCCAGATCGGTGCATGGATGGCTTTGTAAATCAAAATTTTATTGCTGAGGTACAGCTTGTTGGTGGCATTGAGCAGCCAGTACATCCTGGAGGCCTTGGCTCGGAGATTACCAACAATCTCAGTGATGTGCTGCCTGAAGGTAAGTCGTCTATCAAGAGTGACCCTAAGATATTTGTGCACGGTTCGCTGGGACAGGAGTTCTCCATGAAGGAACACACCAGGGCAGGTATCTTTTCTGAGTGTTAATTGAGATATTCCAGCGACAGGCCCAATTCTCAAAGCGTTTCAAATATTCCTGCAAGACATCCGTTGCTTCATAAACACATGTGCTTCGAGCTAAGACGGCTGTGCCATCGGCGAACGTGGCAACATATAGATCCTGCAGATTTGGGATAGAAATTTCCGACGAAGTGGGCACATCGTTGGTGAAAAGACTGTATAGTGTTGGGGCAAGAACACTTCCCTGTGGTACACCGGCTTGGATGAGTTTTTGTTGCGAGCTCATCCCATCTTGCACAACGCAAAAGGCTTTGTCAGATAAAAAACACTTTATAACCAGTTAGAGCTGAGGGTTGATCCGAGTTTTCAATTTATACAGCAGCCCTGGATTCCAGACTCTATCGAAAGCTTGCTGGATGTCAAGATAAGCTCCGACGACATATTCCTTTGCGTGAAAACCGTTCAGTGTAAAGTTCATCACTCGGTGCAGTTGCTCCGGTGTGCCGTGTCTTAGGCAGAACCTGAATTGAAAATTTGACATAGCTTCTTTAACTGCCATCGTGTCCAGGAGCCTACGTAGAATACATCGCTCGTATATTTTACCAAAAGCTGGAAGTAAGCTTATCGGGCGGTAGGAGTCCAGCTCGTCCGCTGGCTTACCGTTTTTGTGGAGTATAATTATGTTGGCCTTCTTCCAGGCAATAAGAAAATGTCCCAGTCGCAGAGCCGAGTTGTATATTTATACAAGAAACAATAGAGCCCTGTGAGGGAGCAATTTTATAGACCGGTTGTCAATTTGATACTCTCCAGGAGCCTTGCTGTTCTTGAGTGTCTTAATCTCTTCCTTAACCTCCTTTAGGGTAATTGGAGCCACAGGAAGTGTCATTTGGAGAGGAGCATCTAGGGCGTCATGGACAAGCTGTATCCTGTGTTTGGAAGCCGTCTCGAAAGGCTTGAACCTAGCCTCAAGGTTAGTAGCGAACGATTCGCTCTGTCCTGGGCTGATCTTGCCCATGAGCCGTCTGGATTTCGCACCGCGAACTTCGGCGCGACTTGACTTTTGTATCGCCTTGTTAACTTCCATAAGGCAAATTTGGAGCTTTCATAAGCTGTGGCCTCTTCCAGCATATCATCAGTGGCTTCCTTTTTAAAGATGGCTAGCGCCCTTTTCACTCTTTTGGATATCCTCCTGTATATCCTGTCAATGGCTAGATCGTTGTTCCTGATGTATTCTCGTCTTAACCGCTTCTTAAGAGCCAAAAGGCCTTCGGCAGCCGGGGAAAGGTGAATGAAAGGGTGAATGGATTGAAGCGGCGTTTTGAACCGCATCTTTGGCTTTAAGAAGCAGCAACTCAACTGTAATGAGTTGGTCTGCCTTTAGCCAGGACTTGTGTTGCGCTGTTGGCGATGGCATTGTGTAGCGCTGTGCCTCTTGGGTTTGCTCTCAGGTTGCCCTAGAGCCGGTGTTTCGCATTAAAGTCACCACCGATTATGAATTTGTGGGCTAGCTGATCCAGGAGCCTATCGAATCCAGCTTGCGTCCAGGACAGAATGGGTGGCTGGTAGGTGGCAGCGACAAGAATTTCACCCATGCAAATTGAAACCATTATCGAAATCAGCTGTATGTGATTGGTAGCAATCGAGTGCAGTTGGTAATGTATCAGTTCCTGTCTGACTAGTACACAGGCTCCTCCTCTTGACCGCCCTCCTGGATGGTCTGCGCGATAGCAAGTGTATCCTTCCGTTACATTAATATTGCAGGAGCTACATGGATTTCTAGTCCTGACTCCAGCGTGTTGACTCCTACGACTCAGCACCATTTTATTGAAAGTTCTTTTGGGATGTCATTGTGTCATGTAATGATATCCCAAATTCTTTATATAAAATGCTTGATCTTGTTTTTGTCTTGGATTCCTCCTTCTACTCTGTTTCCCTATATAGATTCCTGAAGATCCTTATCACCCGACTTTGGAGGTGTTGATTGACTTACCAGACAGGGTGCCAAGCCCAGGTAAAAAACCTTCAAAGCAAGTTCGTCAATTTCGGAAAACCAATTTTACTGAACTCGCTCAGCTCCTATCCCAGACTGACTGATCCCAGCTGTACATATGTAGAGACATGGATTGTACATTTAATAAATTTTATTCTACCTCAAATTCATTATATGATTCCTGTGTCCCGTTTTGTACCCTCGTAGGTTTTTTAGACACCTGTGTGGTGACAGCTGACTCAGATAAGGCTCTCGCCGATCTTTTTGCTGAATTTTTATTAAACGACTTATAGTTCACAACCTTTTCAATTGGTTTCGCCTTATCCTTATCATTTAGCTCCAATTGCATTTTCGGGCCTTTAACCACTGAAAGTTCGCATGTACGTAATTTAAAGGCCATTAAGACCTGTTTTCAACGGAACCTGTTGGAGTACCAGGCTGCGTGCTCATGTACTGCGCTGAAGATATTTTTAAGCCATTATTTCTTCTTTTTAAACTGTCCGCGTAGTTGTGTTTTCCCCATTATGTGGAAAGAAACATTTATTATTCCTCTCCATAAAAATGGAAACAAGTCTAATGTTGAGAACTATAGAGGTATTTCTAAGTTGTCTGCTATTCTTAAGATTTTTGAGAAATTAATATCTTCTAAACTTCAATATTTATGTAGATCCGTGAAATATAGATCTACTACCACTAACCTATTGGAATTCACTTCTCTTGTTATTAAGGGATTTCAATCTAAAATGCAAACAAATGTTATTAACACTGATTTCAGTAAGGCTTTTGACTCTGTTAATCATTCTCTTTTACTACACAAACTTCATCTTCTGGGATTTCCAAATAACTTAATTCTTTGGATCTCCAACTATTTAACTCTTAGAACCAAAAGGTTTATTTCAAAGGCTTAGTCTCTAAGTCTGTTCAAGTTACTTCCGGAGTACCACAAGGAAGTCATCTTGGCCCCTTATTATTTACTCTGTTCATAAATGACCTTCCTTCTGTCACAAATCACTCACGGGTGCTGATGTATGCCAATGATGTTAAACTTTGTCTGTCATCTACTGATTTCTTATCTGGTCAAAGGTTCCAAACTGATCTTGACAGTTTTCAAGCCTGGTGTTGGGTTAATTTATTAAATCTTAATTGTGGTAAGTGTAACATAATGTCCTTTTACAGGCGAATGCCCTTTTTCAACAATTATATTCTTAATGGTAAGCCTCTTGTTCGAATTAGGTCGGTTGATGATTTGGGTATCCATTTAGATCCCAAGCTTAAGTTTGACAAGCATATATTTTCCACCGCTAATCGTGCCTTTCGTGTCTTGGGTTTCATTAATCGTTGGTCGAAAGAATTTAACGATCTCTACAATACTAAAACTCTATATACTTCTCTTGTTCGACATATTCTTGAATATGGGTCTTGTATTTGGTGTCCCCAGTAAAGCCAGTGGGATAGAATATAATCGGTACATAAACAATTTCTGCTCTTTGCACGTAACTGGAATCCTAATACTCGCTTGCCTTCTTTTCGTAGTAGACTTTTACTAATAAATCTTGCTTCTCTTTCTGATCGTAGAACCATGCTTGGTGTAATTTTCTTACACAATCCAATTAATGGGGAAATTGATTCTTCTGAGTTATCAGCCAAATTAGTTTTGCTGCTCCGATCAGATGTTCTATAAAATTTCTTCCGCTTTCTCTACAAGCTTGCAATACTAACTATGCTTTCCATAACCCTTTTCGTATTTTTTGATATAATTATAATAACCTTTATTATTTAATATGTACAACAACTTATATTTCCTTTCTCAGAACTTCACTTTTATGTTATTTTCGTAATCCATAGTTACCATTTGTCTATTGTTTAATTTATGTAGAACTTTTATTTAGTTTTTACCTATTTATCTGTTCCGCGTTCTTTGTTACCACACGTTACCCTGGGTCGGTTGGGCGGGAGGTGGGTTGCATTTTGCCTGGGTCCGCGCGATAACAAGCCCATGCTTGGCCACTTGAATGTATTGCCCGTTTTAGCACATCAACGTCCGAAAGTATAAATAGTTTCATATAATTTCATCAAAATCGGACCACATGGCTCCCATAGAAGCAATCAGACAAAAAGTAAGTTTTGTATAAAAATTAATTCCTGCTAAGGTATATAGCTTCGGCACTCCGAAGATAGCCGTTCCTTCTTTTTTATGTTTAATTCGTTGAATTTATGTTAAAGTGTTATTAATAAAGTTAATTCCCTAATTTTCGTTTCATCTTGTGGATAATTTATAGGCTTTGTTGAAAAAAGCATGCATCTTAAAAGCCTTATACGATTCTCTGATATAAAGCTTTAAAGACTAGAAGCATTGGGGTGCGCTAATCGTTTGACGATCAGTGCATGAATACTATAATATAATATAATATATAATATAATATACATATATATATTTATACCGACGGATGGAGGCAATGAAAGATTTTCGCTGGCTTGCCAGTCGCGGCTAGCTAAGCCACAGTAAATGTTGTATCCACATTTGATTTATAGACTTGTACTGTGTTCTTTTATTCTTATTTAGAGAACAACAATTGCTGAGTATATTTGAAATAATTATAACAACCCTCGAAGGAAAATTAAAGCGAATCGACAACTTGGGACGATCAGTTGAGGACTTAATGGAACACATAGAAATTTTGGAAAATCGAGTCTCTGATAATGTAGAAAAGACTGAAAAGGCTTTATCTAAACTAAGCAGTCTGGATTCCAAACTTTCAAATGTAGTTTACGTGTTGCCTGAAATGGATCCCCGTGCAGACGAAAGATTAATCCCAAAGTCTACATCCACAGTCCAACTTGATAACCGGCTAGTCAGGTTAGATCAAAAGGTCAGCGACATTAATTCAAAACTGGAGGTGCTGAAATCACAAATTGACAATAACTTTTTACAAGTAGATGACTTTAACGCAGAAGCAAGCGAAAAAAATCCCATTACAGTAAATGTAGTCGAAATTACAAAAGCTATGACTGCAGAGGTTATGACTCATGTATCCGCAGAAGTCAATCAACTGCGCGACTCCACCGACAATATTGACAAAAAGTTGCAGTTTCATATTAATATTGAATCGGAGAATATAGGCCGTATGCTACGAATGATCAACGATATTCATGACGCTGTTGTAGATCATCACGAACAATTAAACGGATTCAATGTCACCACAACTACCTTTCCACCTATCAAATCTAGCAAAATTGATGCTCTTGTTAAACAAATGCGCCCAATAGTTTCAGTATCTGAAAAAATGGACGAGGTATGGGACGTCGTGGTAGGAACTAAGTCTTCTGTTGATTACCTTTTGCCTAAATCCGATGCTCTTCTAACACAAACTCAGCGTCAAGAACGAGCAATCGGAGAAATACACCACGATCTAAAAACAAAAACTAACTTGATAATAAACAACTTAGACATGGTTGAAAAGCGCTTAAAAAAACAAGAGGATGAAGTGCAAATACTAGCGCAACGACCTGGACCATCTGATGTTTTCGTGGACCCAACTATTGATCGTTTAGTGGAGTACGATCCCAGCAGGTATGTCTTTTATACTCTGTTTGACAAAGGCAATGTCCATCTGTCCAGCCCGGCTGTCCGTTCGTGCAACTGCACGTATGTCTGTCTATCCGTATAAGCCTTATTTAGTTTGACACCATTAAGCAACCAAATGTGGTACAGATTTAAGTATATACTCAAGATAAAGCTAAGTTTTGTAAAAGTATATACTCGTAGACTGATGATAGATTGGACCAAATAACGTGTGCCACTACCACCACCAAATATGATCAAATCCACACCCATATACTTAGTTAGAATTATCAAACTCCTAATTACCCCTTTGAAGGGCTTATGAACAACTATTTGTGCTACATTCATTCCCAACCCTGAAAATTAGCAAATGCTGTCAGACTTAAAACAGAGTATACCGTTGTCGGAAACATTCGACTGCAACATTTTTAATGTTTTTATTGTGACTTTACCACTTCTTAAATTTTGCACAGGTACTCTGTTATTGATGAAAGCTTGACTGATTTAAATGAACCAGCAACAACATCTTCCCCAACTGTGCGAACTTTCACGATGTTTAACACGTCAACAGTATCATATCCGACCTTAAGTACTCCTACTGGTGCTGTGTCAACAAACATCCTTACAACTTCTTCCAGCGCAAACCTAACAAATATAGGTTATATGTTAAATGCAACTCTCGCAACAACAACTACTTCTTCTCCATGGAATACAACGCCTACAAAATCTGTCCTTCGCAAGGGTGGTATTATCTTTCCGAGTGTAAAGAACAAGCCAGCTGTAGTAAACAACACTTTTCCCAGTGATATTTTTTCACTAAAGGATATTAAGGTAAAACACTCTTTTAAAAAACCGTAAAGGACTTTAAATGGTTATCATTTTAATTTTTGTATATTTCTTATATTTACCATACCGAACTAATCGTGATTAAACAAGTAATAATGCTATAGTCGAGTATACCCGACTACAAAACTCAGTGTACACAGGTCAAAGTTTCCTATCGTATCTTCATACGCTTACATATACACACACACATACACAAAGACGCAGATACGCAAGCGACAGCGCAAGCGAGGCATTTTAAGTGGTGGCTGCACTGCTTCTTCAACAAAAAAAAAGAAAGCACTCTAGGGTTAAACAACTACTGCAAGCGCGGGAGAGACATAAGACGAGAGTAAATTAAACAGTATGCTTGGCTGCTGTTTGTTGTTGTGCTTAAGCAAATAATGCATCGATATTCACACTATTTATGCAAAAGAAAAATTGTGTCAAAATAATGCATTGGCATTCAATTTTTTTATGCAAATACAAAGTTGTGTCCACATGTCAAATTATCTACTTTTCCTATACCTTATTTTGTTGGGAAATAATGCATTTAAAATTGTTTGTCGTGTCCAGCGTTCAATATCTAAAGAAACAAAAAAGTTTTTCGTACTAAAGGTTAAAATGCTGCCGATTGTTCCTATGGGAGCTACATGATTAAGTCATCCGATGTTAACCAAATTTAGGATGTAACACACCGACAAAAAAGATTTTTATACCAAGCAATATTTGAACCTTGACCGCGAATTTGACGCACATTTGCATTTTCGGAAAATGCCGTCTTATTGCACGATGAATTTGTCTCAGCAAAATATTTCAACCACCATCG
Organism: Hirtodrosophila histrioides; assembly: GCA_037075165.1. Lineage (NCBI taxonomy): Eukaryota > Metazoa > Arthropoda > Insecta > Diptera > Drosophilidae > Hirtodrosophila > Hirtodrosophila histrioides. Next base: position 434,941 of record JBAMCL010000471.1, on the reverse strand, counting down.
ACCAGTCATTAAGTGAGTGACGTGAGTGAGGACACGACTGGCCCTTAATTATAAAAATTATTTCGAACTTGAGAGCGCCGGGCAAAAATGGGTTGTACCAAAAGAAACCATAAAAATTTAGGTTCAATCGGATAACGTTCGATGGCCGCACCCTTGGTCCAAAGATTGGAAATATGATATACATATATAAGAAAAAAAGGGGGATGAATTTAGATCTTTAATTGTTCTATTTTTACTCCCTGTACCCATAAAATGGGTAAAAAGGGGGTATTGGATTTGTGCAAAAGTATGTAACAGGCAGAAGAAGACATCTCCAACCCTATAAAGTTTGTTATTGTTATTCTTGATCAGTATTAAAAGAGATTTCGATTTGGCCATGTCCGTCTGGTCTGTCCGTCTGTCTGGCTGAATGCGTCGATCTCAGCAACCATAAGAGCTAGAGACACCAAATTTGAAATGTAGATTCCTGTATGACATACGCAGAGCAAGTTTGTTTCCGATCTCAGATATCTCCCCCCGTTCCCCCGCAGTTCGATCAAAACGTTTTACAGCCAGACTTACAGAGATATAGCTATTGGATTTGGCTTGTACAATACTTAAGTCACTCCTAATCTACTGTCCAAATTTCAACTCGATCGAATAATAAACACGGAAGTTATTCTACGACCAAGATTGAGTACTGGAGCGAGGAGGGGAAGAAGAAGCACAGCCACGACTTAAAATGCCTTGCTTGCGCTGTCGCTTGTGTGTGTGCGTCGTTGTGTATGTATGTGCCTATACGTAAATGTACGAAGAAGCGATCGGAAATATTCGACAAGGGTACAGGGAGTTTCGTAGTCGGGTGTACTCGACTAGAGCATTCTTACTTGTTTTAATTTTAATCGCCCAAATTTTTATTTATTTTAAATTTTACAAGCCAAAACAACTATTTTAAGAGTCAGGACATATAATTTACGGATCAAAAAAATGGATATCAAAATATTTTTAAGAATTTTCATACAAGTTTTCCATTATTTACTTTACTTTCCAAAAGTCATAAGAAATGTTGAAATACTATTTAAAAGTTGATTTAACTGAATTTATGAAATATTTGATTTTAATTTGATTATAAAGCACCGTTACAAATACAGCTGATAAAAGTGCCGTTAAACTAAAACTTGTTTAATCAAACATTCTTAAATGTCGAATTCGCAAAGAAAAAAGTAAAAAGTGAACGAGTTCCCTATTATCACTCAAAATACGATTGATTCAGTGCAGGTCATTGATATGGTTGGGCGTATCAATCATCAAATATTGGATGCAAAGTTGCTGTCAAACCGATAAGTACTACAACTTATTTTTACAATATGCGAATTGTTAAATTGACATCAAAAAAAAGTTCAACGTTAACAATAATTGCAGTATCAATACTTTGGCAACAAGCACGCATATCAATTCGTGAAGCTCATAAGAGAAGGCAAAGTTAATTATGCTTCACGAGAATATGGTGTATGATCTATTTTATATTGCTCATGCCGATGCACTGACCAATATACGGATTGATGAAGATAAGCAGTTTCTGATAAAGCAAAGAGAGAAGGGTTGTCTAGGCTGCATGTCGGGTGTGGACATCAAGCTGTACAAGCGTGAACAACGTTCTGTAAAACGACAGGAGAAATTTGTGTCGTTCAAAAGAAAACATTCCCAAATTTCACAAAACTCTGATGGTAGGAAAAAATGCATTCAATAGGAAATATTGAAAACAACACTTTGAATATTATTAAGCCGTAGATGATGCCGAAATCGATGCTGATAACTCAGACTTTCGCGGTTGCGATTATGAATATCAATATGGAAACGATCAAGTAATGGGAAAAATTTCATGTGCTAATAAGCAATGAATTACACCACGGCTAGCTGCTTCTCTTGATAATGCAAAGTTATCAGAGAGAAAAGCAATGTATTAACGGCAGTAGCAGAAGCTTTTGAAGTAGATATGGAAAACTCATTATAAATAGAACATCACTCCAAAATTCAAAAACAATATTCCGCGATATCGCTACCAATATAATAACCAATTTTAGTGAGGAAGTAAGTATAGATGGTCTTTATCTCAATATTTTGTATATTAAACTTGTATTTTTCAGATAAGCAATGCACACTCATTTTTTGTTTATTGGGATGGAAAAATATTGGATGGGATTGTTGGTTCCAAGAAAGTAGATCGCGTTGCAGTTCATGTGAGCTATGATGGAACGTCGAAAATTCTAAGTTTCTAGAGTTTGTGCAATGAGTTTCGATACCACGTCCTCAAATACCGGATCGAAGCTAGGCGCAACGTGCTTTCTTCAAAAGTACTTGGGCCGCAAGCTCGTTCAACTCCCTTGTCGCCATCATATTTACGAAATTGCTCAAAAAAGTATTTTCGAGCTGAAGTAGTGCTCCCGAAGTTCCATTGTTTAGTCGCTCTACAGGTGCATGGCCCAAAAAGAAAAGAAGAGAACAGCTCTTAATCTGCCTTAAACAAATGCACTTTAAGCGACTTCGTGTCTTATAGAACGAGCAACGTTTTCACTATTTTAACTTGTCTGCAGATTTATTTAAACTTGATCCATGGCTATGGAATGAAAACGGCGACTATCACGAAGCAGCTGAATTTTCTTCTAATTTATTTGTAGTCAATGATATTGCTGAGCGTGATATATAGATTATGAAAGACTACAATCGCATTTTGATAAGGCACACCAATTTATTTTACAGTTTGTCGAGGATTACAAAAAAAAAATATTCTTCAAATTGCAAAACAGCGATAATATAAGAGGTGTTTCAGCCGTTAAAGAATTACGTATTTTGTTTGATTTTATATTAATTATTCTTCTCGTTTGTGAACTTTAAAAAATAAATGATTGAAAATTTGTATGAAAAGTCTTAAAAATATTTTATCCTTTTTTTTATCCTTAAATTATATGTCCTGACTCTTAAGATAATTGTTTTTAATTGTATAATTTAAAATAAGTAAAATTTTGGGCGATCAAAATGGTTTAAAAAAAGAGAACAATTAAAAATCTAAACTTATTCCCCGATTTCCTTATATATCTCATATTTGCAACCTTTGGGCCAAGGGTGCGACCATCGAACGCTATCCGATTGACCCCACTTTTTTTTTGGTTTCATTTAGGTTTAGTAGAACCCATTTTTGCCACGCGCATTGAAATGCATTTTTTTAGGGCCAGTCTAGAGAGGACACAGAGATTTATATGTATAGATAGATACTGCTTTTCAGCAATGTTACCAGGGAACATTTTTTTCGATCGGCAATGTTCTTTGTAACATTTGTGCCAAAACTGGTAAATTTTGTATTCGTTGTTAAAATGGATCACGTATTTTCAAAATATTACATTAACATAGGCTTAGCTAATTACTATTTAAGAGCATTCAAGCCTGTTTAGACACACTGGCAGTAGGCCGAACATTCGATGCCGAAACCCTTTTTTTTTTTTTTTTTAATTATATATATATTTATTTATAACCCTGGCACAGTGTTTACACACAGGCGAATATTCGACTAATTTTAGTCTGGCAGCACAAATTTCAGTCTAGTAACTGGGTACATTTTCGTTGGGTGTTTAGACTGTTATGACATGTCAGGTCAAACAATATGCGGTAGAATATATTTTTCTAAAAAATGAGTCGTCAACATGCTGCTGCTACATTGGTCGTACTTCGAATGATGAAAAAAAACAATTAAGAATGCTATAGTTTAGCATACCCAACTACTAAACTCCCTGTACCCAGTTCAAAATTTTCCGATCGCATCTTTGTTAACTTGCACCAAAGAATATAAAGTCATAAAGAAGGCGCATCTCATACAACGGAAAATGTTGTATGGGGGTACCCATTAAAAAGTACCAACATTTTGCTTGTTGAGCATTTACTTAAATATTCGTATATGTAGTTAGCCAGCGAGAGTTTTTCAAGGCAGTAGTGCAGTGGGATGTGATGCGGCGCGTTGTCATGATGGACCTGTGATCAATCCCAGCTGGTGGCGGCTAACATACATTGCATTTGTGCAAAAGTATGTAACAGGCAGAAGGAGACATCTCCGACCCTATAAAGTATATACTTGATCAGTATCAAAAGAGATTTCGATTTGGCCATGTCCGTCTGTCTGTCCGTCTTTCCATCTGTCCGTCTGTATGAACGCGTCGATCTCAGCAACTATAGGAGCTAGAGACACCAAATTTGAAATGTAGCCTTCCTGTATACCATACGCAGATCAAGTTTGTTTCTGATCTCAGATATCTCCCCCCCACACTTTTAAAGAGATAGCTTTGGGACTTGGCATGTACAATACTTAAGTCACTCTTAATCTACTGTTCAAATTTCAAGTCGATCGGATAATAAACACGGAAGTTATTTAACGACCAAGATTCAGTACTTGAGCGAGGGGGGGAAGAAGAAGCACAGCCACGACTTAAAATGCCTTATAATAGCTTTGGGACTTGACATGTACAATACTTTAGTGACACTATACTGTCAAAATTTCAAGTCGATCGGAAAATAAACACGAAAGTTATTCAACAAACAATAATCAGTACTGGAGCGAGGGGGGAAGAAGAAGCACAAATTTGGAATGTAGCTTCATGTATACCATACGCAGATCAAGTTTGTTTCTGATCTCAGATATCTCCCCCCGTTCCCCCACAATTCGATCAAAACGGTTTACAGCCACACTTTTAAAGATATAGCTTTGGGACTTGGCATGTACAATACTTTAGTGACTTTCAGTGGCGTAGATAGGGGGGGATTAAGGGGATCAACCCCCCCCCCCCCCCCCCCCCCCCCATAGAGTTTCTGGAAAAACATTACGTCTATACTCTCTTAAAATATGACTTTCGCGCTGAAATCATAAGAGATTGAATCTGACTCGATGTGTTTTAAATAATCAAATAGTATAAGAATTTCAGGAATTTTTTCCATTTTGCTTGTTTGAATTGAGAACCTCAGACCCCAAAAATCGAGATAATCCCATGAATCTTGCTCACGCCTTTCGCTGCCCTAGAATCATGAATTTTAAAAAGCTAATTTAGACCTAATTTAAACCATGGATCTCTCGTTTCTAGCAAATGAGGATGTGTTTTCTTAAATCCATGAAAATTAAAATAAGTGGCTGAAGCTGTTGACATTGAAACCAAATAAAATAATCAATTTCTGGACGTCTATGTTATGGATCTTGGACCACGAAATTATTTTGGAACGATTTTCGGTCCTCTTCAAGAACGGTTCACTCAATATTAATTAATAAAAAAAAACAATAGTTTTATTAAAAAAAAATGCTAGCGTATCCTTCGCTTTACCAATAACCACACGGATGACCTGTTTGATTTTATTTTCTCAATAGCTTTTTAGATTGTGAGAAATATGTAACAAATAGCGTAACTCATTTTTTCTGCCCGTTGAGGTAAATATTCCTAGGCCGATGCTCAATTATTTTTGTAGAAAAACGACTGAAGTCAATCTAAGAAAAATCAAATCTTACACATTTGACCTTGAACCTTGAATATCGGTCAGCATTGTTGAATTAGTTTTGATGCAGTCTTGAAAAGTTTAAAAATTTGATAACGACCACGATTTTTTTTGTGTGGAGCTTTGAAAATAAATTCAATTCAAATCACACGATAACCAAGAATGTTATATTTCAGATTTTTTACTCATTGGGTGGATTTTCTAAAATATCACCACAGATCCTTGAGTTGGAAACCGTTTGGATGATAGTCAAAAAAGTTTCACACAACAGTTTTCCGCGATTTTCCACTTTCGATTTGGGCTGTGCAAATAATCTACAAAACTTGATATTATTCTGTGAAGATACATGTAAGCATTTTAAGAATTAATAACATATGAGCAAAATGGCAAGACCAAAACAAAAAATCAAAAGAAAATTTAAAATTTTCAGGATCAATCCCCCCCTTTTGCAAAAAGCTATCTACGCCACTGGTGACTCTTAATATACTGTCAAAATTTCAAGTCGAACGGATAATAAACACGAAAGTTATTCAACAAACAAGAATCAGTACTGGAGCGAGGGGGGAAGAAGAAGCACAGCCACGACTTAAAATGGCACGCTTACGCTGTGGCTCACGTGTGTGAGGTTTTGTGCATGTCAAAGTCAAAAATAAAATTATTTTGTATTTTTATTTTGTTCAGTTTCGTTTGCGTACAATATTAAGACTAAATGCGTGACTTTTGTATCGCTGGGCCCTTTTTCTGGGAAAGGAATTATGCTGTCGATGCAATTAATTGTTTACAGTTTGCATTTGACTTATATGTTGTGAAGCGGCAGAGTCTGTTGGCTCTGTTGGTTCTGTTTGATTATTCTTATTTCTATTGCTGGTGAGGGTATCAAGTTCTCTACCTATGTTACTCCCCCTTTCCTTGACCGAAGTATGTCCTCGAATTCGGAAGTATATTTATTAGGCGGTTAATTATATACCTATAATTATTATAGTAGTGTATAAAATAATTTCTTGTCTATGTGATTTTTTTATGTAATAATTAATTTCTTACTCATGTGGTTTATTTCATTTAAAGGACCAGAAGTAGTGGTTTTGTTTAAAAATATTTCCGTCTTCCATGGATGTATTTCTTCTACTGTAATTGTTACGTTATTTATTTGTATGCCACATTAGTTAACTTGAATTATTTGATTACCTGTAACCATTGGAGAATATTTGTGTTTGATTTATTTTATAAGTAAAATATTAGGATATATATATGGGATAGAGGTTGTTTGCCCTTGTTTTAACTTACATAATACATTTTCATTTTTTTAAATTTGACTGGATACATTTATCCGTTACATAGGTTTTGGTTTTAAAGTCAATTACATTTTTATTGAAAGCATATGCTGTTACAGAAGTTGTTGTATAAGTGTGTACAATCACATTTTCATTTTAATCTGGATATGGTTCCACTGTATACACGGGGGCTTCAATATATTCATATGGGATTTTTAAAATTATGTATAAATTATTGTCTGATGACCACACAGACATTTCGATATGCAGAAGTTGATCCTGATTTAATTGTATTACCGTTTGATGGTGCAGAAGTTTTGGATCAAACAAACAAACATATTTTTTCTAATGTCATTTATATTTTCATTTAGATCTTCTAAATCGTCAGCATCTAAGGTCCCATACAAAAATTTGGATGTCTTTCCTATAAAATTCATTAAACCTCTTTTTTGTCTGCCTGTGTTGGTAATTACTTTTACTTGCAAATCTAATTTATGTTATTCCCAATCTAAATCTTTGCTTTGCTTATTGTTTTAATTATATTATTATAAATTTCTGAAATATAGGTCTTATTTATACGAATATAATGATGCGAAAAATTTTAAGGTATTTTTATATTATCCACTTCTAGTAGTAAAAATCCATCGTTAGTTTTTATTTCTGCTGTTTTTATTTTCTGGGTGCCGATTGACTGTATTACTAACAGAATCGTTGTCATTTGGATTAATGCCTTGTACAATTTCATCCGGTGCCCTGGAATATATTGAATTATTTATTTTTTTTGTTGTTTTGAAATGCTGTTTTATAATGTAGTGCTTTGTGCCCCGGTTTTGTATTTCATACAAAACTCACTGTCTACGTGTCTAACATTAGTATTTTTTCTGAATTGATTCTGTGATTTTTTGTTTTTTGTAAATTTTTTGATATTTGAGGGTCAATTTTATGTTCCTTTCTACTCTTATTAATTTTTTCTTTATTTTCTTGTATGTTTTTATTGGCTCTTTGTTGTATAAAAATATTTCATTTCGATCCCTACTTGTTCAATATTGTTAGTTGTAAATATAACTCTCATCTTGTCATTAATTGTCTTGTGGAATCTTTCAATATCTGCTACTCCTGTTTTATTTGTGTTATATTCGATGACCACCTTTTCACTTTTTAGCCAGTCACAAAGGCTTCTACTATTCATACCTGTATCTCTATCTGATTTTAGTCATTTTGGATTGCCCATTGTGTTAAATATTGTGATTAATGCCCCTTTTACATCATGCCATGTTCTTGACTATGTTTCTACAGCTATAGCAAATTTAGAATACACATCAATACAAGTTAGAAACGTTTTTCTGTTGTTCAAGTAGAAATCGATCATCTATATTTCTCTGATTTGATTTATTTTATGTGTTATTTCTAAAGGTAAATTTGTAGATTGTTGGCAAGCTTGCAAATTTCACATTTATTGATAATATTTTGTATTAAGTTTTGAAAACCGGGGTAGTAAAATTCTGATGCTTAAATTCGTTTGCAACTTTTTCGATTCCTTGATGTAATTTTCTTCGTGTAATTTTAATATCATTTCTTTAAATGTTGCATAATATTTTTGTTTTCTTTAAGTTCTATAGAATTGGTTAATTTTCCTCTTCCTCTCGGATTTAAAAATGTCATGTCTGTTCTTTGTATTTAAGCGTAATCCTGGTCGTCGGTACAAAAAATTGTTGTGATCTTGGTTCCTACAAAATTTTCGAGTATGTCTTTTACTTGGTTTTCATTTAGTGGGGACACATATTCTATTCTGGTTATGTTTTTATTGAAATATTTTTTTGCTGAAACTTTATAATGAAACTTTAGTCATTATTATTTTCCTATTTGAATGATTTATTGGTCTATCTGTTATCTGTACGTATTGTCCTGAATCTTCTGCTATGTATTGTTACGATAATGTCATATTCATTAAGTTTGATTTTCAATCTTTGAAGCTTCATGTTAGGTTCCTTAAGGGATTCTAACCACACTAAAGGCTTGTAATCAGTCTCCACAGTTAAACGGCGACCATATAAATAAGGTCTAAAATATTGTGTGGACCATACTATAGCTAATAACTCTTTTTCAATGGCTAAATATCTAGTCTCATGTTCGTTGAGAGTTCGGGTTGCAAAAGAAAGTGGTTTATTTTCTTGTGCAAGTACCGTGTGAAATTTGGTTGTGCTAATATGGGGTTGCTAATATAGCTTATAGCTAAAAATTTTAAGTTTATTGAATGAATTTTTTTTCATAGTTATTAACATCAATAGTTTGTTCTTTTCTAAGGCATGTTGTCATTGGTTTTGCAATTTTTGCAAAATCTTTTATAAATTTGCGGTAGTATCCCGCCAAACCTAGGAATGATTTTATTTCTTTTGCAATTCGATAACGTTGGATTGCTTTTATTTTTTATACTATGTTCCCGAAGGGAAAAATAGTATATTGGGTTTGCGAAATGTCCGTCTGTCCGTCTGTCCGTATGAACGCAATTTTTTTGCCTTTATCTTTGAGCTAGAGCAACCAAATTTGGTACACATGTTGGTGTATATCGTCAGTTTATAAAGTGTCAAGATCAGCCCCCCACCCCATCCCCTCCCACAAAATTTGGGGAAAACCTGTATCTTCCACATTTTTAAAGCTAGAGTCACCAAGGCATACACACTAAAGTTGAGATTCCTGACAGATCTGCATCCAAAACTTTTGGACCCCCCCACCCCCACCCCCCAATGGAGCAAAACCTATATCTCCCACACCAGTAGAGCTAGAGTCACCAAATTTGGCATACAGCCTAATGTTGACCCCCTGAAAAAATCTGCATCAAACATTTTCGGACCCCCACCACCTCCACCCCCCCAATGGAGCAAAACCTATATCTCCCACACCAGTAGAGCTAGAGTCACTAAATTTGGCATACAGACTAATGTTGACCCCCTGGATAAAACTGCATCACAACTTTTTGTTTTGGTTCTATGCCTTCGGGTTTTAAAATATGTCCCAAAAATGATGTCTCCCTCTGCATAAATTTACTGAGCTGTAATTTGAGATTGTGTTACCTTAGGCAATCTAAAACTTTGCTTATTGAATTCTCGTATTCTTGAAGTGTCGTTGAAAAAATATTAATATCATCGATATAAACAAGACAATGTTTTCCAATGATACCATTCAATACATTGTTCATGCAACGCTGGAACGTAGCGGGTGCATTTTTTAAGCCAAATGGCATACTCGTGATGATCATGTTTTGTCGACAAAGCTGTTTTCTTAATTGAATCTGGGTGCATAGGAATCTGCTGAAAGGCTTTAGTCAAATCGAGTGTGGTGAAATACTGACATCTGCCAAGTTTATCTAAAATCTCTTCAATGTTTGAATTGGAAATGTGTTATCAATAGTAACCTCATTCAATTTTCTATAGTCTATTACAACACGAAATTAATTTGTAAGTGATCTTTCTTTCAATTTTTCTATATTTCCCAGCCATTTGTGAGGGTGATTAAATTCATATGCGTCCATTTCTTCCGTTGTTGATGTTATTCTTGGTCCGGATTTAAAAAAAAAAAATTCTTGTTGCTTAAAGTTACTGATCCTCTTATAAAGTCTATGCTTGCGTGCAACTGTTGAAACAAATATATGCGTATCAATACGTCGTGTTTGTCGGAATAATGATGCACATACATATTCGCTGTTGTACCCATCCTTATTATGCTAGGTATATTAATGTATTTCATGCAGGGTATGTTATTGGTTCCTGCCAAGGTGCTTACTTTAAGAGGCTGTGTTAATATAATTGCTATTACGTGTTTCCAAATGTTCTGTGTGCAAAAACTATTATTAGACCCTGTGTCTATCAAACATCTGCATCTATGTCCTTTAATATTCAAAAGTATTATTGCGTTTGGAAATTTAACGGGTGCTGTTGGTACTCTTTCGGATTCATGTAAATCTGTTCCTGCACTAGGTATTTCTGTTCCTGATGATATCCCTCCTGTTCCTACACTACATATTCAAATTCCTGCTGATATCCCTCCTGACTCATATGAGCATGTATCTGTGCCTGCTCTGCATATTCCGGTTCCTGCTGATATTTTTCCTGGGTGCCCGAGGCTTGTAGCCGAAAATTTTCGGAAATATCCATTGGATCTACTCGTCTTTGTTGTGTGCTTTCTCTTAGTCTTTTAAATGGTGCCCTATTTTCTGTCTTTTGTTAGTTTTGAACATTTTGCACTGGATTGAATTTTGGTCTGACTTGAAATTGGTTTGTTCGAGGAATCGGTATTTGATTAAGTATTTGATATGGGGCATAATTTGCTCGTGGTATTAAATTTGGATTAAATATGTACCACGGTGTATATTGGGGTATTGGGTTTAGTGGGATTTGTTGATAGTTTGGCTTATAATTATTTTGATTATCTTTAATTTTAATCAGTTGTTCGTTTTTAGGATAATCGTTAAAATGTATAACATTATTCAATACACCTTTCTCCATTGCTACCTGTCTTAACTTAGAAGGTGAACCTATGTCAAATCTACTTATTTTAAATAACATTCTTTCTGTTCATCATAAATACAATTTCATATGATTTCATCTAGCGAACTTGAATATAAAAGTTCTCGCTTGCATTCCGACTCAGATTTAGTCTATTGTGGACCCGAATTGATATACATTCAAGATGGTTTACGAACTTACTTAGGTCTCTTTTAAATTTAATTGATCGGATGCTGGCTATGAGATGATGCAAAGGTGTCTTATCTTCGAAGTGTAGTAGTAATGCTGTCTTCAAGCCGGCCCAAGTTTCGTAAGATGCCGTCATCAAAACCCTCATTGCGTCCCTTCCAGAAGGCCTTTTACAGCAAGTGGAAGTGTGGATTGAGTCGTTTGTTAAAAACAACGACAATGTCGAGTCGACGCCCTTTACGAACAGACAGAAATGCGTTGGATTTCCATCGAATTTCCGCAGGCTGTTTATATATCTTAAACATGTGCCCAATTGCTCGCCACTCAGTACGACCGCCATTTTCGAATCGTAATGTAGTAAATGAAAAAATTTAATTTGCTCTGCTCTCATCTCGCCATTAGTTTTCAGCTACCGCTACGGCTAGGCAGAGCACATCATTTCATTTTTCGCTATTTCTATTGTTATAGCCTATGACGCGAAAAAAAATACAAGCACAGCAAATGCTTTTTCATTTTCCGGCTCTGGCACTGCTACGGCTCTGTTCAAAGAGAGAGCGATAGCGAGAGCAAAACGAAATACTACGGAGTAGCGTAGCATTTTCAAACGCTGCTCATAACCAATTGCTCTCTCAATCCCACTTAGTATTTAGTCGGGTTGTCGAAGCAAGCTCTCACTTTCATATGCGGCACGCCCACGATTGAGACAGCCATATGTTCCCAGTGGTTCGGGGTAGCGACTGCGTGGCCACCCCCACATGACTGGTCCTCAGTGTATACCACCGGTCACCAGGCAACGCGTATTAGCGGCTACCTTAACATGGGCATGTCATAGGCGGTGACCGATAGGTACGGCGTTTCCATAACAAGTAACACCCACCGTGGGTGCTCCGGTGGTAACTCTAAGTAGTGGGTGCTCCGGTGTGAACATTCAAAAGACTTTTAACTATTATTTTTACTCCCAGTACCCATAAAATGGGTAAAAGGGGGTATTGGATTTGTGCAAATGTCCGTCTGTCTGTTTATTTGATGATTTTTATTTTATTTTCACATTCTTAATTTATTATTAAATCTTACTTTCTGCCTATATTATTTCATTAAAAATATCTAAAATTTTCATTTCTTTAAATTTTTTACTCCCTGTACCCATAAAATGGGTAAAAAGGGGGTTTTGTTTTTGTGCAAAAGTATGTAACAGGCAGAAGGAGACATATCCGACCCTATAGAGTATATATATTCTTGATCAGTATCAAAAGAGATTTCGATTTGGCCATGTCCGTCTGTCTGTCCGTATGTATGAACGCAAGGATCTCAGCAACTATAAGAGCTAGAGACACCAAATTTGGAATGTAGGTTCGTGTATAGCGGGAGCAGGTCAAGTTTGTTTTTGATCTCAGATATCTTACCCCGTTCCCCAGCAAATCGATCAAAACGTTTTACAGCCACAGTTTTATAGATATAGCTTTGGGATTTGGCATGTACACTACTTCGGTCACTCTTAATCTACTGTCTAAATTTCAAGTCGATCGGATAATAAACACAGAAGTTATGCAACGAACAATATTCAGTACTGGAGCGAGGGGGGAAGAAGAAGCACAGCCACGACTTAAAATGCCTTGCGTACGCTGTGGCTCGCGTGTGTGCGGCTTTGTGTATGTGTGCGTGCATGTGTAAGAGACGAACATATGATAGGAAGTTTTAGACCTGGGTACAGGGAGTTTCGTAGTCGGGTATACTCGACTAGAGCATTCTTACTTGTTTATATAGTTTTTATACTATTCCCGAAGGAAAAATACTATATTGGGCTTGGGTCTGTCCGTATGAACGAAATTTGGTGTATATCCTCAATTTATAAAGTGTCAAGATTTTTGGACCCTCCACCCCCTCACCCAAAGACCAAAATCTATATCTCCCACACCTGTACAGGTAGAGTCACCAAATTTGGCATACAGACTAATCTTCATCCCCTGAACAATTCTGCTTCAACATTTTTGAGCCCCCCACCCCCTCCCCCACATATGGAAAAAATCTATATCTCCCACACCTGTACAGGTAGAGTCATCAAATGAGACATACAGACTACTGTTCTTTCGCGTCTATTTCCGAACCCACAAGTAACTAAATTGCATAGGACTGGGATCATAGTATTCTGCAGTCGGGTGCGTCCGACTGCAACGTTCTTTCTTGTTTTAAATTCTCTTTTTGATAAATAAATGGCCCTCCGAAGAAGGTTCTCATGGTCGGCCTTCAGTGGACCCTGAAAATAAAAAAAAAACAAATTGTGCATAAATATAGGACAGTTTTCTATACGGTTAAGAATTTACATATAATGGCATCATGTAAATATGTGTATGCCTTTAGACACTTCATCCCCTGCACCCCATGCATATTGTACCCGGCGGCCAGCTCATCTAAGAATACGTTCTTAAAATTCTTTACTATGCGAAGAGAAGTATGGTAGTTATCAGTTGAGTAGGAAACAATAAAAATAAAATATAACGTATTATAATAATTTTAAACTTACTGGTTTGGCTCCGAAAGAAACATTTTTGTGCATCCAATTCAACTTTCAACACCAAAGTAAACAATTTCGCTGGCATGAAATTACTGCAGCAGCTACTTCTTTTTCGTTTTTGGAATTTGCAATGACAACTACACGCATACCGAAAAAATAAAAGAGCGATAGACATAAAATATGCAAGCTCTCGTTGCAGGCAAGTTAAACGAAAAAATTCTACACTACAAAACCAATGTCGCTGCCTCACGCGTAATCGGCCACTTCACCGGCGACCAGTGACCGGTAAATTTGCATGGTCCTTGGGACCGATTGTCTCCGGCCGAACCACTGGGTTACGACAAGAAGTCTGAAACTTTTGGCTCTCACTGCGCATGTTCGTCACATAACCCCAAGAATTGCGCGCGTTTAAAAATTGTATGAAAATCACTGACATTTTTTAGTAAATCGGCTTGTTTGGCTGTAATTCCAGTTTGATTCTAAAAATCTTGCCAGCATATTGTAGATATTCTTTCTTCGATTGATATGTTTTAGTCGCCTTAATGTGCCATACACTATATCATATAGCTCACATCTGAACAAAATGTATAGAAATTAGTAAAACAATATTATATAATAATATTTAATTAATGTATGGTTTTATTTAGTTTTTTAGACATTACAGTAGAGGTTGTTAAGTAGCATTGTCATCAAAAGTGTATATTTTCATAGTAATTCCATACATTTTGTATAACAATACTAGTTTCTACATATTGTTCCTAGGACAGGTATAAGATATATTAGTCCGATTTTGATAAAATTTGCTCAGCATATGTAAAACACAATGAAACTTATATTTAATGAATTTGGTTACGCTATCTTTATAAACAAAAAAGTTTTTCATATAAAAACATTGTATTTGACCGATTGTTCCTACAGGAGCTATATGATATAGTGATCCGATCCGCTTGGTTTCAAATATGTGCTGTCTGCACAAAAAACAGATATTTGTGCCAAGTTTCATAATCATAGCTTTAAAATTGAGCGATGAGTTTGAATGCAAACAGACGGACTGGAAACATTTTCTCAGTTTGACTGCCTATTCTTTAATATTTGTGGCATATAGAGGCGACCAAAATATAGTAAGCGACGCATTAAAAATATCTCTACAATATGCAAAGATTTTTAAAATCGGACTGGAATTACAGCCACACAAGCCGATTTGCTAAAAAAAAAAAGTCCGTGATTTTCAAACATTTAAATGCGCGCGCAAAATTTTTTTTTTCACCGAATTACGGCAAGTAACGTGTGTAGTCCTGACGCAGATCGCGTGCTTGATTACACGCCGAGCCTATAGCATTAATGAATATGTTTGCGTATATGCATATATACATATTGCCTGTTAGCTACTGGCATGTAGACGGATGCTTTCATTGCCTTTATCATTGCGCTATTTTATTTTGTGGAGTTCGGTTGGCGTTCTCAGGAACCTTCTAGTTAGCATATCTTATGATGATAATTATTCTTATCTGGACATACGGTATATCAATCTGGGCTGTTATGGTTCAATCAAATTTAGAATATCAGAAACTCAATTATTATGCACAGTTTGGGTATTACTTTAGTCATCGATTCCATCAACAAAATGGCTATCAAACATAGAATAAGCTGGCATCTCACATAAACACCCCAGTCAGGAGTCGTGCTCCCAACTCCTCAGTGGTTCAAGCAAGCAGACTATAAAGAATCTTTCCGTATTCTCTTCTCATTCGAAAACTTCTTCCGAGCCGTGCACCTCAAATATATAAAATACGGGTGAAGTCACTTACCCAGCCTCTATCAACATTACGTCATACATATGGTTTGTGTTAGCGCACGACAATGACCAGTTTACAAAATAAATATTTATTTAATTAACAAAAATAAAAGCATACGAAATTTTGTGCTTGCTTGTAAAGCGTTAAACTCATAATGGCAAATAATTTTATAAAAAAATTTGTTATATTTAAAGACACAAATGGCTGTGAAATTGACGCCGCTGGTAGAAATAGCTGTCTTAATAGTCACTTAACAGAAAGGCGATGGTGACCGCGGATATTATGTATATTAAGACGACAATACATCTGAATGACTAAAGGACTAAGGCCTATTACCTAAAGCTCATCTTTGAGCGGTATTTCCTTGCAGGAGCAGGTGTAACCCAAATTTTGTTTTTCCATACCCGGTAACACTTCTATTGGCGCCACTAGCCGAGTGCTCCACTCTTTAAATAATGCTACGTGATAACAATATATATGTTGTGGTAAAAGATTTTCTTCCACAAATGAGCGTGATGCCACTACGATTTCATTAACACGTAAATCATTTTCTTTGGCCCAAGTTATTTTTTCGATTAAGTCGCTCAGATCACGTTTGATAGGCACAAAATGCTTATAAGGAACCAGCTTACTGTAAAAATGCTCGTAATAAGGTGAATCTTGTTTTAAAACTAATGATCCACCAGCGAGTAAATAGGGCAGTCGATATGCCGCAACAGCGCCATCAATGTTTAACTGATATTTGTACTAAAAATATACAAAAAATTAGAAGCATGATTTTATCAAATTATTCCAACATACCTTAAAGAAGTCCATGAATGATATATGTGGTACCTTGGGGCCGTATTTATCTTCTTCATTCCGAAAGAAAAAAAAGTTTGTAATGGATGCGTTTATTGTATCAGGATATTTTCTAGCCAATTCAATCAATTGTAATCGTTCTCGTCGCGAATCTCTGCCACGAAAAAATGCCTTTTCTTCTTTACTTTCCCATGAATATTCATTTTTTTGTACAGACAACATGTCTAACATAACCCGTCCCATGTTCTCTATTGAAGACTCTGTAATATCGTACGTGGGTAATGTTATGTCGTAAGTGTCGTCACTTCCGCACCACGAAAATATTGGATATGGTCCTGAAGTCCGCTGTTGGCCACCTTTCTTTGAAAGCGGCCAGTCGCCAAGATTTAAATAAAATTCCATATCAGGCAAGTAAACAACTCGTGCTAACGCAGTTAACGTTGCATCCATAAACATCTTAAAACCAGTGTATTTACCATAGCACTTTCTCCAAATTTGTTGTCTTTTTACCACATAATGGCATAAAGAAATACTGTCAGGAGCATTATATCTTTTTAACAAATTTTGTCTAATCGCACTGAAGTTTACACGCTTAAATGAGTGCAAGTCCCATAACATCTGTTTGTCTCTGGAAAAAGGTGCACAATCATTATTTAAAAGCCAAAGATTGAGCTCCTGGGGACAGTAGCAACGTTCTGAGTACACCCTGTTGCGCACCAAGTAAGGTGATTGTGCCACGTGAGAGTTATTATGTTGCACATTAATCTCAACATTCTCGCACCAATCATTAATAGTGTAACGAACAATGGTAGACCCATCTCCACGATCAATAAGGTTTAAATTGGACTGACATTTTCCATGCGGCGACTCTCCCTTTATGTGTACATGAAATTGTACATGTGTACGGGACACAAATCTGTAAACACAAATAAAAAGCAATGAAAAGTCGTGAAAAATATCATTATTTAATTATTGATTGGGTACTTTTGTCCAGTCTTGTCGACGGCGTGAATAAAAAAATATCTTGCTGGCAAGACAATGTCGTCAGGCTTAAGTCCTGGCCCCCAAACAAGAGTTTTTTTGACATCTACAAATTGCTCCTTGCAAACCGAAAATCGCAAAGTAAATATAGCCGCAATATATGTCACTGTCGTCAACATTGAGATTCACTTGATAACCTCTAGGAATTGTAACAGTGTGACTGTTTTTAGAAACGTAAAAAATATTTGTTTATAAAATCTAAAATGTTTGGCATTTCATAGTGAGATTCTTGTTGTTACTTATAATCAAATTTAGGGGATTCCTGCAACATTACAACCAGCACGGATAAAATGGGTAAGAAAGATAATAAATCTGTGCAATATACATATGTACAAGTGTAAAGGTGCGGTCACACGATATGGCATTTTGCCGCATATGGGGCAGTCGGTAGTAACCATAGCGTATGAGTACGGTATGGCATGTTGCCACATAAATTTTGTGATAAAGATACCTGCTCAAATCAAAGATTTCTATGGTAGAAACGTGCTACATGTTATATAAAATGTAACATCTCAAAAATGTGGATGATAGTGTTTTCACGGTCAAATGTGAAACGGTATACGAATTCGCCCGAAATAAATCAGCTTGTCGGCTTGTTTTGATGCAATTTTTTACGAAAAGTTAAAAATATGGCAAATAGTGGCAGAATTATGGCAGAATAGTAGTATAAGCAAAGTTGCATATCGATAGGCGAATAGTTGCAATAAGTTTGTACAATTTGGATCCATTGGTGGATGACTGGGATGCGGAGATGGCAGAAATTTGCAATGAAATTTCACTGCTCCCAAAAGGCGCTGTACCTTGTCAAAATGTTACTATTTCGAAGGTGCACCTCTAGATAAACCTTCCCTTTTAACCTCATTCTTACTAAATACAGAAATATTAAGATATGAGCAATTTACATTTTATTTTAAAAATTAATTTTGGCGCACAATTCGTCATTGTTTACCATTACTCAGTTCATCGATAAGCATCGTGTGTTCGATAGGAAAATTCAAAAAAATGCCGGGGCGAATGGCATCACCTTAAAAATATAACGAATTTCTCATTTTTTTTCTTATGGGACTTTCTACTGGAAATATGTGTCATATTTCCGAAATCAAAAAAAAATTACGAAAAATGTGAAAATATGATGTCGTGGAAACAGGCTATTAAAATATTTAACATATATTCTTACTTTTGCCATATAAAATTTTTGACTGTTGATTTCGATAACGATATTACATATATGTTGCAAAATGCCATATCGTGTGACCGCACCTTTACAACCATCATAAAATATCTCCAACGCGAAAAAGTATATATGTTCATTATCAGTATCAATTAGAGATGGGCGATTGCTATTCTGCTGTCACAGTGACAAATGCGTCTGTTAAGAAATATCGAAGTCAAGTATCTGTCACTGTGACAGCATATTTACTCCCTGTATAAGTAAAATGCGTAAAAAGGCGGTACTAAATCTTTGCAAATGCATGTAATAGGCAGAAGGAGACATCTCCGACGCTATAAAGCAGAGGTGCCCAAATGCTGCTTATGGAAGAGAAAACTTGAATAATAAAATAATGCATTGTTTTCACACCTAAGAATGTTTTCCAAAAAAAGTATGGTGTCCAGCTATTCATCTTTTCACCAGCACTATTTTATTGTAACTATTATTTGTATGCGAATAATGTACTTAAAATGGATTGCACATAAATATCGTGTCCAGCGTTCAATCAAAAAGCTTTTTTTTTAGTGCAGACCTCAACGAAAAGGAAAAACAAAATTACATCGAAATTCAGTAGCGCAACAACAAAATTATTAAATTGTTGTTGCTTTGCACATGAGTCCAGAAGGCGGAAAGAGATAAGAAAGGAAACACGCAATATTGTTATACTATGTCCCCGAAGGGAAAAATAGTATATTGGGTTTGCGAAATGTCCGTCTGTCCGTATGAACGCAATTTTTTTGCCTTTATCTTTGAGCTAGAGCAACCAAATTTGGTACACTTGTTGGTGTATATCCTCAATTTATAAAGTGTCAAGATCAGTATCAAAAGAGATTTCGATATGGCCATGTCCGGCTGTCTATCCGTCTGCCCGTATGAACGCGTCGATCTCAGCAACTTTAAGAGCTAGAGACACAAAATTTGAAATGTAGGTTTCATACGCAGATCAAGATTGTTTCCAATTACAGATATCTTCCCCCCTTTTTATACCAACAATTGTAAAGATATATGTATTTAACTACCGAATTTGGCATGTATAATACTTTGGTCACTCTTAATCTACTGTCTAAATCTCAAGATAGATTATAATCGGATTATCAGCGCGGAAAAGTGTTGTGCGTTTGGTTGCTTCCATTTCTGAATTCTGAATTAATATTGCGCAGTTGCAATTTTTCATGGCTCTCGCATGCAAAGAAGCAAGCGCTTGTGTGTACTTGGACCCAAAAATAGAAACGAAATGGGAGCAAAAGCGACATAAGCCGTACTCACCGCTCTGGTGTCGATCCAAGACTAATAATTTGTACGGAGCCGATCTGGCGATGCACGACTTGGGCGCTAGTAGTTCGGCTTTATTTGCCGAAGTCGCTTTGAGTTGCTACGGTCAGCAAAGCATCTGGCATCAGAAATATGAGTTTTAAGTATATATGTATTCAGTAATTAATGCTAGAAGCCTGCAATTTTTACAGTACCTTTATATTATAAAGTTAGGTGGAACTCTCGAAAAAATTAAATATATATCGGGAAGTATAAGAAATTTTTTTATTTTTTTTTATAACGTTTTTGGTTTATTTAAAACTGCCCCTATGGGGGCAACCATTAAATTTGTTTAACAATATCATTGGCTCGAGAATTTACAGTTTGCTTATTTCAAAGTGTTTTATAATAATGATAACAATAAATAGCGAGACGCTTAGTAAAGCATTATGATGAGATGTAGACATAACTAAGTTGGCCTAAATGGGAGATCTAGGATATGTAGTCTTCTTAGGCGCCTTTCAGTTAAACTGTTATCAAGTAAGTTAATCGCAAGTTGATCGTCGTGATTGTTTAATCTATTGATATGTTTTGAGCTAGCTTTAACAATTTCTTCAAAAACCGAATTTATGCCAGTGACAGATCTAATATCGGAATTAGTAGCAAATATCGGTGCTTTAGTAATTTTTCTAAGTACTTTAGCCTGGAACCTCTCAATTATTTCTACATTTGATTTTTTGGCTGTACCCCAAAGTGGGATTGCGTAAGTCCAAATAGGCTCAATAAGTGCTTTATATAAAAGCAACTTATGATTTAATTTTAGTTTGGATTTCCTTCCCAAAAGCCAAGCCATTTTATAAAGCTTAAGTTGCATGTGACGTCGTTTAGTAGACAGGTGAGGCCTCCACGTGAGTCGTCGATCCATTATTAGACCTAAATATTTGACTTCAGTTTCGTGAGGAATGGGCGAGTTGTGTAAGGTAACTTGAAGACAGGTTCCATGTCTCGTTGCAAAAGTTACATGTGTAGACTTATCCGCGTTCACCTGTATATTCCATCTGTTCAGTCAGGGTTCGAGAACGTGAAGCTGCGCTTGGAGTAATGCTGAAGCTTCTTCCGCAGTATCAGACAATGCCAGGAAGGCGGTGTCATCTGCGTATGTTGCAGCTAGAAGATCCTGGTTGCTGAGTATTGGTATATCAGCGGTCAATAACGTGTACAAGATAGGTGCTAAGACACTACCTTGGGGAACACCGGCATTGATGGGAGTAATGTTGGAGCGTTCATCCTCATAGCGCATACGAAATGTCCTTTCAGAAAGGTATGACTTTAGAAATAAGTAATAATTAGTTGGCGTCGTTCTCTTTAGTTTATAAAGCAGCCCTTGGTGCCAAACTTTATCGAAAGCCTGCTTTACGTCTATAAACGCTGCCGAGCAATATTTTTTGGTTTCGAAAGCCTCTGTGATTTTTTGTAAAATCGAAATCCAAACTTGTGGCTAGGTAATAACTCCAGATCCTCCAGCACTGGAAGGAATCTATTCAAAAATATTCTTTCGAGCATTTTTGCTAAAATGGCCAGCAGGCTAATTGGTCGATAGGATGAAACCAGGTGTTCAGGCTTACCAGGTTTGGCTATTAGTATCACTTCGGCACATTTCCATTTTGTAGGAAAATGACCGAGTAAAAGACATTTCGTGAAAATTGCAGCCAGTAACTCGAACGCAGCGGATGGCAGGGCTTGGATTGTGGTGGCACAAATGCGATCAATTCTGGGAGACTTAGATTTTTTCAATGCTTTTACTTCGATTATGATTTCCGAATAATCCACCTGGCGAATGGGGAGATCCATCGGGCAGGGAATATCCAGAAAAGAAAGAGATTCTTCCTCATCAATGGGATCACAGAAGTGAAAAGGAGTAAATGTATCTCGCAGGTGATTGGCAAATACTGTTGCCTTTTCAGTGTTTGAACGACACCAGGTACCATTAGCATTTTGTATTGGAGCCAGAGTCCGGGTTGGTCTTTTTAAATATTTGGTTGCTCTCCAAAGAGGCTCGCTGTTTGGTTCTGCTGAGGTTAAAAATTCATCTAGAGAGCGTGTACGCAAGACATAGAGCAGTTTCTTCAGTTGCTTGGCCGCACGATTAAAAGCTGTTTTGTCATAGGGATTTCGCGAGAGATGCCAGACTCTTCTCAGCCTTCTTTTCTCAGCAACCGCTGAGGCGATTTCTGGAGACCAAAAGTGAAGATCTCTTCTTGGAATGGAAGGCGACGATCTAGTAGCAGGAGAAGCCTGTTCAGCTGCTGTGCAAATTGTTTGGTTAATTGCTCTACCGTGTTATCGATTTTCTCCTTTGTGTTTAAAGAAGCGTTCGGATTAATTCTCTCCTCAATCCAGGATCGGAAAGTTGGAAGACTTGTGTTCTTTCCAAAAAGTCTAGGTTTAGTGTTAGCCTTAAGCACAGGAACATTTATAGAATGCGCCAGCCGCTGCCTAACAACGTGAAAGTGCATAAGAGACAAAAAAAATCTCCCTTAAATAACTCTATCGACATTAAGGCTGAGTAAGTGCGACTGAAATCGCCATATTGCTTATTTTTCTCAGATTTTACCTAGCTTTGCTTCTATGTAATAGTATTCACATCATCGGCGAACCCAAGGGAAGATGATGGATGGTTTACAACCGATTCACACTGCCACCATTATCAATTCGACCTTTGGCGTCAGCAGACAAGAAAATTTTGTGAAATATTAATTAAATTAAATTTCATTAAGAAATTAGCTGTGGTTGTTGCTGTTTTGTGGAATAACAAGGATTTAATTAATAAAGTGATGTCGGAACTCGACAAAGCAGACGAAAAATAGTTTTTAAAGCAGCAGGCTGTCGACTATTCTTGAAGTGCTCATTTCGATCATTTTGCAATTCTTGGAGCGATATATGTATATGTTCTACTTAGACTTCAACCTACCATAACTTCGTAATCCGAGTGCTTATTATTTGCAATTATTGAATTTTGATCAAGGTTTAACCCCTAGATGGACTTGGCATTACAATATTATTCATTTCTTGAAGTCCACATAACAGCTATTTTACTCCTGCATTCATTTTTGTTGACATTGCTTACATTTTCGTAGTGAATATCAAATATTCAGTGTTGCATACGAAAAAAATCGGCATAAAATCGAAAAGTCACGAGTGGGATAGGAACATCCAAATGAGATGGCGGAACGATGGTCAAATTTCAGCACGAGAAAAACTATGGGACCATCACGCCAGATGATAGTGGATGGTAGATGGTGGCTCAGTGTGAATAGCCTATAAGGTAGTTGGCACACTGCTGCTCGACATGTGTTTTGTGGGTAATTTCTTTCGGCCCTGAAACTTAAAATTTCGACTGAAAGTGACATTGGTTTTATCTCTGAGCTTCTGCATATGCTTTGTTATCGATATACAGTAGATGGCGCGCTGCTGCTGTTTATTTGTTGTTCTACTACGATTTGGTTAATTGTAATCATATAAGTTTATTAATTAATTATGTACTTTTTTACTCCCTGTACCCATAAAATGGGTAAAAAGTAAAATGGGTAAAAGTCAATCGGATAATAAACAAGGAAGTTATTGACGAAAGAAGATTCAGTGCTGCAGCAAGGGGGAAGAAGAAGAACAGCCGCCACTTAAAATGACTCGCTTACGCAGTGGCTCATGTGTGTGCGGCTTTGCGTATGTGTGTGCGTATGTGTAAGTGGACGAAGATGTGATGGGAAGCTTTAGACCTGGGTACAGGGAGTTTCGTAGTCGGGTACACTCGAAAAAGATATTGCTGCTGTGCCGATTCACTACATAATATCATTATTATTACTATTATTATTATTATTATTATTATTATTATTATTATTATTATTATTATTATTATTATTATTATTATTATTATTATTATTTATTATTTTATTATTATTATTATTATTATTATTATCATTATCATTATCATTATCATTATCATTATCATTATCATTATCATTATCATTATCATTATCATTATCATTATCATTATCATTATCATTATCATTATCATTATCATTATCATTATCATTATCATTATCATTATCATTATCATTATCATTATCATTATCATTATCATTATCATTATCATTATCATTATCATTATCATTATCATTATCATTATCATTATCATTATCATTATCATTATCATTATCATTATCATTATCATTATCATTATCATTATCATTATCATTATCATTATCATTATCATTATCATTATCATTATCATTATCATTATCATTATCATTATCATTATCATTATCATTATCATTATCATTATCATTATCATTATCATTATCATTATCATTATCATTATCATTATCATTATCATTATCATTATCATTATCATTATCATTATCATTATCATTATCATTATCATTATCATTATCATTATCATTATCATTATCATTATCATTATCATTATCATTATCATTATCATTATCATTATCATTATCATTATCATTATCATTATCATTATCATTATCATTATCATTATCATTATCATTATCATAATCATTATCATTATCATTATCATTATCATTATCATTATTATTATCATTATCATTATCATTATCATTATCATTATCATTATTATTATTATAATGTACTAAATCGGAACGGCTGCATTCGAATTATCGAGTGATGATTGATTTTCCATAAATGTGACGGTCGGTTGATATTTATTAGTACCAGCACCAACTACAAATATTATAGACTACCCAAGTAGAACAACGGCAGCGAGTCGACAAATTTGCTTGGATCAGGGCCACTTAGACTTCGTATTCCGTCGTGTGGCCCTGATGTGAAATGCGCTCTCATTCTCGTGAGAGCTCGAGAGCGTAATTTGTATGGCATCAGAGCCCACGATTGAGAGACAGTAGGTTACGCCATGCGCACGATTGAGAGAGCTCATAGGTTATGACAAGACGACTGCAACTTTTGGCTCTCACTGCGCATGTACGTCACAAGTCATGGAATTCAGCGCGCGCTTTTGAATTTGTTCCAAAATCACTGACTTTTTTTACTGTAT
Source organism: Hirtodrosophila histrioides (assembly GCA_037075165.1). Lineage (NCBI taxonomy): Eukaryota > Metazoa > Arthropoda > Insecta > Diptera > Drosophilidae > Hirtodrosophila > Hirtodrosophila histrioides. The sequence goes on along the minus strand of JBAMCL010000471.1, from coordinate 409,771 downwards.
CGGACCGTGAGGCTGTAATTCCAATCCGATTTTGAAAATATTGCCAGCATATTGTAGGGAACTTCATACCGCGTCGATTGATAGGTCTTGGTGCTCTGTAGGTGCCATAGATTTTAAATAATAAGTAATTGAAGTTAGAAAATGTTGCCAGGCCGAATGTTTGCATTCAAACTAATCGCTCAATTTTAAGGCTATGATTATGAAACTTGGCACAAGTCTTTATTTTCGATGCTACCAGTACATATTTAAAAACCAGCCGGATCAAATCACTATATCATATAGCTCCCATACGAATAATAGGTTGACAACTATGTTCTTGTATGAAAAACTTTTTTGTTTTTGAAGATAGCGTGACCAAACTTACCAAATTTAAGTTTAATCATGTTCTACATATGCTCACCAAATTTCATTGAAATCGGACATATATATCTTATACCTCCCGTGGGAGCGATCTAATGTATCTTGTACCTGCCGTGGGAGCAATCGGTTGCAACTTGACTTGTTGTATGAAAAATGTATGCAAATTTACCACTTTTAATGGCAATGCTATTTAACAAGTAAAACGGGTAGTATTTAATTCATTTATTGTAGTTTTATTTCGTTCTTCAGGCATTCCAGCACATTTTGCAGCGTTTGCATACAACAACTCCGGTCGCTCCTAGGGCAGGTATAAGATACATTAGATCGCTCCCACGGGAGGTATAAGATATATATGTCCGATTTCAATGAAATTTGGTGAGCATATGTAGAACATGATTAAACTTAAATTTGGTAAGTTTGGTCACGCTATCTTCAAAAACAAAAAAGTTTTTCATACAAGAACATAGTTGTCAACCTATTATTCGTATGGGAGCTATATGATATAGTGATTTGATCCGGCTGGTTTTTAAATATGTACTGGTAGCATCAAAAATAAAGACTTGTGCCAAGTTTCATAATCATAGCCTTAAAATTGAGCGATTAGTTTGAATGCAAACATTCGGCCTGGCAACATTTTCTAACTTCAATTACTTATTATTTAAAATCTATGGCACCTACAGAGCACCAAGACCTATCAATCGACGCGGTATGAAGTTCCCTACAATATGCTGGCAAAATTTTCAAAATCGGATTGGAATTACAGCCTCACGGTCCGATACAGTAAAAAAAGTCAGTGATTTTGGAACAAATTCAAAAGCGCGCGCTGAATTCCATGACTTGTGACGTACATGCGCAGTGAGAGCCAAAAGTTGCAGTCGTCTTGTCATAACCTATGAGCTCTCTCAATCGTGATCAGAGCCACTCTGCCTTCGCTCTCGGTCTGGTGGCTCACGAGAATGAGAGCGCATTTCACATCAGGGCTACACGACGGAATACGAAGTCTAAGTGGCCCTGATCCAAGCAAATTTGTCGACTCGCTGCCGTTGTTCTACTTGGGTAGTCTATAAAATTTGTAGTTGGTGGTACCAGTTTGTAAAAACTTTGCCGCCAAATTTGAGACTTTTGAATTTTAGCTGACAGGGGTGCAAATTTTCGGTGTGCACGGGACTTACGTAAACAGTATGCGATATATATAGGGTTGCGCTATGTTTCAGCAAAGGAAATAAATGTTTTTAAAAATTTTCACTTGAATTAATTATAGACTTTTTTCCGCTATTTAATATATTTTTCCAACTTCATCAAAAATGTATGCTCACGGTCGGAAAGGCGTGATGTCTGGAATTTAGCATCTTCATTTTTCATGGCTTTATACTAATTGCCAAAGCTAAATACAAAAACCTCGGTACTTTGCAGGCAACTCAACGGGCGGAAAATAGTTGGAAAACATTAGTCTGGAATTTAGTATTATTCTTGGAATGGGCTTCAGTTGCCAAATGATTTTGAAAAAATTTTGCCACGAGCGGGATATGGAAGTCTGGATAAATGAGTGGGATTAGTTGGTGAGTTAGATGAAAGTCATTTTCATAGCCATGAACAAGAAACATTAGTCACGTGGATCAACTATTTAGTTTCCTATCCCCACGGGAGGGAAAATTGGGATACGCTATGATTGTGAATTTCTTACGGTTAACGAAAGTCGTCAAATTCAATATAATTTTATTTATTTAATTGTTAAACAGAATTAATTCTAAATAACAATTTATTTTAAAGCCAGAGCAGCAAAGGCCTTCAGGCAGACTTATTTTTCATATTATTATATATTACATATGTGTATTTACATTATATACATTATATCTCTATGTGTAGTTTATTAATTATTTTTATAAAATTTTCTATATTAGATAAGTTGGGTTTTGAGATAAGGATGTTGAGTGTGGGAGAGTTAAGGGATTTGCAGATATTCATTACGTGTTGGCATTGGAGTATTAGGTGTTTTATTGTCAAGGAATCGCTATTGCAAAATGGGCAAATAGGTGCCGGTGTTTTGTTGAAGATATGTTCGTGTGTTAGTATTGTGTGTCCTAGTCTGAATCTTGTGTATTTTATTGTGTGTTTCCTGTCTATTTAAGTTGGAAGATGTGTAGGTTCTCTAGCAGGGTTGATGGTTTTGTAGAAGTGCGAGTAATCGTTCCAGATTGTTTTAAGTTTTTCTTTTGTTGTAAAGTTAATCAGTTTATTTATATCCTTTTTGTTGTTGATGTTGTGTAAGAGCAATGGTGAAAGTGTAGCCATTTTAGCTGCTGTGTCTGCTAGTTCATTTCCTTTTATCTTGACATGTCCAGGCGTCCAGAGTAGCTTAATCCTTTTGTGATTTGAGTTGAGTTTGTCTCGAATTTTTGCGATTGTGGGTTGATGTGTGTTTGGGTTTTTGACGGCTAGTAAGGTGGAGAGTGAATCCGTGCAGATAACAAATTTAGTTTTTGTTTCTTTTTGTGTGAATTCTACCGCACAGAGAATCGCTTCCGCTTCCGCTGTGAAGATTGAAGAGTGCCAAGGTGTGACGGCTGATTTTAATATTTTATTATCTTCTGTGACGACGCTGAAGGCAGTTATGTGGTTCAGTTTTGATGCGTCCGTGTATAGAAAAGTCCATGACTTGTATTCGTTTCTGATTTTGTCGAAACCTTTTCTGTAGACTTCGCATGGGGTATTGTCTTTTTTATATTTCGAGAGCTCTAACAGTGTAGAGTGACTGTTTATTGTCCATGGTGGAAGTTTTTCTTTGTATTTTCTTTGTGGTGAGATGAATATGTTTAGAGCTGCAGCTTCTTTGATGATCATTTCTAGGCTTGATGGCTTTTTTATTGCTCTTTTCCGTTTAAGTTGCCTGAGTAGTGTGTTTTGTAAGGAAGATCCATATGCATTGGTTTTGTTTTTAATATGTCGTCCAATGCTCCATTGGAATCTAGTGTTTAAGTCGGGAAGTCCTGTTTCTGCCAGCATGTTTTTTATTGGGGTAGTACGGAGGGCGCCTAATGAGAGTCTGATGGAGGAATGGTAGGGACTGGAAAGTTTTGAAAAATTTGTTTTATTTGTTTTACCGTAAATTGAAAGACCGTAGTCAATCTTGGCGAGTATTATTGACTTAGCTATATTAATGAGGGATGAGGTGTTGCTTTTTAACTTATAGCTACTTAAACATTTAATTATATTTAGTCTATGATTTAATGAGTTAGTTAAAGCTTTGACATGTTCGTTCCAATTATATTTACAGTCGAATGTTAAACCTAGAATTTTGAGGTGTTGTGTTTTCGGTATGTTTACATTATTTATTGTAATATCTATGTTAGAGCAATTGTGTTTTCTGCATATATGTAGGTGAGTGGATTTTTCCGCTGATATTTTTGTTCCAGTGATATTGCACCAATCGTGAATTTTGGAGAATAAATTATTTATTTGGGTTTTATAGCCGGGGTTTGGTTTGAAAAATAGGCAAAGGTCGTCTGCGTACATGGTGTGTTTGAAAAATGTATTTTGATTTATCAAGAGATTTAATTTATTGAAGGCGATGAGAAAAAGCGTGACTGATAGTGGGGAACCTTGTGGGATGCCGTTTTTTAAGTTATTTTCATTAGATAGGGTGTTATTAACTTTAACTCGTATTCTACGGTTGTTTAGGTAGTTTCGAATGTAATTAATGATTTTTGGGCCAAATTTCCAATCATAGTTGCTGTATGATACAATGAGCACCCACCCTGTCAAAAGCTTTTTCCATATCGATTGAGAGTACCGATATGTGGTTTTTTGTGGCTAAATTGTTACAAATAAAGTTATCTGTTATAAGTAAGGGATCCGTGGTCGACCTATTTTGCTTGTATGCATATTGGTGAGGAGATAGGAGGTTCTCTTGGTTAAGCATCCACATAATTCTTTTTGATATGATTTTCTCTAGTATTTTGGAAATGCAAGGGAGCAGGGATATTGGGCGATAACTGTTAAGTAAGTGTTTTGGTTTGTTTGGTTTGTTTATTGGTATTATTGTTGCAATTTTCCATTGATGGGGGATATTGCTAGTGTCTAGTATTGTATTATAGAGGTCTAAGAGTTTGTTTATTGCAGATGGTGGGAGCTTTTTTATTATTTGATAATTGAGATTGTCATGTCCAGGAGTGGACCCTTTAAGAGTATCTAGACAAGATTGCAATTCTAAAAGTGCTATGGGTTTTTCAATGATTTTAGCTCTGTTTCTTGGAGTATATGTGATGGATGTTTGGCCTATGTGTTGTTGTTTGTTATTTATGAAGGTGTTTGAGAAATTTGAGTTGTTTGAGTAATTTGACCATGTTTTACAAAATGCTTCGGCTATTTTTGTTGAATCGCATGTGTTTCCTGTTTCTGTTTGTATTGCATGAATGTGTGTGATTTTACTAATCCCTGAAAGCCTATGAATTTTGTCCCAGAGTACTTTGGTTGTTGTGTTAGGGCTTATATCTTCTGTAAACTTAGCAAAGCTTATTCTTTGTGCTATTTTTGCTGTATATTTAACTTTTGCGTTCGCTTTTTTGTACATTAGCATGTTTTCTGTGCTTAGGTGTTTTCTTAAATTATTTAAACATTTTATTTTTTCGTTTTTTAATTTTTCAAGTTCTGGGTTCCACCAGTATATGTGATTATTTTTCTTTCTGTTGGGATTGGATGTGGGTATTGCTTTGCTAGCAGATGCCTTAATTATTTTGAGAATTTTGGCTGCTGATTGGTTAGTATTATTTGTTGTAATGAGTCTTTGTGTTAGTACGTCTATATTTTCTTGAAATAATTCCCAGTTCGCTGAATGAAGTTTATATCTATGTGTTTTGTAAGCTGTTTTTGTGTTTGCTATGGGAAATATTTGTATACGTATTGGGTAGTGGTCGCTCCCGTAGAGATCTTCATATATATTCCAGGTGGCGTTAAGGTTAAGTGGTGGTGAGCAAAACGCTAGGTCAACGTGTGTGAAGGTGTTATGGGTGGAGTAGTGTGTGTGGTCACCTTTGTTTAGTACAATTAGATTGCTGTTATGTACAAAATTTGCTATAATTTTTCCTCTTGGATTATTTGAGGGTGATCCCCAGAGAGAATGCCAGGCGTTAAAGTCTCCTAGCAATAAAACTGGCTTATTGAAACTGTTAATCAGGTTGTGGAGGTCTTGCTCTATGAACTTGTCCGTGGGAGAAAGGTAGGTGTTAATAATTATAAACGGTGTTTTAGCTTGTATTTCTGCACATGTTGCTAAGATGTTTGATTGGTGATTTACCATTTTATGTTGTATATTTTTTGATATTAGAAGTGCTACTCCTCTGTTAGCTTTAGGAGCTGCCAAATTAATATCATTCTTATGATATAGTGAGAATTGGTTTGGTATGGGAATTTTTGAGTTAGGGTCGGTTATATGGGTCTCTTGTAGGGCTATTATATGTGGGTTTTGTTTTTTTATTAAGAGAGAGAGATTATGATATTTGTCTTTATATCCATTTATGTTCCATTGTAATATTTTTAAAGTCATTATGCTAGTGAGTGAGTTGTGTTAATTCGTTTTGTATTGGTTCTTGTGTTAGTTTTATAATCTCTCCCTTGCTCGGTCTCCCTCTCGGTTCAACGAAGCTGCGCTTTAATGCATAGATCATTATAGGCTTTCGCAGAGATCGAGAGAGAGAGCGAGCACAGCCTAAAAGGGCTTTGAGAGGTTTTATCACAACTCAACGTCTTCTATGATACTATCCGTATCAGAGAGCGTTGAGTGATTTTGTTTGTTGGTGTTATATTTATTTCTTTCGTAATTGATGTGTGAGTCTGTTTCTGAGTCGCTTGAGGTAATCTTTTCTGTATGAGTTGAGTGTTTCGTTAACTTGAGTGTTTGTTTTTTCGGTTTGCTTAAGTTGTTTTCTAGGTTTGCTTTTGTATATTTTGTGTTTGTGAAGTCAAAAGGTTTTTCGGGTGTGCTTTTAGTTTTTGTTTTGTCTTTAGAATTGTTTTCTTTATTGGAGTTGGATGGTAAGATTTTTGTCTCGTTTTCTTTTTGTGGTGTTTGTGTAGCAGTTATTTCTGAAAATGTTTTTTTCATATTTGTCGGTGTTTGTGTGTATTGTTTGTAATATTTCGTTTTGGCTTCGTACATAGTGCATTTTTCAGTGGTTTTTATTTTAATTATATCTTGTGCTTCTTTAAATTTGGGACAGTCTTTGTTGCTAGCCGCATGTTCTCCCTTACAGTTCACGCAGAAAGTACGAGTGCACTCAGTTGGATTGTGATCTGGTAGACCACATGGGTCACAAATCTTTGTGCCTTTGCAGTACTTTGCTGTGTGGCCTATAATTTGACAGTTTTTGCAGCGCATTGGATTTGGTATATATTCTTTAACCTTTACGACATGCCATGATATTTGTATTTTTTGGGGAAGATTGTATAGATCGAAGGTGAGCTGCATCACGCCAGAGGGAATTGTTTTGCCATCAATGAGTTTTGTGTATTTATATACATCGACAACTCCTTGAGACTTAAGTTCCTTAAGTATTTCTTCGTTTGAAATGTTGTTGAGGCATGGGGCGTATACTGTGCCTTTGCAGTGATTAAGATTTTTGTGGTATTCACATGATATTTGGCAGATACCAAGGAGTTCTTTGGAAGCGATGAGTTTCTCTGCTATTGTTGCATTCTCTACGAATATTAGTAGATTTCCATCACGCATTTGGTTAATTTTTAATATGTTTTTGTTGATGATTTTAATTGCACGCTCTACAGCAAAACAGGAGTATGTGGAGATTGGGTTTTTAGTGTCGGTAGCTGACATAATAATGAATTTGGGATTAGGTAAATTAGGAGTTGGGAGTTCTGGGAAAGCTTCCGACAGTGGTGTAGGCTTTTTTCTTTTGGTTTTGGGGCTGTCGCTTAATATTGCAAAGCGATTCGCCCCTTGACTATTGTGCCCGGTGGGCATAGCTGTAGATTTGACTTACTTTATGCTTTTATGTTTTTGTATATATTGAAAGGTGAAGAAAGAGTGTACAAAAAGAAAAAGGCGCTTGAAAAGTTGATAAGCTTTGAACTGAACTCTGCGATAACACAACCGATCGGTACGAGGTCTAGTCGACGACTGAAATTCAATATAAAGTGCATATAAATACTTCGCTGGGCAAGCCCGGTGTATTATCTGCTAATGGTAAGTGGTATAATAAAAATCTCATTTGCTGAATTTGGATGAATTATCTTTTATTTTTTTATATGACATTAATTTTAATTAATCGCGAACATCTTAAATAAAAGACATAATCCACTCGTAAGCATTACAATTACATATGATCAGCGTGTTCCAGGTAGGGCATCAATAAATATGCGTTTAAGCCTTCTACGCAAAATTCTGCGATCTGCTTTTGCTAACGGGTTGTTATGGCATGACATCTTAACAGGATGGTTTTTTGCAAATTATATAAATAACCTTCATAACTGAAGGAATATTAGGGTCTTTCCTGATAAAGGAGTTCCTCACAAGAGGAGGGTTCCCGACCAATGACCTCATGATAAAATTCAGTTTTGGTTGAATTGGCATTATGTGTGTAGTAGCAGCAATGCCCCATATGGCACTCCATATGTCCAGATGGCCATAATCATCACCTTAAAAAGCAGTAACTTTGGAACGCAAGGGAAGCTTTGGTGATCCCTTCAACAGCCACTGAAGTTTCTTGAATCGTGATTGAAGAGAGTGTCTAAGCACTATGGTATGGAATTTGAATGTGAGTGACTTATCTAGTGTAAGTCCGAGGTATTTATGTTTATTCACAATTGGGAGGCGGACCCCGTTTAGAAAGAAGCGCTAGCAAGCAGTTCTCGTTACTCAAGGGTGGCATATCAGCAGTAAATATGTTAAACAGCGTAGGGCTCACCACACTGCCCTGTGGGACGCCCGCTCTGATGGGATGAATGTTGCTTCTGGCGTCGTTTTTTTAAATTTAATGAAAAGACCGTCGTGCCAGACTCGATCAAACACTTGTTATCCAAAAAAATACCTGTACAGTATAATTTCTCATCGAAAGCGTCAAGGATGAAGTCTACAACTCTGTGGAGTTGTTTTTGCGTACCATGATGATTCCTGAATCCAAACTGGAAGTCAGGAATTGCAGACGAGTCTTCCAATTCGATCCTTCTGCGCCTAAGCAGAAGACGTTCGAAGAGTTTTGGCAAGGTGGAGAGGCGACTTATGGATCTGTACGAGTTTGGGTCGTCAATTGGCTTTCCGCTTTTGTGGATCATCGAGATTAAGGCAGTCTTCCAAGCTTGTGGAAAATATGAATGCAGAATGATGGCACTTAAAAATTTCATAAGCAGAAGGATCCCAGAAAATGGAAATGATTAAATGATTCTTTCATCTATGCCATTGATGCCTGGAGATTTCCTTGGTTTGATTAGCTTGATTTCAGATGAAATCTCCTCCACAGAGAAAGAGATAAAACTGTGAATGGTAACAGCCTCAGCTGACAAACTTGTAACTTCTGGTGCTTTAATGTCTGATGAAAGTGCAAAAGGGGCGAATCTTTCCTCAAGTTCATGACCGAAAATTTTTGCTTTCTCAGAGTCCGACTTACACCAGCCATGACCGTTTTGGATAGGATAATTAAGGATCGCTTGCCGTTTGATACCCTTTGTAAAGTTCCAAACGTTGAATTCGGAAGACTTTCGCACATTAATGTCAGCCAAAAGATTGTCAAAGTGACGATTTCTGTCTTCTTGCAAGTCGAGTCGGAGGCGCCTAGCGATCCTCTTCCAGGTTATGTTATCATCAAAATTACCATTCCTAATCCATCTTCTGCGCAAACCCCTTTTCTCCACAATTACGGCCAAAGCCTCGCCCGAGAGTGGAAAGTTGCGGCTGAGGAAATTGTTGTTTCCAGAGTCTAGTATATTAAAATCAGATGACACAGATGTTATAGACTGGTTGTTGCAGATTGGTTTAAATTTTGATAATACCCGAAAATGAAATTTTGATTGTTAATGTTGAAATATCGTTTCTTTGCTAAGTATCGTTTCTTTCTTAATTATCGATTATTAAATTTTTGCCTGTATGGACATATCGATCATGTTGATCGAATGGACGATTCCGTGAGAGAAGCCAAAGAGAGAAGTCGGCAAAATTTGTGTTCCTTAAAATAAACTATTGAATATAAGTATTAAAAATAAAAAAGACTGAAATCACCGATCTACTTGAAGCTACAGTAATAGCAATCACATACGCTCATAAAACGTGTATTTACTCTGACTCTCTCTCTGCTATTGAATCTATTCAAAATATAAACAACGACAGACTATATTCTACCAAAATTCGCGAACTACTAACAGAATACTACCCGAAAATTAAAATTGTTTGAGTACCAAGACCCATCGGTATAAAAGGAAACGAACTAGCAGACGAAGCAGTTAAAAGGGTAACAGTTTTACCCCTTCTAACAACACCAAACCTAAATCAAACCGACATAAAAAGTCACATCAAGCAATCCCTAGCACACAAAAATCAAAATCCAATGATCGAATCCATCAATTATAATTGCTTCTGTATCGATCAATAAACACACCTACTTTAAAAAGCTTAACCAGAAAAGAAATAACAAACATCGTCAAACTCTGACTCGGGCACACAAAGATCACACACAAGCAGAGATTCCTTCAGAATGGCGACACAATCTGTCAATACTGCAACAATAATATAACCATCTCAATCGAACATGGACGAATGCACAGCATTCCGACAACTCAGAATACACATCCCACATCCCAAACTTCACATAACTCCTATCCTACCCAACTACAGAAAATATGCTAAAAATCAACGATTTTCTCAAAAAAGCCAAGATAACAAAATTGTTATAAGTCTAAGACATAAGTTAAACTTAACCCACAAATATGTAAATAAATACACACATAGTTATATTATATTAATAGTAAGTACTGATACTAACTTAGTAGCTATGGCTGCTTCTCCTGTAGCTTTAGTTTTAACTATAGGCATACAGTTATATAAATAAATAAAAAAAACAGACTGAATTGTGTTATTTGGATGGATGACTAAAACATATTAGATTTAGAGTGTTGAGTGTAGCCGGTCGTTCGAGCCGGATCGACATTAATAAATATTGTGACTCTAGGTAAGAGTGCAACACTGCTTCAATACAGCTATCAATATCCACAGGGGAATTTAAGGTTCGGTCAGGCTCAAAAACTTGCGCAAGCTTGTGCTGAAAAAACAACATGTTTGCTTTCCTAGGGAGAAACATAATTCTATTGCGATGACAGACAGCATCAGTTGCAGAAATAGGATCAAAAGTAGGTGATCCGAGCTGAGGTCCATACGACTCTCCATTAATAAATTGTTATCGGGGATTCCTTTGTAGATGGCGAAGTCAAGATTAATGGGCGAACAGCGAGTGCCGTATGACAAATATGATGGGGGTCCTGTCGCGCAGATATTTCAGTTATGGGAAAGAGAAAGGTCGGCTATAAGCGATGCCTTGCATTGAAGTCGCCAGTGATGACGAACCTTGGGCCTAGGCGGTTGATAATAACGAATATTTTCGATTAATCCAAAGTGTCTTGACGACCATCCGGATTGAAATAAACAGCGGTTAGCGTTAGCTCAGAGTTATTTCCGAGACTGATGGAGATAACATGTGCGAAATCATCGCAAAATAGATAAAGGGTGGTGAATAATGTTAGTCCGTGCAATTATGGCGGCATCACCTCGTCCAATGTCACTTGGGTAGTTCGTGGAATATATTGAATAGCCTGGGTTTTTGATGTATGTCCGGGAAGTAGTATGACTCTCACTTATAAGCATAATATCAATGTGTTCTTTAAATAAAAAATGAACTAGCTCCAGTCGATGGTGTCTGAGGTCGTCTGCGTTCCAGATACCGATTATAAGAGAGTTAATTTCTGGTTTGTATGATAGAACCACACTGCGACGGTGACGGCTTATTAGAAAGGTCATTGAAGTGCCGACTGAGCATGTCCATGATAGAATTGACCCTATTTTCAAACGTCGATATTCTCTGCGTGAATTGGTCACCAATGCTTAACAGGAAGGCGCTATTTTCTTTTCGAGTTTCCGCTAGCTGGACCATTAATCGTGACTCAACTAGAAGAAGTCCGGAACTATCGGTATCGAGGTCACTCTCATCAGTGGGCTCATCAGAGCCTACACGAGCAGGCTGATTCACGTTATGTGAGGTGTTCTTTGCGGATTGACTTGACTTTCCATTCTGGGTAATTTGGAAGAGGAATTAGCGGGGGATTCATTGTTATGTAGTCCGATGGCCACGACTGAAGCAAAGCTCTTTTTGTGGCCAGCTGGAACACGTTGATGGATAATATTTTCCACAAATTTGGTCAGATACTGCTGAGCCGGTTGTTTAAGGATGGTGGATTTGATAATAGACGGCGGCGCAGTCAAAAAAAAAAATGGAACACCATCTTTTTTTGAGATAGGATTGCATTTCTGTATGCTGCACATCCAACGTAGTTGGCAGTGTAATCAAGGTTACAATTAGCACAATGGGCTGGATAGTCCTTTGACTTTTTGCATAGGGATGTGAGGTCATCTGAACCGCATTTCACGCTTCTAGGTGAGTTCCTGCAAAAGTTTTTTGAGTGGCCGAAGCGCTGACACCGAAAACTTTGTAAGACACCCTGGCTGTATTTGGAGGCTCCATAGTGACCACTGTGAAGCCTATTCCATTAACCGAGAAAACTTTCTTATTATAAGGCTTACTTTAAATCTCCACGGCAAATAATCCAAAGAGAGTTTTTCTTTGTTCGTAATATTGGTGACTGATTATGTCTCATGACCAAGTTTGGAAAGTTCGTCCGATATGAATGAAAGTGCAGTACTCTTATGGAGTCCCCCGATAAAAGGGGCAAGGAGAGAAAGATTATCTGTGATTCAAACGAGTTCAAGAATTTGGAATCAGAAACAAAATTTCGCCAAAGAAAACAATTTTCCAGAAAAATTTAACAATTTTTATAAATAAAAAATTGTGAGCTCTCTGTTAACACGTCTATTCAATATAAAAAATAAATAAAAAGTATTTTCATACAAAATTTAATTTTTCATCCGATCTGTGGCAGCTATATGATATAGTGGTCCGATTTTTACCAAATTTGGTCACATTGGCCATGTTCACCAGCATGTCTTCATTCCTGATAATTTATCTGATTACTATGATCTTTCTGGGGATCGCGAATGATACGGTATATCGATACCAATTTTGTCGTATCATAATCCATGTATAATAAATGTATCATAGAAAAAGTACGATCAATTTAAGTGATTGTGATCACTGAGAAACCAACAAATAGAGTTGCCAGCCTTTGGGAACGTTTTGCATCAAATATTTTCAACGCGTCTGGTCCCATACGCTTCGTATTTGTTCGGGTGGGACCTGCCATTCGGATCGTGAGAGCGAGAGCAGCGCTGCGGCAGATCCCATGAAGTGCGTGGCACTGTCGTGCCATGCAGCGTTTGCTGCTCAATGCATGACGTCAAAAGGCATTCAATTGGTTGCAGCTTCTATATGGCATTCAGGCATTCTAGTATGTAAATTTCATGGCATTCAAAAAGAAATGCCTTTCCAATAATGACACATTGTTAACTTTTATTCTGACTTTTACAATATTATCTATAAAAAATTAATAAAACTTATTTTTAAAGCCTAACCTAACCTAACCTATTTTTAAAGGTCTTCGTGATAATTTTCTTTGTTACGGCATCGTTGTTGTCATCAGCCATTTTATTTATTTCTCCTTTGCCTTTTTACGTTCGAGTGCATTCTGATTTTAGCCATACTGTGGAAACACAAACACAAATATACGTACATATATCAAATTAGTTTTCTTCATTAATCAGTATATATATATATATATTTATTTATTTATTAGTAGTGTGTACTTACATTATGAACGCAATCTGTTCATCAAATAATTTTAAGTAATTCAATTTCAGCTTCGGCGTAGTTTTATCAACCTATGCATAATAAAAAAAATTAGTTACTTTCAACAATTTTTCACTTTAAATAATAATTTAATACTTACATAGTCTTACACAAATCAAATCACGCTAACTGATATATTGCAACTTATAACTAATGGCCGTCGACGAAAATCGAAGTCAGAAAAACAGACAAAGAAATATTCCTTAATTTCAATTCATCTCGCCTTTTTAATCGATATGTTTGTTTTTGTTTATTCGAACGATTGCTTCGCATTTACCTACTCGAAGGTAAAATTACTTCTAAAATTACGTCTAAGTGCAGGCAACGTCTCATGATATTTGCAGGCTTAGACTTCCAAAATATTGCGAATTGAACTAATTAAATCTGCAGGCAAATGCTGTCGGTTTTGCATGCAGATAATCTGTGTGTATCTTACGAACGCAATTTTTTTCCACAACCTTGAGGCTAGAGCAACTAATCTTGGTACACATGTTCGTGTCTTATGAAGTGTCAAGATCGCCCCAACTAACCAACTAACTAATTTTCACCCCCTAGACAATTCTGCATCAAAAAATTGTTGACCCCTCCAAACCTTCCCCAGCAAATGAGCAAAATCTATAACTCCCACACCTTAACGGGTAGAGTCTCTTTCCGAAACCACAAAAACCAAATTATTCAGGACTGGGAACAGAGTATTCTGCAGTCGGGTGCGTCCGACGTATTGTAGGTACAATTTATGAAGCGGTCATGGATTACCAAAATATTTCTTGGGTCGACACATGTCTGACATACTCGTTAAATTGTCTAGAAAGAGCGGCAAGCCAGCCTTGTCTGTCTTTTTTTCTCAACAAAAACCTAGTGTAATGGCATGCAAGCCTGATTGCGAAACTAGTCAATTTTTGAATAATTCCTGTTCCTAATTCCTATTAAGATAAGGTTATGATTTTAAAAATTGTACCAAATAAGAATTCTTTCAGCACTCAAACAACCAAAACAAAATTGGCGGCGACATTTTTGCTAATCCACATAGAATAGAGTAGGCGCTTAGGCACTGACATCTCACATAAGATATGCAACAGACATAACAGTTGGCTATCATTTTTTATATTTTTACTCCACAAGGACTCATACCTTACATAAACTCTAAGATTAGCTTGAACAAGATTGAACGACATTAGTTATAGTCCAAATATTTCAGTAAAACGCTCAAAAACCTTACTTGCTAGAACAACTTACTTCTATAACAATTTTTTAGCTATAAGTATATGAAAAGCTAGGTCACGCACTTATAATTGCTCCCTGTACCCATAAAATAGGTAAAAAGGGGGTATTGGATTTGTGCAAAAGTATGTAACAGGCAGAAGGAGACATCTCCGACCTTATAAAGTATATACATATATTCTTGATCAGTATCAAAGGAGAAAGGATGAACGCGTCGATCTCAGCAACTATAAGAGCTAGAGACACCAAATTTGGAATGTAGTTTCCTGTATACCATACGCAGATTAAGTTTGTTAACGATCTCAGATGTCTCCCCCGTTCCCCCGTAATTCGATCAAACGTCTTACAGCCACACTTTTACAGATATAGCTTTGGGATTCGGCATGTACAATACTTTGGACGCTCTTAATCTACTGTCTATATTTCAAGTCGATCGGATAATAAACACGGAAGTTATTAGATTCATTACTGAAGCGAGGGGGGGAGGAACCAGCACAGCCATGACTTAAAATGCCTTGCTTGCGCTGTCGCGTTGCTGTCGCTTGTGTGTGTTCGTGTTTGTTTATGTGTGTGTGTGTGTGTGTGTATGTGTAAGTGTACGAAGATGCGATCGAACAGTTTTGTAGTCGGGTATGCTCAACTATAGCAGTCTTACTTGTTACTAATATCCTTGCTAACTTGTTCCCTTTCTCTTTTTTATTTCCTGTGGGTCCGATTTATGTTTATTTCCGAAAAATATATCTATGGGTTTTTTCTTGGTAGTGGAGTGGTTTGTCTGATTGTACTCTTGTACGGTTTAGAAAATCGAATCTTCGAAGCTGGCTGTGTTCTCATCTTTTTTAAGACATCTCATGATTTCTGACATTGTTGAGTGAAATCTTTCGATTTGACCTTTGCTTATGGATGCATACGGTGGTGTTGTATAAATTTCTGCTTTTAGCTGGTCTTTCAACAAAAACCTGATTGAAGCTGTACTCAGGGCTTTTTCATTGTCTATGACAACTAATTTTAGCATGCCGAAAATTTATCTATTACCGTGGGTATTACCTTTTTTTCTGTCGTGTACAATTCTATGTGAATAATCTGTCCTGGATACGTGGAGATTGGTGTTGCCTGAATTTCGCCATGTTGTGGGTGTCTATCGTATTTCACTAGTTTGCATGTCTCGCATTGCTTAGCGATGGCACTAACCTTTTTTGTTTGGGGAGGAAATATTTGCTTACCATTTGTATTTTGTTTTCTATTCGGTTTCTATGAGCGCGTAAGTGTTCTTTGGATATGATCTCTGTCTGGGCTTATTCTATTGTTACGTTCTTTACCTGAGTTTGCGTGTATCTGATCTTGTAACTACTGAAGTGAGTGGGGTAGATATTCTGGATTTTTTCCCAATTTAGGATCAAGCCTTACCTTTACTATATATTTTCATCAAGTCTTCCTCAGAATAGACGCTCTTCTTGACAGTATGCCTGTGATACTGCGGAAAAGGAAGTTCGAATTTATAACGGGACCCATACACAAGCCATCCCGGTTGCCAGACTTGAGTGAGTTTTTCGAGTTGCGGCACCGATTGCACATAATTGGGACAGTTGCGACAATATTGTGCCAACTAAATTCTGTATCAAAACCTTTTGATACGAGCAGCGAGTTACCGTAACTGGTTGTGGTGTAGTTTGGCTACGCACAACTCGATTGCCACAACTCGTGGGCGTTCCCCTTTGGTTTTATACTTTCAGGCTACCGATTTCGCTGATCGCCTGGTTCAGATGCTGTTCGCTGTATGCAAAACATTCGATGGCCTCTAGCTTCATGATCGGGGGTGGTTCTGCTATAGTTGTGCATAGTTGTGCTAAAGTTGTGTAAATCTTTGTGGGCCTCACCCTGTCCGTTTTGGTTTTTCTCGCTACTATTTATTCTGTTCGTCTGGTACTTGGCTGTTGTTCTGTGCGAAATATTTGAAGATATTTTGCTGCCGTTCATAACCATCATTGTTTATCAGAAAATATTGAAATTAATGAAAATTCAGGTTTTCCTTTTGTTGTTATTATTAACAAAATTCAAAATTTTATAGAATGTTCTGAATATTTGTATTTTCGTTTTATTAATATATTTGAATAAACCAAATAATTCCAATATCTAGTTTATCAATTGTTTATCAATTATGCACTTGCCGACGCCATTTTTCGAGTTTTGCTACGAAGTTGGCTGATCCGATTGCAGCGTGCGTGGCGAAGACCCAATTTGAGTGACAACTGGTTGCCGCAACCGATTGTGATAAAATTGCCACGTGTATGGTCCGGGTAAGATTCTTCTTCCGAGGTTAATAACCACAGTTGGTTTTTGAAGACATTGATCGTGGCACCTATAGCTGGAATCAGATTATGTGAAGAACTATCGTCGTTGTGTATTGTGACTGTGGTACTATTGATTTGTGCACCGGGGGGATTCCTAGAAAGAGCGTCGGCTACTACTTTTGAAATTCGTGGCTTGTAACGGAGTTCGTGGTAGTATTCTTAAAGGTAGCTTTTCCACCTTTTGAGGCTTGCTATTGTGGTTTTTACTGCTTAATGCGAATGTTAGAAGTTGATGATCGGAATGAATGATGACTTTGGAGGTACCGTAAAGGTACATACGTTTTGAAGAGCCCATACTAACGCCAATATCTCCTTTTAATTTGTGGCGTAGTTGTCTTCTGTTTTTGATAGCGTACGTGAAATGAATGTAATGGGTTTTCCATTTTGTACCGCGCCGATGGCGTAGTTCGAAGCATCTGTCGTGAATTGAAACTATATTTTGAAATCTGTGTATGCAAGTATTACGTCTTGCGAAACCAATGTATTCTAAATTTTCTGGAAAGATTTTATGTATATGGTCAAACGTTATTTTTACTTTATTGGAGATATTTTACGAGAGACCACCATTCTCTACCCTGAGTAGGGTTGTTGGCGGTTTCGCTAGTTTACTAACGTCTGTAGTAACTGGATAAACCTAAGAAGGATTGAAAGTCCTTTAATGTCTTTGGCTTATTATGGATAGCTTTCACTTTATCGATATTGGTTTTAACGCCGTTAGCGGAAATAATGAAACCTAAAAAAATTAACCTTCTTATTGACTTTGGCCAAGCTAGAGAATATTGTCTTGAGATCTTAAGTGTTCTTACTTTATGATTGACTGAAAGCTATAATATCATCGCTATAGACGTAGCATCTCTTTCCGACATGGTCTCGAAAGTCATCTAAAGTTCTCTGGAATATCGAGGGAGAATTTTTTAGTCAAAACGGTAGTCTGGTGAACTCGAATTTCCCGCCGTCCACTGAGAATGCTGTCTTTTCTATGTATGTTTTCCCTTCAGGGGAATCTGATGAAAACCGCTTTTCAGGTCGAGCACCGAGAAGTATTTATTTTCACCCAATTCTTTCTGACGTTGATGTACTAAACGGGCAGTACATTCAAGTGACCCAACAACACAAAGCACGGCTTGTTAACGCGCGGACCCAGCCAAAATGCAACTCACCTTCCGCCCAACTGACCGAGGGGCGCGCCGCATAGCTTGCGGTAACGAAGATCGTGGAACAGATAATTAAGAACAAACTAAATAAAAGTTCAAATTAAATTAAACGATAGATACAAAACTATAGAGATAACATAAAAGTGAAGGGAATAGAGTAGGGAATTAGAAGTAGAATTACATATTAAATGATAAAGATAGTTATAATATGAACATAGAATAAGAAAAGGGTTATGGAAAGCATAGACAAAGAGGAAGAAAGTTTCTAGAATTTCTGATCGGAACAGCAAATCTAATCTGGCTGATTAATTCAGAAGGATCAATTTCTTCTTTAATTCGATTGTGTAAGAAAATTACACAAACCATGGTTTAGGAAGTGAAGGAAGATTTATTAGTAAAATTCTACTACGATAAGAAGGCAAGCCAGTATTAGGATTCCAGTTAAGACCACGGAGTGCAAAGAGCAGAAATTGTTTTTGTACCGATTCTATTCTATCCTGATAGCCCTGTACTGGGGACACCATATACAAGACCCATATTCAAGAATAGGTCGAACAAGAGAAGTATATAGAGTTTTAGTAATGTAGGGATCGTTAAATTCTTTAGACTAACGCTTAATGAAACCCAGGACACCAAAAGCACGGTTAGCGGTGGAAGAGATATATTTGTCAAACTAAAGCTTGGGATATAAAAGGATACCCAAATCGCCAACCGACTCAATTAGAACAAGCGGCTTACCATTAAGAATATGATAATAATAAAAGAATCAACATGCTTGAATCTGGACTTGAAATACAGGTAGTTCCGGCGATATGAAAGTCACCAAGAACTACAAGAAAATCACGATCAGAAACCATAGATGACACAGATTGTATAGCAGAAGCATGCAAAGAATATAAGGAAATATAAGAAGAAGGTGGAATATAAGAACAAGTGATATGAAAGCAAATACTGGATATACACAATTTTACATCAACAAATTTAATATCTACACAATTATCGATTATTACTAGTTCCGATGACAAATCAGCGTCAACAGCAATAAGAACACCACCACCGCGACGAGGGGTGCGATCTTTTCAATAAATGGAGAATTTGTTAGATAGGATGTCAGAGTTAAGGATGTCGGGCCTTAGTCATGTTTCCGAAAAGGCAACGACATGGAAAGGAAAAGTAAGGCTTTTTAGATAAAGATTACTAAGTTTACTATATTGTTGAAATATTCTGCCGGAACACTTATTTTGAATGACGATATTTCCCGAGAATACGTGAACTTGAATTTTTCCAGCTTAATGTGGGCTTTAGATTTGGCATGTATAAAGGCCTTCACATCATCAGATGTAGTATCAGGGGCAAGCCTAGAAACAAAGATTTGTATCCGTGGTGGAATTCCTATAAAGGTCAAGCCAAAGCATGCAAGGGAGTCACAGCATTGGTTGCTAGACCAGTTGATTCGATTGGTATATTATCACTAGTGTTTTTTATACTATGTTCCCGAAGGGAAAAATAGTATATTGGGTTTGCGAAATGTCCGTCTGTCCGTATGAACGCAATTTTTTTGCCTTTATCTTTGAGCTAGAGCAACCACATTTGGTACACATGTTGGTGCATATCGTCAATTTATAAAGTGTCAAGATCAAGATCAAAATTTTGGATAAAACGTCTATAGTAATTGCAAAATGCAACAAATCGTCTAGCGCTGTCCGCATCATGTGGGACTGGGTAATTCTTAATGACGTCATATTTTTTGTCGTCAGGTAAGATTCCTTTATCTGTGCATTTGTATCCCAAAAATGTGACTTCATGCATGAAAAATGAACATTTTTCAGGATGCAATTTAAGATTATATTTCCTACATTTCTCAAAAACATCAGTTAAGTTTTTGAGCATATGTGTTTCGGAACAACCAATGACTATTAAATCATCCATATAAAGGAAAGCTTGAGAAGGTTCTAATCCGGAAAATACTATTGTCATCATTCTCTGGAAGGCATTTGGCGCTATTTTTAAGCCAAATGGCAATCGCGTGAAGCGATATGAGCCATTGTTTGTTGAGAAAGACGTTACATCTCTTGAACTTTTTTCGAGTATAATTTGATGAAAACCAGACATTAAGTCTAGGCATGAGAAGTATTTCGCTCTTCCTAGTTGATCTAAAATATCATCAACTCTAGGTAGCGGAAATTTATTCGACAACAGTTTTTTATTAATTTGACGATAGTCAATTACTAATCGCCGTTTTTTCTAGTCAGAACCGGGAAGAGATTTCTTCGGAACTAACAAAAGTGGGCTGTTATAAGGTGATGCAGACGGTTCGACTATCTTATTGTCGATTAATTTTTGTACTTGTACTTGTATCTCTTCTTTATGACTGTGAGGGTTTCTATAATTTTTTATATAGACTGGTTCATCATCCTTCAATCCTAGTTTTTGTTTGTAGAAATTGTTTATTGTTATTGATTCGGTTTCAAGTCCGAATACATCACTGTACTGGGTGCATAATTTAGTTAATTCTTTTTTAAATTGTGGTGGAAAATTTTTTGTTAATTGAGATAAGACAGGTTTTCTCTATTTTCAGGATTGTTTTGCACTATGTCGTAGTTCGAAAGTGATTCATATGCCAAATTTTTAATATTTACTATTTGGTCGGTACTGGTCGTATTCAGTAATCGGACAAATGAACTGCAACTGTATTTGCAACATAATTGCCATTTTGAATTTCCTGGTTTGGGATTAATACACTATCTTCTTCTGATGATAGGTTAATCTTTCGGACTACTTGGGATCTTGCTGGTAGAATTATGGAATTGTTACCAAAACTGTATGTAATTGGAACATAAATTGGAAATTTTAAGTTATTAGGTCTAATTATAAGCCAAGCTTCAGATGGCTTGAAGTCTAATTGACAGTTGTATTTTTTAATAAAATCGATTCCTAATATGCCATCACAAGGAATAGCGAATTGTAAATCCACGATATGAAAATCGTGATGGATTATGTACTTAGTGGTCTGTATCTCAATAGAAGTTAACCCCTTGTATTTGGTTCCCTTTTGACTTATTCCTTTTATGTCTAAAATATAATTATCTTGTATGTCATGAAAGACATCAGAATTTTCTTTAACTATTGAAATGTCTGCACCTGTGTCTACTAAAAAGACAAGTTCTTTTCCTGTAGCCACATGGTTGAATGATACAAATATGTTCTGACTGAGATTAATGGTATGAACCCTTGCATTTTCTACTGTTGAGCATCTAAAGGGTTTTGCAAGTTTCCCGATGTATTATGGGTTACTCTGACATTACTTGGGTTATTATAGTTGTGGCCTTGACTCGAGTTGCCACGGCCTCTTAAATTTTCCTCTATTTTGGCCTCGTCCATTGTTCTATTGGGTACTATTGTTGTAATTATTGTTGCGACTGCGAAAGTTACCTCTATGATTTCCACGTCCGCGGTTTCCGCCGCGCTGTGGATAATTTTTGTAATATAGGACAGTGTTTGGCTGTCCGGTTGCTTCTGTGCAACTGTTTACAAATTTTGATACGGTATCATTCATAGCTTTGAAGGTACCAGCTTGCATGATAAGTTTTACCTTATCGACTGTGCAATTTTTAGTCATTGCTTTGACTGCATACTGAGTGGAATAACTTCTGGCTAACTCTAGGGGTAAGCCGTCTGTTATATATGCACCTTCTAACATTTTTGTCATCTGCTTAACCTCTAGTATGTACTGGTTAGCAGTTTTATTGCGTTGCTGTAGGGTCATCAGTTTTGCTGACAATACTTCTACAGTTTCGCCTTTGACGTTGCTTTTTAATCTGGAAATGACTTCAGTTATTGTTGTTTCATTTCCGACTAAATTTCTGGCGACACCTTTTAGCCTTGATTTTATTATAGAGACTGCTAATTGTTCGTGTTCGCCTTTTATTAATTCTAATATTTCTAATGCATCAACAAAACTTATTAAATTTTCAGCTTTACCATCGAAAAGTGGTATAAGCTTAGATGCAGTATTAATAAACTCTACGTTTGATTGTGCCATTGTAATAAATTTTTGTTGTGAGTTGTTTTCCGATTTAAACTCTTTCCGATCAGTTGAATCTGAATCTAGTAGAGGTGTTTCAACGAACTCAGCTGGCTGGTTTATATTATTGGGAATTAATATGTTCAATGTGTGTGCGATATACAGAAGATTTTCTTTTACTCATTTTAATATACACGTTTTTTTGAGTATTGAAATTCTTAACTAAGAGTTCAGGCAACCTGGCCTTTTCTACTTTAATAATGGTCTAAATTAATGCTATATGTATATTTATATTGAACAACAGGAACATTATCAGATGGGGAAAAATTACAAAACCCCTTAGAATTAGGAAAAAAAAGGAGTTAAAATAAGGGTCAGGGCAGGAAAGGAAGGGGTGAGGGACAGGGACAGGGAGCTTAAGACTAAAGTGGCTACGCCAGATCATTAATGTGAGGATATGCTGACTGCATACATCTTGAGTTGAAGATTTGCGTTAGGCGCAAGGTCCTGGCTGCAACAGTTTCAATATTTGCCCTACTATGCAAATCAATCGTAGAGTGATGCCAGGGTAGGTTAAGCATCATTTTTAAAATTTTGTTTTGGGTAATTTGCAATTTATTTAAGTGGCATTTTGCCACATCAGCCCACACCGGTGCACCATAAAAAATTATTGCTTGAAGATTGATCTAAACAGGAATTTTGTTTTCTAAGCGCAATTCCTATTAATAAATGGATACATGTGCGATTGTCATGTTTAATTTCTTGTTTGTGGCTAACTTTAAATTTCAATTTATTGTCTAATATTATTCCTAATATTTAACACATCTTCCATTTAATGTCTACGTTCCCCTAACTGATATCCCACTTGGAACTAGATGTCTTTACGTTTTTGTGTGAAAAATATAGCCTGCGTTTTCTCCGGGTTGACTATATTCTCCATTTTGAGAAGTATTCATTTAAGTGTTCAAAGGATACTTGGAGTTTATTTGTGATGTCTGATGCAAGGGTTCCTGAGCACAAGATGGCTGTGTCGTCTGCGAACATCGAGGCTGTGCAATGTCTTAGAGAAGGGAAGTCTGCGGTGAAAATATTGTAAAGCAAGGGTGAGAGACAGGAACCTTGTGGACACCCTGCGGCGGTACTTATCGTAGTTGATTTAGCCTTTCCTAGGTGTACAGCAAAGGATCGGTTACTCAAAAAACTCTGAACTAATTTGACGAGCTCAGAAGGAAAGCTCATGCAGTACATCTTGTGGATTAGACCGTCATGCCAGACAGAGTCGAAAGCTGCTTTTATATCTAGTAGCACCATTCCTGTGGATTGAGAATTGGAAAAGTTTTCTTTGATCATGTGCTTGATTTTCTTAAGCGGGTGTATCGTAGAGTTGTTCCTACGAAAACCAAACTGATGGGGCGGAAGAGTATCATTTATTTCCATAAACTGATAAAGCTTTTCTTTCAAGATCTTTTCAAGGATTTTGCTGACAGACGAAAGTAGGCTTATTGGTCGGTAAGACGTAGGCAATTCAGATGGCTTATTTGGCTTGCCAATGGCGATAACCTTCGCAATTTTCCATGCCGAGGGGAAGTAACTCAGTTGCAAGCAGCTATTAATAATGATAGTGAGAAAGCGTATCCCTCTTCGTGGCAGTGATTTGAGGCATAAATTTCTATACCGTCCAGCCCAGTGATTTTTTTATCTTTAGCTTAGCTAGTATTCTTTTTACTTCTGCTCTGGTTACGAAAAAGTCATTTGCAGGGTTGATTGTCGTTCTATTTAGAGCCGATATCGATCTATCAACGGAGTCTGTGGTTACAGGGTCACTAAGGTTGACGGTATAATTGTGATTTAACCTGAACGTTTCAACAAGTACCTCTGCTTTCTCTTCATCCGTCGAGAGACGAGCTGAGTCTGTAACTAATATTGGGATATCCCTATGTTTCTTCCCAATAACTTTCGTAAGCTTCCAAAAGTGCGAAGAACCTTTATCAAGGGAAGAGAGAACGATGTTCCAGGAATTGTTATAAAATTCTGAGATTGCTGAGGTAGTTAGATGTCTAAACCATTTGTGTAGTGTAAGATCGGCTGGGCGTCTGTACCTCTGCCAGTTACGACGGTGAGTGTTTCTGCATCTAATTAAGTTCTTGATGTTATCTGGAAGTGGCTTAGGAGAAAACTTAATTTTCTTCTTGGGAATACTTCCTTCTTTTGCATTTTTGATCGCAGTGTAAAGTATATTAATCATACTATCAATGTCTATAGGTTGACGAATGGAGTTCTCCTCGATCTCCGGAATGAACTGATTAACAATACGGGAGAATTGCGGCCAGTTAGCGTTTTTAACATCGTACCTATATCGATTGTCAGTTTGTACTGCAACATTGGAAAGTTTAATTTGCACTGGCAGGTGGTCTGAGCCTAAGTCATTTAGTACTAATGCATTCGATAGCAAACGAGAACAGTTAGTAAGAAATACATCTAGAGTTGATGACCGCCCACGGGTGCTAGTTGGGATGTAAGTGTGCTCTGCTGGGTATATCATCTCAGTACAATGGGAATCTAATTTTTCTTTAAGTAAGTTACGCCATGAGTTTCCCCTAGCGCAACCCCACGATTGATGCCGACAATTGAATATCAGTTTTAAACTGCTGTTTGGTATATGGATCCGAGCGACCACCTGGGAAATAGCACGAGTAGATCAGTGTTTCCCTGCCTTGCGAATTCGTTATTTTAATGCCAATGGTTTCTATTACTGTTGTATTTGGGAGGGGTAGCGGGATGTGGCGGATGGATTTCTTAATGTAAATAGCTACCCCTCCCCCCCTAGTCAATGTCCTATCATTTCTATACAAGCAATAGTTTCGTATTTTGACTGATATGTTGTTGCTCAGCCAAGTTTCAGAAACAAGACAAATGTCTATATTTTTCTCGTGTAGCAAGTGCTCGAGCTCTTTTTTCTTGTGCCGTATACCCCTGGCATTCCACGCTACGATTGATAACTCAACAAACATTATTTATATAAATTTAAAAGCTAATGAGGTAATAACCTCGAATTGCTCTAGCTTAGACTTACAATTTCTTAGCTTATTAACTAAGTCAAAAGTGAGATTTTTTAATTCCTCTACAGAGAAGAGATCCGCATTTTGAGACGGCGAGGGCCTAGCCCAGGCTGAGCTTACTGGTTCCACTACCTTATTGTTAAGACTTGGGAACGATTTTGGACAGTGAATAAGCGGTGGCTGTATTTGCCGGTGATTGGTGGATTTTGGAGTAATATTAATGTCGTTTCTACGTAACCTATCCCTTATATCGACATAATTCTGCCTGGACGGGCAGTCTCGTGAGTTGGATTTGTGAGCGCCGTGGCAGTTGGCACATTTAGTTGACGGATTATTCTTGCAGTCGGACGTCTTATGACTTCCAGCGCAATTGGCACAGTACGCTTTAACAGCACAGTGACTAGCGCCATGTCCAAACATTTGGCAATTGTAGCATTGTGTAAAAGTGTTGCTCCTTCGCCGTTGATATTCCCACTTGACGTGGACATGGCCTATGACAGCATAGTTCTTCTTCAGTTCATTAACAGTGATCGACTTGTTGACAAAATACACCACGCAAAAGGTAAATGTGGTGTTGTTAGGTCTGGTATGATTAACGACCTTGACATCAACGCACTGCAGTCCCATATCAATGAGCTGTTTTTTGATCTCCTCTGGTTGATCAATGGCTAGCCCCTTAAGCAGGGCCTTGTATGGCTTATTGTTTTTCACAGCATGTGAAAAGAACTCGTACTTGCCCTGCATCGCTTTGCAAGCATTTTCATAGTCTTTAAAGTCCACGCAATAGAGTTTGATCCCGATGGATATTTTGCAGATGGAGTACTGCTTTATTTGAAGGGTGTTACAGATGCTATGCAATTGCTCTGCAGAACATTTAAGCACCGTTATTGGAGGAACGTAAACTTTTGCTTTTTCGATAGTGACTTCGACCGCATTGTCGTCGATATCAGCTGAGTCATCGACCGCTTGGAGTGGCCAGAAGCGATTGTTATTGCTAGGCTGCTGGGCAGAGTCTGCAATGATAACTTTTTGCTTCACACGCGGCGACATATCGACGCCGGCTTTACTTAGTGATCTCTTTATTTTGAGTTTTGTTATCTTCTTAGTGCGCGAATGGCAATATTTTGATATCGATAGTTCTCTTTGCCCTGTGGCAACTCACGATTCAGAGAGCCTGTCACTAAACCAAGGTGGCAACCCGTGAGCAAGCTTTTTTTTTCACAAACGCACGTTTGGCTAAGATTAATTGTTTAGATGTTTGTTGACTGGAAATTGTTTTTTGTCATAGTTTTTCACAAATTTTAATTATGCGCACTGGCACGTAAATTTTTGTGGCCACTAAAAAGTGAACTTGTCCTTAAATGCACTGTTAAGCAATAATTAGCTGGTGCACAAAAAACACGTGTAAGCACAACAGATTTTCTTTTAAACGTTTTAAAACATCTTTTAACTGAAGGGTCTGCAGTGAATTACTGTCAACTACAATTTGACGTATTTCATTGTATGAATTCAGCAGAACCCTAATATGTTTTAATTTTGTGCTATTTGAAATTGGTGCACTTTTATTTATGCACTTAATGGACTTTTCCGACTCGCTTCTTAGTTCGGTAGTAGAGGCAATAACTTTTCTGAAATCCATAAATGAATTTCGTTATTGTTAGCGTATTTATATGCTGATTTTAAATATTCATTTAATATTCAAAATATTCATACTCTAAAATTCTCCTCTTTTATTATATTATATTACAAATTTATTTATTGTCTGTCTTTAGATTTTATCAAGGTCATTTGCCTTGCTTATATATTTTTTCTTCAGGCACTTGTTGTGCAATTTATAAATTTTGGTAAATACGTTTGCGCACATAATTACGACAATTATTATTAACAAGGTGGTCACTAGTCCCAAATCTTTATTTTCAACTTCAACTTTGTTGATTACATTCGCAGTGGAGTCCATTTTGGTGTCTATTAGACCCATATTGAATGATTGTTTATTCTTAACTGTAATTCTATAGAGACTTGGGCCTTTCGGCCGGCTTGTTTGAGTAAAAGGGTCTTCTTGGATAGTATTGCTGTTCATTAGAGTGCGTCTTCATTATCTATGAATACGAACGTAATATGACGTTGCCATTCCTAATATCGTATGTTCTTCTACTATTGTCTTTACTAGAACAATGTCCAATGGGTATAAGTTCCCTAAACTTGGTTAAGATTTGTATGGCTTGCATACGAAAATTTGGTTTATCTTCATAAAAACAAAAATTTCTAATTTATTCTCTATCATTTCGTTACTGAGTAAAATTGAATAGAATTGAAAACTTTGTTTTTTTTTTTTAAAAAAAAGGTTTTTAAAACAATTTGAATTCTTTGAAAAAAAATTCTTTTTTTATTGCTACTGGTTTATATTCCCAGTGCCTGACACTTACAGAATTGTTAATGTTTTGCCATCTGTCTGTCTGAAAATTTTTATGTCTACAATAACTTGTACAGACAGATGGTGTTAGTATATAGCCTATCAGTGGTTAGTTTTTCCAAGCAGCGCTTTCGCGCATCGGCTTGAGGTACAAATTATAAATAAAGGCAAAATAAGGCATTGGCATAAATGCAGCCCTTTTGCGTTACTTTGCACCAGTGCAAAGTTGTTGTTCGATTTGTTTTAAGTTGTCTTCATGTTTCATCCGTTCCGGTTCTGTGTGCCCTGCGCGTAAGAGGTCTTGCACCAATATACGCTGTTGCAGGAGTTTTATGCGGCGTCCGCTCCTTTTCTTTTTTATTTTCGTTATAGGTTGCTGACGTGCCCTGTACTCAGCTATTGCGAGTGGGCGGGGTCCATCGGTTGGACACACCTCTAAGGCCTCTTGTAGGCTGGGTGCGTCCCTTTGCTCAACGGGAGCAGCTTCTTGTAGTTCAATGTCGCTCATCTAATTGTAATACAAATTTTTTTATAAATCTTGCAGTTTCCCACGCTGGCGCAAGGGGCGGATTGCCTCTCACACTTGTTAAATGTTTGTTTTCTATTCCAGCGTTGGCACAAGCGGGCTGCCACTCGCACTCGTAGGTTGCTGCTGTAGTCCGGGGCCTATGAGCTCAGATGCTGGTCATCGCACAGATTTATAACATTTGTCATCACTTTTATTATTGGAACAACCAATGACTATTAAATCATCCATATAAAGGAAAGTTTGAGAAGGTTATAATCCGGAAAATGCTATTGTCATCATTCTCTGGAAGGCATTTGGCGCTATTTAAGCCAAATGCCAATCGCGTGAAGCGATATGAGCCATTGTTTGTTGAGAAAGACGTTACATCTCTTGAACTTTTTTCGAGTATAATGAAAACCAGACATTAAGTCTAGGCATGAGAAGTATTTCGCTCTTCCTAGTTGATCTAAAATATCATCAATTCTAGGTAGCGGAAATTTATCCGACAACAGTTTTTTATTAATTTGACGATAGTCAATAACTAATCGCCATTTTTTCTAGTCAGAACCGGGAAGAGATTTCTTCGGAACTAACAAAAGTGGGCTGTTATAAGGTGATGCAGATGGTTCGACTAGATTGACTGCATAGACTGCAGATTTATAACATTTGTCATCACATTTATTATTGTTGCTGTTTCATTGATGTTGTTGGTGTTTGTTTAGATTAAAAACACTTGCAATGTTTTTTGTTTTTGCACTTTTTGCTTAAAACGCATCTTTATTGTTTTTCTTTTATTATTTATATACTTTTTTAAAACACTTGCAATGTTTTTTTTTTTGTTTTTGCACTTTTTGTATTTAAGTAAAATTTAAATGAGAGTGGATTTTTCTTCTTGTTGTGGTCAAGTCCAAGACCATGTCACGGTCGCCATGTATTGGTTCGTCCCGAGTATAATTGTAACACTTGTATTTCTGCAGAAAACGTCTGTCTCCTATGTAGGTTTTACATGTCTTGTATATAAAGGTTTATGTAAAGCAACGGAAACGTTGCTGGCAGGCAGAGAGTGTCATGTATGCACATATGTATATGTATCAAGCGTGAGAACGCTGACTCGGCTATTTGGGCAGGCGCTGTTATCAAGTGCGATCATATTTCGTCTGCACTTGAAGTGTGCAGAGGGCACTTAGCGTTAGCCGCGCTGCGACAAAGTCTTTGCTATATATATATTATGTTGGCATAACAACAAAGTGTTGCAGCCTTGTTTATGCTTAGGCAACTTATTTGTTGCTGCCCAAGATGTCTTGAATATCATTCATATACATATGTACACATGCTACAATCTCGACCAACACTAACAACACAACTAATGCAAGCGCGGGATAGAGATAAAAAGAGAGCAATGTGCGTAAGCACAAAAACAAAAAATATGCAGACAGCAATGCAACTCCAAAATCAAACAGAATGCTAGGCTGCGGTTTGTTGTTGTGTTTAGGCACAAAATATATTAAGTACACAAATAAAGCACAGAGAATTCTAATTATAGTTCACACAGGTGTTTAACACAACCAAATGTATAACACAAGTCACAAATATGAAGATTGCAATTTAATAATTGCTAAAAACGGGGAAATTAATTACAAGGCGCAAGAAAAAAAGACGTCCGTTTGCGAAGGTGAAGCGAGTTCTATGCGATAATCTCCCAATCTCCGGGATCGGGTACTGATCCGATACTGCTACCGCGCTTAACTTCCTATAATCTATGACAATTCTATACTTTCTCTCTCCAGATGCGACAGCTTTCTTTGGTACTACTCATACGGGTGCATTATAAGGTGACCGTGAGGGTTTATTATACCATCATCAAACAGTTGATTAATCTGTTTCTCTACTTCTGATCTTACTTAGTAAAGCGGTGTACAGCTGTGGTCTAAGTTAGCTTTTTATCGGGCTCATTTGATCCTGTGTCTATTATAAACTTGAATATTTTACCGTCCGGTAAAGTAAGGCAACGAGGAACTTTTTAGTCTAAAAATGAATGTGAGCTGTGTCTGCCACTTCTGAGGCATACTCTTGTTTCCCTTCGTAAGTTTCTTTGTACGAACCTATGTAGTGCACCTGGGCGGGGGTTTGAGTTTTCTTTGCCCTGTTCAAATACATGGAGATTTCGGGATAGTACACTTCAAGCTATGCTTTTGCTAGCTCGCCGGCTTGTGTCGGGGTTCGTTCTACTCTCTCCTGATACGACATACTCGCACGCACACCATCATAATATTTAAGTGCACTGTTTAAAATGGAACGGAAATGTTATCAAAATGAAGCCAAGCTCTGAGATACATTAGCTTACTCTAGCTATTACTACTCAGACTGCATCCTGTTAATTAAGCTGATGTAGGTAGGGAACTCTGGTGGAATTGGGCCCACGGTCTTTACCCACCCAACCAGCGCAGAAATAAATCTTCCTGCGCCCTTATAAAAACGTTATATGAACTTCATGCGCTCTCAGAGTTCACCATGCTCTACTAAGGACGAATATGCGATCAAATTAGAATATAACGAAACATTCTTTTTAACTTAAAAATATATGTTTAAAACCTATTCGTAGTTGACTTTTGTTAATTCATACATTTTGTACCTACATACATATTTTTAGTAAAGTAACAGGAAGTAATAGTTACAAATGGCTAGAAATAATTTGGCAACGCAGGCCAACTAAAAAAAAGAATGGTTGGACAATTATTATTGGGTAGTTTTCAGGTGAGCAACCCCAAAGAGTCGGACAGCGATAAAGTTCCTAAGGATTTATTGCGGATTTCGGGGTATCAGCATTTAAAAAAAAATATTCGCGCAACTTAAATTTATGCTACGTTACCAAACTCTTACTCCTCGAACTCGTTGAGCTCAAAGACGACGCAGACGAGTAATGCTGTGAAAGAAAGTCGGATATACACATATAAGAAAACTTATCATGACTGCTACTCCAAACCCATACCCGTTAGATATCCAACCACTTTGTGTACTATTAGTTAAATAGAAAAGAAATTTATATTCTATAAGTATTACTAACTTTAAAACTACAAAAATTAATTATGGATAAAAAGTCATGTGAAGACAGCAGATCAAGAGGCATTGCCGTCAGAACTTCATGTACATGAATGACGACTATAAACTCTTTTTTTTTCTTTAAAGTTTAACTGAACACATCAAATTATAGATATCTGCAGCTTGATTCTTGCAAAAGCTTTACATGTACATAGTCAACTTTAGCTCAACGCACTGGCGGCCAGAATCAAGCGCATGGCGCAAAAAAAAAACAGCAAGAATTGCATAGAAGTGTCCATTCATTTAACTAGTACATTTTTATGGATGGATATCGTCAATTTGTGAAGTGGTCGATCCGGTTGAGTATCGCAGCTCCTGAAGTCACCCCAGCCCTTCCTTACAGGACTGTACTTTGCCAGGCGAAGTCTCACACCGCTTTTCAGAGACGGCCAACAAATAAATTCGCCAAGTGCTGCCGAATATGGTAAGAGGCTTCTTGGTCACCAGGGTGTACAAGTACTCTGGGTGACGTTGATCTTTCGACAAGATCAACAAAAATCTGCGATCACGTGCACCGGTACTAAATAAATTTATATATAACACTGACACTGAATACGATATACCTGACTCCTGGTTTTGGTTCACTCTTCACTTTTCGGTGAGATTTTTGGTTAAAACTCGCGTGTCAAAAATTTATATATACATATACTTCAATTACTTTTAATTGGATCGCCTTGAACTTCTCTTTGCATGTGATTCCTATTGAGTTCCCGATACTGTACCAGCCCATTGCCCTTGAGCTTTTAGTTTTTTTAAGTCATACTCTATTTGCCCTTCTTGCTCTTGAGTGCAGACATAAAGATCCACGTGGGCGCCCAACTAAATCGGCTTCATCAGGGGTTATTCTCTAAATCTCTAGATCGCTCGATGCGATCATGACTATTTGAGCCATTATGACGAGAGAGTGAGAGAGCTTTAAAGTGCGGCTTGCGCTTTGGACTACTTGTGAACTGCGTGCGCACTGCTTTAACAGTACCGGTATTTTCTATAAGTCCTACCTACGATACAATTTAGTACTAAGTGTAAAACGAGTAGAAAAGAGTAGTAGCATTTTTTCTGGGATAAAATGTATGGCCACTACACCTACTGCTTCCTCTTGTTCCCAACTTTCGAAATAGGCTTGCTCGGAAATATCAGTAGGATACGAGAATTCATATCCTTTCTCCTATGCTCGAGCTTGTCTGTCTTGGTGGCAGTGGTGGGGGCTGTTGTCTGACCTTAGGAACAAAGAATTTACATAAATGGAGTGTGTGGGTCAGGTCTCTCGCTTCTTTTATTTCAAAACGCCGTGATATGTCGCCGTTTGAGCCCCTTATGAACGTTTCTAGAGCCTTCCCACGGTAATTATCAGTCTATGGCCTAATGGTTTCTGGAGATTCTTTAGAATCAATGACAGCTGATGGTAGATTGCTTCATAGAATTCGTTAATGTCATACGTCCCTGCGTCAGCGTAAACGTCTGGTATTCGAGAGTTTTGAAATCTCGTTTATTAGCATAGTGTGTTGTAAGACATTTTAAGATTGCCTTCCAATTCATTGGGGTGTTGTGAGACTCCAAGAGTGTCTCAGCTTCGCCGACTACCTTGGTACAAACAGCTAAAGTTACTAAAGTAATATTTGTACGTTATTTCCTGCCCTTCAAAGATACTCATAAATCGTTCGACATTTTTTTTTCATGAGTTGATCGATGTCCTGTCCCCTGAGAAATTTTTGATCAGACGACATACGTCAGGTACTTTCTCAGATTCTCTGCCTAGCCTAGGTCTCA
The DNA here is from genome assembly GCA_037075165.1 of Hirtodrosophila histrioides. NCBI lineage: Eukaryota > Metazoa > Arthropoda > Insecta > Diptera > Drosophilidae > Hirtodrosophila > Hirtodrosophila histrioides. Next base: position 376,805 of record JBAMCL010000471.1, on the reverse strand, counting down.
CGAACGGTATGTCACTATAATGTTCGTGCCCGTGAGCTGATGTCTCTTGGGAAAATACCTCCCTGAGGTAGCCGCGGAGGCTTGGAACCACTAGCTATGCCTATGCCCAACATGGCTGTTACTAATTTATCTGGCATATTTTTTATGAAACGGTTTTAAAACGAATAAGAATAGGTGCACGATTCATACGATACTCGGTTAGATTTCGGTGAATAAATGCGGACTGTGTTGTAAATTATTTATGCGAATTTTTGAGTATGAACAGCAATAACTAAGACAGTGTTTTGAGTATTACTTAACTTGAAGGTTAATTTTTTTCATTTTTTATTTTCTTACACTAAGGGTCTGATTTCATTGATAGATAAAATTATTATTATTATATTATTTTAGTTTATCTGATTTTTCTTTTCCTCTTTTGAAAACCAGTAGCTGGTTTGTTCCTTTTACGATAGAAGGTCCCTTGGCAATGGCAGGATTGGAATAAGTTATACTGCGCTTGCAGTGGAGTTTGTTTTTTATGATTTTACAGTGTTTGATAAAGAATTTTTTTTTAATGGTTTTGTAGGGAGTCGTAGGCCACTCTCACAACATTTTCAACAAACACAAGCAATACCCCCTTGTTGATGCGCCACTGCTTCGCGGCGAATTCACGCTCACAGCCGCTCTCGCGTTCTCTCTCGCCCTAGCACACGTAGCCAGCAAATGCTACGTGTCGCACAGAGAGCGGCCGCCAGAATAAGCTCCGTTAGTGCTGATCGCGCGCCGTTGGAGATGAGCTTACGCCGTTAGTGTGTAAAGAGTGCATTCGATGAGCAATATGCAGCACTCGTTTGCACTAGCGGCAAGCAATGCGCAGCGTCAGTAATTCACCGTTGTTGCTAGGCGAGCATCAGCCGATTTCGCCGTTATTTGGCAGTTGGCGTTGGTGCCAAACTCAGGCCTAGCAACAACGCTGCTGGCATGCACCACTAGGCGAGAGTTTGGAGAGTTTACCGCCGCGGTCCCCGATCTATCCACCAAGCGGGGCCTGCCGGCAGCGGCAATATAGAAATTCAAAAGTGAGCAAGTCAAGTGCGTGAGATTACAAACGAGTGCGAGTACAGTTTGGTAAAAGTGTCAACGTGGGAAACTGCAGAAGAGCAGCAACAAATACGGCAAGATCACGGGCCGTCTATCAACTACAAGCAAGTGTGGCCATCCCATCTGGCCGATCATCGAGGGACAAATCGAGTCATCTGCTCCGACCAGTCAACGGGCAACCCAGCGACGAGCCTCTGCTACGCGGTGTCAGGCAAAGTTCTTGGTTTCACCGGGCAGTCGTCTACGGGCCGTGAATCCTGAGTAGAGTGATAAGTGAGGTTAGATTTTTGGAAATCCGGAAAAGGAAGTCATCATCAACCTAGTTTAAAACTGGGGCACTCGTGTCTATTCCTTTCCTCTGAAGTACGACAGGGGGACCGAAAGTCAGTCACCGGACCAAACCTAGTTAAAAACTGGGGTATCCGGGGCCAACTAACGGCAGTGATAGGGCATTTCAAAGAACATCGACGGTTAAGCCTATTTTAAAACTGTGGTATCCTCGGTAAGTTCTACGAAATAGGAATATGAGTCTCAACAAATAGAACGCAGAGGACTAAACTTGGTTTAGAATCGGGGTATCCTTGCATTCGCATTAACGTAAGACAACAACACGAACATAGCAAACAGGAGATCAGCCGTAGCGAAAATCAGGTTTAAGACTAGAGTGCGACGGCTGCTAGGAGACTTGGGAGAATTTGCGATTTATACGATCAGGAACTTCCATGGTATAAATCGTTAGTAAACCTGAACTTCTCGAATAATTAGGGCGAGATCAAGTCACTTGCTCATTGATTTCACAGAGCACCGAGTCGAGTCCTAGTGGATATCAGTGAACGCTGGCAAGAACACTTAGCGAACATGATGAGTCAATCGAGAACGTGAATAACTGGATCCCGGGCAGTTGACACGAGAGTCAACAAAACAGCGTCGAGGGAGTAGATTTAACGAATAACTTTGTAAGCTTGAAGTAAACAGGTGAACCGGCAGAATATACTTTTAAAACTAAACCAAATTAATTTATAATTTATCGCAAGTGCTGCATTGATTCTAAAAATTTAAAATTTTCTTTTGATTATTTTTTTTGGTCTTGCCATTTTGCTCATATCCTATTAATTCTTGTATATGTATATGTATATGTATCTTCACAGAATAATATCAAGATTTATAGATTCTTTGCACAGCCCAAATCGAAAGTACTACGATGCTGAAAGTGCTCACTAACACAGGGTTGGGGTAAATTTCACCCACAAGCGTGGAAAATCGCGGAAATCTGTTGTGTCAATCTTTTTTGATTGTCATCCAAACGGCTTCCAACTGAAGGATCTGTGGTGATATTTCTGAAAATCCACCCAATGGCCGAAAAAATCTGAAATGTAACATTCTTGGTTATCGTGTGACTTGAATTGAATTTATTTTCAAAGCTCCACACAAGAAAAGACTTTTCAAGACTGCATCAAAACTAGTTCAACAGAATGCTGGCCAATATTCATGATTCAAGGTCAAATGTGTAAGATTTGATTTTTCTTAGTTGACTTCAGTCGTTTTTCTACAGAAATAATTGAGCATCGGCCCAGGAATATTTACCACAACGGGCAGAAAAATTGAGTTACGCTATTTTTTATATATTTCTTACAATCTTAAAATCTATTGAGAAAATAAAATCGAACAGGTCATCCGGGTGGTTCTTGGTAAAACGAAGGATACACTAGCAATTTTTTTAATATAATTATTGTTTTTTTTTTTAATATCGAGTGAACCGTTCTTGTAGAGGACCGAAAATCGTTTCAAAATAATTTCGTGGTCTAAGATCCATAACATAGACGTCCAGAAATTGATTATTTTGTTTGGTTTCAGACTCAGTCATTTATTTTCATCTTCGTGGATTTTAGAAAACACATCCTCATTTGCTAGAATCGAGAGATCCATGGTTTAAATTAAGTCTAAATTATCTTTTTGAAATTCACGATTCAAGGCGAAAGGCGTAAACAAGATTAATGGCTTATTATAAATTCGAACTTCATGACAATATTTTGATTTTTGGAGTCTGAGGCTCTCAATTCAACCAAGAAAAATGGAAAAAATTTGTAACGAACACGTGATGTGTGCAGCTGACTGGAGGCGTACTCTGCCTACGGGTTCGACTTGTGCTCAGGGAAAATGGGGTGGGTATTTGCCACCCAGCAAGCCGCCGTGTCACATAACTAAAATTTGTAGACAGAGTTGAACTAGGAACTGATATCAACCGAGAAAGAGGACTACAAGCTAACCCCAATGGTATATTTTGAGTGAAGATCTAAGCTGTTAGCGTTCTTCGTCTCTACCCTGCCAACCTGTAAAAGTGTCTGTAATCTATGCCTTTATCCTTTTGAACGATGCAACAATATTTACTTCAGGTGCCCATACAATGCTTTAATTCAAACCATATTCAATTCGGTTACTTACAAAATTCATACTTTTGCCCATTTATTGGTCTTCAAACGGTATATATATATATATATAATCATCGTCTTAATGCGGACTTACATAAATACAATCAGCTTACTCGAGTCGACAGGCTTGAACGACGAATGATGTGCTATGTGAACTTCAAGTGGATTAGAAACATATAACAGCTTATATTTTACTTTATATACAACTTTTAATGCAAGATTTTTTACTTGGCTAAATTACGATGTTTGTTTCAAATTTCAAAATTACAAATTCATTTTTGTTTGTGTTGTGATGCGTACACTTTCCTAGAAACTCAATGTATCCTTTAAAATGCGCGCGTCTGAAGCGCTCGATCTAAACTGGCGTTAGCAGAATGTTGTGGAAGCGAAATGTAAACACCACCCTGACTAGTCTTCCATATGCTGGTTATGCAGCGGGTCGCTCGTTGACGGAAGGGACGTCGGCGTGTCGTTCACAACACCATCCACGGGGCTCGGAGGTATCCGTAAGCTGCAACAACGGCGTATAGCCTACACCGCGGTATCAACAGTCATCAATGTGGGCCCACAGCAGTTCTGTTAAGTGTGATGTGTGTGTGCATACTGCAGCGTGTACGCAACTGCGTTGCTAGTAGCGTTTACGCAACAGCGTGGCTAGAAAAGGCGTATTGGCCACGAGGTGATGCACGCAGTCTGTGTGGCCGTGTGCACTACGGCGTCTTCGCAAAACGCACTTGCAACTATGAATTGAAGCGTGTGTTTTGCAGTGTGTACCCTTCAGCGTCTTCGCAAGCACTTTTGCTGACCAATTTGGGCGGCCCTTAACCCCTTATCTACGCCACTGCCCACGACGGTGGCCCGGATGTGTCCTTTTCGTCTAGTCCCACGATGGAGTACCGTTAGTACGGATCCTGTCAGCTCACACTTGATTTCGCGGTACCCTACGGACGGACACCGTGGAAAAAAAATTCACAATGTTGTCAGAATCGTTCACTCTCGCGCTGTAGCTGTTTTACTCCCTGTACCCATAAAAAGGGTAAAATGGGGGTATTGGATCTTTGCAAATGTTTGTAACAGGCAGAAGGAGACATCTCCGACCATAGGGTATAAAGTTTATATATTCTTGATCAGTATCAAAAGAGATTTCGATTTGGCCATGTCCGTCTGTCTGTCCGTCCGTATAAACGCATCGATCTTAGTAATTAGCTAGAGACACCAAATTTGAAATGTAGGTTCTTATAAACCATACGTAGATGAAGTTTGTTTCCAATTTTAGATATCTGTCCTCGTTCCCTGTTCCCCCGCAATTCGATTAAAACGTTTAACAGCCACACTTTTAAAGACATAGCCATGGATTGGATTGGCATCTATTATGCGTAAGTCATTTTGAATCTACTGTCAAAATTTCAAGTCGATCGGGTAATAAACACGTAAGTTATTCAACAAACAAGATTCATTACTGCAGCGCGGGGGGGAGGAAGCAGCACAGCCATCACTTAAAATGCCTCTCTTGCGCTGCTGCTTGTGCTGTTGCTTGTCTCGGTGCGTCTTTTTGTGTTTGTGTAAGTGTACGAAGATGTGATCGGAAATTTTTGACCAGGGTACAGGGAGTATTGTAGTCGGGTATACTCGACTATAGCATTCTTACTTGTTGATAACAGTGAACGTAGCATATCTTTAAAGTGTATGAATAGAGCTTCCGTGTCTTACACGTTTTATTATTTGTGCAGTGTTTTTAGTATACTATGTTCCCGAAGGGAAAATAGTTTATGGGTTTTGCGAAATGTCCGTCTATCCGTATGAACGCAATTTTTTTCAAAATCTGGTTTAAAGTGGACATGCGTATCTTTATGGGAGGTGGAAGGGGATATAATGGGATTCATGTGGCAAACTAAGACTTGGGAAATAAATCAAAAATCTGTTCGAAGGTTTCTCAGATTTTGAGAAAGATTTTAAAAGTATAAGTCTTTTATATCAGGCTCCAAAACGGAAATAGGCCAATTTTACGTTGTCTATTGGCACACACACATATCCACTACATCTTCCACTGATAGAAATGTTGAACTTATTAATTTATCATCCCAGTATCGCGCCCATGAATATTGTTCCTTCTAACCCCGAAGACGTTCTTGATTCGGTGATTGCTATCACTGTTGACGCAGGTCAACAACCTAGCGCTAATAGTGCCAATCTATAAGGCGAATTATCTGGTCAATCAACTATTGCCATAGCTCCATTGGGTGCTCATGCTATGGTTGGTTATACGACCCTAGTAGGTGGTCCACCATGGAAACAAATTTTTGTTTCTAGGCTTGCACCTGATACTACGTCTGACGATGTTAAGGCCTTTATACAGGCCAAATCTAAAGCCCATATTACGGTTGAAAAATGTAAATTCACATATCACACATCACAATTAAAAAAAAGTGTTCCGGCCGAAAACTTATACCATTTTTGTTCTAGTGAATTTTGGCCGGATCACTTAATAATTAAAGAATACACTGTCAAAAAGAAAAATCGGCCTCCAGATTTGCTTCCGTCTTATGGTGGTAGTTCTAATCCACCTTTGTCATCTCTAATAGTACAAAAAACTATTAATTTTTACCTAAATCTATACCTAGATCTTTACCTAAATAGCCTAACTTATCCATTTCAAATCGGTGCCTTTTCTAAAACATGGTTAAGGCACGACATTCTTAATTCTAAATTTTTTCTAAAAAAAAAAAATTATATTAATTAATATAACAAATTCTCTATATATACAAAGGATCGCACAACTCGTCGTGGTGGTTGTGTACTTATTGCTGTTGGCGTTGACTTGTCTTCTGAAATAGTAATAACCGAAAGCTCTGTAGATATTGATCTTTTCTGCTCATAGATTTTGTTTTTGTGATGTTTTCATTATAATTACTAGTTCTTATATTCCCCCTTCTTCAGATTTATCTATATATTCTTTGCATGCCTCTGCTGTACAATCTGTCTCCTCTATGCTTTCTGATCGTGATTTTCTTGTAGTTCTTGGTGACTTCAATATTGCCGGCATTACCTGGATATCAAATTCTGACTCTAATGTGTTGTCTTCCACATCTCAACACGATTTCATTGACAGTTTAGTTGGGATGTCATTGTGTCAAATCAGTGGTATGCCAAATTCCTTACATAAAATGCTTGATCTTATTTTTGTCTTGGACTCCTCCTCCTTATCTGTCTCACGAACTGACCCTATATCCAATCCTGAAGATCCTTATCACCCAACTTTTTAAGTGTTGATTGACTTACCAGCCAGGGTGCTAAGCCCAGAAAGCAAGCCTGCAAAGCGAGTTTGTCAATTTCGGAAAACCGATTTTACTAAACTCGCTCAGCTCCTATCTCAGACTGACTGGTCCCAGCTTTGCATGTGTAGAGACATGAATAATGCAATTATAATTTGTTACTCTACTTTAAATTCATTACTTGATATTTGTTTCCCTTTGCTAGAGCCATCCAGTTCCAACAAAACTCCTCTCACGGGATTTAATTAACTTTAAAAATGGAAAGTCGAGAAGTTCAAGGAATCTGGCTTTTTCTTGGATATCTCTCAATATGCGATTGCTCGATCTAACTTCTCTGAACTTAATATACACTGTTATAATAACTTCCCCAAAAGCTGTAGGCTTCAGTTTCAGTGGGATCCCAAAAGGTGTTATAATTTCGTTAATGCGAAGCGTAGGTCATCAACAATTCCATCAATCGTATTTTTTGAAAAAACGACAACTGCCTCAGATCAGTCTAATGTAGATCTTTTTGCCCAATCTTTCAAACGACTTATAGTTAGTAACCTTATCAATTGTTTTCGCCTTATCCTTATCATGTAATAAGCTCCAATTGCATTGTTGTAAGATTGCTTCCCCGAGATTTAAAGGTTATGAAGCCCGTATTTTCACCGACCAGATAGAGTACCAAGCTGCGTGCATAGATACTGTGCTGAAGATATTTTTAAGCCATTATTTGTTCTTTTTAAACTTTCCGTGTAGTTTTGCTCTTTAAAAAATATTTGGAAAGGATCATTTATTATTCCTCTCCATAAAAAAGGCAACAAGTCTAATTTAGAGAATTATAGAGGGGACAGCAAATTCAAGACCCATATTCAAGAATAGGTCGCTCAAGAGAACTATAAAGAGTTTAAGTAATGTAGGGAAGGTTAATTAAGGCACGATTAGTGGTGGAAGAGACATGCTTGCCAAACTTAAACTTAGAATCTAAAAGGATACCCAAAGCATTAACCGACTTAATTCGAACAAGCGACTTACCATTAAGAATATAATTGTTAAAAAAGGGCATTCGCCTGTTAAAGGACATTGCGTTACACTTACCACAATTAAGATTTAATAAACTTTCCCGACACCAGGATTGAAAACTGTCAAGATCAGTTTAACAGTCGGCATACATCAGCACCCGAGTGTGATTTATGACAGAAGGAAGGTCATTTATGATCAATGTAAATAATAAGGGGCCAATATGACTTCCTTGTGAAACTCCGAAACTAACTTGAACATACTTAGAGATTAAGCCTTTAAAATAAAACTTTTGGGTTCTAAGAGTTAAATAGTTGGAGATCCAAAGACTTAAGTTATTTGAAAATCCCAGAAGATGAAGTTTGTGAAGTAAAACAAAATGATTAACAGATTATTGAAATTAGTGTTAATGACACATGTTTTCATTTTAGCTTAATGACAAGATAAATAATAATAATAATAAATATATTCCAATAGGTTAGTAGTAGTAGATCTATATTTCACGATCTTGCACAAAATAAAAGGCTTTGTTCTCACTAAATCCCAGTAGTTTTTAAAAGCTTTTCAATGCAATTAATAATTAAGAATCTATATTATATTTCAGGGTTTTTCTTGTGTAGATATTTTAAATGCTGGCATGAAACAATCTGGAGTATTCTACTTGCAAATTCGTGGAACAACATACTGGTTTTTGAAGGTGTATTGTGAGCAGGTTATCTCAGATGGAGGTTGGACGGTAAAGTACCATTCTGTAATTTAAGAAACTTGAACCTTCGACTAAATTTATTTTTAATAATTAGGTCATTCAACGACGCGATGATTTTGGAGAACCCCGTGAAAATTTCAACCGTGATTGGGCAGATTATAAAAATGGGTTTGGCGAACCTGAAAAAGAATTTTGGTTGGGCAACGAAAATATTTATATGTTAACAAATAATGAAGAATATGCACTGCGAGTGGAATTAGAAGATTTTGAAGGTAACAAACGGTGAGTACCGAGAATCTAAATTTTCTTATTTCCTCTTAAAAATTTGTATTATACTATGTTCCTATACATCCTTTACTTTACAATCAAACAATCAATTGGTTTCAGCTCTTTGGGCAAACAGGTAAGAATCTGTTATTGCACAGAGCTCAATTCTATTCTGTACCTCTAAACTGCACTAGGGATTCTAAATCTCTTATGCGATCGTATAAACATCAGTTGGGATATGTCTCCTGCTGCCCATCACATACATTTGCACAGACTTAATACCCCCTCTTTACCTATTTTATGAGTACACGTAGTAAACACATTGTTTAAAAGACTTCATGTGGTATCACAAGGGGCCAGTTCAGGCAAAATATATTCATACCCCATTTTTACCCTTTATATGAGTAGGGAAGTAGGAACGGTAGGCGTCTTAGTGGAACGTGAGACACCTGAAATGGCAATGGATGCGCTTAAAGACGTGAAAAATTGGCAGGTACATCAACTTACATAGAACGGAATGTAAGCCTGGAAACAGAAGCAAGTAAGATTGTTGCTATCGGACGTACCCAACTACAGAATACTCGGTTTCAAGTCCAGTATAATTTAGGTTTTTGTGCCGTGGGATAGAAATGTGAAAAAGTCTGTATTTCGAATATGGTGACTCTACCCGTACAGGTGTGGGAGATATATGTAGGTGTTGTTAGATGCTGCCTTCAAAGATGTGGAAAAAAATTGGGTTTATACGGACAGACAAAATGTGCACAAGCCCAATAAACGCTTCTTAAAACAAGTGGGAATGATATAGTCGAGTCTACCCGACTACAAAACTCCCCGTACCCAGGTCAAAAATTTCCGATCGCTTCTTCGTACACTTACCCATACACACAGACACTAGCGATAGCGCAAGCGCGGCATTTTAGTGGTAGCTCTGCTTTTTTGTCCCCGAGCCACAAAACCCAAAAAACACTCAGGTCTGAACACAAACCAAAATAAAGTATATTAATTTTTTTTTTATATTTTTTTTTTATCATTCCTAGTGCTACAAGTTAAAGCACTTAGGGCACTAGTCACTATAATTATACATATTTTATAACATAATTTTACATTTAGTCTTTTCGATTTAACATATATTTATAATAAGTACATAGTTCATATAATTTTAGTTTAAAGTTATCATTAACAGTTAAAATAGTTATTGTTGGGTGTTGTTCTGTAGGTGAGCCTTTAGTTTTGTCTTAAATTGCGTGGCGCCATAAATAGTTTTTAAAGGATGGGGAAGTTGATTTCAGGTGCAAATAGCATGTATAAAAAGTTGTCTTTCTGAATTTAATGTCTTATGCCTATTGCATACTAGATTGTTTGTCCGCGTGGACGTAGCAAATCTAATTTTTTCGTGCAGATATGCGGGTTCTTTAGTATATAGTATTTTGTGCAGGAGGATTAGTGTTTTAAAAATCATTAAGTTGCTTATATTAAGGTCAGCTAATTTAAGGGCATAACATGAAACGTGGTCATATCGTTTCAGGTCAAAGACAAAGCGAGCTATATTGTTATAACACACGTTAATTTTTCGTTTGCTAGCCGCATCACAGTTTGCAAATACTTCTACGCCATATAAAAGGGTCGGTATTAGGCACGTCTTAATAATTTTATTTCGATAGGCAAAAAGTGCTGCGTTAAACACAATGTTCTTAATAATCCATAAGTTCTCCCAACAGCCTTATTGATGTGATTGCTCCATGTAAGCGTTTTATTGAAGGTGAAGCCTAAATTATTTGCATAGTCCGTGTAAGTTACTGGTATGCCATCTATCGTAAGGCTTAACAACGGTGCAGTGCAGAGGTTTTTCTTATGGATGACTATACATTTTGGATTTTCGCGGATTAAGGCCAAGTCCATTATTATTTGCCCAAACGCTAATTTTTTCAAGAGACAGAGACTTATCTTTTTTGCAAATATTAAAACACATTCATTAATTTCACACAGAGGACGACTTGCATTCATTTGGACATCATCAGCATACATTTGAACACGACAGTTAGTCACAGAATCGGGCAGGTCATTAACATAAATGGCAAACAGTAAGGGTCCAAGAACTGATCCTTGCGGAACACCAGGCCTATTTGACACAAAGGACGAACATATATTTGACGAAACGACAGCTTGACATCTATCAACAAGGTACAAAGACAAGAGACTTACAGCTGTACTGGAGAAATTATATAAATTAGAGAGTTTAGTACAAATTATATTTTGGTCAACTGTGTCAAATGCTTTGCTGTACTCAAGTAGTGTCAAAAATGTTACATCATTATTGTCAAGTCGTTCCCTAATATCTTCAGCTATTTTAGTTATGGCTGTAGTACAGCTTCTATTTTTTCTAAAGCCGGATTGTTTATCATTAAGCAGTTGGTTGTTTTCCAAAAATCTATTTATTTGTTTTGCCATTAAATTTTCAAAAGCCCTTGACAAAAATGGCAAAATGGATATTGGTCTGTATTCGTCACTGTTCAATTTTGGTATAGGTATAATTTTGGCTTCTTTCCACTTTACACTCAAGTATATTACTTGGACTGACACACATAAAACTAATGTCACAGATTCTATAGGATCGACAGTTCAGGTATACGTTTTGTGTAGGTTCAGGTACAGTTATTTGCGTGAATTTACAATTGACTTCATTTACGTCAATATCGTTTTTTATTACAGATTTCTGTTTACCTAGGCTAAGATTTTTAATTCCTTTCCATTTTTGCTTTGGATTTAATGCCGTACTAAACTTCGCGCAGAAGTAATTGCGCTTGGAATTAAAAATAAGATTGGCCGCTGCTCTTCTTAGTGCTTGATATTTGCGGAAATGAAAATCTCTTTTAAAGCGTTTTCATTTCTGAAAAGCCTTGTTTCTTTCTAATATCGAGCTCTGTATGTTCATATTAAGCCATATATTTTCACCATATTTAACTCTTTTCGTTTTAATGGTATTTAATGGTATAGTCAATATTTTAAAAGTCACGAAATTCCACACAATGGTCATTATAGACTAGGTAAAGGTCATAAGTCAAAAATATTAGGTCATGTTTAGAATACACTGCTACTGATAGCTGTTCGTATTTTAAAACTTTATTTGGCATATTCACAAAGAATTAAGCTAATAAAGTGTTTCTGCTACTTGTAAAATGAGTAGCCATTGTGGAGTTTACCAGTTTTAGGCCAACGGATTCCATGCAATCAACGAGATGAGTTTCATTAAATATATTACTATTAAAGTCTCCCGTGAAAATTATATCAGTATACGTCAAAGAAAGAGTCGAGATAAGATTCGTCAATTCTGAATAGTCAATATTGCGATTGGGTCGATATACACAGCCAATTAGTATTTTGTTTGTTCTATTATTGTTAACTTGAATAAATAAAGACTCTATTGCACTTGACCTACATTGACCTACAGCGTGACCTACACGATCAGAACGAAATACATTATTACCATTACAATCAATTACCGAATCACAAATACCAGACATAAACCAAGTTTCAGACACACAAATCACATCTAGATTAGAGTTTACAAACATATATCGGAACTCATCAATTTTCTTGGCTAAACTTTGAGCATTTATATGGCATATATGTAAGCCTGACTTCTGCTTTACAAGAACCCTTAGAATGGCATAGCTATTCGCACTGGAAACTACATTTTCATCTTACATTTAAAAAATAAGAAGTATAATCCTGTCACACGCAGTTTGCTAAAATTTACACCTATAAAGCAACACACCTTAAAGGAAAATAAATAAATTTGATGCGAATTAATACTTATCTTAAAATCAATGGTTAAAATATAGTACTTATCATAGATAATTTTAAAACTAGTAAGCTGAGATAGATGTTTATAAAAGCTCGAGGCAGCGAGCGCACCGGGACCAGCGGGAGCGGGAGAGTTGTGTGCTAAAGTCGGATCAGCTGCCGACGGTTCTCCCTGTGCCAAAGCTGCTTCGCTGTCCCGCTGCAGCTGCACAAGCTCTTGTATGCTTCCCACGCAGACAACATTTCCTCTCTCCGAAAGCTTTACATAGCGTGCAAAAGCTTTCCCTTTTTTTGCTTCATCACCTCTTTGAAAATAGCATAATTATCTTTTGTGAGCTGTGCATTTATGTAAAACAGAGCGGGAGAGTCAATGCCTAGCAATTGTAAGCTAAGTTGTTGTTTCGTCTCGCGACGGTAAACAGCAATTACTCTCAAAAGTCCAGCTTTTTCGTGCAAGTTCTCCAACTTTATAATTATTATTGGGTCAAGTACAGTGCGCATATGGATCGACTGCTTGATCCTGAAAATTTCCCTAATCTTTGGTGCCGGGCTAAGATTTAGTGTAAAGCATAAGGAGTTAAAAATACTCCTTAGTTTCTCTCCCTCAATGCAGGGAATGCCGTGTATACGAAGATCGCACATTACAGCCGCGATGTTTTGTGCGGCAAGCTTAGCCTCCAGTTGACCCACACGTGATTTCAGGTCCTGCACCTCTACGAGCTCACCTTCCAACGGATGGACTCGTTGGGTCAGGCAATGCATTTCATTGCTCATGCTGTTGAGCCGTTCCTGAAGAACACTCAGTATCCGCTCTACAGCTGACCGCATGCTGGCAGTGATGACATGCGCTTGCTCCTCAAAGCGCTTGTTGACAAGTTCCGTCAACTGGAACGCTGGTGCATCTGAGTCGCGCTTATTTTTAAGCTCAGTGTTTGGTGTTTTCGCGCACACGCTTCGCAGTTGACGGCACTTTTCAGGTATGTTTGTGTGTACTTTGAGTGAATTATAATTGAGTGTTTTTGTTTACGTTTTGTCTATTGGTTTGATTTGTATGTTTGTGTACTCAAAGGGCAACTATATATGTGAAACTAAATGCCGAATTAAATTAATAAAAACTTTGTTTGTTCAATGTTTTTTTGTGCTTAAAGTCGATCAAAATTTGGATTTTTTTATCCGAAATCAGTAAATCAAGAATCAAAACTTAGTACTTTATCGGGTGATAAGCCAAAAAAAAAAAAATAATAACTATTTGAAATTTTCGCGGAAAGCACTTTGAGAGATTTGAAATTTATTTTTATCAATACAACCTTTGTAGGGAAGCGACCACCATGACGAGCAATCGCAGGTGTGCATCTCGGAGTGCGTAAGGACCTTAAAAATCATTGAATAATCATCATTTATATACCAAGAGACCCAAATAAATGGTAAAAAACGTATTAAGCTATGTTACTGATAGTCTGACAGTACTCAACGGAAGAACCGAAAGCGATAGTGGGGTAAATTAACGTACATTAGATCGCAGCTCACATCAACTATTGACGACTCTCTAATAAACGGATGCTGACACAAATATGTCATGAATATGAAAGAAGAAGAAGTGTACTAAGACGGGAGAATTTCATTTCTAAATTTGGCCATAAAATTATTTGCGTCCACTTTATTGTCACTGTTAACCGCAGAGATACCTGAGGCATGAAATAGTTTAAAAGACGTTTCGGTTCAATGTGGACCACGACCAAGAAATCTGTCGCTCTTTTATTTCGAAATTCATCTAAACATACTACAAGACCAATTTACATACTTCTGGCTTATCTGTCTAAGACGCTTTTAGGAGCTGATAGTTCGTCTCTGTGCGATAATTGTCTGCCGTGTCTAAACATAAAATGACACAGTGTGAGATTAATCCAAAGTATATTTACATCCAGGCTGATTATAATATTTAGATTCTGGAAAATTACTACATTTTACATTACATTATTACATTTACAATCAGCGGGCAATTCTCTCTATGGAAAATTACAAGATTACACATGTTCTGAAAATTATGTCTGGTGGTTCTCAGTGAAAATAGAATAGTAAAATGTTTGTATATTTGTAAGATTAGACAATCATGCATCACCAACTCGGTGAAAAGAGAGAAGATTTGAGCGAATATCAGGCGAGGTTCAGGAAAGCCTATTCAACACTGGACAGTATGTACATTTCTCTTGACGTCAATTGCCAAAGATTATCTCACCAGGTAAAAAATACTTCGCAATCTTCTTTAACTTCAAAGCAGCTTTCGAAACGATTGACAGGCTACGCCTTTTTCTGAACACCATGTATGACCAGAAAAGTGTTGCGGTGTGGAATGGTACGGAACTGTAACCATGGTTCAAGTCGAATCTGAGTGTCAAACAGAGATGTCGCTTAAGTTAATTACAGCTACCTAAACCCTTCCAAAACAGTCGTAGTCCCCTTCACAAGAAGGTACAAATTGCAGAGGATGAAGCAAATAATACTAGCAGGAACTACCTTAGTAACCAGCAGGGAGGTTAAGTACCTAGGAGTTACCCTTGATAGCAAATTGAACTTTGCATCACATGTAAAGAATACAATGGATAAGTGCTCTAGGGCACTATATACCTGCAGAAGTATAGCCGGAAAATCGTGGGGCACAGCGCCCCATATAATAAGATGGCTATATCTTATGATAGTTAGACCGATGATCACATATGGGGTCATCGCCTGGGGAGACAGAGCACAGCTCGCCACCGTGCAAAAGCAGCTACAAAGACTGCAGAGAATGGCCTGCGTCTGCATGAAGGGAGCAATGCGCACCTGTCCGACAGCGGCCCTAGAAGTTTTAATGGAGCTAACTCCACTCAATCACACGATTGAACTCCAACGAAAGGCAACCCTTCTCAGAATATCATCCATAGGAGTGGGTAAGAATGGTATTAGCAGGGAAGATGCTGACAAACTAGAAAGAGAACTCCCCCTACTCATGCAACCGAGGGATGAAATGACCGCCGAGCTAATCTTCGAGCGTCACTTCGAAGTTCATCTTTGTAACAAAAAGAGCTGGACGACACTAGAGGACGTACATCCCATGGAGAATCACACAATCACGTGGTATACTGACGGATCCCTAACAAACCAAGGCACAGGCCTTGGGGTGGTAGGCCCTCGGATTAAGTACCACGAACCTTTAGGCAGATACACCAGCATCTTCCAAGCTGAGGTATGTGCCATCGGGAGATGTGCTGAATTCAACATCCTAAGAAACTATCAGAACAGAAGCATAGCCATACTCTCTGATAGCCAAGCAGCAATTAGCGCTTTAAGCAGCCCAAAAATCTCTTCGAAGTTGGTTCGAGAAGTGCGAACCAAATTGAACCAACTGGGCAGGAAAAATAGGCTTGCCCTCAGATGGATACCAGGACACAAAGATATACCCGGGAACGAAGCAGCTGATGAACTGGCTAAGCTAGGAGCAGGAAAACCTCTGGTAGGCCCAGAACCGTTCTGTGGCATAGGAAGAAACACAGAGAACATCTTAGGATAGAAGAGGACAACAGAAGGCAAGAAATACACCAGGTCTAAGACAGGCAAACTCACTCTTAGGAAACTATGATCTCAAAAGATTCAAGCAATTAATACCATTAGGGAAGAATTCACTTAGAATAGTCACCGGCCTTCTGACTGGGCACTGTAGACTGAGAAACCACCTAAGCAAACTAGGAATTGTAAGAAGCGGGACATGCAGATTCTGTGAAATGGAGGCTGAAACCTTATCACACATACTAACAGACTGCACTGCCCTTGCCAGAAGAAGAAACAGGTACCTGGGTGGGTTTTTCCTTCAGACAAACGATATAGGTACTCTAGATCCGACCAAGATCCTTGCATTCATGCAGGAGATAGGGTTGATGAGTGAGCTTTAGGCTTAGAAGGGGCCACAATAGATTTCATAGGTCGCAGTGCAACGCCCCCATCACTAATAATAATAATTACAGCTCGCCAGGTATGCCAGGTGGAGTCCACTCGGAACGATTCAAAGTCCTACTATCCGATAACGCAAAGTCTCTTCAAGACATCATCAATTCCTAGATGTTATCAAGGAGTATAAATATCTGGGAGTAATTCTTACATCAAATATGTCATTTGAAAAACACATTGAGCAAAAGTTGAAGGAGTCAACAGCAGCGCTCACCATTATGTGGAAACCAATACTCGACAAGAGACAGGTCAACTATAGCCTGAAACACGAGCTGGCTGATCTTCTGCTTGAGTGCCAGCAATTCTTTCGTAATATTATAAGTACTTTTTCATATAACTGCCTAAAAGCTGAGATTTTTTGAAGACATAAATGCAATTTATGTAATTTTGAATTTTGACCCCAGGTTACGTTGTGCCATGACGCTCCCTATGGGGACTTCTACTACTTCTCGTATGAAGAAGAGCAGGTCACTTGTCGAGACATTCTTTACGAGCTCGGGGGTAATAAACTCCCTACGTAGGTGTCTCCTTCTTCTCAAAATAATGGCCGGACTGTCACAATGGAGGTGGATAGTGTGTGTGTTTAAATAGGCCATCAGAAGCCCTTGAAAGATTAACTGTCTTCCTGTATGGGGTGGGGCTGAACAGAACAATGGCTTGTCGCAGCCACGGTCTAGAAGACCAGAAAAAGTGTCTCTTTTTGTTTATCCAGTCCCCAATCAGGTTCTTGGCCCAGCTCAGCCCGCAAGAAAATCTGCCACCATTTTTGAGGTTATCCTCTATGAGGTCTGGAGTAACAATCGATGGCATGGATCAAGGGATCATTACAGGGGTTGCCATTATCTCATTCCATGCGGCTTGTAATGAGAGTACTGATATTCGCGCCGAAGCAAAGTTCCGTAGTCCTAAAATCGCAAATGCCATAAATGCGACTGAAAGTGTAAGTTTTTGTTAAAATAATATTATATATTTCTTATTAATGTTAAATTACAAAGAAATGTGTTATTTTATTAAATATTTGTGTTCGTTTCGTCTTTGTAATTGTCTTTTGCAAGGTTATGTATGTGTAAAGTCGCAAAGTCTCACGCACAACTGTTTTTGTATGTATGTATGTATGTATATATCGCCTTTAATTTGGTCCAAGTACTTTATCATTATTGTTAATATTAAACCAGTATGCATCGTTGGACAGTTCAACTGCGGGGACACATTTTAAACAATACGCAGCTAATATCAAATTAAAATTATTAGCTAATGAACTTAAGCCATCTTCTATACGAGGTCGAAGCAAAGTTTGGGACACCTTTTCTCGAATAGTCGATGAAACCGGCATAGGAAACCCTGATGTAGTGGTGTGCAATACATGCAAAAATGTGTATAAATTGGAGAAAAGCACATCGAATTTAGTAAAGCACAAATGCTACGTAATGGCAAATAGTCGTAAGCGCAACCATCCTGAAGTTGATTTTGAATCAAAAAAGTTGTGCATTAAGTTAGCAACTGAATGAACAGTAAAGAATGGGCGATCCTTTAATATTATTGCGAACTCAGGACTAAAAAACATGGCCCTGTTTACTCACTGTACCCATAAAATAGATAAAAAGGGGGATTTGTGCAAAAGTATGTAACAGGCAGAAGGAGACATCTCCGACCCTATAGAGTATAGATATTCTTGATCAGTATCAAAAGAGATTTCGATTTGGCCATGTCCGTCTGTCTGTCCGTCTGTCCGTATGTATGAACGCAAGGATCTCAGCAACTATAAAAGCTAGAGACACCAAATTTGGAATGTAGGTTCGTGTATAGCGGGAGCAGGTCAAGTTTGTTTCCGATCTCAGATATATCCCCCCGTTCCCCCGCAATTCGATCAAAACGTTTTACAGCCACACTTTTATAGATATAGCTTTGCGATTTGGCATGTACAATACTTAAGTCACTCTTAATCTACTGTCCAAATTTCAAGTCGATCGGATAATAAACTCGGAAAATATTCAACTAACAAGGTTCAGTACTCTAGCGAGGGGGCGAAGAAGCAGCACAACCACCACTTAAAATGCTTCGCTTGCACTGTCGCTTTGCTGTCGCTTGTGTGTGTGCGTCTTTGTGAATGTGTGTGTCTATGCGTAAATGTATGAAGAAGCGATCGGAAATTTTCGACCTGGGTACAGGGAGTTTCGTAGTCGGGTATACTCGACTATAGCATTCTTACTTGTTTTTATATCTGTTTGTGCGAAGTTCGGGGAAAATGTTAATGTTGACTAGTTATGATGCTATTTTTGCCGATTACGTATAACCCATCCAGAATAATAATATCCAATCAATTATAAGCAATGAAATTCGAACATATGAACATACATATATCGCAGACTTTGATGTTCTGAGTTGGTGGACAAACAACAAACAACAATTTCCCCTAGTTTTTAAGGTTGCTTATAAATTATTAGCCGTTCCAGCGAGCAGTGCAGCATTTGAAAGAGCCTTCTCGGTTGCTAAAAACCTAATTAATTATAAACGCTGTAAAATTGCAACCGCAGATGATATGGTGAATAAGATAATGTTCTTGCACTCAAATATTGAAGATTTATATAGCAAGTCATTTTTTAAAATAAATTTGTAATAATGAAAACTATATTGGCTTTCTTTTTCTTGCATATGACTTTCTGATTTTTTTATGACTCCTGCTTTCATTAAGTTTTGGTCAAGTATTATCCCTAAATATCTCACGTTTTTCTCCCAATTAACCTCAAATCGATTTAACTCAATATACCTATTGGGTAGATATATATCTTTGCGCTTTCTGGTAAAGTAAATGGCCTGGGTTTTACCAGGATTAACTAGGATCTTCCACTTAGTAAAATAGGACACCAAGCTATTGAAGGCATTCTGGAAGTTGTCTGCGACCTCTGAAGAAAGCGTACCAGAGCAGAGGACAGCCGTGTCATCCGCAAAAATTGAAGCAGTGCATCCTCTTAAAATTGGGAAGTCCGACGTGTATATGTTGTAGAGAATAGGTAAAAGACATGAGCCTTGCGGACAACCTGCTACTATATTAATCGCCTGTGACTTGGCGTTAGCCATGTGTACAACGAAAGACCTATTGTCAAGATAACAGCATATTAATTTGGTTAATTCATTGGGAAAGTTCAAAACTTTCATTTTCTGAACAAGACCCTTGTGCCAGACTGAATCAAACGCTGATTTTATATCTAATAAAACCATACCCGTAGATTTACATCTAAAGTTGGATTTAACAATGCTTTTAATTCTAGCTAAGGGATGTAAAGTTCTATGTTCTCGACGGAAACCAAATTGTTCCGGGGGGAGGACTTCGTTATCATCTATAAATTGAGATAGCTTAATTTTGATGACTTTTTCTTTTACTGACTGAAGACAGTAAACTTATAGGGCGATAAAAAAATGCCATCTCAGGCGGTTTGTTTGCCTTCCGAATGGCAATAACTTTTGTTAATTTCCATGCCTTTGGAAAATAGCAGAGGCGCAAGCACTCATTGATAATAAGGGTTAGAAGTTGTATACCCCTACGAGGAAGTGCTTTTAGGCATATATTTTTCATGTATTTTCGCATTCTGTTTGCGTAAGTCCCGTGCACTGCGGAAATGTGCACCGCTGTCAGCAAAAATTCAAAAGTATCATATTTGGCGGCAAACTTATTACATGTTGGTATTAACAAATATCAACCGACCGCCACATTTATGGAAAATCGACCATCAATCGATAATGCGAATGCAGCTGTTCCGATTTACTACATAATAATAATAAAAATGTTATTATGTAGTAATTCATATTATATTAACTTAAAATTTACATAATTAATTAATTATCTTAAATGATTAAAGTTAACCAAATCGTAGTATAACAAGAATAATTCTCTTCAGCAGCAGCGTAGATCGATAGCAAAGCATAGGCAGAGAGACAAAACCAATGTCAATTTCAGGTTTCACTTTCACGTTGTTATGCAGCAGCTGGCGCATACCGAGATTTTCATACAATTTTCTTATATTTCCCGATATGTATTTTAAAAAAAAATTTCGACAGTTCCACCTGACTTTATAATAAGAAGGCTTCTAGCTTCTACCGTTTGAACTGCCCAAATGTCACCAATCAGTCAGTCAGGTTGAACTCTTTTATAGCCTGTTTCCACGACAGCCAAAATATGTAACATCTCAAAAATGTGGATGATGGTGTTTCCACGGTCAAATGTGAAACGGTATATGAATTAGCCATTCGCCCGAAATAAATCAATTGGTCGTCTTGTTTTGATGCAATTTTTTATGAAAAGTGAAAAATATGGCAAATAATGTCAGAATAGTAGTAGAAGCAAAGTTGCATATCAATAGGCAGATAGTTGCAATAAGTTTGTACAATTTAGATCCATTGGTGGATGACTGGGATGCGGAGATGGCAGAAATTTGCAATGAAATTGCGAGTGCGCACCTGTGAATGTGAAATGTTACTATTTCGAAGGTGCACCTCCGGATAAACCTTCCCGTTTAACCTCATCCTTAATAAATACAGAAATATTAAGATATAAGCAATTTACATTTTATTTTAAAAATTAATTTTGGCGCACAATTCGTCATTGTTTATCTTTTCCCCAGTTCATCGATAAACATCGTGAGTTCGATAAGAAAATACTAAAAAATGCCGGGGCGAATGGCATCATATTTAAAATATGACGAATTCGTCATTTTTTTCTTATGGGATTTTCTACAGGAAATATGTGTCATATTTCCAAAATCAAAAATATGACGAAAAATGTGAAAATATGATGTCGTGGAAACAGGCTATAAGATAGCGCATGTGCATCCACATGTGCTGAGGTCATCGATCGGTCAGTGGTGCTGTCGTTTAGGCAAATGCAATTTGTGTTTTTGGCGCTGACCATGGAGGCTGCTGCAGCCGATCCTGAGGCTTGTCTTATCTGACGTAGAGGATGAGATGCCACTGGTGTAAAGTAGGCAGTTTAGCAGAGCAGGCGAAGACAATTTGGGTTGCTCTTCAGCTCAAGAAAAAGCAATTGCTTTCGCTCGGCAGCTCATGTAAATGCGATTCAAAGCGCGCGCACGCGAAATGGTGCGATATGTCGACACTGAATTGTCGCTCTAGTGCCAACGTACGACTGCGCATTGGCACGTGTCTGATGTCGACGACGATTTGAGCGTTTTTTTTCCACGACCGCAGACGCAGGAACCCTTGGGTAAAACAATACTCCTATAAGGACGCAACCGAAACGCTCTTTTACAAAGCTTTTCATGAGTTAGTATAATATTACACGCAAAATGTTTGCAGGGCCACTTAGGTATTGTTGATGTACTGCGGCACAATCTGCGCAACTTATACACACGGCAAAGTAGAACACCATGCTATCGATTCTAAATTTGTCATCGCGTGGTTTTTACCACTATCAAGCAAGCTTTGAATATTTTAAACACGTCTACTCTGTACACAAGTCAAAAGTAAAAAGATTTGGCAAATTTGCGGCGTTCATGTTGTAATTCTAAACGATCGATAGTGCAATCGACACATACTTGCAGCAAGCGCATTATCAGTTCTGTGAAGTTGGTGATGTTATTTAATTTACAGTCGCGCTCAAAAATTATGTGCACTATCTGCGTTTTCACACACAGAGAGTTACGGCCATAATAATTAGTATGCATGTTATTCTACGGAAAATACTCGTACTCTCACCTCGAACTCCCAGCTCTTCGATTAATTTCTGACTTCCTTTCCAGAGCAACCTCACGTTAGCACCTATGTCTAAGAGCCTGTTCTAATGTCCACCAACTCTTCGGCAAACACGCGTGAATCCGAGGGACCGCCTCGTCTAACTGCCTCCACTTCTTGACATTCTACGGACCGCTGTTGTCAAAAACGTTCTCGCGGTTAATTTCGTACGTTCAATATTCTATTCCCAATTTCTAAATATTTCCTTATCAACATATACAATTGAATAGTCGCGTTTAGTACACTTTAAAAAATATATCTTTAATTTAAACGGCAAACTATTTGAAGTAATAATTTAATACAAGCTGTTAGTTATCCCGGCAAACGCATTCGTTCTACTTGGGGTGCAAATTAAGACTCATTTTCATTATACTTGTTGTCGCCAATCAAGCCTTGGAAGAGCTTTTTATGAGTTTAATATAAGCTTTCTCTCTTTCTAATTGATTATCTTTTAATAAGCTTAAGACAGTGCCTGAGCTGTGTCAGCATATTTGGGCATTGTGGGAAATTAGTTGTCAGCATATTTTCAGCTTGTGAGAAATTTTGCATCTAGATGTTTATAACCAGACAAGCAGGTAATATCCAGGCCTTGCTCGGGGAAATATTTAGATGAAAGTGCATTTTCTTGAATTTGGATTTTGTCAACCGTAAGAAATACAACTAAATAGTCGAGCCACGTGACTAATGTTTTGTATGCAGGGCTTTAAAAATGTCTTTGAAGCAAAAGAACAAATTATCCCAGTCATTGGTCCTTATTTTCCATATCCCGCCCGTGGCGACACGGAGTAGATTTCCCACAATCATTTGGTATTTGAAGCTAATTCCAAGAATAATACTAAGAATCCAGATTAAAACTTTCCAACTGTTTTCCGCTCGTTGTATTGCTCGCAAAGTACCGAGGATTTTGTATTTATATTTGGAAATTAGTATGAAGCCACGTGCTTTTCAAAACCGGTGTCGAATTATTTAATGTAAGGTGCTTTGAAAATTATCTTTGAACACCGCGCCTATTATGTGTTTTTGGGTAGAACTATGAAAATGAGTTTGAAGCCAATCGCCTGAAAATTAAAAATGTCGAATGCCAGAGTTTTCCACCGGGTTTCCTACCATGGGGCTGAATTTCCCAAAATCGCTGATACACGTTTCAAATTATTTAGTGTGTAGAGCTTTCAAAATGAGTTTGAAGTCAACCGGACGAAAACCAAATAAGTTTCTTATAGCAGTTTTACACGAATTTTCCGACTTTGACCACCGCGCCCACTATTTTTACTCCCTGTACCCATAAAATGGGTTAAAAGGGGGTATTGGATTTGTGCAAAAGTATGTAACAGGCATAAGGAGACATCTCCGACCCTATAAAGTATATATATTCTTGATCAGTATCAAAAGAGATTTCGATTTGGCCATGTCCGTCTGTCGGTCCGTCTGTCCGGATGAACGCGTCGACCCAGCAACTATAAGAGCTAGAGACACCAAATTTGGAATGTAGGTTCCTGTATACCATACGCAGATCAAGTTTGATACCAATCTCTGATATCTTACCCGTTCCCCCGCAAATCGATCAAAACGTTTTACAGCCACAGTTTTAAAGATATAGCTGTGGGATTTGGGATACAATACTTCAGTCACTCTTAATCTAATGTCCAAATTTCAAGTCGATCGGATAATAAACACGGAAGTTATTCAACAGACAATATTCAGTACTGGAGCGAGGGCGGAAGAAGCACAGCGACGAATTAAAATGTCCTGCGTACGCTGCGGCTCGCGTGTGTGCGGCTTTGTGTATGTGTGCGTGCATGTGTAAGAGACGAACATATGATTGGAAGTTTTAGACCTGGGTACAGGGAGTTTCGTAGTCGGTTATACTCGACTAGAGCATTCTTACTTGTTATTCCATAGAACATTGAAAATGAGTTTAAAGTCAATCGGACGATAATCAGAAAAATTTCATACAACAGGTTTCCGCGAATTTTCCGACCTTGGGGGTAGATTTTCTAAAATTTCCGCGCTTATTATGTGTTTGAAGCCAATCGCCTGAAAATTAAAAATGCTGAATGCCAGAATTTCCACCGGTTTTCCGACCATGGGGCTGAATTTCCCAAAATCTGTGATATACGTGTCGAATTATTTTACGTGAAGAGTTTTGAAAATTAATTTGAAGGTGATCGGACTAAAATTAGACTTTCGCCCATACAACCTTGAGACCCCCATTTTCCGCCATGGGGGTGGATTTTTCAAAATCGGTGAAATATGTGTCAAATTAGTTTTTGTGTAGTACTTTGAAAATGAGTTTGTAGCCGATTGGATGGTAAACAAAAAAGTTTCATACAACAGTTTTCTGCGATTTTCCACGTTTGTGGATGGAATTTTCCAAAATCCCGTCTGAGTATGCACTTTCATCATAGAAGGAACCTACTGTGAAAATTTCAGCATCTTAGCTCTTACGGTTTGGGCTGTGCGATGATTGCCAATCCGTCAGTCAGTCAGTCAGCACGAACTCTTTTATATATATAGATAATTATTTTTATCCAAATACATTTATACATCCAAATGCATGTGCGAGTATATGAAAGACAATAACACCAAATGCAAATGAAATCTCGAGTGGCGTTCCCATATATTGAATTTAGTACTATGAGCAAAGTTGTAGCGGTAAAAAGATATAACTTGAATAAAAATATCTTCCATTGACATCTTAGTAACATTAACTTCTGAATATATAGTATTCAGAAGTTAATGTTAGTAACTTATTTGATTTGAGTTTACAAAAAACAACAAGTAGGAATGGTATAGTCGAGTATACCCGACTACAAAACTCGCTGTACCCAGGTCAAAAATTTCCGATCAAGCGAAAGCGACAAGCGACAGCACACGCGAAAAATCAGGCGAGGCATTTTAAGTTTTTGGTAATTGTTTTAGCTTTGTACTTTTTGGTTGCTTTGAGTTTTTTGATTAATTCACAATTATTACCGATTGCAGGAATCAGAGATATGCAATACCGCGATGTAATTAGTGTTCTCTAGTGACTGGAGTTCACTACAACAAATATTTCAAACTGTCCAACGGATCGAAACATTTGTGCGAATACGGTTTATTTTGCGGGTTGTCATGAATATGAGATTAACAAATCCTTTAATAATTTACATACCACTATTAGTGTATAAACAACACTTTGACCTGGAACACAGTGCTTCGTTATCGGCCAACACAGCACTTGCAAGTTGCATATAATTATTGTTTCATTTTTGATATTATATGGACCTGGAACTCAATCGTTCTTTAGCAGTTAATTATTTATAACTTTGGTCGTACTCGTTAGACAAATCTTTGACCCGATTGTTCTTGATAATTTGTCAAATAGTTTGTAACACTTTGATCCTACCGGCTGCGCCAATTGAATTGAATCTATTAAAATTGAATTGAAACTATTTGAAGTGTAGAACCAAATTTCTTTTGTCTGGTTACAGAAATATATTTTTTACACGGCGTTCTTTCTCAATCGACTCAATCCAAACGAATGCCCGCTTTTTATTCTTCTTCTTTCTTCTTATCGATCAAAAGTGTGTACATATAATATCGATGGTACATTTGGAATAATTTTAGTTTTAATTTCTTTGTACTTTGCAGCAGCACAGCCACGAATTAAAATGCCTCGGTGCACTGTCGCTTGAGTGTGTGCGTCGTTGTGTATGTGTATGTCTATGCGTAAATGTACGAAGAAGCGATCGGAAATTTTCGACCTGGGTACAGGGAGTTTTCTAGTCGGGTATACTCGACTAGAGCATTCTTACTTTTTTTTTATAAATTACTCCATTACGCATTTCATAGTGTTCATCTTCCATTTCTAACTACTTTTCTTTGACCCGTCTCAGCTTTGTATCTTTTCCTTGACATATAATTAGATTTTCTTCGAACGTATTTGCTTCTACAATTACAATATTATGAAGGCGGCTTAATGCGTCGACATGTTGCATTCTAGTGCCTAGCCTATGCTCCGTAGTATAGTCGTAGTTTTGCAGTTCAAGATCCCATCTAGCAATGTGCGGACTTAATTCTATTTTGTCTAGTGTTAAATGTAATGAGTTGCAATCTGTAACAATTTTAAACTTTATTCATTGTAAATTCTGTCGGACGTTGATTAACTAAAACGGGCAGTACAGTCAAGTGACCCAAACGATACCAAGAACGGGCTTGTTAACGCGCGAACCCAGGCAAAATGCAACCCACCTCCCTCACCTAACGTGCGGTAACGAAGATCGCGGAACAGATGAATAGATTCAAACTAAATAAAAGTTGTACATAAATTAAACAATAGACAAATAGTATCTATAAATAACGCAGATAACATAAAAGTGAAGTTGTGAGTAAGGAAACAGAAGTAGTAGAACATATTAAATGAGAAAGATTGTTATAATTAGAACATAGAATACGAAAAGGATTATGGATAGCTTAATTAGTATTACAAGCTTGAAGAGGAAGAGGGAGAAAGTTTGTAGAATTTCTGATCGGAACTGCATATCTAATTTGTCTGATTAACTGAGAAGTATAAATTTCCCCCTTAATTAGTTTATGTAAAAAATTACAAGCATGGTTCTACGATCAGAAAGAGAAGAAAGATTTATTAGTAAAAGTCTACTACGACAAGAAGGCAAGCGAGTATTAGGATTCCAGTTAAGACCCTGGAGTGCAAAGAGCAGAAATTGTTTTTGTATCGATTCTATTCTATATTGATGAACCTTGTACTGGGGACACCAAATACAAGGCCCATATTCAAGAATAGGTCGAACAAGAGAAATATAAAGAGTTTAAGTAATGTAGGGATCGTTAAATTCTTTATACCAACGCCTAATGAATGACACCAAAGGCACGATAAGCGGTGGAAAAGATATTCTTGTTAAACTTAATTAGCTTGGAATCTACAAGGATACCCAAATCATCAACCGACTCAATTCGAACAAGCGGCTTACCATTAAGAATATAACTGTTAAAAAAGGGCATTCGCCTGTAAAAGGACATTACGTTACACTTAACACAATTAAGATTTAATAAATTTACCCGACACCAGGCTTGAAAACTGTCAAGATCAGTTTGCAACCTTTGACCAGATAAGAAATCAGTAGATGACAGACAAAGTTTAACATTATCGCCATACATCAGTACCCGAGAGTTGTTTATGACAGAAGGAAGGTCATTTATGAACAGAGTAAATAATAAGGGCCAAGATGACTTACTTGTGGAACTCCTGAAGTAACTGAAACAGACTTAGAGATTAAGCCTTAGAAATAAACCTTTTGGGTTCTAAGAGTTAGAAAGTTAGAGATCCAAAGAATTAAGTTATTTGGAAATCCTAGAAGATGAAGTTTATGAAGTAAAAGAGAATGATTAACAGAGTCAAAAGCCTTACTGAAATCAGGGTAAATAACATCTGTTTGCATTTTAGATCGAAATCCCTTAATGACAAGAAAAGTAAATACCAATAGGTTATGGTAGTAGATCTATATTTCACAAAACCGTGCTGGCAGTGTGAAATTATGGATCTACACAGATGTTAAAGTTGAGAAGTTATTAATTTCTCAAAAATCTTAGGAATAGCAGACAACTTAGAAATACCTCTATAGTTATCGACGTTAAAGTTGTTCCTTTTTTTATGGAGCGGAATAATAAATGATTATTTCCAAATGTTAGGGAAAACAATTTAAAAAGAATAAAACATGGATTTAAAATACCTTCAGCACAGTACCAAAGTACTCCAGGAACACTAGGAACTCCATCAGGTCCTGGTGAAAATTCGGGCTTAATGGCCTATAAATCACGTAGAAGCGAACTTTCAGTTATTAAAGGTCCAAAAATGCAATTGGAGTAAATAGACTCTAAATCTTCTAAGTGCATTGATTATTGCTAGGGTTTCCAACTTGAAATTAGTATCTGGATTCTGTATCTGTTGTTCTTTTGGAATAGTAGAATATAGGGTTAATTTTGTGTCTTACTTTCTTTGTAACAGTATTGCTCCGTAACTTAAAGCGCTAGCTTTAGCTAGTTCTGTTTCGTCTCTATGATCATAGATTGCTAAAACAAGTGAATCTAGTAAATTGCTCTTTAAAGTGTTAAATGCATTTAATTCCTCTTAGCCAAAAACAAACTTTTTGTTTTTTTTTGTGAGATCATGCAACGGTTTTGCTATTAATGAAAAATATTTTATAAGTTGTCTAAAATATGAACAAAGACCTATAAAACATTGTACTTGATGAACTTTGGTGGGAACAGGAGGCGAACGAACAGCTTCTAGTTCCCTGCCATCCGCTTTAATACCTTTTCCGTTAATTATAAATCCAAGATATCTTACTGTTGGTTGAAGAAACTCACACTTATCTAAACGAAGCTCTAGTTTGTTTTCTACAACTCGTTTAAAAACTTCTTTAAGAGTAACAAAATTACTTTCTATATCTTCAGAAGCTATCATTATATCATCTAAGTATATGACAACATTTACATCCCTGATCATATCTGCAAATATTCTGCTTATATACCGTTGGAAAGTCGACGGAGCATTTCGATAACCAAACGGTATTCTTAGAAATTCGAACTGTCTAAGCGGTATCACAAAAGATGAATATTTAACCGAATTGTAATGCACAAAAACATGGTGAAAACCATTCTTTAGGTCTAACTTCGAAATAACTTTTTAGCTACTAATCTTTCTAACAAATCATCTATGAGTGGAATCGGGTAATTATCCCTTGTAGTTACCTTATTTAACTTTTCTTTAAGTTTTCTTCTATTATTTTTTCTAACTCTTTAAAAAAAATCTCTACCTAATACCATCGGGTTCCTTATAGACTCGTCACCAACAACCATTGCTTTGATTTCAACATTTTTATTCAACATTTCAATAAAGCAAACAATTTTTCCAATTATATTTAATCTGCTGTTGTTGATTCCAAAATAAGAATTGGTGGTTAATCCACAAGTCATTTCCATTTCCACTTCATGTGGTAGTGTAGAATGTCTTAAAAATGTAATTGGGCTACCCAAGTATTGGAGGCACTCTAGACTTCTGTGCAAAATGTATGTTAAAATATCTTATATATTCAATATTGGTAGACTTAGGCTTCTTATAGTTTGGACATCCTAGGACCAGATGTCCAAGCTCTCCGCAAGCATTCTCCATCCGGACGAACAGGTTTGCGGCACTTGGTAGCCACATGGCCAAACTATGGCAGTTATAAAATTTTATGGCTTTCTGGTCTTGAGTCAACTCAGTTGTTGTTTTTGACACGTTTGGTGCAGCCTTTATTGGTCGCTCAATGTGTTGAAACGCTCGAAGTGCGGCAGTTGGCGAACCGCAGCACTGTAACACAGCTTGTTTTTTTTAGCTGCCAATCAGGTATAACATCTATGATGTAGTGGACAAGCTCCTCATCGCTCATGTAGTATAGATCTTTTCGTTTGTCATCAACTTGCGACGTTCAAATTCGCGGCGAAGTTTAAGAACGTTTTTCTCTCGTAATTGGTTCCAAGCATTGTCTATCTCGCCTGCCAGCAGCAATTAATTAGCCATGATCCAAATATTTGCACTGCTCTTCAAGTGAGTACATAAAATAGCATGGACATCATCGTCGCTTATTTTAAAAGCTAAACGAATGTTATTTAATTTTTATCACACTTGTGCGCCGATGCATGCATACCCTGGAAATTAATTTTTATTTTTATATAATATAAAAATTACTATGCCTGTGTAATTTGAATGAATACTATCAATTTGTTGTATATTGGGGAACCTGGAATTATTTATGTTGTTTTTACTATTTTTATTTAACATTAAAGCTGTTATGCCTGTGCTATTTAAATGGACACTGTCAATTTGTGTTATTTTAAGGACTATCTATATTTTTGAACAATTCTACCCATAATACTTGGTACTAAAAAACCAATTTGATGTACAGGGTATTTTATGCAAGACTCAATAATCTTCGCATGCATGCCAGTCGCGGCTTGCCAAACCATCGAAATAGCAAATAAACGAAAACGATTCTTATGCATATACATACATATATGCATGTGTGTAAGTATGTATGCACGCATGCAAGCGCAGACCAGCGCATACATTCATTGTAGCTCTTGACTCGGCGGTCGTTAAGCATCTGCGACAGAGCCACGAACTTGGCCGCAGCGCTGCTCTCGCTCTCAAGACCCGAGGCGGCAGGTCCCACACGAAGCGGCAGGTCCCACCGAACAAATACGAAGCGTGTGGGACCTGCCGCGTTGAAAATTTTAGGTGCAAAATTTGCGCAAAGACTGGCAACTCTATTTGTTCTTTACTTGATGTCTTCAGCCACATTGTGCTTGATTGTAACATCACCTGCTGATTCTGACGCAGCATCACTTGAATCGTCATTAATATCGGCCAATGCTGGGCACGATCCGCGATCACATAGATCGACGCTGTTTAGTCTTCCGAGAAGCGTTGCTTTGTTGCCTGAAGTAGCAATTCTTACACCAGGCTCTCAGTTCGGCAACTTTGAGCTCGGCAATTTCCATTTTCCATTTATGATTTTAATTACGTTGGCGTTTGGAAGGCCCACTTATGTTTTGTAGAACCAAATTACTTTTGTCTGGTTGCAGAAATATATTTTTTACCAGAGCTTGCAAATAAGTGTCAACACTTATTTTCAATGACATCTCCTCACTAAAAAGACAGAAAAATATGAAGCACTCTCTCTCTCTCTCTCTGAGTAGAACACTTTTTAATCCCTGTACCCATAAAATGGGTAAAAAAAGGGTATTGGATTTGTGCAAAAGTATGTAACAGGCAGAAGGAGGCATCTCCGACCCTATAAAGTATATATATTCTTGATCAGTATCAAAGGAGATTTCGATTTGGCCATGTCCGTCTGTCTGTCCGTCTGGCCGTCTGTGCGTCTGTATGAACGCGTCGATCTCAGCAACCATAAGAGCTAGAGACACCAAATTTGGAATGTAGGTTCCTGTATACCATACGCAGATCAAGTCTGTTTCCGATCTCAGATATCTTCCCCCGTTCCCCCGAAATTCGATCAAAACGTTTTACAGCCACACTTTTGAAGATATAGCTTTGGGATTAAGCATGTATAATCCTTTAGTCACTCTTAACCTACTGTCAAAATTTCAAGTCGATCGAATAATAAACACGGAAGTTATTCAACAAACTAGATTCAGTACTGGAGCGAGGGGGAAGAAGAAGCACAACCACGACTTAAAATGGTTCGCTTGCGCTGTCGCGTGTGCTGTCGCTAAGTATGTGTGTGTGTGTATGTGTAGGTGCACTCAGATGCGATCGGAAGTTTTTGACCTGGATACAGGGAGTTTTGTAGTCGGGTATACTCGACTATAGCATTCTTACTTGTTTTCCTTTCGTTCGTGCTCTCTGTCTCGTATTTCCAATTGAGCAAAACACGAAACAGTCTGGAAATAACAGCTCAAAGTGAGAAAAATTGTCGAGCTCTCATTAAATGAGTATCTACAGATACGCAAAATGTCAATAGTGGAAGCAAAATGTGTCTTTACGTATATGAAGTACACATACAAATAAGCGACAGCGCTCTGCACAGCAAGCAGAGCATTCCAAATGTGAAACAAACTTGATCTGCGTATGGTATACAGGAACCTTCTAATCAAGAAAATATATTCTTTATAGGATCGGAGATGTCTCCTTCTGCCTGTTACACATAAAACCACACATATGTCCATACGTAAAAGACACTTTGGCCGCTTGTGCTCAACAAATCTGTCTTGGGAAAACACAAGCCAACATAATACGGAGAAATCTGTCATTGCTTGAGCATTCCACTAATTGAGCAAAAACAGAATTGAGTGTGTTTTCTCTCCCTCAAATTTTTATTATGTCTGAATGAGACAGATTTTTTTTTCTGACGACTGAAAATGTTGACACTTTTTTGCGAGCTCTGTTTTTTACACGGCGTTCTCTCTCAATCGAGTCAATTCAAACGAATGCCCGCTTTTTATTCTTCTTCTTTCTTCTTATCGATTAAAAGTGTGTTATATAATATCGATTAACATAGTTGCTGAGAATACGAAGTGTGGTCACATTCTGTGTTTACATTATTCATTTGACATTTAATAATAATAATTTCATACAAGTTGTTAGTTATCCCGGCAATCTCATTCGTTCTTCTCGGCGTTTAAATTAAGACTCATTTTCATTATACTTGTTGTCGCCGATCAAGCCTTGGAAGAGCTTTTTATAAGCTTAAATATATGCTTTCTCCCTTTGTTATTAATTATCTTTTAATCAGCTTTAGCCAGTGCCTGAGCTGCGTCAGCATGTTTGGACATAGTGGTCAGCATATATGCTGTTTGTTGGAAATTTTGCATCTGAATGTTTATAACCAGATAGATAGTAAAATTGTTAACGTTGACATTTATTTGATTCTAAGAACCCGATTTGCTTATGATGCTATATTAACAAATGTGTAGGGATTGGTACATATATCACTATATGTATTAAACAGTTTGCTCTGATAGGTGACTGACTGACTGACTGATTGGCAATCATCGCACAACCAAATCAGAAGAGCTAGGATGTTAAAATTTTTGCAGTAGTTTCGATCTACGTCTAAAGTTGGGATTTTGGAAGATTCCACTCACAAGCGTGGAAAATCGCGGAAAACTGTTGTATGATACTTTTTTTTTACCAACTAAAATCTATACGATAAATCATTTGACACGTATTTCACCGATTTTGGAAAATCCACTCCATGGACTGAAATTGTGGTCACAATGTTGTATGGGAGAAATCTAATTTTGCTCCGATTTTGAAAAATTTACCTCCACAGTTGGGAAATTGGTGGACAAATTTTTATCCAGCGATTGAGTTCAAGCTTATTTTCAAAGCTCTTCACAAAAACACAAAGATTTTGAAAAATCGTTACTAGGCATGCTTCGGGTATCGCTAACAGTGTCCGTATGATGGCTATATCGCCTTCCAAAACTGGCATCCAAGTTGCGTACCTCGCCTCTACACTGGTCTACAGTATATATACTCTTAGCTAGACTATCGTGCAGAACCTTCTTGATAATTTTCACTGTAAGCGCGACACAAGTTTTGTCAGTGCCACGGTTTGAAGTCAAAGCACTTCTTTCAGCAAATACATCATGACCTACATACCTGCCCTAATCTTCTCCCTAATCCCGTCACTGATCCTATTCGATCATGCCGACCAGAAGCCCCAGAATCATATTTCGGTCTTTGCGGAGTTCGATGCAGAAATTTGTGCATTTGATCAAGACCTTCATTAATCACCGCAGGAAACATCTTGCAAAGGTGCTCCTTTCGACACTACTAAGAAGGGTAGAGAATTATATTCTACTAGCCGGTAATTCCCCGGCCTTTCCGGCGATATATTTAGATGAAAGTGCATTATTTTGAATTTAACTACTTTCGTCAACCGGAAGCAATACACATAAATAGCGTATCACAGTATTCCCTCCCGTCGAGGTAGGAAACTAAATAGTTCAGCCACGTGACTAATGTTTTTTGTGTAGGGCTATGAAAATGTCTTTGAAGCCGATTTAACTAATCAAATAATCCACCTCATTTGACTTTGACTTCCATTTCCCGCCTGTGGCGACGCGTAGAAATGGATTTTCATGGATTTTGGCATTTGAAGCCAATTCCAAGTACAATACTAAGAATCCAGACTAAAGCTTTCCAACAATTTTCCGCCCGTTTTATTGCCCGCAAATGATTGTAGCTCTTGACTCGGCGGTCGTTAAGCATCTGCGACAGAGCCACGAACTTGGCCGCAGCGCTGCTCTCGCTCTCAAGACCCGAGGCGGCAGGTCCCACACGAAGCGGCAGGTCCCACCGAACAAATACGAAGCGTGTGGGACCTGCCGCGTTGAAAATTTTAGGTGCAAAATTTGCGCAAAGACTGGCAACTCTATTTGTTCTTTACTTGATGTCTTCAGCCACATTGTGCTTGATTGTAACATCACCTGCTGATTCTGACGCAGCATCACTTGAATCGTCATTAATATCGGCCAATGCTGGGCACGATCCGCGATCACATGGATCGACGCTGTTTAGTCTTCCGAGAAGCGTTGCTTTGTTGCCTGAAGTAGCAATTCTTACACCAGGCTCTCAGTTCGGCAACTTTGAGCTCGGCAATTTCCATTTTCCATTTATGATTTTAATTACGTTGGCGTTTGGAAGGCCCACTTATGTTTTGTAGAACCAAATTACTTTTGTCTGGTTGCAGAAATATATTTTTTACCAGAGCTTGCAAATAAGTGTCAACACTTATTTTCAATGACATCTCCTCACTAAAAAGACAGAAAAATATGAAGCACTCTCTCTCTCTCTCTCTGAGTAGAACACTTTTTAATCCCTGTACCCATAAAATGGGTAAAAAAAGGGTATTGGATTTGTGCAAAAGTATGTAACAGGCAGAAGGAGGCATCTCCGACCCTATAAAGTATATATATTCTTGATCAGTATCAAAGGAGATTTCGATTTGGCCATGTCCGTCTGTCTGTCCGTCTGGACGTCTGTGCGTCTGTATGAACGCGTCGATCTCAGCAACCATAAGAGCTAGAGACACCAAATTTGGAATGTAGGTTCCTGTATACCATACGCAGATCAAGTTTGTTTCCGATCTCAGATATCTTCCCCCGTTCCCCCGAAATTCGATCAAAACGTTTTACAGCCACACTTTTGAAGATATAGCTTTGGGATTAAGCATGTATAATCCTTTAGTCACTCTTAACCTACTGTCAAAATTTCAAGTCGATCGAATAATAAACACGGAAGTTATTCAACAAACTAGATTCAGTACTGGAGCGAGGGGGAAGAAGAAGCACAACCACGACTTAAAATGGTTCGCTTGCGCTGTCGCGTGTGCTGTCGCTAGGTATGTGTGTGTGTGTATGTGTAGGTGCACTCAGATGCGATCGGAAGTTTTTGACCTGGATACAGGGAGTTTTGTAGTCGGGTATACTCGACTATAGCATTCTTACTTGTTTTCCTTTCGTTCGTGCTCTCTGTCTCGTATTTCCAATTGAGCAAAACACGAAACAGTCTGGAAATAACAGCTCAAAGTGAGAAAAATTGTCGAGCTCTCATTAAATGAGTATCTACAGATACGCAAAATGTCAATAGTGGAAGCAAAATGTGTCTTTACGTATATGAAGTACACATACAAATAAGCGACAGCGCTCTGCACAGCAAGCAGAGCATTCCAAATGTGAAACAAACTTGATCTGCGTATGGTATACAGAAACCTTCTAATCAAGAAAATATATTCTTTATAGGATCGGAGATGTCTCCTTCTGCCTGTTACACATAAAACCACACATATGTCCATACGTAAAAGACACTTTGGCCGCTTGTGCTCAACAAATCTGTCTTGGGAAAACACAAGCCAACATAATACGGAGAAATCTGTCATTGCTTGAGCATTCCACTAATTGAGCAAAAACAGAATTGAGTGTGTTTTCTCTCCCTCAAATTTTTATTATGTCTGAATGAGACAGATTTTTTTTCTGACGACTGAAAATGTTGACACTTTTTTGCGAGCTCTGTTTTTTACACGGCGTTCTCTCTCAATCGAGTCAATTCAAACGAATGCCCGCTTTTTATTCTTCTTCTTTCTTCTTATCGATTAAAAGTGTGTTATATAATATCGATTAACATAGTTGCTGAGAATACGAAGTGTGGTCACATTCTGTGTTTACATTATTCATTTGACATTTAATAATAATAATTTCATACAAGTTGTTAGTTATCCCGGCAATCTCATTCGTTCTTCTCGGCGTTCAAATTAAGACTCATTTTCATTATACTTGTTGTCGCCGATCAAGCCTTGGAAGAGCTTTTTATAAGCTTAAATATATGCTTTCTCCCTTTGTTATTAATTATCTTTTAATCAGCTTTAGCCAGTGCCTGAGCTGCGTCAGCATGTTTGGACATAGTGGTCAGCATATATGCTGTTTGTTGGAAATTTTGCATCTGAATGTTTATAACCAGATAGATAGTAAAATTGTTAACGTTGACATTTATTTGATTCTAAGAACCCGATTTGCTTATGATGCTATATTAACAAATGTGTAGGGATTGGTACATATATCACTATATGTATTAAACAGTTTGCTCTGATAGGTGACTGACTGACTGACTGATTGGCAATCATCGCACAACCAAATCAGAAGAGCTAGGATGTTAAAATTTTTGCAGTAGTTTCGATCTACGTCTAAAGTTGGGATTTTGGAAGATTCCACTCACAAGCGTGGAAAATCGCGGAAAACTGTTGTATGATACTTTTTTTTTACCAACCAAAATCTATACGATAAATCATTTGACACGTATTTCACCGATTTTGGAAAATCCACTCCATGGACTGAAATTGTGGTCACAATGTTGTATGGGAGAAATCTAATTTTGCTCCGATTTTGAAAAATTTACCTCCACAGTTGGGAAATTGGTGGACAAATTTTTATCCAGCGATTGAGTTCAAGCTTATTTTCAAGGCTCTTCACAAAAACACAAAGATTTTGAAAAATCGTTACTAGGCATGCTTCGGGTATCGCTAACAGTGTCCGTATGATGGCTATATCGCCTTCCAAAACTGGCATCCAAGTTGCGTACCTCGCCTCTACACTGGTCTACAGTATATATACTCTTAGCTAGACTATCGTGCAGAACCTTCTTGATAATTTTCACTGTAAGCGCGACACAAGTTTTGTCAGTGCCACGGTTTGAAGTCAAAGCACTTCTTTCAGCAAATACATCATGACCTGCATACCTGCCCTAATCTTCTCCCTAATCCCGTCACTGATCCTATTCGACCATGCCGACCAGAAGCCCCAGAATCATATTTCGGTCTTTGCGGAGTTCGATGCAGAAATTTGTGCATTTGATCAAGACCTTCATTAAACACCGCAGGAAACATCTTGCAAAGGTGCTCCTTTCGACACTACTAAGAAGGGTAGAGAATTATATTCTACTAGCCGGTAATTCCCCGGCCTTTCCGGCGATATATTTAGATGAAAGTGCATTATTTTGAATTTAACTACTTTCGTCAACCGGAAGCAATACACATAAATAGCGTATCACAGTATTCCCTCCCGTCGAGGTAGGAAACTAAATAGTTCAGCCACGTGACTAATGTTTTTTGTGTAGGGCTATGAAAATGTCTTTGAAGCCGATTTAACTAATCAAATAATCCACCTCATTTGACTTTGACTTCCATTTCCCGCCTGTGGCGACGCGTAGAAATGGATTTTCATGGATTTTGGCATTTGAAGCCAATTCCAAGTACAATACTAAGAATCCAGACTAAAGCTTTCCAACAATTTTCCACCCGTTTTATTGCCCGCAAATGAAATTAGTATGAAGCCATTCGTATGAAAACGAAAATGCTGAATTCTAGACATCATCCCTTTTCCGTGGGCATGCATATTTCAAAAGCTTTAGCACATGTGTCGAATTATTTAACCCTCTAAGTATACTTTCAAAAATAATGGAAAAAATTAAATCGAATAATATTTTCTAAAGTGAATTGTGGCTCCAGAACTCAAAAACGTAGTCAGAAAGAGTGTAGAAGCTTTCGTTTACCTGTAAGGTGAGAAAATGTGAGTAAAAATAGTCATTACCAAATTACGAAGTTAAATTTTATTACATTTTATGATACTTCACGAAAAAAATTATCAGCTGAATTGGTTTAATATATTTACTTTTATTAGCACAACAAAACTCAACATGCAGCAGGCCAAATTTCACGCGCGTAATAACACATGTTTTGTGCACATGAAAATAAAAAGTACCGTTGAAAGCTTCTGAGAGCTTTCAAGGCTTCTAGACACAATTTGGTGTGTTTGTTACTAACAGTCAAAAAATATTTAAATGATGTAAAAGCTCTTAATTTCTTTACTATTGTGAATTATATTAAAAGTGTCTATAGACACTCTTACGTGTTGCTTTGAAAATTAGGTTAAAAATAATTGGATAATAAACAGAAAAGTTGTAAAGTAAGTTTGAAGTCAATCGGACGATAATCAAAAAAGTTTCATACAGCAGTCTTCAGCGAATTTTCCAAAATCTTTTACCATCATGTTTTTCTATAGAACCTTGAAAATGAGTTTGAAGCCAATCGCATAAAAATTTAAAATGTCAAATGCCAGAGTTTTCCAGCGAATTCTCGACCATAGGGCTGAATTTTCCAAAATCGGTGAAATACGTGTCAAATTATTTAATGTGTAGAGCTTTAAAAGTGAGTTTTAAGCCAATTGGACGACAATTAAAAGAGTTTCATACAACAGTTTTCCGCGAATTTTCCGACTTTGTGGGTATATTTTCCAAAATCTTTGACCACCGCGCCTATTTAGTTTTCCAATAGACCCTTAAAAATGAGTTTGAAGCCAATCGCATGAAAATTAAAAATGTCGAATGCCAGAGTTTTCCAAGGATTTTCCGACCATATGGTTGAATTTCCCAAAATCGCTGATATACGTGTCGAATTATTTTACGTGAAGAGCATTGAAAATGAATTTGAAGGTGATCGGACTAAAATTATACTTTCGTCCATATAACCTTGAGATCCCCATTTTCCGCTCATTGGGGTGGATTTTTCAAAATCGGTGAAATATGTGTCAAATTAATATTTGTGTAGATCTCTGAAAATGAATTTGAAGCAGATCGAATGGTAAACAAAAAAGTTTCATACAACAGTTTTCTGCGATTTTCCACGTTTGTGGATGGAATTTTCCAAAATCCCGTCTTAGTGTGCACTTTCATCATACTTAGATGGAACCTACTGTGAAAATTTCAGCATCCTAGCTCTTACGGTTTGGGCTGTCCCGTCTTAGTGTGCACTTTCATCATAGATGGAACCTACTGTGAAAATTTCAGCATCCTAGCTCTTACGGTTTGGGCTGTGTGATGATTGCCCATCAGTCAGTCAGCATGAACTCTTTTATATATATAGATGTAAGCTCCGCTATCCGACTTAATATACCGAAATCTCTGGGCTTGATTGTCTATTATTCCAGTCATCTATTTCACTGGTGGATGGTCGATAGTCAAGATTCCTTACTTATTGTAATCAGAACCCGCAAAATATGCTCAACCAAATTTTTCTGCTCGGCCTGCTCAGTCAAAGGACCGATAATAATGATACGGTATGGCTCATGGTCTCAACAGCAACCCTCTTTTTCGTTTCGTTTGGGTTCTCGCTCTCGGGTTTCGGGTTGAGCTTAACACACGCTCGGTCTTTCGCTTTCGTCGCTCAGCTAGTGAGCGGTCAGTAACTGAGCAAATCGATTAAAGGTCCGCAAAAACAGTTTTTTTTTTCTGTGTGTTCATGATGTTCTTGCCTCGGATATTTCAATATAGGCAAAGCATGGATGAGGAAAGGATAAGTCGATAGGCGCTAATGTGTTTACACTTCTTCTACTTATCACACACATGCGCAAAAGACCGTTTTCCGAATATTTACGAGGCTAACGGTCTTTGAGTGAGCACTGACCCGAAAGACTGAGCAATAGCTATCGTTGGTTGACCAATGCCCGAACCGAGCAAAACCAATCCTTGTTTTTTCATGACAGTTTCGCATCGTGTCAGTAGGCGACCGTTTATTTTATGACCACATACAGTAAAGGGACCGTTATTTGTGAGCTCTGATTGTAACTAATCTGCATTTCTTAATAATCGTGTCATCCTCTTTCTTGTTTGGACTCTGAATTGCAACGCGTCAGAATTTATAGATCTCACGAGATACTCAGATCTCAAAACAGACTTCTGACGACAACGAACGATTATTTTTTGTTACACAAAAAAGACTTCATAATTACATTGACCATTTAACATTTTACCATAATCTATCCTTACTCTTGCCACTATATTTGTATACTTACCTTTTAATATCACAAGTTTCCACAAGGTAATCTGTACTGTGGAAAATAACCTGCTACTATTAAGCGACGACACACAACCACCCTTAGTGACCTGAATGGTACTTGCAAAAAAAAAACTTAGATACTAGACACACCAAATTTGGAATGTAGGTTACCATACCATACGCAGATTAAGTTGGTTTCCAATTTAAAATATCTCCCCCGGTCCACTGCAATTTGATAAAAACGTTTTATACCAACATCTTTAAGGATACAGCTTTGGGATTTGCCATGGTCACTCTTAATCTATGTCCGAATTTCAAGTTGATCGGGTAATAAATACGGAATCTATTTACGAAACTAGATACAGAGCTTCAGCGCGGGGGGAAGAAGCAGCACAGTCGCCACTTAAAATGCCTCGCTTGCACCGTCGCTTGTGTATGTGCATCTTTGTGTATGTGTGTAGGAACATACGATCGGAAATTTTTGACCTGGGTACAGGGAGTTTTGTAGTCGGGTATACTCGACTAGAGCATTCTTACTTGATTTTTTTATTAATTACTCCATTACGCATTTCATAGTGTTCATCTTCCATTTCTAACTACTTTTCTTTGACCCGTCTCAGCTTTGTATCTTTTCCTTGACATATAATTAGGTGATCTCGACGATAGCATTTTTACTTGTTGGCATTACTTTGGTTCACTAGCCTCGATGCCTCATTTCGGTCAGCATATATGTCAACGCGCAATTGATCTATTTCCGCTTTCAACATAATATTTTGGCTTTAAATAAACTCAATTTTCCCAAAAATCCCGCTTATTTTACCTTTTACATCTTTTATGTCATCTTTCATTCCCACAGACCTCGGTTAGCTTCTCTATTTTTGTGTCAACGCTTTCACCTATTTTATTGATTTATTTTATTTTCTTGGCTTGCTCCTAGGTTTTTGCATGAAAAACTTCTTTGATTACAAGGATACCCCCACCAAACACACCCAAACCGAGTCTATGTTCTTTGTTGTTACTCCCTGTACTCATAAAATTGGTGAAAGGGGGTTCTACTACTACTGCTACTAAGAAGACCCACCACGGAAACAAATCTTTGTTTCTAGGCCTGCCCCTGATACTACATCTACAGGCCAAATCTAAAGCCAACATTAAGGTGGAAAAATGGAAGTTCACGTATTCTCGGAAAATATCGTCATTTAAAATAAGTGTTCCGGCAGAATATTTTAACAATATTTCTGGCCCGACCACTTAGATATTAAAAAATACACGGTTCCGATTTCACTTCCTTTTTCTAATGATAGTTCTAATAGTTTAAGTTGTAGTATCTGAGAGTTCAAAAAACTAACATCCTCACTCTCTTATTTTTGGGATTGTTAACGCGCGGACCCAGGCAAAATGCAACCCACCTCCCGCCCAACCGACCGAGGGGTGCCCCGCATAACATGCCGTAACGAAGATCGCGGAACAGATGAATAGATTCAAACTAAATAAAACTTCTACATAAATTAAACAATAGACAAAAAGTAACTATAGATTACGCAGATAAAATAAAAGTGAAGTTCTGAGTAAGAACATAGAAGTAGCATTACATATTAAATGAGAAAGATTGTTATAATTAGAACATAGAATACGAAAGGGTTATGGATAGCATAATTAGTCTTACAAGCTTGAAGAGAAAGAGGGAGAAAGTTTCTAGAATTTCTGATCAGAACTGCAAAACTAATCTGGTTGATTAACTCAGAAGAATCAATTTCTCCTTTGATTTGTTTGTGTAGGAAAATTACACCAAGCATGGTTCTACGATCAGAAACAGAAGTAAGATTCATTAGTAAAAGTCTACTACGATAAGAAGGCAAGCAAGTGTTAGGACTCCAGTTAAGACCCCGGATGATCCTGATGAACCCTGTACTGGACACCAAATACAAGACCCATATTCAAGAATAGTCGATCAAGAGAAATATAAAGAGTTTTAGTAATGTAGGGATCATTAAATTCTTTAGACCAACGCTTAATGAAACCCATGACACCAAAGGCACGATAAGCGGTGGAAAAGATACGCTTGTCAAACTTAAGCTTGGGATCTAAAAGAATACATCATCAACCGACTCAATTCGAACAAGCGGCTTACCATTAAGAATATAAATGTTAAACAAGTAAGAATGCTATAGTCGAGTATACTACAAAGCTCGCTGTACCCAGGT
Organism: Hirtodrosophila histrioides; assembly: GCA_037075165.1. Lineage (NCBI taxonomy): Eukaryota > Metazoa > Arthropoda > Insecta > Diptera > Drosophilidae > Hirtodrosophila > Hirtodrosophila histrioides. The sequence goes on along the minus strand of JBAMCL010000471.1, from coordinate 334,424 downwards.
CAAAAATTTCCGATCGCATCTGCGTGCACCTACACATACACACACACACACACATACACAAGCGACAGCAATCGCGACAGCGCAAGCGAACCATTTTAAGTCGTGGCTGTGCTTCTTCTCCCCCCCTCGCTCCAGTACTGAATCTGGTTTGTTGAAAAACTTCCGTGTTTATTATCCGATCGACTTGAAATTTTGACAGTAGGTTAAGAGTGACTAAAGTATTATACATGCCAAAACCCAAAGCTATATCTTCAAAAGTGTGGCTGTTAAACGTTTTGATCGAATTGCGGTGGAACGGGGGGATATCTGAGAACGGAAGCAAAATTTATCTGCGTATGGTTTACAGGAACGTACTTTCCACATTTGGTGTCTCTAGCTCTTATAGTTGCTGGGATCGACGCGTTCATACAGACAGACAGACAGACAGACGGACAAACATACAGACATGGTCAAATCGAAATCTCTTTTGATACTGATCAAGAATATATATACTTTATAGGGTCGGAGATGCCTCTTTCTGCCTGTTACATACTTTTGCACAAATCCAATACCCCCTTTTAACCCATTTTATGGGTACAGGGAGTAAACGGGCATTCGCCTGTACCCGACACAAGGCTTGAAAACTGTCAAGATCAGTTTGCAACCTTTGACCAGATAAGAAATCGGTAGATGACAGACAAAGTTTAACATCATCGGCATACATCAGCACCCGAGAGTGATTTGTGACAGAAGGAAGGTCATTTATGAACAGAGTTAATAATAAGGGGCCAAGATGACTTCCTTGTGGTACTCCGGAAGTAACTTGAACAGACTTAGATACTGAGCCTTTGGAATAAACCTTTTGGGTTCTACGAGTTAAATAGTTGGAGATCCAAAGAATTAAGTTATTTGGAAATCCCAGATGATGAAGCTTGTGAAGTAAAAGAGAAAGATTAACAGAATCATGTAATAGATCTGTATTTCACGGATCTACATAAATGTTGAAGTTGAGAAGATTATAATTTCGCAAAAATCTTAAGAATAGCAGACAACCTAGAAATACCTCTATAGTTCTCAACATTAGACTTGTTTCCATTTTTATGGAGAGGAATAATAAATGATTCTTTCTAATAATGGGGAAAGAGCACAACTCCGTGGAAAGTTTAAAAAGAACAATTAATGGCTTAAAAATACCTTCAGCACAGTACATGAGCACGCAGCCTGGTACTCCAACAGGTCCCGGTGAAAATACAGGCTTAATGGCTTTTAGATCACGTAGAAGCGAACTTTCAGTGATTAAAGGCACGAAAATGCAATTGGAGCTATTTAAATGATAAGGATAAGGCGAAACCAATTGATGAGGTTGTGAACTAAAAGTCGTTTGAAAAAATTCGGCAAAAAGATCGGCAATAGCCTGATCTGAGTGAGCTGTCTTTTTTCGAAAAATACAGTTGATAGAAGTGTTGATGTACTACGCTTCGCATTAACGAAATTATAAAACCTTTTAGGATCCCGCTGAAACTGTAACCTACAGCTCTTGAGGTAATTGTTATAACAGTGAAAATTTAGTGCAGAGAAGTTAAATCGGGCAGTCAAATAGAGAGAAAAATCCGAGGAAGGGCCAGATTCCTTGAACATTTTGTACAATCTCGACTTTCTATTTTTTAAATTTATCAAACCATGTGTAAGCCACACAGGTTTGTTAGACCTACGAGGGTTACAAAACGGGACATAGGAATCAAATAAAGTATTTAAGGTAGAATAAAAATAATTGATTGCACAATCCATGTCTCTACACATGTACAGCTGGGACCAGTCAGTCTGGGATAAGAGCTGAGCGAGTTCAGTAAAATCGGTTTTCCGAAATTGACGAACTTGCTCTGCTGGTTTTCTACCTGAGCTTGGCACCCTGGCTGGTAAGTTAATCAACGCTTCCAAAGATGGGTGGTAAGGATCTTCAGGAGTGGATATATGTAGGTACAGTACGGAAGACAGAATAGAAGGATCCAAGACAAAAACAAGATCAAGCATTTTATGTAAAGAATTTGGGATACCATTGATTTGACACAATGACATCCCAAATAAACTGTCAATATAATCGTGCAGAGTCGTGGGAGTCAACACACTGGAGTCAGGACTAGAAATCCAGGTAGCTCCGGCAATATTAAAATCACCAAGAACTACAAGAAAATCACGATCAGAATGCATAGATGAAACAGAATGTATAGCAGAAGCATGGGAAGAATAAACAGAGAATATATACGAACAAATAATAAAAAACAAACACCACAAAAACTAAGTTTAATAGCAATAAATTCAATATCTACACAACTATCGGTTAATACTATCTCAGAAGACAAATCGACGTCAACCGCACACCACCACCAAAGTTTGCTCTAACCTGGCAATTTTTAGTATAGCAGACAAACATTTTTTATTAAAAGAAAAATTTAAAGAGATGAAAAATAAAATAAAAAGGAGCCACTGCACAAAAAATAGAAAGTACAAATAAAAAAGAAGGCACCCTAGGGTAAAATTTGTTGACGCTGATTTGTACTTACGCACAACAACACCAATTAGAAACAAGTAAGAACGTTGCAGTCGGCGGTGGCGTCCGACGGCGGACGCACCCGACTGCAGAATACTATGTTCCCAGTCCTATGTATATAATATGGTTATTTGTGAGTTCAGAAAGAAACGCGATTTTGCTCCTTTGGGTGCGTGGGGGTGGGGGGTGTCCAAAAATTGTTGATGCAGTTTTATTCAGGGGGTCAACATTAGTCTGTATGCCAAATTTGGTGACTCTACCTCTACTGGTGTGGGAGATATATTTTTTGCTCCATTGGGGGGGTGGGGGTGGGGGGGTCCAAAAATTTTTGATGCAGTTTTATCCAGGGGGTCAACATTAGTCTCTATGCCAAATTTGGTGACTCTAGCTCTACTGGTGTGGGAGATATAAGTTTTGCTCCATTGGGTGGGGGGGGGTCCAAAAATTTTTGATGCAGTTTTATCCAGGGGATCAACATTAGTCTCTATGCCAAATTTGGTGACTCTAGCTCTACTGGTGTGGGAGATATAGGTTTTGCTCGATTGGGGGGGTGGGGGTGGTGGGGTCCAAAAATTTTTGATGCAGATCTGTCAGGAATCTCAACTTTAGTGTGTATGCCAAATTTGGTAACTCTAGCTTTAAAAATGTGGAAGATACAGGTTTTCCCCAAATTTTGTGGGAGGGGGTGGGGGTGGGGGGCTGATCTTGACACTTTATAAACTGACGATATACACCAACATGTGTGCCAAATTTGGTTGCTCTAGCTCAAAGATAAAGGCAAAAAAATTGCGTTCATACGGACAGACGGACAGACGGACATTGCGCAAACCCAATATACTATTTTTCCCTTCGGGAACATAGTATAAATATTAAGAAGCGGACGCGTCGAACGAAATCAGCACAACGGAATACAAAACAAAGAGAGAAACCGTAACCAACACCAACGATTGAAGTGCGCGAGAGTGTTAAGCAAACGTGGAGAGCGCGAATTAGTAAAAATACAAAAACAAATGCAAGATGCACAAATCAACCACCAGCTTGCTTGTGATGCTGTTTGTTGTTGTATTTGAACAAATTTAGTAAATATTTATGTAATTAAATTACAATTTAGTGTCCAACAATGTGCTCTCACAACCGATGTATAACACACGTCACAAGAATAAAAAAAACACAAGTTATCACTTGATATCACGAGGAAAATAAACTAAAGCGATGCCATTTATAGAAAAGATCCCTCCCCTCGCAGTGGTGGTATTGTTTTTATTGCTGTTGACGCTGATTTATCATCGTAGCTTGAATAGTCGATAATTGTATAGATATTGCATTTGTTACTGTAAAATTGTGTATTTCCAGCATTTGCTTTTATATTACTTGTTCTTATATTCCACCTTCTTGTGATATTCCCTCATATTATTTGCATGCTTCTGCTATACAATCTATGTCCTCCATGGATTCTGATTGTGATTTTCTTGTAGTTCTTGATGACTTTAATATCGCCGGAGCTACCTGAATTTCAAGTCCGGATTCGTGCGTGTTGACTCCCACATCTCAGCACGATTTTATTGAAAGTTCATTTGGGATGTCATTGTGTCAAATCAATGATATCCCAAATTTTTTATATAAAATGCTTGATCTTGTTTTTGTCTTGGATCCTTCTATTCTGTCTTCCGTACTGTACCTACATATATCCACTCCTGAAGATCCTTGCCACCCATCTTTGGAAGCGTTGATTAACTTACCAGCCAGGGTGCCAAGCTCAGGTAGAAAACCAGCAGAGCAAGTTCGTCAATTTCGGAAAACCAATTTTACTGAACTCGCTCAGCTCCTATCCCAGACTGACTGGTCCCAGATGTAAATGTGTAAAGACATGGATTGTGCAATCAATTATTTTTATTCTACCTTAAATTTATTATATGATTCCTGTGTCCCGTTTTGTACCCCTCGTAGGTTTTTTAGACACCTATGCGGTGACAGCTGACTCAGATCAGGCTATCGCTGATCTTTTCGATGAATTTTTTCAAACGACTTATAGCTCACAACCTCATTAATTGGTTTCGCCTTATCCTTATCATTTAAATAGCTCCAATTGCATTTTCGGGCCTTTAACCACTGAAAGTTCGCTTCTACGTAATTTAAAGGCCATTAAGACCTATTTTTACCGGAACCTGTTGGAGTACCAGGTTGCGTGCTCAGGTACTGTGCTGAAGGTATTATTAAGCCATTATTTCTTCTTTTTAAACTGTCCGCGTAGTTGTGCTTTCCCCATTATGTGGAAAGAATCATTTATTATTCCACTCCATAAAAATGGAAACAAGTCTAATGTTGAGAACTATAGAGGTATTTCTAAGTTGTCTGCTATTCTTAAGATTTTTGAGAAATTAATATCTTCTAAACTTTAACATTTATGTAGAGCCGTGAAATAAAGATCTACTACCACTAACATATTGGAATTTACTTCTCTTGTTATTAAGGGATTTCAATCTAAAATGCAAACAGATGTTATTTACCCTGATTTCAGTAAGGCTTTTGACTCTGTTAATCATTCTATTTTACTTCACAAACTTCATCTTCTGGGATTTCCAAATAACTTAATTCTTTGGATCTCCAACTATTTAACTCTTTTGGGTTCAAAGGTTTATTTCAGAGGTTTATCTCTGTTTAAGTTACTTCAGGAGTTCCACAAGAAACTCATTATTATTTACTCTGTTCATAAATTACCTTCCTTCTGTCATAAACCACTCTCGGGTACTGTCTGTCATCTACTGATTTCTTATCTGGTCAAAGGTTGCAAACTGATCTTGACAGTTTTCAAGCCTGGTGTTGGGTAAATTTATTAAATCTTAATTGTGCTAAGTGTAACGTAATATCCTTTTACAGGCGAATGCCTTTTTTTAACATTAATATTCTTAATGGTAAGCCGCTTGTTCGAATTAAGTCGGTTGATGATTTGGGTATCCTTTTAGATCCTAAGCTTAAGTTTGACAAGCATATATTTTCCACCGCCAATCGCGCCTTTGGTGTCCTGGGTTTCATTAAGCGTTGGTGTAAAGAATTTAACGATCTCTACATTACTAAAACTGTTTATAGTTCGCTTGTGCGTCCTACTATTGAATATGGGTCTTGTATTTGGTGTCCCTAATACAGGGTTCATTCGGATAGATTAGGATCGGTACAAAAAAATTTTCTGCTCTTTATACTCAAGGGTCTTAACTGGAATCCCAATACTCGCTTGTCTTCTTATCGCAGTAGACTCATACTAATAAACTCCCATCTCTTTCTGATCGTAGAACCATGCTTGGTGTAATTTTCTTACACAAACTAATTAATGGAGAAATTGAATCATCCAAATTACTCAGCCAAATTAGTTTAGCAGTGCCGATCAAATGTTCTAGAAACTTTCTTCCACTTTCTCTTCAAACTTTTAGTTATAATTATGCTATTTAAGCCCCTTTCGAATCTTATACTCTAACTATGTATAACAATCTTTTTCATCTCGTAAGTAATGCTACTTCAATTTCTACATTTTACGTTATTTATGTAATCCTTATTACTTACTTTCCTTACTTTTTTGTATAATGTTATTATACTCTGTTCACGAAGGAAAAAGGAATGTCCGTCTGTCCGTATGAACTCAAAATTTTTCCACTCCCTTAAAGCTAGAGCAACCGAGCTTGGTACACATGTTGGTGTAAATCCTCAATTTATGAAATGTCAAGATCGCCAAATTTAGCATGCAGACGAATGTCCACCCCTGGACAATTCTTCATCAAAAAAATTGACCCCCCACCCCCTCCCAAACAAATGAACAAAATCTATGTCTCCTACACCTGTACAGGTAGGCCACCAAATTTGGCATGCAGACTAAAGATCACCTCCTGGACAATTCTGCATCAAAAATTAAAGATAAAGCCCTGAAATTTGTCCAAGTCAACTCAATCGGATAATAAACACTGAAATTATGCCCGCAAAAAGATTCAGTGCTACGGGGTAAGAAGCAGCACAGCCAACACTTAAAATGCCAAGCTGTCGCTTGTGTTGTGGCTTGTCTTTGTGTATGTGTGTGTCTATGCGTAAATGTACGAAGAAGCGATCGGAAATTTTCGACCTGGGTACAGGGAGTTTTGTGGTCGGGTATTCTCGACTATAGCATTCTTACTTGTTCATTGTTACGATAGGATAAATCGAATGTTATCAATTAGGTATATTGCGTGCTATACCTATGCTCACACGCATGCAAAAGAAAATTTGATTTGGTCATATCCGTCTGTCGGTCGGTCTATGTCATCAACTTTAAAAGCTAGAGACACCAATTTTGGAATGTAGGTTCATGTAGAGCAGGTGCAGGTCAAATTTATTTCGGATCCGAGATATTCCTCAACACATCTCCGCTATTCGATAAAAACCGTTTTACAGTAACCATTTTCAAAATAATATCGAATAATATACTCGGAAGTTATTCAACAAACAAAATTCGGTGCTGCAGAGAAATCAGCACAGCCGCGACTTAAAATGCCTGTGCTGTCGCTTGTGCTGTCGCTTGAGTATGTGTGTTTTTGTCAATGTGTGAGTGTATGTGTAAGTGTGCGAATATGCGATCGGAAGTTTTTCACCTGGGTACAGGGAGTTTAGTGGTAACTTGTTTTTTTTTTTTTTGTACAAGCTGTAGGTGGGAGATATGCTATGTTTTTGAATGCATGTTATAATGTACAGTTACTTTAAAATATAATTTAATTTACTTAATCGCATCTCTCAAAATTTTGTTACATGGAGGACCAATTATCGTAGAATCATCAAAAATAACTATTGTTGAACGTTACCTACTTTGAACGTTGCACCAAAACTAGGTTCACCGCCCCTAAACCTCCAAACACAAAACAGCCATATCTATAGTTTATAATGGAATTTATTACACTGGAAACAGAGTATAGCAGTCTGGAGTTTCCGATCAGCCATTTAACATGTTTTGTTTGCAGGTATGCTCAATATTCGCACTTTAAAATACACTCGGAAGCTGATTATTACAAACTTGAAATCGATGGATACGAAGGAAATGCTGGAGATTCATTAAATGATCCATGGTATGGCTCGAATAATAGTCCATTTTCAACATACAACAAAGATAATGATCGAAGCTCTCTCAACTGTGCAAGTATGCTAAAGGTAATGTTAATATATATATCAAACAGCTTATACCCGCGGCTTTGCTCGCGCTTCCTAACGTTATTTGTTAAAAATGTAAATAAACATCTAGTTACTCGTTTTCACAGCATCACTAGGAACGAAGTATTTTGGTTGAAATGAATTATGTTGAATTTGCCTACTTGTGTGAATTGAGAAAAATAAACAAACAAGAATAACAAAATCCCCTCACACATTTACATTGCCCGTCCGTACTCATACTCTTTCATACCTGTTACAAGTATAATTTAACAGTTTTCCGCCCGTGGGGGTGGATATTTCAAAATCGATGTCAAATGATTTACTGTATTGATCGTTGTAAATTAGTTTAAATCCGATTGGATGGTAAACAATAAAGTATCATTCAACAGTTTTCCCCGCTTTTGGGTTGAGTTTTCCAAAAACCCCGCCTTTGTGTGCACTTTCATTATAGATGGAACCTACTGTGAAAAATTCTCTTACGTATAAAGTTGATCTGCGTATGGTATGGTACAGGTACCTATTACAAGTTTGGTGTCTCTAGCTTTTATATTTGCTAAAATCGACGCTTTCATACATACGGACATGCTCAAATCGAAATCTCGTTTGAAACTGATCAAGAATATATAAGTATAATATAATAATAACTTTATAATAATACTTTGTAGTGTCAGAGATGTCTCCTTCTGTCTGTTACATATATATATATATATACATATATATATATATATATATATATATATATACATATATATATATATATATATATATATGTATATACATATATATATATATGTAACAGACAGAAGGAGACATCTCTGACACTACAAAGTATTATTATAAAGTTATTATTATAAAGATCGGAGATGCCTCCTTCTGCCTGTTACATACATTTACACAGATTTAGTAACCCATTTTTACCCATTTTATGGGAACATTCGCGTTCGCCTTTAGTTGCCAACGGACGTGTTTTTTTCTTGCGCCTCACAAATTTATATATTTCCCCGTTTTTATCAGTTAATAATTTTCTTTATTTGTTTTGAACAAAAAATTGTGTCTAAGTACAACAACAAACGGGAGAAAGCCAATTTTAGGTTGTCCATTGGCTCAAATGATCTTCCACTTACCTCACACATATTCACTACATCCGCCACTGAGAAAAATGCCGAACTAATTAATTTATCGTTCCCATCTCCACATATTTCAATCAGAAGTGACGAGATCGGCATCCTGCCCATGGATGTTGTTCCTTCTGACCCTGCCGAGCTTCCTGATTCGGTGGTTGTTAACACAGATGATCCTGATCAACTTTCTAGTGTTAATATAACGGTCCAATCAGATGGTGTATCAACCAACGCTATGGTTCCACTGGACGCTACAGTGTCGATTGTTAAGAAGATCCTCGTAGGTGTTACACTAAGGCTTTCAGGCTTGCCCCTGATTCTACATCTAAGGATGTTAAGGCCTTCATACAGGCCAAATCTAAAATTCACATATCCTCGGGAAATATCGTCATTTAAAATAAGTGTTCTGGCCGAAAACTTTAACGATATTTGTTGTAAAAAGTTTTGGCCGGATCACTTAATAATTAAAGAATTCACTGTACACTGTGCAAAAGAAAAATCGGCGTCCGGTTTCACTACCTTCTGGTGGTAGTTCTAAACCACCTCTTGGCACCTTTGATGGCACAAAAAACTAACTTTCTCCCTCTCACTTGGCTATCAGAATGTAAGAGGACTTTGTATTAAGCTTCGTAATCTTTACCTTAATAGCCTAACTTTTCCTTTTCAGGTCGTTGCCTCTTCTGAAACATCCTTAATTCTGAAATTCTGTCTAACAAATTAGCCATATGTACAAAAATCGCGCTATTCGTCGTGGTGGTGGTGTTCTTATTGCTATTGATGTGGATTTATCTTCAGAGGTAGTAATAACCGATAGTTCTATAGATACTAAATTTGTTACTGTAAAATTGATAATTCTGGTTTTTGCTTTTATATTACTTATTCCCCCTTCTTCAGATTTATCTGTATATTCTTTGCATGCCTCTGCTATACAATCTGTCTCCTCTTTGCTTTCTGATCGTGATTTTCTTGTACTTCTTGGTGACTTTAATATTGCAGGTACTACCTGGATATCAATTTCTGACTCTTCCTCATTTCAGCACGATTTCAGTTGTGTCAAATCAATGGTATCCCAAATTCATTACATTAAGCATTTTAATCTTATTTTTGTTTTGGACTGCTCCTCCTTATATGTCTCCCGAACTGAACCTATATCCATACCTGACGTTCCTTATCACCCAACTTTGGAAGTGTTGACTGACTTACCAGCAAGGGTGCTAAGCCCAGATAGCAAACCTGCAGAGCGAGTTCGTCAATTTCGGAAAACCGATTTTACTAAACTCGCTCAGCTCCTATCTCAGAATGACGGTCCCAGCTTTGCATGTGTAGAGACATGAATAGTGCAATTAAAAGTTGCTACTCTACTTTAAATTCATTATTTGATTTTTATGTACCGTTGCACTATGGTCCCGGCGACCACTTTTGTTGGCCAAAATTAATAACTCGCGAACGGAACAAGATTTTTTGATTTAGTTTTTTGTGTTGGATACATATAACCTATAGGAAGTTGAATTGGTGTTTCCTCCTTAGGATACTACAAGGTCTGCAGCCTGCCTTCTTCGTGCTATACCATCCATCTTTATATACGACAATGCAGGGTGTCCCACTGACTTTAAAGTGTTTGGAACGGGTTCACATGTTTGTGAATTTTGCCAATCCACATATTTCCGTTTAAACACCTTTACATTTGACTGGCATTTCTTCCATTTCTCTGCCAATCGGTAACAAACTTTCTTACAAGAGTCTTTAAAGGCATTATTAATTTTCTCCGAAACGTCGCCATTAACTCTCTTTTTCATATAATATATTGCCTGCTTGTTTTTGTCTTCTCTAATTTCCACAAGGCAAACAGCATTGCACTGTTGATTTTGAGGTTATGATCTTTGAATGCGAATTCCAAGAAATGTGGTCAAAAGTGGCATTTCCCACTATATACATTTGAACAAGAATTTATTACTCTACGACACACAAAAGGTTTCAAGGTGGGACTAGGTTGGACTCATTTTGTATGCCTCTTCAAAGATTAGTTTTGATCACAAATTGGCACATGTTGGACGACTCACTTTAACATAAAATTACGAAGACATCACAACTATTAGATAATGTTCACATTTCAAAATATGTAGTACAAGCCCGTCTGATTAAAATTCATCACAAAAATTTAATCAGATTTGCGTATTTTTCAATTTTTGAGATATTTAAAATTACAATTAAATGGGCGCATTTTCACTGCACGTGCTTTTCAATAGCAACAGCTGGGTTGAACAGCTGATTTCGCAAATGTGGCGTCATCTATGGATATTTCTGGTATGCAACTTTGATGGTCACTCTTTACTCCCTGTACCCATAAAATGGGTAAAAGGGGGTATTGGATTTGTGCAAATGTCCGTCTGTCTGTCCGTCTGTCCGTCTGTCTGTCCGTATGTATGAACGCAACGATCTCAGCAACTATAAAAGCTAGAGACACCAAATTTGGAATGTAGGTTTCTGTATAGCGGGAGCAGGTCAAGTTTGTTTCTGATCTCAGATATCTCCTCCCGTTCCCCCGCAATTCGATCAAAACGTTTTACAGCCACAGTTTTAAAGATATAGCTTTGGGATTTGGCATGTACAATACTTTAGTCACTTTTAATATACTGTCCTAATTTCAAGTCGATCACATAATAAAGTCGGAAGTTATTCAACGAACAAGATTCAGTACTGGAGCGAGGGGGGGAAGAAGAAGCACAGCCACGACTTAAAATGCCACGCGTACGCTGAGGCTCGCGTGTGTGCGGCTTTGTGTATGTGTGCGTGCATGTGTAAGTGAACGAACATATGATTGGAAGTCTTAGACCTGGGTACGGGGAGTTTTGTAGTCGGGTATACTCGACTATAGCATTCTTACTTGTTTTCTGATGAAGAGCGATCAAAAGCGCGTTATTTTTTTAACTTTGAAAAATTAGGTTTTGGCCAACAAAAGTGGTCGCTGGGACCATAGTGCGTTGCTTTAGCCATTCAGTTCTAACAAATCTCCTCTCACCGGATTTAATTAACTTTAAAAATTGAAAGTCGAGACTGTACAAGAAGTTCAAGGAATCTGGCTCTTTCTTGGATTTCAGTCGATATGCGATTGCACAATCTAACTTCTCTGTACTTAATATACGCTGTAATAATAACTACAACAGAGGCTTCAGTTTCAGTGGGATCACAAAAGAAGCGTAGGTCATAACCACTGAAATCAACCGATTTTTGAAAAAACGACAACTGCCTCAGATCAGGCTATTGCCGATCTTTTTGCCGAATTTTTCAAACGACTTATACACAACCTTATCAATTGGTTCCGCCTTATCATGTAAATAGCTCCGATTGCATTTTTGTGCATTTAATCTACGTGATTTATCGGCCATTAAGCCCGTATTTTCACCGGGACCTGATGGAGCACCAAGCTGTGTGCTTAGGTACTGTGCTGAAGGTATTTTAGAGCCATTATTTATTCCTTTTAAACTGTCCGTGGAGCTGTGCTCTTTCCCTAACATTTGGAAAGAATCATTTATTATTCCTCTACTTCTATGCTATCTGCTATTCCTAAGATTTTTGAGAAATTAGTAAATTCTCAACTTTAACATATATGTAAATCCATAATTTCCCTTTACCAGCACGGGTTCGTAATATATAGATCTACCACCACTAACCTATTGGAATTCACTTCTCTTGTCATTAAGGGATTTCAAGCTTAAATGCAAACAGATGTTATTTACACTGATTTCAGTAAGGCTTTTAACTCTGTTAATCATTGTCTTTTATTTCACAAACTTCATCTTCTGGGATTTCCCAAATAACATTATTCTTTGGATATCAAATTTCTTAACTCTTAAAACACATAAGGTTTACTTCAAAGGTTTAGTTTCCAAGTCTGTTCAAGTTACTTCCGGAGAACAACAAGGAAGTCATTTTCACCATTTGTTATTTACATTGTTCATAAATGACCTTCCTTCTGTCATAAATCACTCTCGGGTGCTGATGTATGCCGATGATGTTACACTTTGTCTGTTATCTACTGTTTTCCTATGTGGTCAAAGGTTGCAAACTGATCTTGACAGTTTTCAAACCTGGCTTCGGGTAAATTTATTAAATCTTAATTTCGGTAAGTGTAACGTAATGTCTTTTTATAGGTGAATCCCTTTTTAAAAAATTATATTTTTATTGTTAATTCGCTTTTTATAGAATGTTCCCGAAGGGGTTGGGTTTCCGAAATGTCCGTCTGTCCGTATGAACGCAATTTTTTTCCACACCCTTGAAGCTATAGCAACCAAACTTGGTACACATGTTGGTGTATATCGTCAATTTATTAAGTGTCAAGATCGCCCCGCCACCTCCACCCCTTCCCCCAAAATTTGGGGAAAACCTGTATATTCCACATTTTTGAAGCTATAGTCATCAAATTTGGCATGCACACTAATGTTGAGATTCCTGACATTCCTTTGTTGACGCTTCTACCCCCTGCTCCACAAATCGGTGATGCTATGCCCAAAACACGTTTTTCGCAGGGGTATATCTCCTACAGTTTAAAAGCCGGAGTCAGCAAATTTGGCATACAGACTAATGTTGACCCCCTGGACAAATCTGCACAAAAATTTGTGGACCCCCACCCTCCCAATGGAGCAAAACCTATATCTCCCACACCTGTACAGGTAGAGTCACCAAATTTGGCATACAGACCACTGTTTTTTTCGCGTTTCTTTCCGAACTCAGATATATCCAAATTATATAGGACTTGGAACATAGTATTCGGCAGTCGGGTGAAACTGCAACGTTCGTACTTGTTCGAATTGAGTCAGGTGATGATTTGGGTATCCTTTTAGATCCCAAGCTTAAGATTAACAAACATACCTCTTCCATCACTAATCGTGCCTTTGGTGTCCTGGGTTTCATTAAGCGTTGATTGAAGAATTTAACGATCCCTACATTCCTATAGCTGCTTATACCTCTTTTGTTCTTTTGTATTTGGTGTCCCCAATACAAGGTTCATCAGGCTAGAATAGAACCGGTACAAAAACAATTTCTGCTCTTTGCAGTTCGGGGTATTTTTTGGAATACTAATATTCGCTTGCCGTCTTATCGTAGTAGACTTTTATTAATAAACCTTCCTTCTCGTTCTCAGCGTAGAACCATACTTGGTGTAATTTTCTTATACAACCTAATAAATGGTCATATTGATTTATCCGAAATTATCAGCCAAATTTGTTTTGCAGTTCCGATCAGAAGTTCTAGAAACTTTCTCCCTCTTTCTCTTAAAGCTTGTAGTACTGATTATGCTATCCATAATCCTTGTCATATATTATGTTCTAATTATAACAATCCTTATCATCTAATATGTAATGATACTTATACTTCCTTATTTAGAAGGGCATTATTACGGTAGCCTATAGCCTATAGTTACATTTAGCTTGTTATTTTATTATCATATATTTACATTTATATAGAGCTAGTATACCGCACGTTATGCGGCGCGCGCCTCGGTTGGTTGGGCGGGAGGTGGGTTGCCTTTTGCCTCGATCCTCGCGTTAACAAGTCGGAGCTTGGTGTTGTTGGGCCACTTGAATGTACTGCTTGTAATAAAACATCAAATTTTTGTTTGCTACGCAAAATATATTTCTTGCATGTGGTTTTATTTTGTTATACCCTTGCAGAGGTTATTATAATTTTGTCACGAAATGCGTAACGTATTGAAGAAGACGTTTCCGTCCCCACGAAATTTATATATTGTTTATCAGCACTAAAAGCCTAGTCGATATAGCAATGTCCGTCTGTCCGTCTGACAGTCCGTCTGATGATCTGTCCGTCTACGCGTCTGTCAATTTCAGAGCTATCGTGAGGATACTTAACACAGATTATCCATTTTGTTGCAGGCAGTATATTTGTAGGAAGGATCTATCGACAAGTATATTTTTGTATAAAGGACTTGATTGTTTGTGACGATATCTTCACCAAAGTCACCCAAACCTAATCTCTGTACATTTGATCAGTTTTGCAATACTGTTTGACATAAGCAGACTCTAGAATTTTCTGTGCGAAAATTTTCTGTGAAAAATTGTAAAAAAGTTGCGTACAATTGAAAAAAACCATGGACAATTTGGTGGCATACTGCGAGTATCGTGACTGTGATGAGACACTCACACCCTCACAATTGAGGAAAACGCTGCCGGAGCATGAGCAAATGAGCCAAACTGCCAACGCAACGCCTGCAGTAATACGCGCCATGATTCCCGCCCTCACCCATTTCTGTCCCCACTTGCGCCAAAATTTATGGCCTTGAACAGCCTCTGCAGTCGGTTATTAGTCAAAAAGCATAAGTCTCAGCATCTCTAAAACCGGCGTAACTAGAATAGCTACTCTGGACTCACAACTTATAGAGTGGTGGTAAATGTTATAACCGCGAGCAACTGTCAGATTTGGCATCACCAGCTCTCTGAGGAAAAACCATTCCGCATTATGGTTTGCAGAATCAATCCATTTGCTGGCGCAGAGCGTGTAAAAAAATACATTTAAGGTTTCGGGTCACGAAATCCTAAACATTCGTTGTCTCCACAGTGGAAGCCTTAAGTACCCATGATATGCAAACCAGGCAAGCATGCTTCTCTGTTAATTTGAAGCAGGCTCCAAACAATTTGGATTCACTTAAAATTTCTAAAATCCACAGCGTTAAAGTTGAAAGAATCAAAAAGTCAAATGTTATAGTGCAATGTTTCAATTGCCAGGATTCTAGGCACATTCAAAACTATTGTCTGCGTTAAGTGTGGGACTGACGGGACTAAAGGAAGGCGACCCTATATATATCTCCAACTATGTCTCCATTGCTTATGATCTTCGAGGGCCCCAAGCTGCCCAACAGATACTTAAGTAAACCAAAAATATGCGCTATGGAGTATCTCACAGGGTGACATAGAATACCACATCAGCTACTCATGCCGTGACCTCAAGCCCTGACGTGTATGGAAACAGAATTGGTAAGCAAGAGGAAGCTTTGATTAGCCTCACCTGGAAGGTTGACCAGCTTTTCACTCTGCTTACCATGATTATCTCCAAACTTGCAAACTAGCAACGGCGAGGCTGCCGTTTTGGTCTTTTACGGTCTTGAGCACCACAAACTGGGTGAAACATCATAACATCATAAAATAGTATCCAGCTCTCACAAATCCAGATAAATACAGCTAAGGGTTCACTCAGAATTGCACTGGCTGATATTCTTCCTAGGATAACCTAGACAGCGCTGGACTTCGAGTTGCATGCTTCGCGGACATTTTATTGCTAAACATATCTTGTGGTAGAGGAAGTAAGCCACTGGAAAACCTACTTTCTATTCTATAATATACAGCTGACGCCTACAGCCCTGGTCTTGTTCTGACAAACGGAATTTCGTAAAACCGGATGTCAGTGGAGAAAATATACGAGCTGATTGACGTCTGCCCACATTTGATTGGTGGCCACTCTGTATGAGGATCCGCAGTGTGTTTAGGCCAGAAAAAATATCCCAGAAAAATATCGTTAAGTTCCAAGCTGAACTTGACCAAGCCATCGACCTAAATAAATCTATCACACGCTGCATATGCTCTTCTTAACCTTAAGAGAACGGTTAGAAGGGAGTATGTGCGCACAAAAGACCCCAGGAACAATGAAATTATTAAGCGACTAGCAATCGATTGCACAAGTATTAGCTATCGATAGCATATGAAGATAAATCATCAAATGAGTAGATTAAGCCCAGATTCCTCAACAAACTTCTTATTGTGAAAGATCCCCAAGCCATTCAAAAGACAAGATAGTGCCAAGGCTCCCATCAAGGTTCCAGCTGGTGGTTAGCTACTCAAGCTACCAACGGGCTGTGGCATTCACTGTTAGCCTATTGAAGCGTTTTCGTCCATTTTGGCAACAGCATGGATTTTCACAACAATGTGGTAGAGACTGCAGCTGCAACTCCCCGCAAGCGTGTGACTCTCAATGTCCTGTAGCCAAATTCGTCAACAAAAAGACCCCTGGAGAAGATGGCCTTGATAACAATTCCATTCAATTGCTCACTCTAGGCTTTACTATTTCTAACGCTCAATTTCAACAGCTGCCAAAGGCTATTCCCGAAGGCTTGGAAAAGTGTGGCGGTCACGATGACCAAACACTGCAGCTGCAACTCCCCGCAAGCGTGTGACTCTCAATGTCCTGTAGCCAAATTCGTCAACAAAAAGGCCCCTGGAGAAGATGGCCTTGATAACAATTCCATTCAATTGCTCACTCTAGGCCTTACTATTTCTAACGCTCAATTTCAACAGCTGCCAAAGGCTATTCCCGAAGGCTTGGAAAAGTGTGGCGGTCACGATGATCTACAAGCCCGGAAAACCAGCTGCAGAAGTTGAATCGTCTAGGCCTGTTAGCCTACCTCCATCCTTAAGTTAAATGCTTGTAGGGATGGTACTTAATCGCAATTTGGCCACACCAGCAGGATGTCCTTTCCACACACCAGTTTGGTTTCAATAAACAACATGGTACCGTAGCAACTTAACCGTGTTGTTCACTTCGTCCTGGAAGCAATTGATGCCAGAGAATATGAAGTTGCTGTCTTTCTGGATGAGTCGCAAGTCTTTGATAGGTCTTGGCATGCACGGTAACTGTTCAAACTTGAGTCGATGATTTCTCCTCAACTTTACCTTCTGATTACGAGCTTAATGTAGGACAGAGTTTTCAAAGTTGTGGTCGATGGCCAAGCCTCCTATAGCAGGCCAATAACAGCTGGAGTTTTGCAGGGTAGCTTTATTGGCCACACAAGTCTGGAAGATGGAGATGACGCCCTTCTCGCGAAATATGCGGATAATACGGCCATTATTGTTCATCTCCATTTCTGAGGTCCTACTGAACTATATTGGTATTAATAGCGCCAAATGGGTCAATGTCACGTTTGCCAATCCCAGAGTAAAAATTCCGAAAGTGACTCTGCAGGGGCACACCTTCGAGCATTAAGCTTACCATAAATATCTAGGACTCGAACTGGAACGTATACTTACCTTCAACCGCCACACAACCATGGGCAAACAGGCATTGCTGTCTAAGTACAAAATGATGAACTGGATAGTCAGAAGAAACTCTCGCTGGCCAATAAAGTAAAGATCTATAAAGTAATTTCAGCCCCAATTTGGAAATATGGAGTACAAATATATGGGATAGCTGACAAATCCCACATCAATAACATTAGAGTGGCTCAGGCTATAATTTTGCGGAGGCTTTCCAATTCCCCATGGTACATGCGGACCAGGCCTTGTCCGGGGAAATATTTAGATGAAAGTGCATTATTTCGAATTTGACTACTTTCGTCAACCGTAAGAAACACATATAAATAGCGTATCACAGTATTCCTTCCCGTGGGGGTAGGAAACTAAGTAGTTGAGCCACTTGACTACTGTTTTTACTCCCTGTACCCATAAAATGGGTAAAAAGGGGGTATTGGATTTGTGCAAAAGTATGTAACAGGCAGAAGGAGACATCTCCGACCCTATAAAGTATATATATTCTTGATCAGTATCAAAAGAGATTTCGATTTGGCCATGTCCGTTGGTCTGTCCGTCTGTCTGTCTGTCCGGATGAACGCGCCGATCTCAGCAACTATAAGAGCTAGCGACACCAAATTTGGAATGTAGCTTTCTGTATACCATACGCAGATCAAGTTTGTTTCCGATCTCAGATATCTCCCCCCGTTCCCCCGCAGTTCGATTAAAACGTTTTACAGCCACAGTTTTAAAGATATCGCTTTGGGATTTGGCATGTCAGCTACTTCGGTCACTCTTAATCTACTGTGCAAATTTCAAGTCGATCGGATAATAAACACGGAAGTTATTCAACGAACAATATTCAGTACTGGAGCGAAGGGGGGAAGAAGAAGCACAGCCTCGACATAAAATGCCTTGCGTACGCTGTGGCTCGCGTGTGTGTGTGTATGCTCTGTGTATGTGTGCGTGCATGTGTAGGAGACGAACATATGATTGGAAGTTTTAGACTTGGGTACAGGGAGTTTCGTAGTCGGGTATACTCGACTAGAACATTCTTACTTGTTTATGTTGGGCTATGCAAATGTATTTGAAGCCGCTTAAACTAAACAAATAATCCCACTCATTTGTCCTTGAGTTCCACTTCCTGCCCGTGGCGACGTGGAGTATATTTTCCAAAATCATTTGGTATTTGAAGCCAATTCCAAGAATAATACTAAGAATCCAGACTAAAGCATTCCATCTGCCTGTCGTATTGCCCGCAAATTTCGGAGGTTTTTACTCCCTGTACCCATAAAATGGGTAAAAAGGGGGTATTAGATTTGTGCAAATGTCCGTCTGTCTGTCCGGATGAACGCGTCGATCTCAGCAACTACAAGAGCAGAGACACCAAATTTGGAATGTAGGTTCCTGTATAGCATACGCAGATCAAGTTTGTTTCCAATCTCAGATATCTCAACCCGTTCCACCGCAATTCGATCAAAACGTTTTACAGCCACACTTTTAAAGAGTACTTTTTCAGTACTGGAGCGAGGGGGGGAAGATGAAGCATATTTGACCACCGCGCCTATGTAGTTTTCCTATAGAACAATGGAAATGACTTTAAAGCCAATCGCATGAAAATTCAAAATGTCGAATTCCAGAGTTTCCACCGACTTTTCCAACCATGCACAGTGGCTGGCTCCATAGGCCAAAATTAAACAAGTAAGAATGCTATAGTCGAGTATACCCGACTACAAAACTCCCTGTACCCAGGTCCAAAATTTCCGATCGCATCTGCATGCACTTACACATACACACACATATACACAAACCCGTACACACACAAGCGACACCTCACGCGACAGCGCAAGCGAGGCATTTTAAGTTGTGGCTGTGCTTCTTCTTCCCCCCTCGCTCTAGTACTGAATCTTGTTCGTTGAATAGTAATGCGATTTTGACCAAATTTGGTCAGATTGTATATAATACTCTGTATGGGTGATTTTGATGTGGATATCTTCATAAACAAAAGAGTTTTTCGTACAAAAACATAGTTGTCGACCGATCATTCCTTTGACAGCTATGTGATATAGTGGTCCGATCTGGCTGGCTCTAATATATGTACGGCCAACTGCAAAAAGAAGAACGTGTGCCAACTGTTTTAGAAGTAATTTTGGCCGCTCTCTCCATATAAGCCCAGCCACTGTGCCATGTGGCTGTATTTCTCAAAATCGCTGATACACGTGTCAAATTATTTAATGTGTAGAGCTTTGAAAATGAGTTTGAAGTTTGGATGGAAAACGAGAAAGTTTCATACAACGGTTTGGGTGGGTGGAGTTTTCCAAAATCCCGTCTTAGGATGCACTTTCATCATAGATGGAATCTACAGCACCTAGCTCTTACGGTTTGGGCTGTGCGATGATTGTCAATCAGTCAGTCAGCATGAACTCTTTTATATATAGATAACGTAAATATTGTTAATATCATTTCTCTATTATTACTCCGTAAAAAGGGGGTACTAAAGAAAGAAGCAGTCACCACTAAAAATGCTTCACTTGCCCTGTCGCTTGGAATTTTGTGACCTGGGTACAGGGAGTTTTGTAGTCGGGCATACTCGACTTACATGTTTTTCTTCTAGTTTAAATATAAACTAATTTTGCTCGGTTACAACAAAATTGTATATTGCGTTAGTGAAATGTTCGTCTGTCCGTATGCAAATTTTGTTGGGCACCCTTGAAACTAGAGAAACCAAACTTGGTACACATGTTGGTCTAATGGCTCGATTTATAAGGGAAGGTCGACCAATTTTTCCCATGGACGTTGATGTACTTACGAACAGTACATACAAGTTTTAACCAACCTATTGGCTTCGCCAGGTCTGATCAGTCACCAGGAGTTCGTCCCAACTCTGGCTTAGACCTGGATTCACTTGCTCGCTGTAAACATAAAGTTCTCCTATATCTCCTGATTTGGCCTTGGCACCCCAGCTTATACCGGGTTTACGCCGTGGCTGTTCTTCTGCTCGCTATGTCCTGCTCGTATACTACCATGGAATCCTCTAGCTTCATTCAGATTTGGTCCACCGGTACTTGTCAGTCTCCGCCCGTATTTGCTCCGCAGAATCTCGAGGACTCCTAGCTTTGACCAGGTTTGTCCCCGTACTCCTTTAGAGCGGCTGTCGTGGTTTGTCTTGTTCCTAGGACTCGCCGAAGTCACCCCAGTTTATTCCAGGCTTAGCCATAAGGGCCTTTCTTGATTTCCTGCCTGTCTCTCTGCTGGATGACCCAAGGATACCCTAGCTAGGCCGTCGGGATCCTTGTGAGTGACCTGCATTTTGGACAGACATATCAAGGATACCCCGGCTAAAATGTCCTTTCGTGGTCCTAGAGATTCACCAAGGGTACCCCAGTTTATGCCGGGCTTGGCCGCTGGTTCTCGTCGGATTTTCCCTACCGTACTCCCAAAGAAGGACACCAAGGATACCCCAGCTTAGACCAGGTTTGTCCGTTGACCCTTTCTCTGGACGGCACTCTACTCACGGCTTTGCGCGACGACGCCGTTTGCACCAATTAGCGGTACCTCACTACGACGCGTGGCAAAAGACTTGCTTCGAAATTTCCTGGTGGCTGGTCGGGGCAAGTGGCTTCGCTTTTCCCTCGCAGAGTGACCAAATCTATGGCCGCGCCTGCTGCTGTACTGCTGTACCCTGTACTGTACTTGTACTTGATACTCTAATGCACTTGACTTGTTCACTTTGTATTTTTCTTTTGACTGGCAGCCGTTTCCTTTTATTGCGTCGGTCGGCATGCCCTGCTTGGGAGCTGGATTGGGGCCCGCGGCGGCGGAAAAATCTCCAAACTCTCACCTAGAAATGCAGTCCAGTAGAGTTGTTGGTTGACTCGAGTTTGGCGCCGACGCCATGCATTGCTCGTCGCTAGTGCAAACGAGTGCTGCATATTGCACTTCGAACGCACACTTTACGCACTAACGGCGTACGCGCCGCTCTAACGGCGCTTATCCTGGCGGCCGCTCTCTGTGCGACACGTAGCATTTGCTGGCTTCGTGTGTTAGAGCGAGCGCGAACATGAAAGCGACGTGAGCGCGTCCGTGAGAGTGAAGTAGTGGCTCATCGAAAAGGGGTTTTTGCCCGCGCCTGTTGACATTGTTGTGAGGAGTCAATACGGCTCCTCACAAAGTGGTCCAAAGACACCAAGCCCGGGCTTGTAAACGCGCGGACCCAAGCATGTATGCAACCCACCTCCCTGCCAACCGACCGAGGGGCGCACCGTATAACGTGCCCGTTACGAAAAATCGCAAACATGAAAATACACACTACATACAAAATAACTGTATAACCAAAGACCATACAAATAACAAGATATCCAACGCCCATTCAATGAGTGAACAACGAAATATTTGGTGTGGCTCTTCAGGTGGCTTTTCGCTTGGCGCGCTTTCGCTCTCGGTTGCTTAGGTGGCTTTTCGCTCTGCAGTACTTAGCGCGCTCTCGCTCTCGATTTCTTTCATTTGTTTTTGTTGTGGCTTGCGCTGCACTATGGGATAAATGGACACATTTTATGTCATAAATTTTTAACCTAAAGATCACTAAATATCTTGGGTCGTGTTTCTTTGCTAACGTCCGAATTTTTGTTAGAGCTTTTGAACAAAAAATGGCCGTGACATCATCCATTTTTAAAATTAAAAACCACAATTTAATAGACAAATTATTGATACTCGGTACAAAAATTTGTCTCATGCCCAAAAACTTCAATTTTTTCTACAGTACCAAGGGAGATTGTATTTTCTGAACGCGCACATGGTGCATTGTGAACTACAAAATACCCTGTACATGTATCATTATATAAGGGACAATAATTTCACATGTAGTATAGTATATAATGCGCATAATTCCCTACATTTATCTACTCTACAAAGCAAAATATAGTCCGCTTCAAAAAAAATAACATACAATTAATCGGACGGCATGACAATAGTATTAGAATCAATTTATTAAATCCAGCGTACAAATATGTCAGTGCCGACACCAAAAGAACATGAAACTTGGACTCAAACTGAAATTGAATTGTGAAACTCGCTGGCTGCTTTCAAGATGCCACTGAATCGTAGAGTGAGACAAAGCAACTATGAAAGAGATCGGGTGCGTAGATATACATACGCGCGCTAATCTGGCATTGCATTTGGGGTTGGAATTGTGTGCAGATTTTTATCCATATGTGGTGAGGCTGCGAGCGTATTCTAACAATAGCATTTGACGCTCTAAAAGTAGAGCGGCCGCTCGCACGACCATTTCGAGCCCAGAGAACGGTTTCACGAAAAACAAGCGTTCCCTTGTGCCATTTTTTTGTTCTGCGTTGGATAACTTGTTAAATAAATTGTGTTTGGCATAACAGTATACACAAATAACGTAAGAGTAAAGTTCAAAGTGTAGAAGTTGAAGTAGCATTACTTACTGGAAGGAAAAGATTGTTATAGTAGTTAGAGTGAATCGGGTTATGAATACCATACTGAGAATTACTAGAGTGAAGTGAATGAGAATGAAGGGTCTAGAACATCTTATTGGAACTGCAAAACTAATTTGGATGATTAATTCAGAAGAATCAATTTTCCCATTAATTAGTTTGTGTAAGAAAATTGCAAAAAGCATGGTTCTACGATCAGAAAGAGAAGGAAGATTTATTAGTAAGAGTCTACTACGATAAGAAGGCAAACGAGTATTAGGATTCCAGTTAACACCCCGGAGTGCAAAGAGCAGAAATTTTTTTTGTACCGATTCTATTCTATCCCGATGAACCTTGCATTGGGGATACCAAATACAAGACCCATATTAAAGAATAGGACGCTCAAGAGAACTATAAAGAGTTTTAGTAATGTAGGGATCGGCATACGTCAGTACCCGAGAGTGATTTATGACAGAAGGAAGGTCATTATGAACAGAGTAAATAATAAGGGGCCAAGATGACTTCTTAGTGGTACTCCGAAAGTAACTTGAACGGACTTAGAGACTAAGCCTTCGAAATAAACCTTTTGGGTTCTAAGAGTTAAATAGTTGGAGATCCAAAGAATTAAGTTATTTGGAAATCCCAGAAGATGAAGTTTGTGAAGTAAAATAGAATGATTAACAGAGTCAAAGGCTTACTGAAATCAGTGTAAATGACATCTTTTTGCATTTAAGCTTGAAGTCCCGTTATGACAAGATAAGTGAATTCCAATAGGTTCGTTGTAGTAGATCTATATTTCAGGAACCCGTGCTGGCAGAGTGAAATTATGGATCTACATAAATGTTGAAGTTGAGAAGTTACTAATTTCTCAAAAATCTTAGGAATAGCAGACAATTTAGAAATACTTCTATAGTTCTCGACATTAGACTTGTTCCTTATTAATGGAGAGGAATAATAAATGATTCTTTCCAAATGTTGGGGAAAGAGCCCAACTCCACAGACAGTTTAAAAATAAGATATAATGGCTTAAAAATACCTTCAGCACAGTACTTGAGCACGCAGCCTGGTTTCCATCAGGTCCCGGTGAAAATACAGGCTTAATGGCCTATAAATTAAGTAAAAGCGAACTTTCAGTGATTAAAGGCCCAAAAATGCCTTTTGCATGATATGAATAAGGCGAAACCAACAAAGAGGGTTGTAAGCTATAATTCGTCTAGAAAAATTCAGCAAAAACATCGGCGATACCCTGATCTGTGACCACCCTGTTATAAAATAAAATTCGTTTGCGTACGTTTGTTCTTACAAAACAATTGCAAGACCAAATCTGTGCAAACATTGTTAAATGTAGATTTTTCGGAGCATGAACAGCAAGCCAAATCTCAATAGTCCGGCACAGGCTATTGTAGATACTATGACGGATGCTATAGATGCTGTTCAAAAAATATCTGAGGATGACAGGAAAGATCCAAACATGCAGATGTGCAACTATATATATTCAGAGACGGCACTTTTGAACAAAAATGATGCCGCTATCCTTCGAAAAAAAAAATATTAATATTCTTATTAAGTTCATCCTCCTCTAAAGCATTTAGTGCATACATTGATGCAGCAGCAAAACTTAAAATTAATATTTTCTTATTTTTTCCCAACGATAACTTTAAAGCAATGGTATCGATAAACGTTGTCATTTTGGTTGCAAACTTACATATATTTGTCACTAATATGTGACCAGTATACAAATTGTTTGCATGAAACTCGATTTTGTTCAAAATCTGCGCTGCCAACTTTTCCGATCATTTTGACATACGTGTGACCGGCATCCCAAAATTTGTAGTTTGCATAAAACCACTGACACTTGATTTTGTTCCAAATATTTAGCCTGTCTGACCTTACCTTTACAAACCTACGAGAGGTACAAAACGGGACACAGGAATCAAATAATGAATTTAAGGTTGAATAAATATAATTAATTGCACAATTCATGTCTATACACATGGGAACAGTCAGGCTGAGATAAGAGCTGAGCGAGTTTAGTAAAATCGGTTTTCCGAAATTAACGAACCCGCTTTGCCGGTTTTATACCTGGGCTTGGCACCCTGTCTGGTAAGTCAATCAACACCTCCAAAGTCGGGTGATACGGATCTTCTGGAATGGATATAAGTTCAGTACGGGGGAGAGAATAGAAAGAGGAATCCAAGACAAAAATAAGATCAAGCATTTTTTCAGACGTTGATGTACTAAACGGACCGTATATTCAAGTGGCCTAACGACACCAAGCACGGGCTTGTTAACGCTCGGACCCAGGCAAAATGCAACCCACCTCCCTCCCAACCGAGCAAGGGTCGCGCCGCATAACGTGCTGTAACGAAGATCGCGGAATAGATAAATAAGAACAACTAAATAAAAGTTATACATAAATTAAACAATAGACAACAGTATATTACACAGATAACATAAAAGTGAAGTTCTGAGTAAGGAAATAGAACTAGCATTACATATTAAATGATAAAGATTGTAGCATTACAAAATTGAATAGAAAGAGGAAGAAATTTTCTGCAAAACTAAACTGGCTGATAAATTCAGAAGAATCAATTTCTCCTTTAATTAGTTTATGTAAGAAAATTACACCAAGCATTGTTTATACAATCAGAAAGTGAAGGAAGATTTATTAGTAATAGTCTACGATAAGAAGGCAAGCGAGTATTAGGATTCCAGTTACGACCCCAGAGTGCAAAGAGCAGAAATTGTTTTTGTACCGATTCTATTCTATCCTGATTAACCTTGTAATGGGGACACCAAATACAAGACCCATATTCAAGAATAGGCCTAACATGAGAAGTATATAGAGTTTTAGTAATGTAGGGATCGTTAAATTCTTCGTCCAACGTTTAATGAAACCCATGACACCAAAGGCACGATAAGCGGTGGAAAGGATATGCTTGTCAAATTTTAGCTTGGAATTCAAAAGGATACCCAAATCATTTACTGACTCAATTCAAACAAGCGGCTTATCATTAAGAATGTAATTATTTAAAAAGGGCATTCACCTATAAAAGGACATTACGTTACTTACCACAATTAAGATTCAATAAATTTACCCGACACCAAGCTGGAAACCTGTCAAGACCAGTTTGCAACCTTTGACCAGATAAGAAATCAGTAGATGACAGACACAATTCAACATCATCGGCATACATCAGCACCCGACAGTGATTTGTGACAGAAGGAAGGTCATTTATGAACAGTGTAAATAATAACGGGCGAAGATGACTTCCTTGTGGTACTCCGGAAGTAAGTTGAACAGACTTAGAGACTAAGCCTTCGAAGTAAACCTTTTGGGTTCTAAGAGTTAAATAGTTGGAGATCCAAAGAATTAAGTTATTTGGATATCCCAGAAGATGAAGCTTGTGAAGTAATCGAGAATGATTAACAGAGTTTATGTGAAGAATTTGGGATACCATTGAGTTGACACAATGCCATCCCAAAAATTTTTTTAGTAAAATCGTGCTGAGTCGTAGGAGTCAGGACTAGAAATTCAGGTAAAACTACGAGAAAATCACGATCAGAAAGCATAGAGGAGACAGAATGTAAAACAGGAACAAGTAATAAAAATCCATTATTATTATTTATTTATTACTATTACTATCACAGAAGATAAATCAGCGTCAACAATAATAAGTACACCACCACCACGACAAGGAGTGCACTCTTTTCTATATAGAGAATATGTTAGAAAGAATTTCAGAATTAAGAATGTCTGGTCTAACCATGTTTCAGAAGAGGAAACGACATGAAATGGAAAAGTAAGGCTAGTGAGAGGGATGTTGTTAGTTTTCTGTGATATCAGAGATGACAAGAGGTGGATTAGAACTACCACCAGGAGAAGGAAGTGAAGTCGGAGTCCGATTTTTCTTTTTAATAGTAAATTCCTAATAACTAAGTGGTCGGGCCAGAATTCTTTGCAGCAAATATTGTTGAAACATTCTGCCGGAACACTTATTTTAAAGGACGAAATTTTCCGAGCATAATTTTTATTGTAATAATTTGATGTTGAATAAACACCGTGTAAAAGCATGAAAAAAACACAGTGGTTGTTGGTGTTGTTGAATCTGCTGTTGATGTTTGTTGTTCTTTGATACCGTCGTCGTTTACTTGGGGTTAATCTGAGCCTTCCTCAACTGAGTGAGATTGTTGGACAGTTCCTCACGCTTCCTCTTGGCACGAATCTGTGTGCCGAGACAAAGCTTCAGGAACTTGAGTGCGCGCTTATCCTTGGATACTTTCAGCAACTCCATAGTACGCTGCTCATTAGGCGCATGTCCCACCACCTCGGGCACCAGATCGCGTATGAACTTGGTATGGCAGGTTTAAAACTTCTTCAAACGATAGGCCCGTAGACCCTTGACCTTCTTGTCGCCGGCGTATTCAACATTCTTGACTTTGGTGGTCTTGTGGCCTCGGTTAAGACTCAGAACGAGTTCGTAGCGGACTCTATGGGCTGTAGATTTGGCCTGTTTAAAGGATTTAATATCCTCAGATGTAGTATCAGAGGCAATACCGGAAACAAAAATTTGTTTCCTTGGTGGAACACTTACAAGGGACTTCTTATCAGCCGACGCAGTATCGTCCAGTGGAGTCACAGCATTTGTTAATAGAACAGTTGATTCGACTGGTATATTTATACTGTTGGGAGCAGAACTAGTGAAATATGTTCACCTTCATTTATTTACATGAAATTGTTAATCTTGCCCATTGTTACAGTCAAGCTTTATAAAGCAGAACTAAAACAGAACGCGTGCACGCATCGCAATAAAACTCAACTCAACTCGCTTAATTCTTTCTAAAATGAATAGCATTACTAACTAATTGGCAGAAAGGGTTTCACAAAATAGTGTTCCCTCTAAACATATACTATATAATTGATCTGGATCAACTGTGTTAACAACCACCGAAACAGAAAGCTCGCCGGGGTCAGAAGGAACAACATCCATGTGCACGATGATGCTTTTGTCACTTCTGATTGAAATATGTGGAGATGGGGACGATAAATTAAATAGTTAAACATTTCTATCGTTAGTGGATGTAATGTATATGTATGTTAGAAGTGCAAGTTCATTTGGGCCAATAGACAACCTAAAATTGGATTTTCCGTTTCGAAGAGTCATTCAAAAGTTTCATACTTTCTCCAAATTTGAGAATCCTTCGAGCAGTTTTTAAAACCGCTCGAAAATATCACCAAAATATCCCTTTCCACCTCCCTACACAATACGCATATCCACTTTAAACAAGATTTTGACGCAATCTGGTCTATAATTCGGCCGCTAAGGCCAGCACATTTCTCATGTGACACATTATCATATAGCCAGCAGCAAACCAGACCCATTTTAACGTTTGTTGTAATTTTAACGTGCTGTAATTTTCTAACGCAAACTAATAAATGGGGAAATTGTTTATTCTAAGATAATCAGCCAAATTAGTTTTGCAGTTCCGACCAGAAAGTCTAGAAACTTCCTTCCTCTTTCTCTTCAAGCTTGTAATGCTAATATGTAATCTATAGTTACTTTTGTCTATTGTTTAATTTATGTAGATCTTTTATTTAGTTGTTATGTGGCGCGCCCATCGGTCGGTTGTGCGGGAGGTGGTTTGAATTTTACCTGGGTCCAAGCGTAAGCACACCCGTGCTTGGTGTCGTTGGGCCACTTGAATGTACTGCCCGTTTTAGTACATCAACGTCCAAGAGAATAAAACGATGCTCAAGAAAAAACACCGTTGCGAATGCAATATGATATATAGGACCTATTTTAGTTAGTTTATTAAATTCTGTGAACTGTCTTGGTAATCTATATATATAAAAGAGTTCATGCTGACTGATTGGCAATCATCGCAATCAAAGGTTTCTGAAATTGTTACAGTAGGTTCCATCTATGGTGAAAGTGCACATTAAGACGGGATTTTGGAAAATTCCACCCACAAGCGTGGAAAATCGCGAAAAACTGTTGTATGAAACTTTTTTGTTTACCATTCAATCGGCTTCAAGCTCATTTTCAAAGATCTACACAAAAATACGTTTAACACATGTTTTACCAATCTTGGAAACTCCACCGCCGGAAAATGGGCGAAAGTCTTATTATAGTTGTTAAAATAATTGGAATTATGTTAGTGCAACACAATCATATGTTAATGTTAAGTCATTTCTAACTTTCTGGCATCCCTGTCATATGATCTAACATGAATGTATGCGTGCGCGTCATTATGCAGAATACGCGCCACGCTTAGTTCGTAATTTGCTGCCATTGAATAAACAAGCATTATAATTTACTCTCGAATTCAATGTCGTTATTCTGATTCCACGGAAAATTCCCAACAGGTTATGGGCCCAGGTCCTATGAATCATGAGACAGAATATTAAAATGGTGTAGCCTGAGAAATTATAATGATCGGCAAAGAAAACTAATTAAGTGATTGGTGTGTCCAGCTAATTAAATTTTGGTGTGTTCAGCTAAATAAAGTTTTGGTGTGTCCAACAATTGAATATTTTTGTGTGTCAAAAATTATTGTGAACAATGGCAAATAATTTATATTCAACTAGCAGGTAATATCCCGGCCTTGCCCGGGGAAATATTTAGATGAAAATGCATTTTTTTTCTTGAATTTGACTACTTTCGCCAACCGTAAGAAATACAACTAAATAGATGAGCCACGTGACTAATGTTTTCAGTGTAGGACTATGAAAATGTCTTTGAAAAAAAAAAAACAACAAAAAAATGTCCCACTCATTTGTCCTTGACTTCCATTTCCTGCCCGTGGCGACACGGAGTAGATTTTCCAAAATCATTTGGCATTTTAAGCCAATTTCAATAATAATACTAAGAATCCAAATTAAATCTTTCCAACTGTTTTCCGCCCGTTGTATTGCCCGCAAAGTACCGAGGTTTTTGTATTTATAGTATTTGGAAATTAGTATAAAGCCACGTGTATTTTTAAATACCGGTAGCACATGTGACGAATTATTTAATGTGAGTTGCTTTGAAAATTAGTTTCAAAATGATTGAATGATAAACAGAAGTTTGAAAATGAGTTTGATGTCAATTTCCGCGTATTTTCCGACCTTAGGGATAGATTTTCCAAAATCTTTTGACACCGCGCCTATTATGTGTTTGGGTAGAACCTTGAAAATGAGTTTGAAGCTCATCACATAAAATTTAAAAATGTCGAGTGACAGACTTTTCCACAAATTTTCCGAGCATAGGGCTGAATTACCAATAATCGGTGATACACGTGTCGAATTATTTTATATAAAGTTCTTGCAAAATGAGTTTAAAGTCATTCGGACGATAATCAAAAAAGTATCATACAACAGTTTTCCACGAATTTTCCGACTTTGGGGGTAGATTTTCCAAAATCTTTGACCACCGCGCCTATTATTTTTTCCCATAGAACCTTGTAAATGAGTTTGAAGCCAATCGCATGAAAATTAAAAATGTCGAATGCCAGACTTTTCCACCGATTTTCCGACCATGTGGTCGAATTCCCCAAAATCGCTGATACACGTGTCAAATTATTTAATGTGAAGAGCTTTGAAAATGAGTTTGAAGCCAATCGGACGATAATCAAAAAAGTTTCATACAACAGTTTTCCACGAATTTTCCGACTTTGGGGGTAGATTTTCCAATATCTTTGACCACCGCGCCTATTATTTCTGTCTATAGAACCTTGAAAATGAGTTTGAAGCCAATCGCATGAAAATCAAAAATGTCGAATGCCAGAATTTTCCACCGATTTTCCGACCATGTGGTCGATTTTCGCAAAATCGCTGATACACGTGTCGAATTATTTTACGTGAAGAGCTTTGAAAATGAATTTGAAGGTGATCGGACTAAAATTAGACTTTCGCCCATACAACCTTGAGACCCCCATTTTCCACCCATGGGGGTGGATTTTCCAAAATCCATGAAATATGTGTCAAATTAATTTTTGTGTAGATCTCTGAAAATGAGTTTGAAGCTGATTGGATGGTAAACAAAAAAGTTTCATACAAAAGTTTTCTGCGATTTTCCACGCTTGTGGGTGGAATTTTCCAAAATCCCGTCTTAGTGTGCACTTTCATTATAGATGGAACCTACTGTAAAAAATTCAGCCTCCTAGCTTTTATGGTTTGTGCTGTGCGATGATTGCCAATCAGTCAGTCAGTCAGTCAGACAGTCAGTCAGTCAGTCAGCACGAACTCTTTTATATATATAGATTGATAAATTAGACGAGAAGAACTATGACGTTTGGTGTGTTCAAATGCGCAGCGTGCTAATACATACTAGTGCATGGAAGATTACTTGTGGTATTGATGTGAAGCCGGCCGAGAATAGCGGCGTTTGGGAAAAGACAAATGAAAAGGCATTAGCTACAATTCTTTTGTCAGTGAAATCGACCCAATTAAATTATATTAAAAATTGCAGCACATCGGCAGAGGCTTGGCAAAAGTTAAAAGACATACACGAGCCACGAGGGCCAGCGCAAAAAGTGTCGTTGTATAAAAAATTGCTAAATCTTCGTTTGTCAGAAGGTGCAAATGTGGTTCAATACATTAATGAATTTGAAAGCGTAATTGATAAACTAAATGAAGTCGGAGTTTTGCTAAGTGAAGAAATTATTGTGATTATATTGCTATCGAGTTTGCCACAATCTTATGAAAATTTTGTGATCGCAATGGAAATTCGGGATGTGTTGCCGAATTTCACCATAATGCGCAATAAATTACTAGAAGAGGCAGATCGCAGACATGAAACTAACGGTGAAAGCACTACGCAGCAAGCGTATATGATAAAAAGCAAAGCGAAGCGCGAGCATGAACAAAAACGAAACAGTGGTAACGGTAAATGCTTTGTGTGTGGTAAGCGTGGATATTTTGCGGCAGCCTGTCGCCAAAATAAATTCAAAGCGAAGCAACATGGAGAAGATGAGTCACCGAAGCAAGAAAATAAATATAAAAATTAACGATCTTTTGTGTGTGGGTCGCCGAACATTGCTCTTTTTTCTGCTGGTAAAACATGAAAAGTGACTTATGGTGCGTAGACAGTGGCGCCACCTCGCATATGTGTAACAATCGCGCGTTATTTATGCAATACGTAGAAACACAACAAATAGTGTTAGTGACAGGAAACCAATCAATAAATGCAACTGGTATCGGAACAGTGCACATTAAAACAAATCAATCGGAGTTCAATTTAAAAGATGTTTTATATGTACCGGACTTACAAGTAAACTTTTTGTCAGTGAGCAAAGGTACAGACAACGGGCTACAAATAAATTTTAGTAGTGATTATTATTAGTGATTATATTATAAAAATAAAAAATAATAATGAGGTGATCGCAGTGGCAAATAATGATTCCGGACTGTACTTTTTCGAAAATTTAAGTGAATCAATATATTTATCATGTGTCGATAATGTAATTAAATGGCATAATAGATTTGGCCATATAAATTTACAAAGCTTATACAAACTATCTGCAAGTGATGTTTATTTATTTATTTATTTATTTATTTATTTATTTATTTGGCTGACAAACAATGCTGTCGCCAAAAATATGAAACATATTAAGATAATTAATTTAAAAGAATAGAATAGCCTAATAAAAATTACATAAAATACTAAAGATACTGTCCGGCTAGCTATGCCCCGAATCACAGCCAAGTGTGGTCAATCACGTCAATAGTCCCTACACCTGAATAGGGAGAAGTTAGTAATAATATTAAATTTAAATTAACTTAAAATGTTAGAAAAATTAAATTAATTAAATTATGTAAAAAATAAATCATATGACTAAATGAAAGAAGAGAAGAGATAGAGGAAGAGATAGGTATGGAAATAACAAATAAGACATAGGACAAGTGAAAATAAAAATAGAGTGAGAGTGAGAGTATGGAGGAGCATTGAAGGGTTGAGTGAAAAGAGGGGAGAAGAGTGAAGACTTGGTATAATTTATTTAAAAAGGTAAAAAATAAAAATAATAAGGTGATAGAAACAGATTGGGAAGTCAGTGACCCGGTGGGGGGAGTGTTTATTTGCCAGTCCGGCAAGCTATGCCCCTACTCACAGCTGTAAGTGGTCAGAGACTTCCCGTAGGTAACCTAAAAGGGAAGATTTAAGAGAAAAGAGAGAATGTTCTGATAAGAACAGATGGGAGAGACAATTATAGTGCCTGCATAGGACACGAAAAGAACTGTGTAAGGCGTAATCAGTTGTGCACGTCGGTAAAAGAATAGGGATAAAGTTTCTAGTTGGCCTAATGGGAATAGAGAAGTTGAGGCGCCCTAAAAGAAACGAGGAATCTATGTGGCCGATAATTAACTTGTGAAGAAAAATAACACCAAGGACTGTCCTTCTATTAACTAAAGATGGAAGATTAAGAAGTAAGAGCCTATTGGAGTACGATGGCAAACGAAGGTTGGGATCCCAATTTAAGCCACGTAAGGCAAAGAGCAGAAATTGCTTCTGAACAGACTCAATTCGATCCTGGTGGATTTTATACTGCGGAGACCAGATGCAAGAGCAGTATTCCAGGATAGGGCGTACTAAAGAGATGTAGAGGAGTTTAGTGGTAAAGGGGTCATTAAATTCTTTCGACCAACGTTTAATAAAGCCAAGTACACCATTAGCTTCATTAACTATAGTAAAGATATGCATATTAAAGCATAATTTTGAATCAAACAGAACACCTAGATCTTTTACTGAGAAGATACGCTGCAATGAAATATTGTCAATATAATATGGGCCCAAGTGGGGTCTAGTGCGGCTGAAAGTCATAAACATACACTTTGAACAGTTAAGATACAGCATATTGGTCGAACACCATAGCTGCAAAGCGTTTAAGTCAGTTTGAAGTAAATTATGATGGAGGGGATCAGAATAAGAAAGAATGAGTTTTACATCATCAGCGTACATGAGAATACGAGAATTTAATAAAGTAGAGGGGAGGTCATTTATTAAAAGGGTAAAAAGTAATGGGCCCAGATGAATACCTTGCGGTACACCAGAAGTGACGTGAACCGACTTCGAAATGGACGACCTAAGCAATACATTTTGGGTTCTACCTTTTAAATAGGTGGATATCCATCGTAGAAGGGATGGTGGAAATCCTATAAAATTGAGTTTATAGAGTAGAAGATCATGATTTACAGAGTCAAATGCTTTACTGAAGTCAGTATAGATGACATCTGTTTGCATTTTCTTGAGGATAGAATATAGATAGACAATAGAAGAAAATTCTAATAAGTTGGTCGTGGTGGAACGACTCTTTACGAAGCCATGTTGAGCAGGTGAGACAATTGATTTACAGAGATGCTGCAAAGTTGAAGTTAGGACTTTTTCAAAAAGCTTGGGAATAGCAGATAACTTTGTAATGCCTCTGTAATTTGAAATGTTAGATTTGCCACCTTTTTTGTGGAGTGGAATAATATAGGAATCTTTCCAAAGAAATGGAAAGATTTCAGAACTGAGGGATAAATTGAAAAGCTTAAGCAATGGATGGAGTAGGGGAGTACAGCATTCCTTAAGCACGCAACTAGGAATGTTGTCGGGCCCAGGAGAAAAAGAAGATTTTAAAGATTTAATAGCGGAGAGAAGAGAGTTTCGTGAAATAATAGGGAAAAATATAGAATTAGAGGATTGAATTTTATAAGGATAAGACGAGTTAGTATGGGACATTGAGGAATAGGTTGTTTGGAAAAAATTGGCAAAAAGGTCGGATGCATCAGAATCATTGCATGCATTTTCATTCCCCAGAAAAAAGCAAGAAGGCAAGCGAGAGGACTTTCGCTTCGAGTTAACAAAATTATAAAATTGTTTTGGGTCCTGAGCAAACTATTGTTTGCAACTACAAAGATATTTCTCATAGCACAGGGAGTTCATCTGAAGAAACTTAGCGTTGTACAGGGTATGGAAAAAATACAGCCTTCAGTGAACATTACGTGTGTGCCATGTATGAAAAGTAAAATCTGTTCGCAACCATTTACAGAGGCCAAGTATCGTGCCGGAAATTTTTGGAGATCATACATTCCGACGTATGCGGACCATTTAATGTGAATTCGATTGGCGGATCGAAATATTTTTTTACATTTATTGACGATAAGTCCAGATACGCTACAGTAACATTTATAAAAGGCAAAAGTGAAGTTTTCGAACAATTTAAAAATTATAGGTCGTATGTCGGAAACAAACAGGCCATAAAATAAAAACTCTCAGAAGCGATAATGGTGGTGAATACATAAATAAACAATTCAACTAATACTTATTATTATTAGTGATGGGTGCGTTGCACTGCGACCTATGAGATCTATTGTGCCCCCTTCTAAGCCTAAAGCTCACTCATCAACCCTATCTCCTGCATGAATGCAAGGATCTTGGTCGGATCTAGAGTACCTATATCGTTTGTCTGAAGGAAAAACCCACCCAGGTACCTGTTTCTTCTTCTGGCAAGGGCAGTGCAGTCTGCTAGTATGTGTGATGAGGTTTCAGCCTCCATTTCGCAGAATCTGCATGTCCCGCTTCTTACAATTCCTAGTTTGCTTAGGTGGTTTCTCAGTCTACAGTGCCCAGTCAGAAGGCCGGTGACTATTCTAAGTGAATTCTTCCCTAATGGTATTAATTGATTGAATCTTTTGAGATTATAGTTTCCTAAGAGTGACTTGGCCTGTCGTAGACCTGGTGTAGTTCTCCAGCTTGACTGCCTTCTGTTGTCCTCTTCTATCCTGAGATGTTCTCTTATTGTATGTCTTCCTATGCCACAGAACGGTTCTGGGCCTACCAGAGGTTTTTATTTATTTATTTATTTATTTATTAACGAAGGCAAAACAGTGCTGCCCCGAACCAAAAAATATAATATAATACATAGATATACAGAAAAAAAAAATTTAAAAAGCCTACACGAAATTACAATTGAAAACTAATAACGACACCAGCACGTTGGGGGAAGTTTATTTGCCAGTCCGGCTAGCTATGCCCCTATTCACAGCAAAGAATTGCCGGTGTCATTATTAGAGCCTATAGCAAGATAGAGTAGAGTTAGTTATGAAGAAAAAACTTATAGAATTTAAGGTTAATTAAGGCATAAGACTATAAAAATAAAGAAAGACAATAGGAATGAAATCTCCAACCCGGTGGGGGAAGTTTTAGTAGCCAGTCCGGCAAGCTGTGCCCCAACTCACAGCGAAGTTGGTTAGAGATTACATTAAGGAGGGAAGGACCTAGAAAAGGAAGGGAAGGGAAAGAATATAATAGTTGTAGAGTAGAAAATAGGAAATAGAGTGGGACATAGAGTGGGCAATCTCCAACCCGATGGGGGAAGATTATTTGCCACGCCGGCAAGCTGTGCCCCTGCTCACAGCTGGGATCGGCCAGAGATTACCCGTAGGTGATTTAGAAGAGAAAGTTTAATAGAGGGAAGAGAGAGTTCAGAGGAGAAAACATGAAAAACAGAATTATACTGTGTGCATAGAACACGAAAAGGATTGTGTAAAGCATAATCAGTAGTGCATGTAGGAAGAGATAAGGGAATATAGTTTCTAGTAGGTCTACAAGGGACAGTGAAATTAAGACGACTTAAAAGAAAAGAAGAATCTATGTCGCCACTAATCAACTTATGTATAAAAACCACACCAAGAACTATTCTACGGTTAGCTAAAGTCGGAAGATTTAGAAGTAAGAGTCTACTGGGATAAGAAGGCAGACGAATATTGGGATCCCAATTTAAGCTACGTAGGGCAAATAAAAGAAATTGCTTCTGGACTGACTCAATACGGACCTCACTATTTTTGTATTGGGGAGACCATATACATGAGCAGTATTCCAGAATAGGGCGTACAAGCGACACATAAAGCAGTTTTGTGGTGAAAGGATCATTAAATTCCTTCGACCAACGCTTGATGAATCCAAGTACACCCTTGGCAGCATTAACAATAGAGGAAACATGCAAGTTAAAGTTAAGTTTAGAATCAAAAGTGACACCCAAGTCCTTAACAGAGGTAATACGTTTTAAGGGAAAGTTATCAATAGAATAGTTACCAAGAAAGGGCTTAGATCGACTGAATGTCATAAACATGCATTTACAACAATTTAGAGGAAGATGATTAGCCAAGCACCAAAGTTGCATAGAGTTTAGGTCAAGTTGAAGTAGTTTAGTTTGGAGAGGATTATTAAATGATAGAATAAGTTTTACATCATCTGCATACATGAGTATACGAGAGTGTAATAAAATAGATGGAAGATCATTAATAAAAAGTGTGAAGAATAAAGGACCAAGGTGACTTCCTTGGGGTACACCAGAAGTTACGAAAACAGGTTTAGAAATTGTAGATCTAAGTAGTACTTTTTGGGTTCTATTTTTTAAATAAGAAGAAATCCAAGACAGAAAAGAGATAGGAAAACCAATACTGTTAAGTTTAAAAATCAAGAGATCATGGTTTACAGAGTCAAATGCTTTACTGAAGTCAGTGTAAATGACGTCAGTTTGCATTTTCTTTTGGAATGCATCATTTATTATATATGAAAACTCTAGCAAATTGGTCGTAGTAGACCGACTCTTTATAAATCCATGTTGGGATGAAGAAATTATAGATTTACAGAGGTGCTGCAAAGTTTCTGTAATAATTTTCTCAAATAATTTTGGGATAGCAGACAACTTTGCAATACCTCTATAATTAGAAATGTCAGACTTGCCACCTTTTTTATGAAGAGGTATGATAAATGAGTCTTTCCAAAGAGATGGAAAGACTCCAGTAGTTAGGGAAAGATTAAAAAGTTTAAGTAAGGGAAGAGTTAAAGAAGAGCTACACTCCTTTAACACACAACTTGGAATATGATCAGGCCCAGGAGAGTAAGAAAGTTTTACGGACTTAATAGCAGATAGAAGGGATGACGCGGAAATAGAGGGAGCGAAAATATTATTAGAAGAAGAAATACTGTAGGGATATGGTGTGTTAGAAATAGGAATAGATGAATAGGTGGATTGGAAAAATTTGGCAAATAAATTCACAGCAGTTGAGTCACTGCATGCTTTTTCATTGCCAAGGAAGAAAGAAGAAGGAAGACGTGAAGATTTACGTTTAGAGTTAACAAAAGAATAGAAAAGTTTAGGATTGAATGCAAATTGACTTTTGCACCGGGCGATATATTCCATGTAACATTGTGAGTTAAGAAGAGAGAAGTTAGATTTAGCAATAGAGTATTTGGATAAGTCAAGACTAGAACCAGACATCTTAAACTTTTTAAAATATTTAGATTTAATATTTTTCAAGTTGGAGAGTCTGGGTGTAAACCAAGGGGGCTTAGCACAACTAGATTTGCGAGAAGAGTTAGGAATACATATGTCTAATAGAGAGTTAAGTGTTGCATAGAATGAGATAAGAGCGTTATCAACGTCAACTGCGTTATCAAGCGAGGACCAATCAGTTGCAGCGATCAGTTGATTAAGCAAAGTGAAATTGCCTTTGCGAAAGCAACGATATGTCTCAGATGAAATGGAAGAAGGTGAGCAAAAAGGCTTAGAGAAATAGAGAGCAATCTCTAATGTAGGATGGTATAAATCTTCAGGCATAGATAAGGGAGTAGACCTGGAGATGGAAGCATTTAGATAGTCGTTAGTAAAAACAAGATCTAATATTCTATTTAAGTTATTAGTGATAGAGTTAATTTGGAAAAGAGGAAAGTCTAGTAGGCAGTCTAAGAAGTCATGCTGAGAGGAGGGAGTAAGATAATTTGCGCAGTTGACAAATGACCATGCTACGGCAGGCAAGTTGAAATCACCCAGCACAACAATTGCGTCAATGTCACGCGCTTGGGAACATACTTCGTTAATACAGCCTATATGTTGCATATAAACATGTAAATCAGAAGCAGGAGGAATATAAGAGCAGGTAATATAGAGAACTGATGATGGAAGAGTAACTTTAACAGCAACTATTTCAACATCAGCAGAAGAACTTAGGGATAACAATTCCGACTGTAGTCTGGTATTGACGGCAATAAGAACGCCACCACCTCGTTTAGTCGGTCGGTCATGCCTAAAAATTATAAAATTATTTGACAATATTTCGCAGTCAGAAATGGTAGAGTTTAACCAAGTCTCAGAAAAGGCGATAATGTCAGATTCAAAGGCAGTACTACTCATATACAAGTGTTGGAGTTTAGAAAGGAGGCCCCTAACATTCTGGTATTGAATAGTAACACAATCGGACGAAAAGTTTAGTTTTTTGGAGCTGTGTTAATAGGAATAGTTATGGAAGTATTAGGAAGAGACAGGGTTACAGGTGGTGGTTGCGTTCGTTTTTTTGGCTTAAACTCATGAACAATCATGTGAGGAGGCCAGAAATTAGAATCGCAAATAATTGCAAAAGCATCATCGGGAACACTAATTTTAAAAGAGGAAATTTCGCGAGGCGCGGAAAAGTTAAATTTTGTGACTAATATATTAGCAGAAGTTCTACTGGTAATATAGGAAGCTACAGATTCACAAGTCGTGTCAGAAGAAAGTCTAGACACAAATACTTGTCTACGGGGCGCTACAACAGAAAGCGTAGGAAGTGTAGGAGAAGTCGATGGAACTACATTACTAATAGTTGGAGAGAGAGCAAGGGTACGGGAGGGTTTACTTTTACGACTAGAGGGCTTAGCCGCAACTCCAATAGTCGATAAAGGATCAAGTAAAGGAGCAGCGGGTGCAGCCACAGAAGGTGGAGAATGAGAGTTATTAATAAAATTATTTGGTGAAGGCGAAAGAGAAAGTAGTGGAGAAACATCAAGTAAAGGTGGAGTAGATACGTTATTAGGTGAAGGTAAAGTAGAAGAAGAGGGTAGTGGTGAGGGGACAGATAAAAATTGATTTTCTATCCGGCAATTAGGTGGAGACTCAAACTTGAATTGACTAAGCAACTCAGTGCTTGAGTCAAAATCACCGGAAAGAGTCTTGACTACTTTACTCAATTTAAGGAATTGAGTGCGAATAGAATTATACATTTTAGAAAAATCACACTGCATGCCATAGCACGACGGGCAAGACCATTTCAAGCCACCCATGCGCTTCTTAGCAGCAATGTTGATTTTGTCGCATTCGCGACCAGTAAGACCAGCACATTTGGCATGCATCATGTTCTCACACAGCCAGCAATCAACAAATTGAGGCTGAGGGGAATCAGCTGCCGACTTAAATGAGCAGGACTTACTGCAGCACGACATGTCTACTGGGTTAAACAAAAATACTACTTTAGAAAAAAGAGCAAATTAAAAGCACTCAAAATGAGTTAAATGAAAGAATTAGGAAGTAAACAAACAACGTATACAAAGCAATAGGGAGAGTATTCGATTTGAGCGCAAAGCACCAAAGAAGAATACGCAGGCAAAGCACAAAAGAAGAAATTACGAAAAGCACAACAACAAACCACAGCACAGACGCCGCGGGCAAAAACTAAAATGCACAACAACAAACACAGCACAGACGCCGCGAAAGAAATTAAAATGCAAATAAACTTACAATGCACAACTGATAACACTTGACACAATAGTAAGGCACTTCAAAAGGAAAAGATAAAGAGATTTAACACTTTATAAGAGTAAAAGAATAGACAGGTTTGTAAATATTTCAATTTAAATAGGAGCGCAAAAAAAAAACACAGCTGATCGCAAGTATCGATATATCGATACTTAGCCAGTTCATCAGCTGCTTCGTTCCCGGGTATATCTTTGTGCCCTGGGATCCATCTGAGGGCAAGCCTATTTTTCCTGCCTAGTTGGTCCAATTTGGTTCGCACTTCTCGAACCAACTTCGAAGAGATTTTTGGGTTGCTTAAAGCGCTAATTGCTGCTTGGCTATCAGAGAGTATGGCTATGCTTCTGCTCTGATAGTTTCGTTGGATGTTGAATTCAGCACATCTCCCGATGGCGCATACCTCAGCTTGGAAGATGCTGGTGTATTTGCCTAAAGGTTCGTGGTATTTAATCCGAGGGCCCACCACCCCAAGGCCAGTGCCTTGGTTTGTTAGGGATCCATCAGTGTACCACGTGATTGTGTGATTCTCCATGGGATGTATGTCTTCTAGACACGTCCAGTTCTTTTTGTTGCAAAGGTGAACTTCAAAGTGACGCTCGAAGAGTAGCTCGGCGGTCATCTCATCCCTCGGTTGCATGAGTAGGGGGAGATCTCTTTCTAACCTGTTAGCATCTTCCATGCTAATACCATTCTTACCCACTCCTATAGATGATATTCTGAGAAGGGTTGCCTTTCTTTGGAGTTCAATCGTGTGACTGAGTGGAGTTAGCTCCATTAAGACTTCTAGGGCCGCTGTCGGACAGGTGCGCATTGCTCCTGTCATGCAGACGCAGGCCATTCTCTGCAGTCTTTGTAGCTGCTTCTGCACGGTGACGAGCTGTGCTCTGTCCCCCCAGGCGATGACCCCATACGTGATCATCGGCCTAACTATCATAAGATATAGCCATCTTATTATATGGGGCGCTGTGCCCCACGATTTTCCAGCTATACTTCTGCAGGTATATAGTGCCCTAGAGCACTTATCCAGTGTATTCTTTACGTGTGATGCAAAGTTTAATTTGCTATCAAGGGTAACTCCTAGGTACTTAACCTCCTTGCTGGTTACTAAAGTAGTTCCTGCTAGAACTATTTGCTTCATCCTCTGCAATTTGTACCTTCTTTAATTAATTTTGTAATTTTGTAATTTTCTAACGCAAACTAATAAATGGGGAAATTGTTTATTCTAAGATAATCAGCCAAATTAGTTTTGCAGTTCCGACCAGAAAGTCTAGAAACTTCCTTCCTCTTTCTCTTCAAGCTTGTAATGCTAATATGTAATCTATAGTTACTTTTGTCTATTGTTTA
Source organism: Hirtodrosophila histrioides (assembly GCA_037075165.1). Lineage (NCBI taxonomy): Eukaryota > Metazoa > Arthropoda > Insecta > Diptera > Drosophilidae > Hirtodrosophila > Hirtodrosophila histrioides. The sequence continues at coordinate 292,297 of JBAMCL010000471.1, read as the reverse complement.
ATTTATGTAGATCTTTTATTTAGTTGTTATGTGGCGCGCCCATCGGTCGGTTGTGCGGGAGGTGGTTTGAATTTTACCTGGGTCCAAGCGTAAGCACACCCGTGCTTGGTGTCGTTGGGCCACTTGAATGTACTGCCCGTTTTAGTACATCAACGTCCAAGAGAATAAAACGATGCCCAAGAAAAAACACCGTTGCGAATGCAATATGATATATAGGACCTATTTTAGTTAGTTTATTAAATTCTGTGAACTGTCTTGGTAATCTATATATATAAAAGAGTTCATGCTGACTGATTGGCAATCATCGCAATCAAAGGTTTCTGAAATTGTTACAGTAGGTTCCATCTATGGTGAAAGTGCACATTAAGACGGGATTTTGGAAAATTCCACCCACAAGCGTGGAAAATCGCGGAAAACTGTTGTATGAAACTTTTTTGTTTACCATTCAATCGGCTTCAAGCTCATTTTCAAAGATCTACACAAAAATACGTTTAACACATGTTTTACCAATCTTGGAAACTCCACCGCCGGAAAATGGGCGAAAGTCTTATTATAGTTGTTAAAATAATTGGAATTATGTTAGTGCAACACAATCATATGTTAATGTTAAGTCATTTCTAACTTTCTGGCATCCCTGTCATATGATCTAACATGAATGTATGCGTGCGCGTCATTATGCAGAATACGCGCCACGCTTAGTTCGTAATTTGCTGCCATTGAATAAACAAGCATTATAATTTACTCTCGAATTCAATGTCTTTATTCTGATTCCACGGAAAATTCCCAACAGGTTATGGGCCCAGGTCCTATGAATCATGAGACAGAATATTAAAATGGTGTAGCCTGAGAAATTATAATGATCGGCAAAGAAAACTAATTAAGTGATTGGTGTGTCCAGCTAATTAAATTTTGGTGTGTTCAGCTAAATAAAGTTTTGGTGTGTCCAACAATTGAATATTTTTGTGTGTCAAAAATTATTGTGAACAATGGCAAATAATTTATATTCAACTAGCAGGTAATATCCCGGCCTTGCCCGGGGAAATATTTAGATGAAAATGCATTTTTTTTCTTGAATTTGACTACTTTCGCCAACCGTAAGAAATACAACTAAATAGATGAGCCACGTGACTAATGTTTTCAGTGTAGGACTATGAAAATGTCTTTGAAAAAAAAAAAACAACAAAAAAATGTCCCACTCATTTGTCCTTGACTTCCATTTCCTGCCCGTGGCGACACGGAGTAGATTTTCCAAAATCATTTGGCATTTTAAGCCAATTTCAATAATAATACTAAGAATCCAAATTAAATCTTTCCAACTGTTTTCCGCCCGTTGTATTGCCCGCAAAGTACCGAGGTTTTTGTATTTATAGTATTTGGAAATTAGTATAAAGCCACGTGTATTTTTAAATACCGGTAGCACATGTGACGAATTATTTAATGTGAGTTGCTTTGAAAATTAGTTTCAAAATGATTGAATGATAAACAGAAGTTTGAAAATGAGTTTGAAGTCAATTTCCGCGTATTTTCCGACCTTAGGGATAGATTTTCCAAAATCTTTTGACACCGCGCCTATTATGTGTTTGGGTAGAACCTTGAAAATGAGTTTGAAGCTCATCACATAAAATTTAAAAATGTCGAGTGACAGACTTTTCCACAAATTTTCCGAGCATAGGGCTGAATTACCAATAATCGGTGATACACGTGTCGAATTATTTTATATAAAGTTCTTGCAAAATGAGTTTAAAGTCATTCGGACGATAATCAAAAAAGTATCATACAACAGTTTTCCACGAATTTTCCGACTTTGGGGGTAGATTTTCCAAAATCTTTGACCACCGCGCCTATTATTTTTTCCCATAGAACCTTGTAAATGAGTTTGAAGCCAATCGCATGAAAATTAAAAATGTCGAATGCCAGACTTTTCCACCGATTTTCCGACCATGTGGTCGAATTCCCCAAAATCGCTGATACACGTGTCAAATTATTTAATGTGAAGAGCTTTGAAAATGAGTTTGAAGCCAATCGGACGATAATCAAAAAAGTTTCATACAACAGTTTTCCACGAATTTTCCGACTTTGGGGGTAGATTTTCCAATATCTTTGACCACCGCGCCTATTATTTCTGTCTATAGAACCTTGAAAATGAGTTTGAAGCCAATCGCATGAAAATCAAAAATGTCGAATGCCAGAATTTTCCACCGATTTTCCGACCATGTGGTCGATTTTCGCAAAATCGCTGATACACGTGTCGAATTATTTTACGTGAAGAGCTTTGAAAATGAATTTGAAGGTGATCGGACTAAAATTAGACTTTCGCCCATACAACCTTGAGACCCCCATTTTCCACCCATGGGGGTGGATTTTCCAAAATCCATGAAATATGTGTCAAATTAATTTTTGTGTAGATCTCTGAAAATGAGTTTGAAGCTGATTGGATGGTAAACAAAAAAGTTTCATACAAAAGTTTTCGGCGATTTTCCACGCTTGTGGGTGGAATTTTCCAAAATCCCGTCTTAGTGTGCACTTTCATTATAGATGGAACCTACTGTAAAAAATTCAGCCTCCTAGCTTTTATGGTTTGTGCTGTGCGATGATTGCCAATCAGTCAGTCAGTCAGTCAGTCAGACAGTCAGTCAGTCAGTCAGCACGAACTCTTTTATATATATAGATTGATAAATTAGACGAGAAGAACTATGACGTTTGGTGTGTTCAAATGCGCAGCGTGCTAATACATACTAGTGCATGGAAGATTACTTGTGGTATTGATGTGAAGCCGGCCGAGAATAGCGGCGTTTGGGAAAAGACAAATGAAAAGGCATTAGCTACAATTCTTTTGTCAGTGAAATCGACCCAATTAAATTATATTAAAAATTGCAGCACATCGGCAGAGGCTTGGCAAAAGTTAAAAGACATACACGAGCCACGAGGGCCAGCGCAAAAAGTGTCGTTGTATAAAAAATTGCTAAATCTTCGTTTGTCAGAAGGTGCAAATGTGGTTCAATACATTAATGAATTTGAAAGCGTAATTGATAAACTAAATGAAGTCGGAGTTTTGCTAAGTGAAGAAATTATTGTGATTATATTGCTATCGAGTTTGCCACAATCTTATGAAAATTTTGTGATCGCAATGGAAATTCGGGATGTGTTGCCGAATTTCACCAAAATGCGCAATAAATTACTAGAAGAGGCAGATCGCAGACATGAAACTAACGGTGAAAGCACTACGCAGCAAGCGTATATGATAAAAAGCAAAGCGAAGCGCGAGCATGAACAAAAACGAAACAGTGGTAACGGTAAATGCTTTGTGTGTGGTAAGCGTGGACATTTTGCGGCAGCCTGTCGCCAAAATAAATTCAAAGCGAAGCAACATGGAGAAGATGAGTCACCGAAGCAAGAAAATAAATATAAAAATGAACGATCTTTTGTGTGTGGGTCGCCGAACATTGCTCTTTTTTCTGCTGGTAAAACATGAAAAGTGACTTATGGTGCGTAGACAGTGGCGCCACCTCGCATATGGTAACAATCGCGCGTTATTTATGCAATACGTAGAAACACAACAAATAGTGTTAGTGGCAGGAAACCAATCAATAAATGCAACTGGTATCGGAACAGTGCACATTAAAACAAATCAATCGGAGTTCAATTTAAAAGATGTTTTATATGTACCGGACTTACAAGTAAACTTTTTGTCAGTGAGCAAAGGTACAGACAACGGGCTACAAATAAATTTTAGTAGTGATTATTATTAGTGATTATATTATAAAAATAAAAAATAATAATGAGGTGATCGCAGTGGCAAATAATGATTCCGGACTGTACTTTTTCGAAAATTTAAGTGAATCAATATATTTATCATGTGTCGATAATGTAATTAAATGGCATAATAGATTTGGCCATATAAATTTACAAAGCTTATACAAACTATCTGCAAGTGATGTTTATTTATTTATTTATTTATTTATTTATTTATTTATTTGGCTGACAAACAATGCTGTCGCCAAAAATATGAAACATATTAAGATAATTAATTTAAAAGAATAGAATAGCCTAATAAAAATTACATAAAATACTAAAGATACTGTCCGGCTAGCTATGCCCCGAATCACAGCCAAGTGTGGTCAATGACGTCAATAGTCCCTACACCTGAATAGGGAGAAGTTAGTAATAATATTAAATTTAAATTAACTTAAAATGTTAGAAAAATTAAATTAATTAAATTATGTAAAAAATAAATCATATGACTAAATGAAAGAAGAGAAGAGATAGAGGAAGAGATAGGTATGGAAATAACAAATAAGACATAGGACAAGTGAAAATAAAAATAGAGTGAGAGTGAGAGTATGGAGGAGCATTGAAGGGTTGAGTGAAAAGAGGGGAGAAGAGTGAAGACTTGGTATAATTTATTTAAAAAGGTAAAAAATAAAAATAATAAGGTGATAGAAACAGATTGGGAAGTCAGTGACCCGGTGGGGGGAGTGTTTATTTGCCAGTCCGGCAAGCTATGCCCCTACTCACAGCTGTAAGTGGTCAGAGACTTCCCGTAGGTAACCTAAAAGGGAAGATTTAAGAGAAAAGAGAGAATGTTCTGATAAGAACAGATGGGAGAGACTATTATAGTGCCTGCATAGGACACGAAAAGAACTGTGTAAGGCGTAATCAGTTGTGCACGTCGGTAAAAGAATAGGGATAAAGTTTCTAGTTGGCCTAATGGGAATAGAGAAGTTGAGGCGCCCTAAAAGAAACGAGGAATCTATGTGGCCGATAATTAACTTGTGAAGAAAAATAACACCAAGGACTGTCCTTCTATTAACTAAAGATGGAAGATTAAGAAGTAAGAGCCTATTGGAGTACGATGGCAAACGAAGGTTGGGATCCCAATTTAAGCCACGTAAGGCAAAGAGCAGAAATTGCTTCTGAACAGACTCAATTCGATCCTGGTGGATTTTATACTGCGGAGACCAGATGCAAGAGCAGTATTCCAGGATAGGGCGTACTAAAGAGATGTAGAGGAGTTTAGTGGTAAAGGGGTCATTAAATTCTTTCGACCAACGTTTAATAAAGCCAAGTACACCATTAGCTTCATTAACTATAGTAAAGATATGCATATTAAAGCATAATTTTGAATCAAACAGAACACCTAGATCTTTTACTGAGAAGATACGCTGCAATGAAATATTGTCAATATAATATGGGCCCAAGTGGGGTCTAGTGCGGCTGAAAGTCATAAACATACACTTTGAACAGTTAAGATACAGCATATTGGTCGAACACCATAGCTGCAAAGCGTTTAAGTCAGTTTGAAGTAAATTATGATGGAGGGGATCAGAATAAGAAAGAATGAGTTTTACATCATCAGCGTACATGAGAATACGAGAATTTAATAAAGTAGAGGGGAGGTCATTTATTAAAAGGGTAAAAAGTAATGGGCCCAGATGAATACCTTGCGGTACACCAGAAGTTTCGTGAACCGACTTCGAAATGGACGACCTAAGCAATACATTTTGGGTTCTACCTTTTAAATAGGTGGATATCCATCGTAGAAGGGATGGTGGAAATCCTATAAAATTGAGTTTATAGAGTAGAAGATCATGATTTACAGAGTCAAATGCTTTACTGAAGTCAGTATAGATGACATCTGTTTGCATTTTCTTGAGGATAGAATATAGATAGACAATAGAAGAAAATTCTAATAAGTTGGTCGTGGTGGAACGACTCTTTACGAAGCCATGTTGAGCAAGTGAGACAATTGATTTACAGAGATGCTGCAAAGTTGAAGTTAGGACTTTTTCAAAAAGCTTGGGAATAGCAGATAACTTTGTAATGCCTCTGTAATTTGAAATGTTAGATTTGCCACCTTTTTTGTGGAGTGGAATAATATAGGAATCTTTCCAAAGAAATGGAAAGATTTCAGAACTGAGGGATAAATTGAAAAGCTTAAGCAATGGATGGAGTAGGGGAGTACAGCATTCCTTAAGCACGCAACTAGGAATGTTGTCGGGCCCAGGAGAAAAAGAAGATTTTAAAGATTTAATAGCGGAGAGAAGAGAGTTACGTGAAATAATAGGGAAAAATATAGAATTAGAGGATTGAATTTTATAAGGATAAGACGAGTTAGTATGGGACATTGAGGAATAGGTTGTTTGGAAAAAATTGGCAAAAAGGTCGGATGCATCAGAATCATTGCATGCATTTTCATTCCCCAGAAAAAAGCAAGAAGGCAAGCGAGAGGACTTTCGCTTCGAGTTAACAAAATTATAAAATTGTTTTGGGTCCTGAGCAAACTATTGTTTGCAACTACAAAGATATTTCTCATAGCACAGGGAGTTCATCTGAAGAAACTTAGCGTTGTACAGGGTATGGAAAAAATACAGCCTTCAGTGAACATTACGTGTGTGCCATGTATGAAAAGTAAAATCTGTTCGCAACCATTTACAGAGGCCAAGTATCGTGCCGGAAATTTTTGGAGATCATACATTCCGACGTATGCGGACCATTTAATGTGAATTCGATTGGCGGATCGAAATATTTTTTTACATTTATTGACGATAAGTCCAGATACGCTACAGTAACATTTATAAAAGGCAAAAGTGAAGTTTTCGAACAATTTAAAAATTATAGGTCGTATGTCGGAAACAAACAGGCCATAAAATAAAAACTCTCAGAAGCGATAATGGTGGTGAATACATAAATAAACAATTCAACTAATACTTATTATTATTAGTGATGGGTGCGTTGCACTGCGACCTATGAGATCTATTGTGCCCCCTTCTAAGCCTAAAGCTCACTCATCAACCCTATCTCCTGCATGAATGCAAGGATCTTGGTCGGATCTAGAGTACCTATATCGTTTGTCTGAAGGAAAAACCCACCCAGGTACCTGTTTCTTCTTCTGGCAAGGGCAGTGCAGTCTGCTAGTATGTGTGATGAGGTTTCAGCCTCCATTTCGCAGAATCTGCATGTCCCGCTTCTTACAATTCCTAGTTTGCTTAGGTGGTTTCTCAGTCTACAGTGCCCAGTCAGAAGGCCGGTGACTATTCTAAGTGAATTCTTCCCTAATGGTATTAATTGCTTGAATCTTTTGAGATTATAGTTTCCTAAGAGTGACTTGGCCTGTCGTAGACCTAGTGTAGTTCTCCAGCTTGACTGCCTTCTGTTGTCCTCTTCTATCCTGAGATGTTCTCTTATTGTATGTCTTCCTATGCCACAGAACGGTTCTGGGCCTACCAGAGGTTTTCCTGCTCCTAACTTAGCCAGTTCATCAGCTGCTTCGTTCCCGGGTATATCTTTGTGCCCTGGGATCCATCTGAGGGCAAGCCTATTTTTCCTGCCTAGTTGGTCCAATTTGGTTCGCACTTCTCGAACCAACTTCGAAGAGATTTTTGGGTTGCTTAAAGCGCTAATTGCTGCTTGGCTATCAGAGAGTATGGCTATGCTTCTGCTCTGATAGTTTCGTTGGATGTTGAATTCAGCACATCTCCCGATGGCGCATACCTCAGCTTGGAAGATGCTGGTGTATTTGCCTAAAGGTTCGTGGTATTTAATCCGAGGGCCCACCACCCCAAGGCCAGTGCCTTGGTTTGTTAGGGATCCATCAGTGTACCACGTGATTGTGTGATTCTCCATGGGATGTATGTCTTCTAGACACGTCCAGTTCTTTTTGTTGCAAAGGTGAACTTCAAAGTGACGCTCGAAGAGTAGCTCGGCGGTCATCTCATCCCTCGGTTGCATGAGTAGGGGGAGATCTCTTTCTAACCTGTTAGCATCTTCCATGCTAATACCATTCTTACCCACTCCTATAGATGATATTCTGAGAAGGGTTGCCTTTCTTTGGAGTTCAATCGTGTGACTGAGTGGAGTTAGCTCCATTAAGACTTCTAGGGCCGCTGTCGGACAGGTGCGCATTGCTCCTGTCATGCAGACGCAGGCCATTCTCTGCAGTCTTTGTAGCTGCTTCTGCACGGTGACGAGCTGTGCTCTGTCCCCCCAGGCGATGACCCCATACGTGATCATCGGCCTAACTATCATAAGATATAGCCATCTTATTATATGGGGCGCTGTGCCCCACGATTTTCCAGCTATACTTCTGCAGATATATAGTGCTCTCGAGCACTTATCCAGTGTATTCTTTACGTGTGATGCAAAGTTTAATTTGCTATCAAGGGTAACTCCTAGGTACTTAACCTCCCTGCTGGTTACTAAAGTAGTTCCTGCTAGAACTATTTGCTTCATCCTCTGCAATTTGTACCTTCTTGTGAAGGGGACTACGACAGTTTTGGAAGGGTTCAGGTTGAGACCAACTTCCTTACACCAGTCGTATGTCGTCTTTAATCCTAGCTGGATTATATCGCAGAGTGATTCCTCAAACTTGCCTTGGGCTATGATAACTATATCATCAGCATACCCTTGGCATTGTACACCTTTGCTAGAGAGCCTATCCAATAGCTCATCGACTAGAATGCTCCATAGCAAGGGAGACAATACGCCCCCTTGGGGACACCCTCTCCTGGTTGTGACTGTAACAGTGCTATCCCCCACTGTTGCTGTGGCCTGTCTGGTTCTAAGCAGTGAGTGAATCCATCTGCTAATTACCGCACCTACCCCCTTCCTACGTAAAGATGCATGGACAGCGTCGTGGGACGTATTGTCAAAGGCACCCTCTATATCTAGGAAGGCGCAGATAGCCACTTCCTTGGTATCAACTACTTTCCTCAGCAATCTATGCAGTTGGTATAGTGCTGTGTCTGTAGAACGACCTGCTCTGTATGCGTGCTGTGCTGGGTGCAGCGGGTTCTGCTTTAGCAGAGTGCTTCTAATATTGTTGTTCACCAGCTTTTCCAACGTTTTCAATAAAAACGATGTTAAGCTGATGGGTCTGAAGGACTTGGGGTTGGTGATGTCTTTCTTCCCTGCCTTGGGGATGAAGACCACCCTAGCTCTGCTCCAGGCACTGGGTATATGACCCAGTGCTAGGCTACTTGTCATTATTTTCCTCAGGCTTGATAGGAGTTGATCCTGTCCTTGCTGTAGGAAGATAGGTGAGATTCTATCCAGGCCTGGTGACTTGTAGGGCTGGAAAGTTCCAAGGGCCCATTTTAGTCTCTCCATCGTAACTATAGATTTTGCAGTTGCCCAATCTATGTTACGTGGCCTGGGTTGAACAACAAGTTCGACGCAGTTATCCACAATAGGGGTACTCCCCGGGAAGTGCGTTTCGAACAGTAGTTCCAATTTCTCCATGTTATTGGAGGTGAAGGAGTCATCTTTCCTCTTCAGGGTCATATTGGCCTCAGGCGCCCGTTTTGAGAGCACTTTGTGCAGTCGGGCGCCCTCATTCACACTTTCTATGGATTCACAGAAGTCTCTGTAGTTCTTCCGTTTAGCTTTCCTTAACTCCTTGTTGTAGGAGGTAAGACTCTGACGGTAGAGGTCCCAGGTGTCATCCCTCTTCGCTCTATTGAAGAGTTGACGGGTGGTGACGCGCAGCTTTTCGAGGCGATCGTTCCACCATGGGGCGTCTGTTTCCCTACGTTGTCTACCCAGGGGTAGACTGCTACTTTCGAAGGCAAATAATATGCTACTATTAAGACTGTTGACATACCTCTCGAGCTCCAGTGGGTGTTTGGGTATACCAGTCACGTCCCTGATTAGCTCGAGAGATAGGTTTCTCGTGTAGAGTTCCCAGTTCGTTTTCCTAGGATTACGAATAGCTGTGCTAGTATCCATATTCGCCCTAAGGTTGAATAGGATTGTTCTGTGGTCTGACATGGACTCCTCTGGTGATACATGCCAGTCCCGTATGTGTGGCTTGAGGGACGGGCTTACCAGGGTAATGTCCAGTACTTCTTCTCTGATTCTATTTACGAATGTCGGTGAGGATCCGACATTTCCTATCTCTAGGTTATATTTGAATATAAAATCAAGTAGGCACTCACCTCTGGGGTTGATGTCCTTACTTCCCCACACCACGTGATGCGCGTTGGCGTCGCATCCCACGATGATAGGCAGTCGATGCGTCCTGCAATACTCCACCAGACCACACACTTCTGGGGGTGGGCAGGGCTCATCTCCTGCGAAGTACGCCGACGCTACCACTATTGTGGTGGCAGTTCCTAACGCCTGGACTGTTATTGGGACGCAGTCCCGGGTCAGGAATTCTGAAAGGATAGTGTAGTTAATACCTTTCCTTACCATTATACAAGTTCTTGGAGATGTGCTCCTATGATCATATACTACCTTTGAGTCCCTTGTGTAGAGGCCTTTTATGCCGTGGTTGAACCACGGTTCCTGTACTAGGGCTAGCCGCAGATGTTGTTTGGTGAACATCCTAGCTAGGACGGCCGAGGCCGCCTTTGCACGGTGGATGTTCACCTGGGCTAGCCCGGTGCTGATGACTGGCGTCGTCATCAGCTGACAGTGGATGCCTCCGTTTCTGGCGAGTCGGGCTTAGCTGTGCCCATCTCGCCACCGTTCGTCAGTGTGACGTCGGCTTCGTCCCCTCTCGCCTGACCTCGAAGCTCCAGGTCAAGCTCTTGGGATGACATTGGAGCGCCATCCTCCATGTCTTCCTCCAGCTCCATGTTTTCTGCTGCGCCAGGCTCGATCGTTGTATCTGCCAGGCTCTCGTCCTCGGCCAGATCCGTCGAGCTGGCTAATGCCTCCGTGCAGAGAAGCACAGGGGCCGCTGTAGTTCCAGCTACTGTGGTGTGTTTTTGTGGGGGGGGGTGGGTTGGGCCAATGGCTTCGTCTTCCGCCTTTTTCTTTGGCCTCTTTAGGCCGCTCACGGGGATTGTTCCAAAGCGAAAGAAGAGCTGGTGCCCCCTTTCCACTATGGCGTCCCGTGACACCTCGTCAATCCCTATGACGAAGAGGGCTCCACCCCCCTCGTTCCTCCGGGACAATACCCTCCACGCATCGGTCTCGATTTTGTTCTGATTCCTCAGCAGACTCAGCAAAGCATCGGTTGACCGATCCGCGCTTCTTGGACAGAAGACCGTTATGTTATGTGGCGAGGGTATGCCTTCGCCTGTCCTCACGTCGAGTGGTACACCCTTCCAGGAGTGTAGCCTCGGCGCTGCGCTCATCAGCCACTCGGCTGACCCCTCGTCGGTACAATCGACGACGAGGTGGCCTACACGGAAATGAATGCCAGTGTAGGAGAGCGCAGTGTCCCATCCTGCGACTTCAATCTCGTCGAGGATGGCCTCCTCAAGCGCGGATAATTCCCTGTGGCTGAGGATTACCTGGGGGTAGTCCACAGGTAACACAGCCACCTTCACCTTCTTCGCAATCGTAGCGTACGACGCGCGAGGTTGGGTGGGCGCACTAATACTTACAAAATCAAGACATAAGGCGACAATTTACAGTACCACATACACCGCAACAAAATGGCATTGCTGAACGCTTTAATCGCACCTTAGTTGAGATGGCGTGTGTATGTTAGTTCCTTCAGGCCTTGAAGAAAAGTTTTGGGCGGAAGCGTGTGCATGTGTGGTATATATTAGGAATTGCACAACAACGAGAGCCTTAGTAGATGCAACACCATTCGAAATTTGGTTTGCAAGAAAGCCAGTAGTAAAGCATGTTAAGACGTTTGGCTGTTTAGCAGTGGGTCTAGATAAAACGCACAAACAAAAATTCAAAGCCAAGGGCAAAGAATATATTTTTGTAGGGTATAGTACAGCAACTAAAGGTTACAGACTATATGATATGGAAACGCAAAAAGTCGTTGTTAAGCGTGATGTAAGGTTTGAAGAAAACTTGTTAATGGGGACTCGAAAAGGCACTGATTTTTCTTGTGTAGTACAGGAAAATGTTTGTCAGAACAGTAACAGTGTATAAACAGAAAATTTAGAAAATGTTAGTCCACGATCAGCAACGCCGCAAACGGATTATGATTATGATGCTGATGCTGACCAAAATGAAACATTAAGAGCTTATAGTAGCGAGGATGAGGTCACTCCCAGATACGGTCCGGGGAGACCACGCATCGTGCGTACAGGCGCACCAGGTAGACCTGCAAAGCAGAAAAATATACTTAACGTAATGTAGACAATAGAAGAGGTCAAAGTTCCAGACAACGTTAAGGCGGCATTAACTTCGGATCATTCAGCCGAATGGAAGGTAGCTATGCAGCTTGAGGTTGACTCGCTGGTGGTAATGAAACCTGGTCATTAGTTGACCTGCCCTCTGGCAAGAAAACTATCGGTAGCAAGTGGGTGTATAGCTTAAAAACTGATCCAGATGGCAACATAGATCGATTCAAGGCAAGGCTAGTTGCAAAGGGATGCAGCCAGCAGTATGGAATAACTATTAAGAGACATACTCACCTGTCGTACGTTATGCTACAATACGAATGGTATTCGCACTTGCTGCAGAGCTTCAATTATATATGCATCAAATGGACGTGTGTACGGCATATTTGAACGGAGAGCTTAGTGACGAAATATATATGAAGCAGCCTGAGATGTTTATCCGTAAGCAGTATCCAAATCGAGTAGCCAAACTTAATAAGGCTATTTACGGTTTGAAGCAGTCTGGACGGCAATGGAATGCAAAACTGGATAGCGTTTTGAGGAATTTTGGATTTGTTCCATGTATTACCGAACCATGCTTATATTGTTCATTGATGGCAATATAAATCTTGTGGCAGTCTATGTTGACGATATTTTAATATATTTATATTTTAAGAATCTGTATGCGATTAAACAGTATATTGGAAAGCAGTTCAAATCAGTAGATAAAGGCGAAGTAAATAGCTTTCTTGGTTTTGAAGTCGAGCGTTCTGAAGAAACTGGAGATGTGTTTGTGTGTCAAACAAAATATATTGATATGGTACTGAATCAATACAATATGCAGAACTGTAGGTCAGCTGCAACACCGTTGGAGGCGGGATACCAGATCAAAGCTTCAGATGAACAAAAACTCGTTGACGCAACGAAATATCAAGCGCTCATTGGTATTTCGATGTATTTGGCAATATCTACGCGGCCAGATATATTACATTCGGTTTGTAAACTATCGCAGAGGAATAAGAACCCAACCAGCGAGCATGACACTGGCGCTAAGCACATATTGCGTTACTTGTCCTGCACGAAGAATTTAAAACTGCACTACTATAAAACTGGTGGAGTAATTGAGGGTTATACTGATGCAGACTGGGGGGGGTAACATAATAGATCGAAAATCTTTCACAGGATACATGTTCTTCCTAGCTGGAGCGGCATTTTCATGGGAGTCGCACAAGCAAAGTACGGTGGCCTTAAGCAGCACAGAGGCAGAATATATGGCATTAGCTGCAGCGGCAAAAGAAGCAGTGTACCTAAGAAGTCTCGTTGGTGAAATTGAGTGTTTTCCGACCGATCAACCATTGTGTGTCTATGGTGATAATCTTAGTGCCCAGCATTTGGCTAAAAATCATATGTATCATGCAAGAAGCAAACACATCGACATAAGATATCATTTTATTAGAGAATTAGTTGATACAAATTAAATTGTTTTCAAATATGTCGAAACATCAAATATGATTGCAGATATTTGTACGAAAAATTTAAATAAGCAAAAGCACATGAAATTTTTCAACATGACAGGCTTAAAAGTAATGTAAGTAAGCGACTTCATTAACAAATTAAAAATTGAAGTAAATTTGTGTTGAGAAGAGGTGTAAAAATAATTGGAATTATGTTAGTGCAACACAATCATATGTTAATGTTAAGTAATTTCTAACTTTCTGGCATCCCTGTCATATGATCTAACATGTATGTATGCGTGCGCGTCATTATGCAGAATACGCGCCACGCTTAGTTCGTAATTTGCTGCCATTGAATAAACAAGCATTATAATTTACTCTCGAATTCAATGTCTTTATTCTGATTCCACGGAAAATTCCCAACAATAGTCCGAACACATTTAAATTTATTTTCAAAACTTGGAAAATTTACCCCCAAGGTCGGAAAATTCGTGGAAACTGTTGTATGAAAATTTTTGATTATCGTCTAATTGGCTTTAAACTAATTTTCAATCTTTTGATATTCTTGAAACTAATTTTCAACATATTCGCTTTTCATGCGATTAGCCTTATACTTATTTCCAAAACTAAATACATAAACCTAGGTACTTTGCGGGCAACACAACGGGCTGAAAATAGTTCTGGAATTTTAGTGTTCTTGCAATTAGTTTCAAATTCATTTTACAAACTACACCAAAAATAATTTAAAAGGAAATTCACGTCGCCACGGGCGGAAAATGGAAGTCAAGGACGAATAATTTTCATTTCATCGCCCTACACAAAGAGTCATTAGTCATATGGCACAATTATTTAAGAATGTCTACGCCAGCAGGCGGGAAAATCGTGGTGCGCTATTTTGTTAATTCCTAACGATTAACGAAAGTAGTCAAATTCAACATAATGCATTTTATTCTAAATATTTCGTCGAGCAACACTGGGGTTTTACAAGCGAGTAGTTTGCTATAGTTTTTAAAAAATAGGACGACATTATTCTATAGTAGCTGTTCCTGTTTCTTGTTTAAAATCTTGTGTTAATTTAAATTATATTACTATTCTAAGAAGTGAGACGAACAGTTGTGAGGAATTTGCTTTGCATATTAATATATCGAATTTAACACTTCTTTATTTTTAGGGCGGCTGGTGGTGGAAATCCTGTGGACGTGGCTTAAATGGACTTTATCTTCATGATCCTCAAGACTTAACTGCTCGTCAGGGTATTGTATGGTTTCGCTGGCGGGGATGGGACTACACTTTAAAAAGGGCCACGATGATGATTCGACCTCGCTTGCCCCAGCCACAGACTATGACTCTAGGCCCAGTGACTGCAACTTAAAATTTCTTAAATAATATTATTCATAAAACGAATATTTACTGAGAGAGAAGAGTTTCTGGTAGGTTATTAGTATCTGTCCATATTATAGCAAATCTTGCAATACAGACAATTTTATTCATATACAAGCATTGTGTAATTTAAAATTGTTACCCTTAAAAAATAATAACTTATTTTTTTCGTTTTGTATTATAGAAACATACAAACTAGTTAATTCCTTAAAACAATGGTTTACTCACTTTAAAAGTATTATTTTTAAAACACTGAAATCATTCTATGTAATTTGTAAATAAAATCACTGTTATTATCATTGTATTTAATTTAATTCACCGTCGCACAGTGGCTCATTTGGCCGAGGCACGTGGCAAAAATCAAAATTATGGTCAAATCTATGTTGTTGGTATTGCTCGCGTTATCTGTTGCAAGTTTCAATAAAAATACTTCCCAAAAATAAATTTTTGTGCAAAACTTTATCTTTGGGAAGAGTTTTAAATATTTGTCCACACTTGTCCACAAAGGGACTATATACATGTTGTAGAATAATAAATTGTGAACTTGTAACAGTTAATTTTAGATGCTACTCTTTCCGATTCTTTCCAAAACGTAGCTTTCTAGCACATAACCTATATCTAACAGAGCTTGCAAATAACTATTGACCGTTCTTCGTTGTCCGTAAATGTCTCATTTACATACTCTTTGAGCAAGAAGTCCGGGATGAACCGATCACTTTGTGTCTTAAGTAAAACGGTCTACGCTCAACGAATAACCGAAATTGTTGTTACTCATTTGTTCGGGAATTTCGCTGACCGTTTGGACGCGAGCGATGAAAATTATTATTATTAATTGTTAAGTGGAGAATGAATAAACAAAAAAAAAAAATATATATATATATATATATAAAGTATTGAGAAATTATGATTTTGCATATTATGAAAATAATTTTCGGGTTACAGATTTTTCCAAGAGTTTTACGCAAACGAGCGGGCAACATTGTAAGCAAGGCAAAGTGAACAAAACAAAAAGACTGTTTGCGCTGAGCATTAAGTGTTTTCGGTCATCTGCTGGTTCTCAATGTACGAGCGATCAATCGAATCACTCCCTCTAAGTTGTTATTAAAAAACCGTATCAAGCATAGGTCACCTGAGAACACTCAACCGAAAAACAAAACGAAAACAAACGAAGTGTTCTGCGCAGAGCGAGAGCGAGTGTGCATGGATTTTTCGGTTATGTTAGTGAACTGACCGCAAAGAGAAAAACAGTCAACTCTTATTTGCGAGCTCTGGTCGAAAGGCAACGTGAAAGTTCCAGTGGTCACATGAAAATGAATTCTGAATTCTTCGTCGAAGCTTTGGAGGTATTTTTACGGTTTCTTATAAGTGGCGTCTTCGTGTTTAGTTGTTATGACATATTTTATTGTCAGTCAACGAAATCCGATCATACTTGATTTAGAGTTCTGAAGGACGAATATTCTTAAAAATGTGCAAGAATAAAACGGTATAATTCTAGCCCGATAATTCTAGAACTAGAACGACCTTTTTCTCTGAGTGTAGGCAAAGTTTACTTGGTTTTAAGTAAATACTTTGTTTTAGTTGTACTACACCATGTATGGCTTGTACATCTAAATTGGTTGTTTTGGTTGGGAACTTTAAATAATTTTGTTTCATTAAGTTAATCGATGATTGCGTTTCAATTATACACTTAAGTTAAATAAAAGAAATAATACAACAAGGTATCATCAGAAAGTCAAAATCTCCTTATTGCTCACCTGTTTGGATTGTACCAAAGAAAATAGAAAAAAAGAAATTTCGAATAGTAATTGACTTCCGAAATCTGAATGAAATAACAGTTAATGACAAATATCCCATACCAGTCATGGATGAAATAGAGCTAAGCCAATGACATCAAAAATTTAAAAAAAGGTGCAACAATTGACATCAAAAACCATGAATACGTATTAGCATTTGAAAAAATGAAAATGTTAATAATGTCCGATTCCATATTAATCTATCAAAACTTCAAGAAACCATTCTCACTAACTACCGATGCGAGTAAAATTGCTGTAGGAGGGGAGAAGATAACGAAAGTTACAATCTATAAGCGAAAGACCCATTACTATAATAAGCAAATAGAAATAGTCAAAGTAACTAAATACTTTCACAAAAACGCAATATAAATCAAGTATACAGACATTACCAATAATCACGTAAAAGAATTAATAAATAAGTACATATGTACAAAGAAAAACATAATATATTTCCAAAATGAAGCAGATTTACTTTAATTCCAAACTGCTAACGTAGAAATCGTCGAACCACATAACTAAAAGTATGAGATCCACCAAGAATCTAATAAATATATAAACTTATGCCGAGCTTAAGGAAATTATTATTAAAACCCACAAAACCTTGTTACACTTAGGCATAGAAAAACAAACTTCACTTTTTAAAGAGAGTACTATTTCCCAGATTGCCAAAATCGCATCCAAAATATACTCAATGAGTGTGAAGTATGCAACATCGCAAAAAGCGAACATCGAAATACCAAACTTAAATTCGAATTAACCCCAGAAGTATTCAATCCCACGGACAAATACGTAGTAGATTTTTACCTGATTGATAACAAATAATTTGTATCTTGCATAGACATTTCCTCAAAATACGCCACTCTAGAGGTCAATAGCAGAGAATGGCTCGAAACAAAATTCAGAAATCTCAATTTTTAATGACATAGCCAAGCCATTGCAAATAAAAGCAGACAAAGATTCAGCTTTTATGAGTAATGCACTGCAATCAGAAGATGTTACTATTAACCAGAGCTTGCAAATAAGTGTCAACACTTATTTTCAATGACATCTCCTCACTTAAAAGACAGAAAAATATGAAACACTCTCTCTCTCTCTCTGAGTAGAACACTATTTTTCCTTTCGTTCGTGCTCTCTGTCTCGTATTTCCAATTGAGCAAAACAATAAACAGTCTGGCAATAACAGCTCAAAGTGAGAAAAATTGTCGAGCTGTCATTAAATGAGTATCTACAGATGAGCAAAATGTCAAAAGTGGAAGCAAAATGTGTCTTTAAGTTATGATGTACACATACAAATAAGCGACAGCGCTCTGCACAGCAAGCAGAGCATTCCAAATCTGAGCAAACTTGATCTGCGTATGGCATACAGGAACCTTCTGATCAAGAAAATATATTCTTTATAGGATCGGAGATGTCTCCTTCTGCCTGTTACACATAAAAACACACATGCATACGTAAAAGACACTTTGTCCGTTTGTGCTCAACAAATCTGTCTTGGGAAAACACAAGCCAACAGAACACGGAGAAATCTGTGAGCATTCCACTAATTGAGAAAAAACAGAATTGAGTGTGTTTTCTCTCCCTAAAATTTGTATTATGTCTGAATGAGACAGTTTTTTTTCTGACAGGCTACAAGTGTTGACACCTTTTTGCGAGCTCTGCTATTAACATAACCTCAAGTATAAATGGATATCTGATGTTGAGTAATTTCATAAAAATATATATGAAAAACTTAGGGTAATAAACAGTGATGATAATCTTGAAAACATAGTAGCATACATACGATCACAAAACAAAACATAACACAACAGGTAGAACACCAGCTGACATATTCTTATTCGCGGGAACCCCTGCATATAATACACAACCTAATAAAATTAACAAAATAGATAAGCTTAAGGAAAAACGTAATCAATTTGAAATAGATACTAAGTACAGACAAGCTCCTTTAGTAAGAGTGAAAACAACAAGCCCCTTTAGAACAAGTAAGAATGCCGACTACAAAACTCCCTGTGCCGAGGTCAAAAATTTCTGATCGCATCTGCGTGCACTTACACATACACACACACATACACAAAGCCGTACACACACAAGTGTCAGCACTCGCGACAGCGCATGCGTGGCATTTTAAGTCGTGGCTGTGCTTCTTCTTCCCCCTTGCTGTGGTACTGAATCTTGTTTGTTGAATAACTTCCGTGTTTATTATCCGATCAACTTGAAATTTGGACAGTAGAGAGAAGAGTGACTAAAAGTGACTAAAATGCGAAATCCCAAAGCTATATCTATAAACAAGCCAAAGAATATGAACATTTAGAACAACAACAAAAATTTTAAAGGAAAAACTTGAAAGACAAATGAACGGCAATAAAAAAGCAACACGTAGTAAGCGCATCCTTGCTAATTTTATGGGAACAATATACAAATATTTTAACGAACCTATTGGCTTCGCCGGGTCTAGCTCGATCGACCAGGAGCTCGTGCCAACAAATTTATAATTTGCAGCACTTGCGATAAATGAAAGTCACTTGTTTTAAGTTTAAATATATATTTTGTTCGTTCGCCCGGATATTTCTAGCTTCACAATAGAATGCTTGACTTAATTATATCCCTCGTTGTCGTTGTTTGTTTTGTTGACGCTCGTGTCAACTGCCTGGAATCCTGCTGTTCAGGATCTCCGTTGACTCACCACGTTCGCTAAGTGCTTTTGACCACATTTACTGGTATCTACTTCAGACTCGACTCGGTGCTCTGTGATATCAATGAGTGTGACTTTATCTCGTCCAAGGTATTCGAGATGTTCAGGTATAGACGGCTTAGACCATAAAAGTTCCTGCTCGTATTAACCGCAAATTCTCCTAATTCTCATAGCAGCCGTCGCACTCTAGTTTTAAGCCTGATTTCCGCTACGGCTGATCTCCTGTTTTCTACTTGCGGGTTATCGTCGTACCTTCGGTATGAATGCAGAGATACCCCGATTTTAAACCAAGTTTAGTCCTCTGCGTTCCGTCCGTGTGCCTCCCTATTATAGGTCCTGCAAGTCACCAAGGTTACCCTCATTTAAACTAGGTACCACCTTTGGTTGCTTGACGGGATCTACTGCCT
This sequence comes from Hirtodrosophila histrioides, assembly GCA_037075165.1. Classification (NCBI taxonomy): domain Eukaryota; kingdom Metazoa; phylum Arthropoda; class Insecta; order Diptera; family Drosophilidae; genus Hirtodrosophila; species Hirtodrosophila histrioides. The sequence goes on along the minus strand of JBAMCL010000471.1, from coordinate 272,560 downwards.
GTTTCTCTCAAGGATGTACCAAGGATCCCCAGTTTTAAACTAGGCTTATCCGTTGGCACCTTTTGAGGCTCCTGTCCTTATTTCGTATGCGTTACCGAGGGTAGCCTAGCTATAAACTAGGTTTAGCCGTCGGTGCTTTTCGAAATGCCCTATCACTGCCGTTAGTTGGCCCCGGATACCCCAGTTTTTAACAGGCTTGGTCCGGTGACTGACTTTGGGCCGCCCTGTCGTACTCCAGAGGAAAGGAAGTGAAATTTTTTTTTTTGCTTAGATGGAACAAAAAATAAATTTCCTCGCGGTGCTCTAATATTAGAGCAAGCAAATATTACATGTTTTGTATTTAATGCCGTGTTGGATGGATTCATATTGCCGATGTTGTCTTTTGTATGCCTGTTCTCCTAACTTGTGTATTACTCGTGAAATGAAGAGTACGATTTGGTAGGGTTCTCTGAATCTGGGAGTACTCTTCCTGGATGGTCAGATGCTCGTCCATCACCATCCGTTGCCAGGGGATTACCGACGTGCCTGCCCTAGACTTGAATGCTACCAATTTCCCCTGCAGGAAGGTATTAACCTCTGCATTTGGATTTGATGATGGCTTCTCGGTCATGTGTGTGTTTGTGTGTTGCATGTTGCTTGCTTGTATCTCCTTCGTTGCTCGTGTTTTTGATCTTTCGGACGTTAATGTACTAACGAACAGTACATACAGGTGGGTAACGATACCAAGAACGAGCTTGTCAACGCGCGGACCCAAGCATAAATGTCTCTGCTCTTGCTTGTTCTCGTGCTTATGCTTGTTTCACCTCCGCCTGTGCTTGCTCTCGTGATTCAACTTGCTTAACCTCCACCTGTGCTTGCTCTCGTGATTCTACTTGATTTGCCTCCGGTTGTGCTTCTAATTGCTTTTTCTCCACCTGTGATTGTTCTCGTGCTCCTGCTTCCTCGGTTGTGGCTTCTGCCACCGACAGTCGCTCTTCCAACCATCCGTTATTCTTGTGTCGTGCTGGAAATTCCATGCTCAAGCCGGCACATTTGAGTTCGATGCCCGTGCGCGTGAGGAAATCCCAACCTAGCACCAAGTTGTCAATCAATTTTGGCAAACTAAGGATAGCTAGCGTGATTTTACTCGTGCCCATCGCGAGTTCTATGTCTATTTGTTCTGACCCCACGCTGTTTCGGCCGTCTGCCAGCCGTATCTGCCTTCTAGTCACACATCTCTGTCCAACACCATCCAGTGCTGTCGCCAGCTTGTCGCTGATAAAGCTGTTGGTCGCTCCTGTGTCGATCGTGGCCTTGTACTGTCTAGCGCTGATTTGCACCGTCGCTGACAGGTGTGCGCCCTCGTCCTGTAGACTGCCGGTTAGTTTCGAAGGGTCGCTTCTATTGGCATCCGTTCACCCCTCATTGGCGGACGCCGTTGGCCGTTTCCCGAAGGGCGGCAGTCGATTGTTCTCCTCCCAATTCGACCGCATTGCCAGCAGAATATCAAGTGGCGGTTTCGGCACTCGGTTGCCTAGTGCCCTCCCTGACCACAGCTGCGGAATGCTCGTGCGGAGTTCTGAATGCAATCGCCAGAATTGCCATGGAGTGTCCTCGGTGCTGGTTGGGGTGTGTCTGTGCATTGGTGGTGCATTGTCCGCACTGCTCTGTGTACTCTGGAGTCCTCGATTGCCATCATCCGTGTTCTATTTGGTCATTGCTGCTGGTAGAGCTGCTCTCTGTCTTGCTCCAGTTCCTCGAACTCGTCATCCAGTTCCATCAGTTCGGCCAGACTAGTAAACTGATTTGGCCTAGCGTATGCTCGCAGACTGTTTTCGTGAATTTGCCTGAGTTTTTTCTCAGGTGTACGACGTAGTAATCGCATTAATGTTTGCATCTCCACCATGTACACCTTAAACTTTCCCCGAGTCCTTGCCGCCTCCTGCTGACCTCTTCCTGCAGCCTCGGGAAATAGTCCCTCGGAAGAAAATATTCGTTGAACCTGGTAACAAATGCCGTCCAAGTGGTCCAGTGTTTTTTGTTTGCCACATACCACTTCAGAGCCATGCTCTTGAGCAGTTCTGGCATAGCTCTGGGAACAAAATCAATATCTAGCCCGTATGTTTTGGCTGACCATTCCACCTGCTTCAGAAATTCTAGCGGCTTTGTCGTGCCGTCAGAACGGAAGCTCCACTCCCTCACTTGTTTGGCTACTCTTGGGTACTCTTCCATATGTGTCCTGTTCAGTACTCCCCCATAGTGCAAGGCGTGTGTCTGACAACCTTGCCGCTGTCTGCTACTCCGGTATGTTTAGACGCTCCTCCTCGTGTGTTTCGCTTTTTAAGGGTGATTGGCGAGTGTTAAGGCGTGCTTTGTCGTTCAGCCTCAAAGCATGCAACAGGTTCGACTCGTTTTCAAGGACCCATTCTCCAAATTGCCGGCACATCGTGTCTACGATGCCTGTCACGGTTATTCCGAATTCTTCGGCATACCGAAGAACTTCCTCCTTCTTGAGATTACAAACCCATGCTCGTACCATTTTTTTTTTATATATATGTTATAAATATTTAAAACTTAATTGAATTTCTTTTATCGCAAGACCCTACAAGTTGGGGGCCAGTTGTAACGAACCTATTGGCTTCGCCGGGTCTAGCTCGATCGACCAGGAGTTCGTGCCAACAAATTTATAATTTGCAACACTTGCGATTAATGAAAGTCAATTGTTTTAAGTTTAAATATATATGCTACCGCTTCGCCCGGATATTTCTAGCTTCACAATAGAATGCTTGACTTAATTATATCCCTCGTTGTCGTTGTTTGTTTTGTTGACGCTAGTGTCAACTGCCCGGCATCCAGCTGTTCAGGCTCTCCGTTGACTCACCACGATCGCGTTTACTGGTATCTACTTCAGACTCGACTCGGTGCTCTGTGATATCAATGAGTGTGACTTTATCTCGTCCAAGGTATTCAAGTAGTTCAGGTATACTAACGGTTTAGACTATAAAAGTTCCTGCTCGTATTAACCGCAAATTCTCCTAATTCTCATAGCAGCCGTCGCACTCTAGTTTTAAGCCTGATTTCCGCTACGGCTGATCTCCTGTTTTCTACTTACGGGTTATCGTCGTACCTCGGTATGAATGCAGAGATACCCCGATTTTAAACCAAGTTTAGTCCTCTGCGTTCCGTCCGTGTGCCTCCCTATTATAGGTCCTGCAAGTCACCAAGGTTACCCTCATTTAAACTAGGTACCACCGTTGGTTGCTTGACGGGATCTACTGCCTGTTTCTCTTAAAGATGTACCAAGGATCCCCAGTTTCAAACAAGGTTTTATCCGTTGGCACCTTTTGAGACTCCTGTGCGGTGCTTGTCGAAATGCCCTTTTACTGCCTTAAGTTGGCCCCGGATACCCCACTATTTAACTAGGTTTGGTCCGATGACCAAAGACCAACAGCGTTCAACTCTGTGCGACACGTTGCATTTGCTGGCTATGTGTGTAAGAGTGTGAACGCGAATGTGGCTTGAGCGTGGCCGTGAGAGTGAATTCTCCGCGAAGCGGCTCATATTTGTCGAAATTGTTGTGCGGAGCCAATACGGCTCCTCACAATATATTTTCGGTACTTTAGATCAAACAGATAAAGAAAAGCTAGAACTTAAAATTAACAATCTATTCGAAAACACTGTCCAAGTAAATTAACTTTATCTGGGAATAGATACAAATAATAATGGAATTGAAGTAATTAACGAATTGCGTTGTAGATGAAAATGACCAGAGATTAGCCCTTCTCATATTTAACTTACAACAATTCACTGAATACATTGAAGACATAGAATTAGGCAGGCAGGTCACCAGACTTGGTATATTTAATCCAAACTTATTAAGACATGACTCATTAACTCACGTTAATGCAGAAAAATTGTAAACATCAAAACTTCCACATGGTTGAAAACAACTTCAAATGAAATACTGATAATTTCCCATATTCCTACAGAATGGATTAAGACTCCAATTTTTGAAATAATAACATACCACGATTAAAACAATAATTTTTACATCACTAATAAATGATAAATCTTTCATCCAAAACAATCAAGTTTACACAGCAACATCGAAAGATTTAGTAGTCAATAAATGCATAATAGGAATCCTAAGCCAAACAACAACTGATATATCAAAAACAATAAAAACCTTGAAATAAATTTTGTAGAACCCAATATAAACCTAACTTGGAGTTTTCCCAAAACATTCCTAAATCAAAATTGTATATATAATAATAATAGAAGGAAATAATATAATAAAGGCATTCAACTGTTCGGTATAACTGGACGAAATATTAAATACAACCATATATGTCAACAATAATATAACTAAATTAGAACCATTATCATGCATACAAGCAAAAGAAATAATACACAAGCACACCAAAAACTATAATACATTTCAAATTGTAACCTTAACAATACTTATTATTATTATAATCATTTTTATACTTTACTTCATTTATAAGTACAAAGGCATTCCACATAAAATAATACTTATTAAAATATAAAGAACAAAAATATCCAAAAAATAATATAAAACTTTTAGGAAACAAATATTGTGCAGAAAAAGAAAATTTTTTAAAACATTGCATTGAAAATGATAATATTGTAAACCTGTCACAAATATATAGATGAAAAGTCATAATAAATAAACCAACTGTGTGTCCTAAAGTGTCCGCCTGTGGACAGGCTAATTTTTTTTTAAGGATGGGGAAGTGATATATGTACCACTCCCTACACATTTGTCAACAATAACAACATAAGCAAAGCTAAGAATCAAATAAATGTCAAAATTCAAATTTTCTTACAGCAAATATGCTGACAACTAATTTCCCACAATGCACAAATATGCTGACGGAGCTCCGGCACTGGCTAAAGCTTATTAAAAGAGAATCAATTACAAAGAGAGAAGGCTTATATTTAAAATAAATAAATAAAAAGCTTCTGCCGAGTCTTGATTGGCGACAACCACTCGTAATGGAAATGAGTCTTAATTTGCATCTCGATCAGAACGAACGAGACTGCCGGGATAACTAACAACTTGTATTAAATTATTACTTCAAATAGTTTGCCGTTTTAAATAAAGATATATTTTTAAAAGTATACTAAACGCGACTATTCAATTATATAATCCGATTCGCCAATTTATCACTTGTTTATACTCATGCTCTTCTTGTTCTGGCCATTAATTTTTGTTGTCATTGTTTACATTTTCGTAGTGATTATCAAATTTTCAGTGTTGCACACTATCGGCTTAATTATTAAAAGGCGCGTGTAGAATATTAACATCCAAATAAGATGCGACGAATGGTCAAATTTCTCCACGCCTAAGACTATGGGACTATCACGCCAGCTGATGGTGGATGATAGATGGTGGCTCAGTGTGAATAGTCTATATATATCCATCGCAAAAATGTTCTTGGAAGCATAATTTTGGACACTGACATTGAAACTAAAAAAATCATTAAAAAACAAGTAAGAATGCTCTAGTCGAGTATACCCGACTACGAAACTCCCTGTACCCAGTTCTAAAACTTCCAATCATATGTTCGTCACTTACACATGCACGCACACATACACAAAGCATACACACACACACGCGAGCCACAGCGTACGCAAGGCATTTTAAGTCGTGGATGTGCTTCTTCTTCCCCCCTCGCTCCAGTACTGAATCTTGTTCGTTGAATAACTTCCGTGTTTATTATCCGATCGACTTGAAATTTGGACAGTAGATTAAGAGTGACCGAGGTAGTGTACATGCTCTATCTTTAAAACTGTGGCTGTAAAACGTTTTGATCGATTTGCGGGGGAACGGGGTAAGATATCTGAGATCAGAAACAAACTTGACCTGCTCCCGCTATACACGAACCTACATTCCAAATTTGGTGTCTCTAGCTCTTATAGTTGCTGAGATCCTTGCGTTCATACATACGGACAGACAGACGAACAGACGGACAGACAGACGGACATGGCCAAATCGAAATCTCTTTTGATACTGATCAAGAATATATATACTTTATAGGGTCGGAGATGTCTCCTTCTGCCTGTTACATACTTTTGCACAAATCCAATACCCCCTTTTTACCCATTTTATGGGTACAGGGAGTAAAAATTATATGCGGCACATCTTGGACATTTTCACAGCGCAGAACATTGACTAATATATTATATCTCATACGAGTACTACGATCAATTTTCAATTTTGGGACGAAACACAATCACAGGTCACAAGCACTTAGTTTGTTACTAATTACATACTGTTTTCCTTATGTAATAGCAATATAATAAAAAAAAAAATTGTATGCCAATTTCAGCACATGATCAAAAGAGGCTATCCACACTGAGCCACCATCTACCATCCACCATCATCTGGCGTGATGGTCCCATAGTTTAACCCGTGCCGAAGTTTCACCATTAGTCCAACCATCTCATTTGGATGTTCCTATCCCACCCCAGTGGTTCGGGGTAGCGGCTACGTGGCCACCCACAGGACCGGTCCTCAATGTATACCACCGGTCACCAGGCAATCCACAAGCATTTATTTTATCATCTACTTTAACATGGGCATGTCATGTGACCAATAGGTACGGCGTTCGAGACCAAATAGCCACCGTGGGTGCTACCAGTGGATGCTCTGGTGGTAACTCCTAGTAGCCGCCACCGTGGGTGCTCCGGTGTGAACACAAAAGACCACTGTTTTATTTATTTCATTTTATATTTATATTCTTAATTTATTACTAATAATAAGTTTAAATAAAAATGTCTTAAAAGTAAATTTTTACTTATTTTTTTACACTTCAAAAAAACTTTCTTTTTATATTAATCATGGCAAGTTTGAATTCCTCCATTTCATCGCACTTTCTGCACTTTGTCTTTTGAGCTGAAAGCATAGCTGTAACGAACCTATTGGCTTCGCCGGGGGTAGCTCGGTCGACTTGCGATAAATAAGAAATCAAAATGTTTTCGGTTTAAATATATATTTGCCGGTTCACTCGGATACTTCAAGTTTTACAATGTTAATCGTTAAATCTACTCCCTCGCTGTTTTGTTGACACTCAACTGCCGGAATCCAGTTGTTCAGGTCCTCCGTTGACTCACCACGTTCGCTAAATGCTCTTGGCCGCGTTTACTGGTATCCACTTCAGACTCGACTCGGTGCTCTGTGATATCAATGAGTGTGACTTTATCTGGCCCAAGGTATTTGAGAAGTTCAGGTATACTAACGGTTTAGACCATGAAAGTTCCTGCTCGTATAAACGCAAATTTTCCTAAGTCTCAAAGCAGCCATCGCACTCTAGTTTTAAACCTGATTTTCGCTACGGCTGATCTCCAGATTGCCATTTTTGGGTTGTTGTCGTACGTTCGGTATGAATGCAGGGATATCCCGATTTTAAACCAAGTTTAGTCCTCTGCGTTCCGTACGTGTGCCTCCCTGTTGTAGGTCCTACAAGTCGCCAAGGTTACCCTGTTGTAAACAAGGTACCCCCGTTGGTTTCTTGACGGGATCTACTGCCTGTTTCTCGCAAGGATGTACCAAGGATCCCCAGTTTTAAGCTAAGCTTATCCGTTGGCACCTGTTGAGACTCCTATTCTTATTTCGTAGAAGTTACCGAGTATACCACAGTTTTAAAATAGGCTTAACCGTCGGTTTTCTTTGAAATGCACTACCACTGTCGTTAAGTGGCCCCGGATACCCCAGTTTTTAACTAAGTTTGGTCCGGTGACTGACTTTCGGTCGCCCTGTCGTACTCCAGAGGAAAGGAAGTGATACCGGTGCCCCAGTTTTAAACTAGGTTGCCGATGACTGCCTTTTCCGGATTTATACAAATTTAACCTCACTTGTCACTCTACTCACGATTCACGGCCCGTAGACGACAGCCCGGTGAAACCAAGAACTTTGCTTGACACCGCGTAGCAGAGGCTCGTCTCTGGATTTCCTGTTGTCTTGTCCGAGCAGATGACTCGATTTGTCCCTCGATGATCGGCCCGTTGGATGGCCGCACTTGCTTGTTGTAGTTGATAAACGGCCCACTATATTACCGTACTTGTTGCTGCTACTTCTGAAGTTTCCCACGTCGACACTTTTACTGAAACTTTACCCGCTCTTGTTTGTTTTTTTCACGCAGTTGACTTGCTCACTTTGTAATTTCTATCTGACTATCTTACTTAACTGTCTTACTTGACTGTCCAGCTCCTACGCAAATCTCGCCTTTTATTCCGCTGCCGAGAGGCCCCGCTTTTTGGCTGAATCGGGGTCCGCAACGGCGGTAAATTCTCCAAGCTCTCGCCTAGCGGTGCATACAAGCAGCGTTGTTGCTAGACTAAAATTTGGCACCGACGACGGCTTCCAAGGAACGGCGAAATCGGCTGCTGCTCGCCTAGCAACAGCGGTAAACTACCGACGCCACGCATTGGCCGCTGCCAGTGCTGCATATTGCACAACGAACGCACTCTTTTCACACTAATGGCGAAAGCTCATCTCCAACTTATCCTGGTGGCCGCTCTATGTGCGACACGTAGCATTTGCTGGCTACGTGTGTTAGAGCGAGCGCGAACGCGAGAGTAGCTGTGAGAATGAGTTCGACGCGAAGCAGTGGCGCATCAAAAAGGGGGCTTTGCTCGTGTTTGTTGATTTTGTTGAGCCAATACGGCTCCTCACATAGCTAATATTTAATACCTAATTAAATATCTCTAAATTACGTACCTTGTTGAGAAGCAAAGCTCAACTTTACGATGAAGAAATTTCATTCAACAAAATCAATGTCGACAGAACTTTTTTGTTGCCGTCCGATTTGAAGTGGCACTTCGCTGCCACACGCGTAACCGGCCACTTAACCGGCGACCAGTGACTGGTAAATTCTCAGGGTCCTTGGGACCGATTGTCTCCGACCGAACCACTGGCACACGTGCCCTTCCGATTTTGTGAATATTTTATACTTACTACAAAAATGTAAACAATGCTAACAAAAATGAAAGGCAAAAAGAAGATATGGCCGAGCGTATATATCCCTGACTGACTGGGTAACTGACTGGTGACATTGGGGCAGCACAAACGGTAGAAGCTAAAAGCCTGTAATTTTTACAGTACCTTCTTATTACAGTAAATGGCGCGATGCTGCTCGCGCCCATACAGATAGACTACGTCAAAATGTCTGACCTTGGTCTTAAGCTTCGTGTTATAAACAGAACAAGATTTTTTTGTCGAAAAAATGAAATCTGTGAAAATAAAAGTTGACCGATATGCGTATATCGACACAACAGTTGTAGTTAGTGTAGTTTTCCATAAATGTGGCGGCCGGTTCATATTTGTTAGTAGCAACAGGTAATGAAAGATGGTTGCCGCCGAATTTGAGACTTCTGAATTTTTGCTGACAGCGGTGTAAATTTCCAAAGTGCACGGGACTTACGTAAAAATAATGTAATAAATGTAGGATTGCGGTATGTTTTATTTGCTTAAAAAGTTTTCACTTGAATTATGTACAGACTTTTTACCACCCTTTCTCTATTTTCTGGATTTCGCAGTACTCTTCCAAAATCATTAAAAATATTTTGAAGGACTACGCCCACCAGTTGCCATGGGCGAGAAATGTGGGTCAAAGTCAAATGAGTAAGATTATTTTTTTAGTTAGATCGGCTTCAAAGTCATTGCCATTGCCCTACACAACAAATCATTAGGCATTTGACTCAATTATTTGGTATCCAGGGGAAGGACAATGATGATACTCTATTTTTACTCCCTGTACCCATAAAATGGGTAAAAAGGGTGTATTGGATTTGTCTAAATATCCGTCCGTCTGTCCTTATGAACGCGTCGATCTCACCAACTAAAAGAGCTAGAGACACCAAATTTGGAATGTATACCATATGCAGATCAAGTTTGTTTCCGATTACAGATATCTCCCCCCTTTCCCACGCAATTTGAACAGAACGTTTTACAGCCACACTTTTAAAGATATAGCTTTGGAATTTGGCAAGTTCGATACTTTAGACACTCTCAATCTACTGTCCAAATTTCAAGTCGATCGGATAATGAACACGAAAGTTATTCAACAAACATTAATCAGGACTGGAGCGAGGGGGGGAAAAAGCAAAAAATTAATTCCTGCTAGGGTATATAGCTTCGGGGTATTAGCTTATGATTCAAAATCTGATTGTGAGTAAAAAAAAAAAAAAAAAAAAACAGCTGCACTATCTATATTTACTTAAAATTTGGCGTCGGTATTGGTGGCACTCCATAAGACAGTCAGCCAGTGATCGCCAGCTAAGAAGACCATCTAGCAGGTCGGAAAACTCCTGTGCGTCCAAATATGCTATGTTCCAATGTTGTATTCTAATTTCCCCTTGTATTGGACATCTCCCCATAAAATGAAATATGTCTTCCCGTTCCTGGGTGTTGCAAAGCCAGCAAGTGCTTGAACCTCTCCTGTAGGGCAGGAAATTAAGTTTTAGAACTTCAGTTCTTGCCTTGCATATGATGCTATTTTTTGCGTGTTATATTCATCGCTGAAGTAGTTTTGTTCCCGAAGCTCATAATTTAGCTGCCTGTGTGCTATCCTGCTATTGCTGATTCGTGCCTCAAAATTTCCCTTAATACTTGCATCCAGCTTCTGCAGTATTAATGTGTGATTCTGGCTCCACGTGCTGGGCTCCGAAAGTTCAATGTTGACATTAAAGTGAGCTGTCAAATTTTCCCACTTGGCAAAGAACTGGGATCTTTTATTTTTTAATTATGATTTTAGGGAGACGATCCCTTGCCATTTGCATAACATTATGTATTGTAGGTGTAGGCTCAGTGTGACGGGGTACATATGGAATAAACCAGTTTCCAGGTGGATTACATAGTCTGGTATGTACGAAGGAACACGGAAAACTTTTGATTAAGTAGCGGAGTATTTGGTTTACTTCATTCATCTCCATATACCCCCATACCTGTGCAGCATAGCACATGATTGCCCTCTCTGTCGTCATAAACACTTTATATTTAAGGCTGTGTCCCTTGCTCAAAATCTGATTGCACGTCCTATTTAGCGCTGCCTTCGAGTCCTTTAGCTCTGCTCCGCATGTTTTTTGAAGGACATGTTTGATGTCAATATCACCCAAAGGTATTTGAAATACTTAACCACGTCCAATTGCGTGCCATTTAATCTCCAAAAATCCTACCCTATTTCGGTCATACATACTGTTTATGATTTTGATAATTTGCGTTGATATTCCAAGAATGCTTAGTTTGAGAAAGAGGCTATTTCTGTCTACTGTGTCAAAAGCTGCTTGAAGTCTACAAAAAAAAAATCTGGCTTTTGTCTGAACAAGGTATTTGTTAGAAAAAAATGCAGTCAACAGTTGAATATCCATTTCAGAATCCAGTCTGGTCAGTCTGGTACTCGCTAAAAATATTGTGCGTGTCCATCCAGCAAGCCAGTCGTGTCAGCAAGAGAGACGCAAATAGTCTCATATTCACATTTAGGAAGTAAATACCTCTGTAATTTACTGCATTCCGTCCATATTTTCTTGAGTATTGGATACAGTACCGCTTTTCGAAAGATATCCGGTGGTTCACCAGTCTTACAAATAGTATTGAACGCCGCAGTGAGATGTTCCACGAAGCCTGTGGTAGCATTTTTATAATATTCTGCCGGGATTCTATTCACGCCTGGGGCTTTTTTTCATAATTCTGGATATTGATGTACTAACGAACAGTACATACAAGTGGCCCAACGACACCAAACACCTCCCGCCCAACCGACCGAGGGGCGCGCGGAATAACGTACGGTAGCGAAAGATCGCGGACATGCATAAACAACAATAACATTGTACAAAAAAGTCCCTAAGGATTACATAATGAGAAAAGTTGTAAGTGTAGAAATTAAAGTAGCATTCTTACTAGATGAAAAAGATTGTTATAGTTAGATCATAAGATTTTAAAGGGGATATGAATAACATAATTAGAACTACAAGCTTGAAGAGAAAGTGGAAGAAAGTTTCTTGAACATCTGATCGGAACTGCAAAACTAAGTTGGCTAATTAACTTGAAGAATCAAATTCCCTAAGAAAATTACACCAAGCATGGTTCTCAGAAAGAGAAGGCAGATTTATTAGTAAGAGTCTACTAAGAAGACAAGCAAGTGTTGTTATTCCAGTTAAGCCCCGGAGTGCAAAGAGTAGAAATTGTTTCTGTACCGATTCTAATCTATCCGGATAAACCTTGTATTGGGGGCACCAAATACAAGACCCATATTCAAGAATAGGTCGCACAAGAGAAGTATAAAGAGTTTAAGTAATGTAGGGATCGTCAAATTCTTCTATCAACGCTTAGTGAAACCCAGGACACCAAAGGCACGATTGGTGGTGGAAAAGATATGCTTGTCAAACTTAAGCTTGGGATCTAAAAGGATACCAAATCATTACCTAACTCAATACGAAAAAGCGGCATATAATTAAAAATATAATTTAAAAAGGGCATTCGGCTGTAAAAACAATTAAGATTTAATAAATTTACCCGACACCAGGCTTGAAAACTGTCAAGATCAGTTTGCAACCTGTGACCAGATAAGGAATCAGTAGATGACAGACAAAGCTTAACATCATCGGCATACATCAGCACCCGTGAGTGATTTACGACCGAACGAAGGTCATTTATGAACAGAGTAAATAATAAGGGGCCAAGTGTCAAATAGTTGGAGATCCAAAGAAATAAGTTATTTTGAAATCCCAGAAGATGAAGTTTGTGAAGTAAAAGGGAATGTTTAGCAGAGTCAAAAGCCTTACCAAAAACAGTGTAAATAACATCTGTTTTCATTTTAGATTTAAATCCCTCAATGACAAAAGAAGTGAATTCTAATAAGTGAGTAGTAGTGGAATGTTGAAAGTGAGAAGTTATTAATTTTTCAATAATCTTAGAAATAGCAGACAACTTAGAAATACCTCTGTTAAAGTTCGGCGACCAAAACCACAATTTGAATTTCAACAGTTTATTGAATATAAAATAATGATGAACTTAAATATAAGGAACTGAAAAACAATTTCTCGACAATTAATTCAAATTACGTTTCAATTTCGTATTTTCTCTGTCCGCGATAGCCTTTCCTTTTCACAATTATTCCTCTTTTTGCGCCACTCCAATGTAACCATCTTCTTCCTATCTTAATATCTCAAATTATGCTTGATATACGACAAACTCGATAACTTATCACACTGACCTCAACATCAACATTCAAACGTTTAATTTAAATCTTTACATTCCCCCTCCAGGTGAATCGATACGAGATTCACAATCAAATTTTAATATTATTAGCTTCGAAATTGGGCGACTTAAAGTTGTACTTGTTGTTTTAACATCCACCCTGCGTATTTGACCATCCTTTGCAGCGTGTAGTTGGACAACTCGTCCTCGCTTCCACTTTTCGCGAGGAGTGATTTCATCCATAACAATAACGACATCATCCAGTTTTACAGGGTCTGTTTTATCATGCCACTTACTGCGGCACATGAGCTGTGGCAAATATTCAATTATCCATCGTTTCCACAAACGATCTATTAATAATTGCGCAATACGCCATTGTTTCCTCATACATATTAGATTCTCCGCTGGATATGGCGTTTGGGTTTAGTTAACGCATCCTAATGGTTGGGCGCTAGAGGTTCATCGTTGACATGGTCCAGTGGTAATTCTGTCAACGGGCGCGAATTTAGAATATTCTCCGCTTCTATCAATGCTGAACGTAACGTCTCAACACGTGGAGCGACATCACGAAGTGTTTACCCAAGCAAGAGCTTCACAATGCGAATGAGTCGTTCCCAGCAGCCTCCTGAACTAGGGTTCGATGGCAGTTGAAAATCCACTTAATTTTCTGATGCGACGTTTCGTTTATCAACGCTTCGATATTTATCAATTGGTCCTGCGCAGCTAATTCCTTTTGGGCACCTATGAAGTTTGTGCCATTATCGCTTCTGATCACGACTGGTACTCCACGACGATTGAGGAAATTTCGCAGAGCAACAATGAAAGATTCTCAGCAATCTCCAAATGTGTTTCTCGTATAGTTAAGCAAGTAAATATTACTGCCCAGCGTTTTTCTCGACGACGACCAATTGAGACCAACATACGGTGTTAATCTGTCGGCTGGCAGTTGACCCATTAATGGCGTTAACGGTTGACCTCGATCAGAGACGCATTGAGCACAGCTTCGTTGTACCCGTTTTAAAACAGATTTGACATCAGGGATCCAGTATTGTTGACGGCATTCGTTGATTATAACAGCAGCATTCTGATGATGGAACTTTTTATGAAAGTGTTGCATAACCAAAGATGAGAACAAGTGATTTCTCGGCAACAATATTGGGCGTCGTGCGCTGAACGGTAAACAAGTCGCTTCATCAATCCGCCCGGCTAAGCGCAGTAATCCATCGGTTTCCATATACGGCGACAACTTGTATATAGGGCTAGCTTTAGGCAAAGGCAGTTCCTTGCTTAAATTGGAGGCCTCATCAGCAAATGCGTCTCATTGTACCAACTTGCACAACCTAATTTCAGCGTCTGTCAACTCCATTGATGATAAAGGATCCTTTAGAATACTTCTTTTTTTTTTATTCATGACATAGCCAAATTTTCTTAGCCCGTAGTACCCAGACAACAACTCGTATTAACTTTAAAAAAGAAGAAAATTTAGAAATATCAATGAATGATACACTTACATGACACTTTAGAACCGTCTTGTTTACGACTTCTTCTTCAAACGGTAGAACAGGCATTGGGATTATCATTTGAGGCCATTTGTCTTGCGATGTTTTTAGGAATGTTGGTCCATTCAGCCACAGGCTGTTATGACTAATTTTCGGACTGGTTACTTGACGAGTGGCTGCATCCGCAGGATTTTCATTAGACGGCACAAACCTCCATTGATTTGGGTGAGTTATTGATAAAGTCTCTGTAACTCGGTGCGCAACATATGGCTTAAATTTCCGATCTGACGAAAAAATCCATTGTAATAGCGTCTTTGAGTCACTCCAATATACGGTCTCATGCAGATTTACTTGTTGGTATTTCTTGATCAATTTGTTCAATCGTACGCCGAATACCGCAGCTTGCAGCTCTAAGCGTGGAATCGACAGAAGCTTGGTAGGTGCGAGACGTATTTTTCCCATAACAAATTTTACCTCAGTTCCACCTTTGTAGGTTAGCCGAAGGTAGGCGACGGTGGCAAATGCATCTTGACTCGCATCAACAAACTCTACAATTTTACTGTGTCTCAAATTGGGTGAATAGCATCGTGGCGTCCGAAAGTTATGTATCTCCTGTAATGCCTTCGACCTACAATCCCATTCCGGCTGTAATTCTTTCGGCAATACCTCATCCCATTCCATTTGATGACTCCAAGTTTTTTGTATTAGGATTTTTGCAAAGATATGGAAATCCGCTAAAAGGCCGAATGGGTCGTAAACCGCCATAACAATACCCAGCAATTCCCTCTTGGTTGGTAGGCGTTTGCCTTGCATCACTTCAGAGGCGATCCGGTAAAATTTCGTACTAAATTCAAAGGCATCTTCAGATGTGTTCCAGTACATTCCCAGGATCTTGTCGCCGGCACCTTGCCCTTCCAAATTAAGCATCTTTTGCCCGATCGGCTTATCGTTCATTGCGACTTGTAGATATGTTGAATTTGATATAAAATTGCGCAACTCAAAACCACCCTACGCATGTATTTTGACAATCTCTTTGCAGATTTTTATGGCGTGTTCCTTGTTGTTAAAACAACCAAATCGTCTACATAACGGTGTTTAAGAATAGTTTCCACGGCTTCAGGCATTGCTCGACTGAAGCACTCTGCATTCCTATTCTTTATATATTCTGCACAATATGGTGAAGACACTACTCCAAAGATCAGGGTTGTCATAGCAAAATGCTGTATGGATTGAGAGACATCTCCGTCGCGCCACAGGAATCGTTGTGCAGACTGATCCTCAGGTTGGATTCGTATCTGTGAAAACATTTCTCTGATGTCAGCGGCCACTCCAATTTCACCTTTTCTAAACTGTAGTAATATTGAAAGGAGTGGATTAGTTTGTTCAGGACTTTTAACAATGACGAGTTCAGAGATACACCATCTACTGTTGCCGCTGCGTCAAAAACGATTCTTAATTTATATGGCTTATGAACAGTCTGCACTGAAAAATGTGGTAGATACCATGTTCTACTTGTATACTTGCAGATTTCGTCTGATGATAATTTCCGAGCATATCCCTTCTCCAAATATTTACGCATTTCTCGTTTATATTTTTCTGCATAGTCTATGTTACGGCTCATTTTCTTTTCAATACCTAAAATACGTTTTTCCGCCATATTATAACTGTTTGGTAACTGATTGTTTTCTTTCCAGAGCAGACCTATTTGGAAATAATTTTCTTTCTGCGTCGTAGTTTGTAACAATAGCTTTCTAGCACGTGTATCATCTTCAGATTCTACTACGGCCAAATTGTTAGTGCCAAAATGTTCAGTTGCAAAATACTCCTTGACCAACTCATGGAGTCCCTTTGTTGTAATGTATGTCACCACTGAATTTGTACGCCTATCTTTAGTTGGCCCATATGCCAACCATCCATTTTGTCCTCATTGCAACAGGTTGTGTAAGAGATGGTGTTGGAGATGCAATAACAGTTTTCGATAGGCCCAAATGAACATTACTAGGCCAATCAACAAAGCTGGTTTTGCATTCCTATATTCACTAATTGACATATTTCTTAAATTTTTGAACTGACTTTTTAGAAAGGACTGAGTTAACAAGCTTAAGTTCTGCACCGTCTGTGTTCCTTTTAGGTTAAAGCGAACTGTATTTTGAGCATCAGAAATTTTAAAACAAACTCTCATTGACATCTCTGTAACTACCTTATTGTCATACCATTGCAAATTTAAAGGCTGCTGACATCCATTCAGTCCTAATTCGGTTGCAACCCTTTCTTCAACCAAAGTTATTGAACTACCCTCGTCGAACATAGCGAAGGATTCAAATTTGGCGTTTGGACCACACATTACAACAGGAACTATTTTAAACAATTGACTAATCGACTCATTGACAGTACTACAGGTAAGCAAAGACGTCGTTTTTTCAACATTTTCGCCCTGAGCTTCAAACAATGGGTTATGTAGAGACTTGTGATGGGCGCATTTGCAGCTGTCTACATTTGTTTCTAGCTTGGCAACTGGACATGTTGTGTCCCTTTGATAGACAGGCAAAACAGAGTTGGTTAGACTTGGCAATATCCCAACGCGCAGTTACATCTGTATTTTCACACCACAGCTTGCATTGAGTTACATGATGATTATTATGGTGTGTAGCACAGCCTTAAGATTGCGTTGCTTTGTAGAACTTTCAATTGGAGGTAGTCGGCTAACCACTCTGGCAAATTTGCTCAACCATTCAGAAAAGTTGGCTACCGAAGGACTTATACCTATCGAATCTGCATGACAGATCCAGTTTAACTGAGCGTCAATCGGCAACTTGCATACGATTTCTTCCACAAGCGTTGGATTTTCTAAGTGTTTGCGACAATTGGCAGAGGACAGAAAAGCCACAACACCGCGTACTTTTGTAGACAGATTTATTACTTGATCAAGCTTGTTAAAGGAAATTTTGGGAAATTCCTTTATTTTAGCGATTTGTGAGCGCACAAGTATTTCCGGGCGTCCAAAGTTAAATTTTAGTTCCTCGATAACATTGGGTACATCCTCTGGATATATTAACATGGCTTCCACAGCCACTCTCGCTTCTCCAATCAGACATTTTTGCAGTCGGATCAGACTTTGGCGGTTGTTGTAATTAAACTCACTTGTGGTGTCGTTGTAGTTGGCAATGAACAACGGCCATTGCTCAGCTGCACCCGAAAATGACGGCAGGCCATAGAGCTTTGCAGGGCTTTCGACGTGGTGTGTTGCTGTTTGTAAAGACAAACAATTAACAATTAACAATTAACAATTAACATTACTAACAAAATTACCAGCTGCGTCTGGAAGTTTGGTACTGGCTGTTTTTGGTTGTTCACTATCTTGGTGATCGGGTTTACTCCGTTGGCTCATACGCGCTATGTCTCTTTGATTCTGCTGCACAATTGTAGTCAGGCTTTTCAAAGCTGTTAAGATGTCGTTCATATTGTCAACTTTGTTATTTAATTTTTCACACACCGTGTTGTCCATAGACTCTGATTCATCCTCAGAAGACATTTTGTTCTTTTTGCTTCTTAAATTATATCTACTCATCAACTGCTAATCGTACTGTTAATTATTAAATTTGCAAGCACCACTCTGACAACCCGTTGGGAGTATTTTATTTGCCCTGGCGGCTGGCTATGCTCCTGCTCACAGCTGTCTTTGGTTAGCCAGGTGGTTGCAGAAAATGTAACAAGAAGCTAAAACACACTTATAAACCAGCACTGAATTTCAAAACGTTCGCAATCTTTCAATTTTCGTGTCTGGCAATGCTGTTTGACATACACACATATACCAATACACACACAAATTCGATGCAACGGTTTCTGATGAAATTCTTCTTAATGCTGAATTTCTGTATAATGGCGCGCGACAGTGGCGCCACTAAACATCGGCGTGTCTAGTCTTTGGTGGCTACGTACGTTTTGCAATGCGTACATATAGTCCCACTTACTTCTAACTCTTGGCTTGTATATACGGTTGACATCCGTATATATACCTCGATTTTCACAAGATCACAATTCCGGTCGCGGGTAGATTTCAATTGAAAACGTACAATTAAAATGAAATTGAAAAATGTTAAAGTTCGGCGACCAAAACCACAATTTGAATTTCAACAGTTTATTGAATATAAAATAATGATGAACTTAAATATAAGTAACTGAAAAACAATTTCTCGACAATTAATTCAAACTACGTTTCAATTTCGTATTTTCTCTGTCCGCGACTGCCTTTCCTTTTCACAATTATTCCTCTTTTTGCGCCACTTCAATGTGACCATCTTCTTCCTCTCTTAATATCTCAAATTATGCTCGATATACGACAAACTCGATAACTTATCACACTGACCTCGACATCAACATTCAAACGTTTAATTTAAATCTTTACAACCTCTATAGTTCTTAACATTAGGCTCGTTTCCTTTTTTAATGGAGAGGAAAAATAAATTATTCTTTCCAAATAATGCACAGCTCCACGGACAGTTTAAAAAGAAGAAATATTGGCTACAAAATACCTTCAGCACAGTACCTAAGCACGCAGCTTGGTACTCCATCAGGTCCCGGTGAAAACACGGGCTTAATAGCCTTTAAATCACGTAGAAGCGAACGTTCAGTGATTAAAGGTCCGAAAATGCAATTGGAGCTAATTAAGGTAAAGGATAAGGATACGTTTAAAAAAATTCGTCAAAAAGATCGACGACAGCCTGATCTGAGTCTGCTGTCTTTTTATCGAAAAATACAGTTAATGGATGTAATGATGACCTACGCTTCGCATTAACCCTTTATGATCCCGCTGAAACTGTAACCTACAGCTTCTGAGGTAATTGTTATAACAGTGTATATTAAGTACATTGAAATCCAAGAAAGAGCCAGATTCCTTGAACTTTTTGTACAATCTTGACTTTCTATATTTTGAGTTAGTTAAGTCCCGTGTAAACCACACAGGATTGTTAGACCTACGAGGGTTACAAAACGGGACACAGGAATCAAATAATGAATTTAAAGTAAAATAAAAATATTTGATTGCACACCCCATATCTCTACACATGTACAGCTGGGACGAGTCAGTCTGGGATAGGAGCTGAGCGAGTTCAGTAAAATCGGTATTCCGAAATTGACGAACTCGCTCTGCGAGTTTTCCACCTGTGTCTAGCACCCTGGCTGGTAAGTTAATCAACGCTTCCAAGGATGGGTGGTAAGGATCTTCAGGAGTGGATATGGGTACAGTACGGGAGACAGAATAGAAGGAGAAATCAAATACAAAAACAAGATCAAGCCTTTTAATTAAGGAATTTGGGATGCCATTGAATTGACACAATGACATCCCAAATAAAGTGTCAATAAAATCGTGTTGAGTCGTGGTAGTCAACACACACGAATCAGGACTAGAAATTCAGGTAGTTCCAGCAATATTAAAATCACCAAGAACTACAAGAAAATCATGATCAGAAAGCATAGAGGAGACCGATTGAATAACAGAAGCATGGGAAGAATAAGGGGGGTGTGGAGTCCAAAAATGTTTGAAGCAGATTTGTAAAGGGGGTCAACATTAGCCGGCATGCTAAATATGGTGACTCTGGCGATCTTGACACTTTATAAATTGACGATATACACCAACATGTGTACCAAGTTTGATTGCTCTAGCTTCAAGGGTGTGGAAAAAAATTGTGTTCATACTGACAGACAGACATTTCGCAAACTCAATTTTCCCTTCGGGAATAGTATAAATATTAGTAGAGCGGGCGCGTCGACCCAAATCACAACGAAATCAACGCAAGGAGATGAACCGCAACCAACACCAAGGATACAAGCGCGCGAGAGTGTTAAAAAAACATTGAGAGCGCGAATGAGTAAAAACACAAAAACAAAGTATCAGCACTGCAAATGCACAAAATAACCACCAGTGCTTGTTCTGCTGTTTGCTGTTGTATATAAACAAGTTTAAAAAAGTGAAAAAAAAAATATTCACTTTTAATGTCTAACTTGTGTTCCACACAACCCATGTATCACACAAGATATAATTTTAAATCACGAGGGAAAACAAAATATACGAAGCGAATGCGATTGAGCGAGGCATCGCCGCTTTTAACTTAGAAGTTAAAATCGGCAT
Source organism: Hirtodrosophila histrioides (assembly GCA_037075165.1). NCBI lineage: Eukaryota > Metazoa > Arthropoda > Insecta > Diptera > Drosophilidae > Hirtodrosophila > Hirtodrosophila histrioides. Next base: position 251,736 of record JBAMCL010000471.1, on the reverse strand, counting down.
GTCTAATTCAAGGTAGGTAGGTTGGTAAGGCAGCGCAAAGCTATGCTTTGTGGGTGGGTTTTCAATAAAAAGAAGACTTTTGAAAGAGTTCGACAATATTTCGGGCTCAATATGGAGTCTGTTATTGCTCCTGGGTCCATTTAAGCGTCTAACAAGAGTCCATAAGGATTTTGTATCGCGTACCTCGTTTACTTCTAGTTCCAGGCTTTTATAATACTACTGTTCCTTGCGTCTGCAGAGATTCTTGAATTATACTTTTGCAGCATGGTAGTTGCCCTTGTTCGCTTCTGTGGCATCTCTTTGAACGTTTAATTGCATGGTTTGTCTTTTAGCTGCGAGACAGTCATTGTCAAACAGTTTCTGTATACTCGTGGTCTTTGCGGGCCTCGACATGCAATCAGATGCCTTTAAAATGCATTGGGTACTTACTAAAAATAAGACTTAGATAGAGCTGCACTGCGTACTCAGCGGCAAGCCGATTCACCCATCTTAATTTTAATATTGGCAGTGGTTTGCTCTCCTCCATCTCGGTCTCTTGAAAACAAATGCTGATGATAAGCGAATGATATTCATCTGCAATTTGCATATCCACAACATAAATCTGTCAGCCACGTTTATCAGGCAGTAATCAATGGTTGATGTCGCCTGCGATCTTACGTAATGTGAGGAGCCGTATTGGCTCCCCACAACAATTTCAACAAACACAAGCAAACCCCCCTTTTGATACGCCACTGCTTCGTGGCGAATTCGCTCCTACAAGCCGCTCGCATACTCGCTCTCGCTAACACACGTAGCCAGCAAATGCTACGTGTCGCACAGAGAGCAGCCACCAGGATAAGCGCCGTTATCGCTGATCGCGCGGCTTTGGAGATGAGCTTACGCCGTTAGTGCGTAAAGAGTGCATTCGATGTGCAATATGCAGTACTCGTTTGCACTAGCGGCGAGCAATGCGCAGCGTCAGTAATTCACCGCTGTTGCTAGGCGAGCATCAGCCGATTTCACCGTTATTTGGCAGCTGGCGTCGGCGCCAAACTGAAGAATAGCAACAACGCTGCTAGCATGCACCACTAGGCAAAAGTCTGGAGAGTTTGCCGCCGCCGCGGACCCGGATCTAGCCACCAAGCATCGCCTGCAGGCAGCGGCAATAAAGGGCAAAATCTTCGTGGGAGCTGGACAGTTAGCTAGGAATTCAAAATTGAGCAAGTCAAGTGCGTGAGATTACAAACGAGGGCGAGTACAGTTCGGTAAAAGTGTCAACGTGGGAAACTGCAGAAGAGCAGCACCAAATACGGCAATATCGCGGCCGTCTATCAACTACAAGCAAGTGCGGCCATCCAACGGGCCGATCATCAAGGGACAGATCGAGTCATCTGCTTCAACCAGTCAACGGGCAATCCAGCGACGAGCCTCTGCTACGCGGTGTCAGGCCAAGTTCTTGGTTTCACCGGGCTGTCGTCTACGGGCCGTGAATCGTGAGTAGTGACAAGTGAAGTTAGATTTGTATAAATCCGGAAAAGGCAGTCATCGGCGCAACCTAGTTTAAAACTGGGGCACTGGTGTCACTTCCTTTCCTTTGGAGTACGACAGGGCGACCGAAAGTCAGTCACAGGACCAAACCTAGCTAAAAACTGGGGTATCCGGGGCCAACTAACGACAGTGATAGGGCATTTCAAAGATTACCGAGGACTTAACTTAGTTTAAGACTGGGATATCCTCGGTAAGTCCTACGAAACAAGAACAGGAGTCGCAACAGATGCCAACGGATAAACTTAGCTTAAAACTGGGGATCCTTGGTACATCCTGGCGAGAATTAGGCAGTAGAGCTTGTCAAGAAATCAACGGTGGTATCTAGTTTAAAACAGGGTGACCTTGGCGACTTGCAGGATCTATAACAGGGAGGCATACAAACAGAACGCAGATGACTAAACTTGGTTTAAAACCGGGGTATACTTGCATTCACATTAACCTACGACAACAACACGAACATAGCAAACAGGAGATCAGCCGTAGCGGAAATCAGGTTTAAAACTAGAGTGCGACGGCTGCAAGGAGACTTAGGAGAATTTGCGGTTGATACGCGCAGGAACTTCTATGGTATAGACAGTAAACCTGAACTACTCGAACACCTAGGGTGAGATCAACTCACTTGCTCATTGATTTCACAGAGCTCCGAGTCGAGTCCTAGTGTAGCAGTACCAGTGAACGGGGGCAAGAACACTTAGCGAATGTGGTGAGTCAACAGAGCACCTGAACAACTGGATCCCGGACAGTTGACACGAGAGTCAACAAAACACAGCGACGAGGGAGTAGATTAACGATTAACTTTGTAAACTTGAAGTATCCGGGTGAATCACCAGAATATACATTTAAAACTAAAGCAAATTGATTTCTAATTTATCGCACGAACTCCTGGTCGACCGAGCTAGACCCGCCGAAGCCAATAGGTTCGTTACAGTAAGCAAGACCACCATCACTGTCGCTTATGGTATTTCCGTTTAGGACTGTTATGTAATAGGTTTCACATAGTTCAATGAGTTTTTTTTGCGTCTACTCTCGTATCTTTTGCTGCCCGTACACGGTGTGAGTAATTCGATGCCATGTTACCGTTGACGGTTTGTACATGGCTGTTGCCAATTCGTGCGTTTAGTTCTCCAGTCACCATTACGTTATCCGGCTGAATTTGTTGCAAGGTGTCATCCAGATTTTCATAGTTTACGATTCAATAGTTGCAATTAAGATAAGTAGGGACAATAAATAGGCTCTCCATTTCAAAAGGAATTTCTATGGCGAGCAGGTTCGCTAAAGATCAGTTTAGTGACTTCCTTAATTTCTTACGTACTCCAAAGAGCATATCCCCGCTGGCTCTTCCTCTGTTGTGTGTTCCAGTGGCTGGTTCCCAAAAAAAATTATGTTGGTTAAAGAATGTTTCGAACCTCTTAAAACTGCTTTCCACGAAAGCTTCAAATAATACAAATATGTCATGCGAGTTAATAAATTTATATAAATGGGAATACAAAACTTTGCTTGCTAGCCCTGCTACATTATAAGATAGAAGCTTAAGATTAAGACTGTTTATTACTATATAACGGTTGGTCTTTCGATTAAGATTTTTGGCTGTTGGTTTTTTGTATTCTTAGCTCGTTCTAGAAGTTTTACGTATGACATTTTTGGCAAACGTAGTTTGAATAACCTGTTCCGCTGACGGTCCGGAAGAAGTACAGCCACGACTTAAATACTTAAAATGCCTCGCTTGCGCTGTCGCGTGTGCTGTCGCTTGTATGTGTACGGCTTTGTGTATATATGTGTGTATGTGTAAGTGCACGCGATCTGAAATTTTTTGACCTGGGTACAGGGAGTTTTGTAGTCGGATATATTCGACTATAGCATTCTTACTTTTTTAGCTGCAGCAAAACTGATTTGTGCTCCTGGTTTTTAAAACTAAGGTCTCGCTTTATGTAGATTGGCGTTTCAGCCAATTTTCTTCCGTTATTCAGTGCGTCCAATGCCATTTCCGATCTTTCAAGCTTCACTAACACGCTCACTGTTTTGTTACGCTCAAAAAGGGCTTTTTATTGCTGAATTCTCGCGTGTGGTATTTGCATATTTATGTAAAGCAATCCTCTATATCGCGCTTATTTGCTTTATGTTTTTGCAAGCCAATCAGGATTATATTTCTGCTTATTATTTATTTATACTTATTATTTTGATCTATTAGGCGGTTTTAGCTCTTTTTGTCGAGTTCTCTATCACATCTGTGTTGCTCAATTTCCTCTTTAAGGGCTTGATTCTCAGCTCAGAGTGCACCTATGGATTGTGACATGAAGCCTATCTCATCAATGTCATCTTTTGATGCTTGTTTGCCATCTGTTCGCTTTGACCACCGCTCATTGTTGATAAATTTGAGTCGAACTTTTGGGTTGTCTGGCGAAAGGGTATCTCTCTCTTTTTTTGCTGCTGGGCACTTATTGGAGTGCTATCTGCCTGAATCCTGTTAATCTTGGTCGCACTTACTGGTCTGGACGTAGGAGGTGTTCTATTCATATTGTGTGGTTAAGTTTAGAAATATATGTCAGCACTAGCAACTGATTTGGCGTGCAGTAATTGAAGGAATACCTAAAAGAATGTTTTGTCTTCTGGCACAAGCCACTCTCTCCTCCCAACTTTCTGTTCCGTACGCTCAGATATGTCAAGCGAACAATCACACTCACCCACAGTTTGTATTCAGAATATTGTTAAAACTCCTGAATTTAAAAGTTCTTATTTGGGTAATTATCGAAATGGTCTTATTTCGTTATTGTTGTTCTCTCTGATAATTTGGTTTATAGGCTATTCACACTGAGCATATCATCGGGGAACGTATGGGAAGATGGCGGATGGTGGATTCACACTGCCACCATCTACCATCAATTCAACCTTTGGCGTCAGCAGACAGAAAAATTTGTAAAATATTAATTAAAATGAATTTCATTATGAAATTGGGTGTTGTTGTTGCTATATCGTAGCATAACAAGCATTTAATTAATAAACTAATGACGGAACTTGACAACACAGACGAAAAATCGTTTTTAGAGCTGCAGGCAGACGACGACGATTCTTGAAGTCCTCATTACGGACATTTTGTAATTCTTGGAGCGATATATGTATATGTTCTACTTAGACTTCAATCTACCATTACATTGACGAATCCGAAGGCATATTGTAATAAATTAAATTTTGGTCATGGTTTATTCCCTAGATGGACTTGGCATTTCATAATTATTATTTTCTTGAAGTCCACATTTCGGCCATTTTGCATATTTTACAAACTTATATATATATAAACGATTCGGTCATTTCTCATTCGTTTTTTACTCTTGCTCTTCTTGTTGTAGCCATTCAATTTTGTTGACATTGTTTACATTTTCGTAGTGAATATCAAATATTCAGTGTTGCATACGAAAACAATCGGCATAAAATCGAAAAGGCATTTTTGGGATAGGAACATCCAAATGAGATGATGGAACTGATGGTCAAATTTCGGCACGAGTAAAAGTATGGGACCATCACGCCAGATGATGGTGGATGGTAGATCGTGGCTCAGTGTGAACAGCCTATCACACTGCCACCATCTACCATCAATTCAACCTTTAGCGTCAGCAAACAAGAAAATTTTTTAAATATTAATTAAAATTAATTTCATTAAGAAATTGGCTTTTGTTGTAGTTTTTTTGTAGCATAACAAGGATTTAATTAATAAAATAATGTAAAGGCTTACATTTTCGTAGTGAATATCAAATATTCAGTTGTGCATACGAAAACAATCGGCATAAAATCTAATAGTCATGTGAGGGATAGGAACATCCAAATGAGATGGTGGAACTGGTGGTCAAATTTCGGAACGAGTAAAACTATGGGACCATCATGCCAGGTGATGGTGGATGGTAGATGGTGGCTCAGTGTAAATAGCCTATAAATGAAAAGTGTTGTTGGCCTATCGGATATATTAATAATCGATAACAAAACGGTATTGGCGCTAAGATTTAAGTTGAAATTTGAATTCATCGCCACTAAATCAGCCGTTTCTCCCACTGAAATTCGCTGAGTTTAAGCGTACATTGAGATGCGCTGATACATACACAAAACTGAAGGCGAGAAAGAAGAGGAGAGACGAACATTTCCACGAATACGTGCTTCAAATGAAGAAAATGGCCGAAGACCCGGTAATTGACTATATATAGTTGACGGAGTAATGGGATCCATACACAAGGCAATTGCGAAAATGTTTGGCCAACTACATTCCGTATCCAAACCTTTTGTTACGAGCAGCGAGTTGCCGCAACTGGTTGTGGTGTATTTGGGCAACGCACAACTCGTAGGCGTTTCCCTTTTGTTTTGTACTTTCTTGCTACTTTTTTTTCTGTTCGCCTGGTTTCAGATGCTGTTCGTTGTATACAACACTTGAAGAGCTATAGCTTCATAATCATGGTTGTTTTGATATAGTTTTGCTACAGTTGTGTACATTTTTGTGGGCGTCTCCCTTTCCGTTGTGTTCTTTATTGCTATTGTTTTTCTATTCGCCTGGTACTTGGCTGCTGTTTTGTGCGAAACACTTGGAGATCCTTTTCTTCCGATCATAAGCGCCGTTGTTTAGCAGAAAAAAAGTGAAATTAATAAAATTTCAGATATTCGTATTGTTATTATTTTAAAATTCAAAAGTTTACAATTTTTTTTAAGAATTTTAGTTTTTTCGTTTAATTGATATAATTAAATAAACCAGTTAATTGCAATATTTAGTTTATCAATTGATTATCAATTCGGCACTTGCCGACGCCATTTTTCGAGTTGTGCTACGAAGAAGGCTGACCTGATTGCAGGGTGTGAGGCAAAGACCCTATTTACGTGTCAACTGGTTGCCGCAACCGATTGTGCTAAAAATGCCGTGTATGGTCCGGGTAAGTATTAAAAATGAGTACAAAGTCAATGTGGTACGGCTGTAAATCACAAAATAATTAAAAAGAAATGTTCGAACTATATGAGCGCAAGCGTTTAGCATTGGCCAAACGAAAATTACAGTGGTAACAATAAGACTGTGTCCGATGGAGAAATTTTGCGTTGCCTTAATTGTGGTTTCGCTGACCACATGAGAAAAGAATGCATTGCACAAAGAAAATCTTTTAAGTAGGAGTAGGAGCTATATCAAAAAATTGTCCAAAAATAGTGCAAAGCGTGCAGGTGGTGAAAGACATTAAACGAATACATTTTGTGGATTTGAATGACATTACGATTGGGTGACTAAATGACACAGGAGCAGATGTGACAATTGTGCGTCACTAAATATATAGTAAGCTGATCAACGTTGCTCTTGACAGATGTTACTCTCAGCCATCGGGTGCATTTTTTGGAAAGGTGTTGATGGGATCGACGTACAGCAAAAATTCCGTGTAGTCCCTTACAACAATATTGAAAACAACGTCCAATTGGCATTTGACTGCATGACAATTTTACGTCACATTTCTCAGCTTATCATATGTGTTAAGAAAAACAGACTCCAGAAATAAATTAACCATTTTTGTCATTTTCCTCGAGCTGGCACATACTTCCTTAAAATTTGTAAACCATTGCTCGGCTGGTACACTGTCATCTAAATTCTTTGCTTTATATTTTTACTAGCTGTTGTGAATTTATTATATTCTTATGTTTAATTTTGAATTTAAATTCGATTAATATCGATTTGTTTGTGAATTAAGTTGGCAGCCTTTTGAAAAGGCGTTTTTGGTCTTTTTGAAGTGAGCCCGATTGGCATGACCGAACAAGCGGTACTTTTTGATTCTGTATATTAGCATCGCAATTGTCTGATGTAATCTTAGTGAATAAGACGCAAAATAAATACTTTAAAACTAAAAAGCCTATATTTGTTCTGACTATTGCGAAAGTGTGTGAAGTGACGTCTTGTGTATTGACATATGCATAAAGACGATCATACATATGCATAGTACGACGTGAACGGTGAAGATATCGAAATTGGTCGATCGAGCCGGATATTAATATATAATTATAGGTACGACAACATTAATGGTCGATCGAGCCGGATATTAATATATAATTATAGGTACGACAACATTAATGGTCCTTCGAAGCCAACAGAACGGCACATTGGGAAAATTATTCGCAGACAGTTCCTGGAAATTTGAATTTCATCAGAAGTGTGTATGTAACCTGACGCGGCTGCACACACACATAGACCATTCCTGGAAATTTGAATTTCATCAGAAGTGTGTATGTAACCTGACGCGGCTGCACACACACATAGACCATTCAAGGAAATTTAAATTTCATAAGAAGTGAAATTGTATGTTCCTGACTGCTAAATACAGCGAAAAACTTTTGTGCAGAATACGGACATATATTCAATAACGATAATGCCGCAATTACGCAGCAAGAAAACTTTTGATGACAGTGAAAATGAAGCTAGTGGTGTTGACTATGGAAAAGTCGCACAGTTCGATAAAACTGTGGTACCGGCATCGACTCCATACCCAACATCTATAAAACAATCTTCAGTTGGCAGATCACAACAATCACAGAAATCTACAAAGGTTCAGAAGCTGCAAATCGAAATGGATTTTTTAAAGACACAACAGGAGATTCAACAGCAGCGTGCGTTACTGGACTACAAACAAAAGCAGAATGACCTACAGCGACGACTACAGATGGCACAATTGCAGGAAGACAACGACGAGCAAGTTCCTGACATGGAAAACACAGATGACATCAACATACAAGCTGAAACAAGAACACGTGAGTGGATTGGCACACAGCCACGACAATTAGAGTTTGAAATAAATGGTAGCAGAGAAAACACAATTTGCCAAAATGCAATGCAAACATTTATGGCTAGGCAAACAATAGCACAGGATCTACCTGTATTTTCTGGTGATCCACTTGAATGGCCGATATTCTACTCTGAATATCAAAATAGTACACAAATATGTAATTTCACAAATTATGAAAATATAAACCGTTTGAGAAAGGCATTGACTGGTCGTGCAAAAGAATCAGTTCAATCACTTTTATTATTGCCGAGTAATGTAAATATTATTATTGATTCTTTAAAAGAACGTTTTGGTGATCCTTCTCACATAATAAGAAATTTAATAGATAAAATTAAAAATTGTCCACCTGTAAAAGACGATAAGATTGAAAAACTTATTAATTTGTATGACATGCTTACTAATCTTATACATACATTATTAACATTTGAAGACTTGGATCATATCCGCAATCCACTTTTGTTTGAAGACATTTTAGAAAAGTTATCACTCTCACAACGTCTTGCTTTTATGCAACATTTTCAAGATAGAAAAGATAATGAGCCCAAGATAATAGTGTTGCATAATTGGATAGGCAAGAAAACTAAAGCAGCTCAGATGCTAGGTTTTGGGCAAAGTAAGACAAAAGAAACAACATTGACTGTTTCAAATCAACTGGCAAATGAAAAACAAGAAAAGTCTCAATTTTGTAATTATTGTAAAAAGACGAACCACTTTGTACCATCATGTGTTAAATTTAAATCATTAGATATTAACCAACGCTGGCAACATGTTAGTAAAAATCGCCTATGCATGTCATGCCTTGGTAAAAACCATATAATGAAAAATTTTCAACGAAAGAAGCCTTGCAAAATTAATAACTGTACCTACACGCATAACACTTTGTTACACAAAGATAGAGAACCAAATCAAATTGGTGAAAGTTCAAAGAAACATGAAGAAACACAATTAGGAACAGAAAATAATTTTAGCATAAATTATAACAACAACAGAGTAATTCTAAAGGTTATACCTGTCACTATTACTGGTCCAACAAAGTCAATAAAGACATTTGCTCTTCTAGATGAAGCTTCCACAGTGTCACTAATAGATCAAAACCTCGCTGACGAATTAGGTTTAGAGGGTCCAATTAGACCATTGAAAATGCAATGGACTAATGATGAAGTGTACGAGCAGAGCGATTCAAGAGTTGTTAGTGTTGACATTAGAGGAAAAGGTCAATCCTTAAAAACATATAGATTGAGGAAAGTTAAAACTATTTCTGGATTAAACCTTCCGAGGCAGACTTTAAATGTTGACAGTTTAATTGATAAATGGACATTTTTAAAACCATTTGTCGATCATTCTTACAACAATGTGCAACCTAAATTGTTAATTGGACAAGATAATTGGTCGGTTATTATATCCCGAAAACTCAAATATGAATCCTTTCAAGGTCCAGTCGCAAGTAAGACATGTCTAGGTTGGGTAATTCATGGGATTGTAGATTCAAGTTCTATACAATCAGATTATTCATGTCATATTAGAAATTGTACCGAATACGTGGATGATGGAGACGACTTAAATTTGTTACAAGATTTAGTTAAATCATATTGGGCTATAGAAAATGAACTGACTACTGTAAATGACTATCCGATTTCCCTAGACGATAAAAAATGCATGCAAATAATTAAAAAAACTTTGAAGCGAAAAGGAAATAGATTTGAATGTGGACTATTTTGGAAAAATGAAAATACGAAACTTCCGGAAAGTTATAAAAATGCCTATAATAGACTGTTGCACTTAGAACGAAAAATTGACAAAGACCTAGCATACGGGAAAAAATATCAAGCAATGATAGAATCGTATGTATCAAAAGGATACTTACGAAAATTATCTCCAAATGAGATAGCGATAACTACACCATTGACTTTTTACCTTCCGCACTTCGGTGTAGTTAACAGCAATAAGCCAGAAAAGCTCAGGATAGTATTTGATGCAGCGTCGAAAACTCATGGTCAGTGCTTGAATGATTTCCTATTGACAGGACCAGATCTGTACAATCAACTGGTATCTGTTCTAATGAACTTTCGAGAGCATAAGATAGTGTTCGTTGGTGACATAAAAGAAATGTTCCTTCAAATACATATACGGAACGAAGATCGACACGCCCAAAGAATTCTGTGGCGAGGAGAAAATCGACTCTCTAAGCCGGACGTTTATGAAATACAAGTTCTTTTTTTTGGTGCCAAGTGTAGTCCAAGCATTGCTCAACAGACAAGAAATCACAATGCCATAGACTTCAAAGACAGATTTCCAAAGGCTTGTAGTGATATTATAAAAAAGCATTACATGGATGATTACTTGGGAGGAGCACATGACGTAGTTAGTGCAGTCAATTTGATAAATGAAGTTACATATATACATAAACAAGCTGGGTTTGATATGTGTAACTGGGTGTCAAATTCAAAGGAAGTTCTAAAACAGCTTAATTTAAACAGTACAGAGACAGACACAAAGCAAATCAAAAATATAACTGAAGAACGTATCCTCGGTCTTATATGGGATTTTAATACAGATATTTTTGCATTTAACCTAAAGTTTAAAAAAGAACATGCTGACATTTTGAATTTAATGAAACGACCAACTAAACGAGAAGTGTTAAAGGTAACAATGTCAATCTTTGACCCGCTAGGATTTCTTTCAAATTTGCTGATTGCAAATAAAATTCTTTTACAAGCTATTTGGGACAGCGGAGTTGGTTGGGATGATTTAATTACTGACGATAATTATGAAATTTGGAAAAACTTGTGCACTAATATAGCAAAAATTAGCGAATTCAAAGTGCCGAGACAAATGACAACTCTTATGATTGAAAACTGTGACGTTCAATTACACATATTTTGCGACGCGTCAAAGTCTGCTTATGCTGCTTGCGCCTATTTACGATTCAGTGAGGCTCAACAAATTGAATGTTCTTTGATAATGGCAAAGTCAAAAGTAGCACCCTTAAAGCCAATGTCTATACCCAGATTAGAGCTACAAGGAGCATTGTTAGGAGCTAGACTTAGCAAAGTAGCAAAAGAAATTTTAAAACTAAACAAAACTTATCTGTGGACTGACTCAGAAATAATACTGTATTGGCTCAAATCTAGCAGTAAGCGTTTCAAAGTGTTTGTGGCACAGCGACTTGGTGAAATTCAAGAACTCACAAACATAAGAGATTGGAGACATGTTCCTACGAAATTAAACCCTGCAGACCAAGCGACTAAAATATTGAAATTCGATTTCTATGCCAATGATGTCTGGCTAAAAGGCCCATCTTTTTTATACGAGCCTCCTTCGGAATGGCCAAAAGGAAAAGTTAGTGACGATTGTGACTCAAAGCCCATAGAATTCGAGCAGGAATATGTTCATACAATTACAGAATTGTCCAATTCTATTATAATACCTGACGCTTCAAGATTTTCGAATTGGCTTAGATTTGTACGTACCACAGCTTGGGTATTCAGATACGTAAATCAACTTAGGAAATCAATAGACATACGACCAAAAAGTGAGTTGACACCTGACGAAGTTATTAAGGCAGAAAACATTATCTACAAGAAAATGCAGCAAGACTCTTTTAAAAGTGAAATTGACTGTTTTATAAAGTCAAAAGCCCTTGACAATTCAAGCACTTTAAAGTCACTGCCAGTTATTATGACAGACGATGGATTGTTAAGATTACGAGGACGATTGAACAACATTTCGGAAGAATATTTTGACTTTGATTCAAAGAATCCAATTATATTGGGCAAGGGACATTCACTTACAGAGATGTTAGTGCACCATTATCACGTGAAGAACTGTCACATTGGTACCGAAACTGTAATAGCCAATCTACGACAAACATTCTGGATAATAAAATGCCGCAGCGTTATAAAGAAAGTAATTCGAAATTGCCAGTTCTGCAAAAATAAAAAATCAAAGCCACTTGTTCCCATAATGGGTCAATTACCGAAATGCAGAGTTCAACCGACAGAAAGACCATTTTTAAAGACAGGCGTTGACTATTTCGGCCCGATAGAAATTTTATTGAACCGTAGTCATGTGAAACGTTATGGAGTCATATTTACATGTATGGCATCTCGTGCTGTGCACTTAGAAGTTGCCGAAGATTTGTCTTGTAACGCTTTTATGAACGTTTTTCGTCAATTTGGATGTAGACGAGGATTTCCAATAGAATTGTATTCGGACAATGGAACCAATTTTCAGAAAGCTAATAAAAATTTTAAAGAAATTATAGAAACTTGGCCCAAAGATGAGGTTGTTCAATTTATGACGACAAAAAAGTGTACTTGGTTCTTCAACCCCCCTTTATCACCACACATGGGAGGAGCCTGGGAAAGATTGATCCAATCAGCAAAAAAGTACATGATGTATCTTTTAACAGATAGATACCCAAAAGAATACGTATTAAAAACCATTTTTTGCGAAATCGAATTTATGTTAAACAGCCGACCCCTTCTATATATCCCCTCAGAGTTAACTGAATCAGAGCCATTGACACCCAATAGTATTTTAATTGGAACAAATTACAGAGATTCATTCTACTCAGATGCGACAGATAGAGATTTAAAATTACTGAACATGTGGAAAGCATCTCAAAAGATAGCAGATTTGTTTTGGCAAAAGTGGAAAAAAGATTATCGACAGTTTTTACTATGTAGTCGAAAATGGACTAAGGATCAAGTAAAGATTAATGAAGGCGACATTGTCATAATTACAGATTCCAATTTACCAAGAAATACATGGCCAATGGGCAAAGTAATCAATACTTATCCATCTAATGATGGTCGAGTTAGAATTGTAGATGTTAAGACAAAAAATGGAATTTATAAAAGATCGGTAGTAAAGTTAATTAAGTTAGATGTATTACGTAACAATGAAATGTAAAAAGTATTGCTTTCCACGACTGCAATACTTTGGGAGGAGAATGTTGTGAATTTATTATATTCTTATGTTTAATTTTGAATTTAAATTCGATTAATATCGATTTGTTTGTGAATTAAGTTGGCAGCCTTTTGAAAAGGCGTTTTTGGTCTTTTTGAAGTGAGCCCGATTGGCATGACCGAACAAGCGGTACTTTTTGATTCTGTATATTAGCATCGCAATTGTCTGATGTAATCTTAGTGAATAAGACGCAAAATAAATACTTTAAAACTAAAAAGCCTATATTTGTTCTGACTATTGCGAAAGTGTGTGAAGTGACGTCTTGTGTATTGACATATGCATAAAGACGATCATACATATGCATAGTACGACGTGAACGGTGAAGATATCGAAATTGGTCGATCGAGCCGGATATTAATATATAATTATAGGTACGACAACACTAGCTGACCCGGCGAACTTTGTTCCGCCTTAATGTCAATAAATAAACAGATTTTTTTTTATTGGACGAAATTAAATTTCTACATTAATCATTCATAATTATTTCTGTATTTTAGTACATAGGTTGCTCTTCATTTAAGTACCTTGTGATACACGACATTTTTTGTTTTATTATCAGGCGCAAAAACAAACAACGCAGATGGTCTTCCGACCCGTGAACATGCCATGTATAATTGACCATGGGAAAAACATGAATGTTCTAGATTTAAACCACAAATTTTTAAGGATTGGCCTTGTGATTTGTTGATGGTCATGGCAAATGCAAGACGTATCGGAAATTGAAGTCTTTTAAATTCAAACGGCATATCGGAAAGACGCGTTGTTTAACAATAAAGTTCATCAGGGACCGAATTTTTTGCCTGAATATACGTGTTGTGATGTCGTGTCTATCACTTGATGTTTGTCCGGGAAGCAGCAATTGAGTAATTTCTATCCATTTTGGATTACAGGTAAAAGTAATAAAGAGATCGGGCCGACCGTAATGACGAACATATGTCATTGCATCTTGTGCATATTCATGCATATGACGTGGACTACCAATGTATGTCGCCGGCAGAATAGTTAATCGACCAATATTAGCTGCATTTCCTTCAGTACTAACTGCATCACGTAAATGGATGTACTCCTCAGAACGCAGTTTGGCTTGGTTCAACCTAATGAATGTTAAACGTTCCGTTTCTATTTTTACATACATGTCAACGCAATACTGCTGAAACAATCGACGAAACCGCAGCAAATAGTTGTCAGCATTTTGACGAATCATCAAACGATATGCGTAATAATTCATTGAGCTAACTTTCTTTGTAGTTTCTTCACCTGAAATTAAAAATTTGATTATTAACCATTTCAAAGGCAAATTTTAAAGGCAAACAATACAAACATTAACCATTTTTTTAATAAGCATTATTTTAAATCAGTGTCTTTCACAAATAAATGAAATAAATTATAATACTGATACTCACCATTCAATGGATTTTTCATTTTAATATTAAAATAATATCCATCTTCTCCTTGCCAAAACATCAGCGGGTATTGCAATGTGTCATATGATCGATGAGTTTCAGATATTTGTTGCAGTTGCCCAGTATCGCGACGTTTAAGCATACTATCGCGTTTTTCCAATTGTTCACCAACAATCAGGATGGCAACTTCGTCTACTGTTGGAGCATTAAATGTCCTTTCGTGTGTTCCAGATGGTCGTTTATCTGCTTTGATGACAACTTTATAGTCATCACTTGGCATGCGCTCTAAAGCATTCTTAAACAACCTGACCGACGCATGATGTTCATGAAGCAGACACTGCAAGTCTTGAAGAATTGCTCGCTTCATTCCTGCATTGATCTCTAGGCGTCGATCAAGTTGTTCTTCCATGTTGCCCATGAAATATATTTGCAAAAATTTACTCTGTGTATCTTCGAAAGGTAGTAATGATCCAATTCGATGATGAGTCTGTCCTTGCATCTACAAAATAAAAACCAGACAGTATTAACTGGGTTATAAACACTTTTTTCGGTGGGAGAGTAGAGATCAGAATTTGCAAATATACTACATAGGTACCAATAGATAAAGTAAGTTATTCTTTAACTACAATCTATATAAGTACAAAAATAAATACCTTAAATGTCGGATTAAATCCCCGTTCTTCGATAATATCTGCCCCAAATGACGTCATCTGGAAACAACCATTGTATTTATGAGTATTTGCAAGAAAGTGGCGTGATTCTTGTGTTTCGCCACAAAGCAATGAATACAATGGCTCAGGTGGCGCAGTCAACAATGGCATTTTCACTTTACCATTAAGGCAGCATAATCCAGGCGTTTCTCCGGAAAACTTTAATGCACCACAATACTCGCAAACTACGTCCATTTGCCCAATGCAAACGCTAGGATGCAAGCTGTAATCATTGCTGCAATCGTATTGAATCGCGGCTCGATTCAAATCAGCACTTGATAAATATCTTGTTCTGCGTCGCAAATTATCTATTTGTTGACCTATGTTGTTCGCTCGGCGATTCTGCATTGCCAACCGAGCTGTTTCACGGGCTGCTTCACTTTGCTCTCGTGATTGAGAAGCACGATGTCGAGCCATACTATCGCGGCGCTGTTCACGTGCAATTTCTTGTTCTTTTTCAGTCCTTTCATTTGCAGTATTTCCTATTCTTCTTGCATTACGGCTTTGTCGGGAAAGATTCGATCGTCTTGGTCGCGGCATTATTAATTAAACTTCACTTCACCTAAAAACTTAAATTTTCAACCGTACCGAGTTTTATAGTTCACTTCATTGTTTATACGAATGGGCAATTGGGCAATAATGTTAATTATTTATTTAATAGAAATAGTTGTATTATTAGTACTGCAGGCTGGGCAAGCAGCAACATGAAGGCTTCAGCATATGTATGTACATATGTGCGAGCGAGCGCAAGCTCGTGCATTTTCTGTTAAGTACTTAAGGCTTAATAGGCTATTCACACAGAACACATCATCGGGGAACGCATGGGAAGATGGTGGATAGTGGAACACCGATTCACACTGCCACCATCTACCATCAATTCAACCTTTGGCATGTCAGTAGAGTGCAAATTGTGCGAAATATTAAATAAAAATGGATTTAAGCGAGAAAGTGGCTATTGTTGCTGCTATTGATCAGCATAACACGAATTTAATTGCCAATATTATTGCGGCATTAAAAAAAGAGAAGAAATGAAGGACGACGATGAGTTTTACTCCCTGTACCCATAAAATGGGTAAGAAGGGGGTAGTGGATTTGTGCAAAAGTATGTAACAGGCAGAAGGAGACATCTCCGACCCTATAAAGTATATATATTCTTGATCAGTATCAATAGAGATTTCGATTTGGCCATGTCCGTCTGTCTGTCCGTCTGTATGAACGCGTCGATCTCAGCAACTACAAGAGCTAGAGACACCAAATTTGGAATGTAGGTTCCTGTGTACCATACGCAGATCAAGTTTGTTTCCAATCTCTGATATCTTACCCCGTTCGCCCGCAAATCGATCTAAACGTTTTACAGCCACAGTTTTAAATATATAGCTTTGGGATTTGGCATGTACAATACTTTAGTCACTCTTAATATACTGTCCAAATTTCAAGTCGATCGGATAAAAAAATTCATATAACATGTATTGCTTATATATATTAGAAGCGGTTTGGCACGTTTTGGGAGACGGACGTTCCCCAGAATGATGACAAATTTTTTAAGGAGAGCTTCCGTATGGAACGCTCCACTTTTTCTTTGCTGGTGAGCCGTCTGCCAATGTTGGAGAAGGACACAAATTTTAGGAACGCCATTCCACTGGAAAAGCGGATAGCTATAGCCCTGTACACATTGGGTTCGGCTTCAGAATATCGCACAATTGGCAGATTGTTTGGCGTAGCTCCCAACAGCGTCTGCAATATTCTGCACGAATTTTGCAAGGCCGTCGTTGCGGAGTTTACGGAAGAATACATGACGCCAAACTTCCTGACCGAATCCAAGATCGACGAGTGTGTGCAGGGCTTTGAAGCTATCGGGTTTCCTCAGTGTCTTGGCGCAATTGGTAAGAATAAAACAAAACATTTCACATTTAATATTTAATAATATAATTATTTTATTTAGATGGATGTCATATTGAAATAAAGCCACCAGCAGCAGAAGCAGTCGACCACTTTAATTACAAAGGGTGGTACTCGTTTGTACTCTTTGCTCTGGTAGATTTCCGGTAAGTTAGTAAATACGATTTTTTGTTATATTAAAAATATATTCTAATTCAATTCAAATTTTTAGTTACAGATTCATGTATGTGAATATCAGTTCCCCGGGTCGTTGGAATGACTCACATATTTTCCAACGGTCGAGCCTTTCCAGCAAGCTCGATTCGTGCCCATTGCTGGAGGCAAAATCCAGGAAAATATGTGGTGTTGAAATCCCAGTGGTCTTAATTGGAGACTCTGCGTTCCGATTTTCTCGGAGGTTGATGAAGCCATACCCGTTCTCAACAGAAGCGCCCTTGCAGAAGAGGACATTAAACTACAACTTGTCCAAAGCAAGGCGAGTTGTGGAGAATGCCTTTGGACATTTGAAGGCCAGGTTCCGCCGCGTTGGCAAAGGGCTTTACAGCTACTATAAGAACAACGCGGTTATCATCATGGCTTGTTGTGTGTTGCACAACATTTTGAATGTGAACAACAGCAGCATTGATGACACATGGAGAGCCGCACTTAGCGAGGCCGAAAAGGAACAGCCGAGTCAGGACAACACTTCCGCTGATTTCACCAGATCGGCCGAGGAAGTGCGATCTGCTATATCAAAATATTTAATCGAGAAATAAAAATATTAATTAGCATTATATGTTTAATTATCTTTTTTTTTTTTAATGGTTAGTATATATAATATTTGATCTTGGAAGTCCTTGCTATTCTTTACAAGCTCTTGTAAGACTTCTAAGGTCGCCTTTTGGCCCTCCTCCTGCAATTTAATTTTTCTTTCAGCAATTTCCAACAACGCTGCTTGGGTGTCCAACTTGCTGCGCTTTGCTGGAGGCGACTTGACATGAGTCCCACTGCTGCTGCTGCACGACGGCACCTCCGGGTCAAATTCTATGACGTCCTCCATATACTCCATATAATCTGTAATTAGGGCGTTTAATTATAATTAGTTAATGAACAACTAATAAGTATACTAATACAAAACTTACTGCTATTGTCCAGGGTCGGCAAGTCAACGTCATGCACTCGCAAGCCGCCCAAAATTAAGTGAACCTTCTCATAGTATGCCCAAGAAGATGTTCACGTGCAATTTCTTGTTCTTTTTCAGTCCTTTCATTTGCAGTATTTCCTATTCTTCTTGCATTACGGCTTTGTCGGGAAAGATTCGATCGTCTTGGTCGCGGCATTATTAATTAAACTTCACTTCACCTAAAAACTTAAATTTTCAACCGTACCGAGCGCAAGCTCGTGCATTTTCTGTTAAGTACTTAAGGCTTAATAGGCTATTCACACAGAACACATCATCGGGGAACGCATGGGAAGATGGTGGATAGTGGAACACCGATTCACACTGCCACCATCTACCATCAATTCAACCTTTGGCATGTCAGTAGAGTGCAAATTGTGCGAAATATTAAATAAAAATGGATTTAAGCGAGAAAGTGGCTATTGTTGCTGCTATTGATCAGCATAACACGAATTTAATTGCCAATGTTATTGCGGCATTAAAAAAAGAGAAGAAATGAAGGACGACGATGATTTTTACTCCCTGTACGCATAAAATGGGTAAGAAGGGGGTAGTGGATTTGTGCAAAAGTATGTAACAGGCAGAAGGAGACATCTCCGACCCTATAAAGTATATATATTCTTGATCAGTATCAATAGAGATTTCGATTTGGCCATGTCCGTCTGTATGAACGCGTCGATCTCAGCAACTACAAGAGCTAGAGACACCAAATTTGGAATGTAGGTTCCTGTGTACCATACGCAGATCAAGTTTGTTTCCAATCTCTGATATCTTACCCCGTTCGCCCGCAAATCGATCTATACGTTTTACAGCCACAGTTTTAAATATATAGCTTTGGGATTTGGCATGTACAATACTTTAGTCACTCTTAATATACTGTCCAAATTTCAAGTCGATCGGATAAAAAAATTCATATAACATGTATTGCTTATATATATTAGAAGCGGTTTGGCACGTTTTGGGAGACGGACGTTCCCCAGAATGATGACAAATTTTTTAAGGAGAGCTTCCGTATGGAACGCTCCACTTTTTCTTTGCTGGTGAGCCGTCTGCCAATGTTGGAGAAGGACACAAATTTTAGGAACGCCATTCCACTGGAAAAGCGGATAGCTATAGCCCTGTACACATTGGGTTCGGCTTCAGAATATCGCACAATTGGCAGATTGTTTGGCGTAGCTCCCAACAGCGTCTGCAATATTCTGCACGAATTTTGCAAGGCCGTCGTTGCGGAGTTTACGGAAGAATACATGACGCCAAACTTCCTGACCGAATCCAAGATCGACGAGTGTGTGCAGGGCTTTGAAGCTATCGGGTTTCCTCAGTGTCTTGGCGCAATTGGTAAGAATAAAACAAAACATTTCACATTTAATATTTAATAATATAATTATTTTATTTAGATGGATGTCATATTGAAATAAAGCCACCAGCAGCAGAAGCAGTCGACCACTTTAATTACAAAGGGTGGTACTCGTTTGTACTCTTTGCTCTGGTAGATTTTCGGTAAGTTAGTAAATACGATTTTTTGTTATATTAAAAATATATTCTAATTCAATTCAAATTTTTAGTTACAGATTCATGTATGTGAATATCAGTTCCCCGGGTCGTTGGAATGACTCACATATTTTCCAACGGTCGAGCCTTTCCAGCAAGCTCGATTCGTGCCCATTGCTGGAGGCAAAATCCAGGAAAATATGTGGTGTTGAAATCCCAGTGGTCTTAATTGGAGACTCTGCGTTCCGATTTTCTCGGAGGTTGATGAAGCCATACCCGTTCTCAACAAAAGCGCCCTTGCAGAAGAGGACATTAAACTACAACTTGTCCAAAGCAAGGCGAGTTGTGGAGAATGCCTTTGGACATTTGAAGGCCAGGTTCCGCCGCGTTGGCAAAGGGCTTTACAGCTACTATAAGAACAACGCGGTTATCATCATGGCTTGTTGTGTGTTGCACAACATTTTGAATGTGAACAACAGCAGCATTGATGACACATGGAGAGCCGCACTTAGCGAGGCCGAAAAGGAACAGCCGAGTCAGGACAACACTTCCGCTGATTTCACCAGATCGGCCGAGGAAGTGCGATCTGCTATATCAAAATATTTAATCGAGAAATAAAAATATTAATTAGCATTATATGTTTAATTATCTTTTTTTTTTTAATGGTTAGTATATATAATATTTGATCTTGGAAGTCCTTGCTATTCTTTACAAGCTCTTGTAAGACTTCTAAGGTCGCCTTTTGGCCCTCCTCCTGCAATTTAATTTTTCTTTCAGCAATTTCCAACAACGCTGCTTGGGTGTCCAACTTGCTGCGCTTTGCTGGAGGCGACTTGACATGAGTCCCACTGCTGCTGCTGCACGACGGCACCTCCGGGTCAAATTCTATGACGTCCTCCATATACTCCATATAATCTGTAATTAGGGCGTTTAATTATAATTAGTTAATGAACAACTAATAAGTATACTAATACAAAACTTACTGCTATTGTCCAGGGTCGGCAAGTCAACGTCATGCACTCGCAAGCCGCCCAAAATTAAGTGAACCTTCTCATAGTATGCCCAAGAAGATGGCGCACCTCCACTCAGTCCCATTTTTTTTTTTTCTCCGTCCTGTAAATACATAGAATATTAATTTTAACTTATCTTAAACAAAAATGTTATGTACAGGGTGGGGCAACATAACCCCCCGATTTTGTAACGCAATAAATAAAAAAGTATTAGAGATATTTGTTTATTTTTTTAAATTATGTGTAGGAAATATCTTAAAGTTTTTTTTCACATAGTTTTGAAAATCATATCGGCCAAGTGACGCCCTCCATTATCGATGCACTGAACGAACCGATTTCGCGTGTTTCGCATCACCCTCTCCAACATGTCGACCGGTATGTTCGCCACTTCCTCGCGGATGTTGGTCTTAAGGTCATCAAGAGTCCGTGGACGGTTATTGAAGACCCGGGACTTGAGGTAACCCCACAAAAAGAAGTCGCACGGGGTTAAATCAGGCGATCGTGGTGGCCACTCCAAATCGCCTCTGAGAGAGATGAGGCGTCCAGGGAAGTGCTCCCTCAACAAAGCCATCGAACTCCTCGCAGTGTGAGCCGTTGCTCCGTCCTGCTGGAACCATACGTCCCCTAAGTCCATTTCATTAAGTCGGGGGACAAAAAACTCCTCAAGCATATTGACGTAACGGTCTGAATTTACCGTGACCACCCGCTCATCTTCTTCAAAAAACCAAGGTCCGATAATCCCAACTGAAGAAATTGCACACCAAACTGTGACCTTTGGCGAGTGCAAAGGCCTCTGATGATGTTGTCACGAAAACATTTGACCCAATCAGCAATGGATTTATGGTTCGGAACAGGGGCCAAGGGCGCGAGATTAAACCGATTTCGGAACTGACGCTGGGCTGTGATGACTGAGTTGCCATTGGATAAATAGGCCTCTACGGCGAACGCTCGTTGCTCTTTACTCCACCGCATGATCACGACTGGCCTTGGTGGTAACAAAACTTTAAAACCTTATCTATCAATTGAGACCACGCCCACCCATCCACATTATCATTGAGCGGAATGGCGCTCATTTCAAATCGGGGGGTTATGTTGCCCCACCCTGTATTACCTGTACTTGCGCGTCTAATTTTCAATTTTGGTGCGCACATCGGTCCACACACCAAGAAAACCGGCATCTTTTAAACTTCCAACCATCTCCATATAAATATGGGAGTTCTTGCGCGCGCCTACCAAATCGCCAATGTTTTCCCCCCACAAATCTATTAGCATGTTTTCGAGCTCGGCCGTCCAGCTCACCCTGGATTGCGTATTCTTGCATGCTGTAAATCAAATATCCATTATTAATAACAAGGGTTTTAAAACTTTTATTTACTTACTTGATTCCGCCATTTCTCACTTATTTCTACTCTTGTTCCTATTAGTTTTGCCATTAATTTATGTTGACATTGTTTACATTTTCGTAGTGAATAGCATATATTCAGTGTTGCATACGAAAAAAATCGGCATAAAATCGAAAAGTCACGGATGGGATAGGAACATCCAAATGAGATGGTGGAACTGATGGTCAAATTTCGGCACGAGTAAAAGTATGGGACCATCATGCCAGATGATGGTGGATGGTAGATGGTGGCCTAGTGTGAATAGCCTATAACCATGTGTGCGAGCGAGCGCGAAAGTACAGCGTGCAGCGGGTTTTGAACTCGTGACGTCAAGAGATACCAACATACGGCATCAGCTGATGCACATGTCGCTTTTTAGAAACACAAACCCATATAGTTTCTTAATTGCTTATTGGTACGCAATCCATATGATCGTCTTGGTCGCGGCATTATTAATTAAACTTCACTGCACCTAAAAACTTAAATTTTCAACCATACCGAGTTTTATAGTTCACTTCACTGTTTATACGAATGGGCAATTGGGCAATAATGTTAATTATATATTTAATAAAAATAGTTTTATTATTAGTACTGCAGGCTGGGCAAGCAGCAACATGAAGGCTTCAGCATATGTATGTACATATGTGCGAGCGAGCGCAAAGCTCGTGCATTTTCTGTTAAGTACTTAAGGCTTAACCATGTGTGCGAGCGAGCGCGAAAGTACAGCGTGCAGCGGGTTTTGAACTCGTGACGTCAAGAGATACCAACATACGGCATCAGTTGATGCACATGTCGCTTTTTAGGAACACAAACCCATATGGTTTCTTAATTGCTTATCGGTACGCAATCCATATGATACATTTTAAACACGTTTATAGTGACTGACGTTACATGTCAAGTCACGGGAATGCTGACGAACGGGATAAAAAGTATCCTATGTCCTTCTCCTGGCTCTAAACTACCTCCTTGCCAATTTTCAGCTAAATCGGTTCAGCCGTTATTGCGTTATAAGTGAAGTAACTAACACGACTTTCTTTTATATATATAGATTAAAATTAGTCAATTTCCTGTAATTCGTTAATTTTTGTCACTTCTTCTTCAACTTTATTTACTGCTTTATTCTTAAATTTCATTATTATTTACCGCTATTTTAACACTATTACGGTCCTAATTGCGTCTTATCGACTTTTGATCAACTATTAAGTATCATTTTCTTAGTGATCCGTTACAAACTATTGTAGGAGTTTTGCTTAAGCTGGATTAAGTCTTGTTGACGCAGCGCCAATTCTCGTAATATCAACGATTGGCATTTAACTGAGTTGACCAAAAAACTGGTTTGTCAACTAATTTTCGAGTTGAGCAACTCGCAAGATGCCAACGCGTTGATGATGAAGATGACAGTTGACGTTCATGTTGCATTTTTAGTTGTCGTCGATATTGTATATGTATCGAAAGTGTTTAAATCGATGTTATGTATTGGGTAAAATAATACTATTGCATCTGTATTTTACCATCAATCGTTAGCTATTGCCGCATCCGAAGCAGGGCTTCTTTCGACATTGAAGAGTTTCAGCCACTAGTCCCGAAAATAGCTTCGTTATATAAAAATATATATATAATAAATAAAAATTTATTTTTATATCGGTTTTTATAATTAATTTTTGTTTTTATGCACAATTTAAACAAACAGTCAACATTAATTGAATCGGTTTGCGAATCGATGTGTTGCCGCCTCTAATATGTACAGTAAGTTTGACAAAAAAAAGGGAATTAACATAAGGTAAATTTAATTTTGTGTTGTCAACGCGACAATTGTGACTTCAGCTGTTGACATAAGGCATTTACACTATATTTTGACTCACAACGTCAACTAACGTTTTTAGCATTGTCAAGCTATAGTCAACGTAATAGTTGACCAAGTTGACAGCTGTTTACATTAGGATTGACTAAGTTGATAACATTGACTTGTTTGCCAACTAGTGAAAATACAGCATTATTTTCTTTTGTGATCTGGCAACTCGGTATTGCCTTCTCTGTTCCACTTTATCAGATTTACCATCACACATGCTCTTTTACTTTCTCTCGTTCTATGCTCATTTAGATTTCTTTGGAACTGCGTAATATGTCTTCATTTCAACTTTAACTGCGTTAAAAATAAAAATGCTCTAGTCGAGTATACCCGAATACGAAACTTCCTGTACCCAGGTGTAAAACTTCCAATCATATCTTCGTCCACTTACACATACATACACACATACACAAAACCGCACACGCACGAGCCACTGCGTAAGCGAGGCATTTTAAGTGGTTGCTGTGCTTCTTCTTCCCCATGCTGCAGCACTGAATCTTCTTTAGTCAAAAGATCCGTGTTTATTATCCGATCGACTTGAAATTAGGACAGTATATTAACATAAAACGTATTTATCGAATTGCGGGGGAATGGGCGGAGACACCAGAAATTAGAAACAACCATGATCTACGTATGGTATATACGAACCTACATTCAAAATTTGGTATCTCTAGCTCTTATAGTTGCTGAGATCGACGCGTTCATACATACAGACAGAAAGACGGACATGGCCCAATCGAAATCTCATTTGATACTGATCAGGAATATATATATACTTTATAGGGTCGGGGATGTCTCCTTCTGCCTGTTACACACATTTGCACAGATTTAGTCCCCCTTTTTACAAAATTTATAGGTACAGGGAGAAAAAGCAAAAGTGACCAAAATGTAAACAAAAAACAGCTGATTGTGCAGACTTGCAACGTAAAATTCTGTTCACTCTCTTCGTCTTGCACTTCACTTTATCAGCATTAATGCAACGTCAAGTGACAACCCTAAATATTTTATTTCTCTTGCTACACACATCAAATTTGTGCGGTTTTATTGTAAGCTGTCTGCTAGCTCTGATCATTTTCCGATCATTTCCAACACCAAAATCTATCACTTATCGTGTCCATATTCACATATCGGTCAACTTCAACTTACATTTATTTCATTATTTTGGCAACAAAAGTCTTGCTCCGCCGCCGGAATTTGCTTTCTAATTCGCAGACATGTCATTTAAGGCCAATAGCAGGCATTTTGATGCAGTCTTTATGTGGGGCCCTAAACTTTAGAATTACCAATAAAAGTTGACCGGTTTGCGTATATCGACACCAATTTTGATGGTTTAAAGCACTGAGGAAATCACTTATAGTAATTCCATTTGGTGCGAACAACATTTTCTACAAATTTTCAACGCGGCAGGTCCCCTACACTTCGTATTTGTTCGGGGGGGACCTGTCGCAGCGCTGCTCTCGCTCTCACGACCCGAAGCGGCAGGTCCACCAAGTTCGTGTCGCAGATGCTTAGCGACCGCCGAGTCGAGCGCGTCGATAAATGTATGCGCTTTTCTGCGCTCGCATGTGTGCATACCTACATACATACATATGTGTATGTATGTATATGCACGAGAATTGGTTTCGTTTATTTGCTATTTCGATGGTTTGGCCAGCCGCGACTTGCATGCATGCGAAGATCATTGAGTCTTGCATAAAATACCCTGTACATAAAATTGGTTTTCTAGTCTCTAGTATTAGGGGTGAAATTGTTTAAAAATATAGATAGTCCTTAAAATCACATAAATTGACAGTGTCAATTTAAATAGCACAGGCATAACAGCTTTTATGTTAATTAAAAGTTGTAAAAATAACAAAAATAATTCCAGGTTCCCCAAAAATACAACAAATTGATAGTGTCCATTTAAATTAAACACGCATTTCAGCGTTTATATTATATAAAAATAAAAAACAATTTCCAGGGTATTAATGCATCGACGTGCATTGAGTGATTTCCTCAGTGTTTGAAGTGTTGAAATAAAAAAACAGAAAAATTACAATAGTTGCCAGACTGTTCGATATAAAACACCACAAATTTGAATGAATTAATAGTAGTTAACAATAATATGTGTAAATACCCTTTGATATAGATACAAAATATATACTTTTTGGTGTGCATACATATTAAAGGTAATGTTTCGGTTGAGTTACTGTTTCCTAGAGGCCACTAAAAAAAATATGGTTCTCGTCTCAAAAATTCAGAAATAATTTAAGATTTCGATTTCCGGCTGCGGAGGTTGAGTATTTTGTGATAATTTTTATTAAAATATTAAATATAAATGGCCACACACAAGCGAAGCGTTTACTGTTTTGGTGGGAGCATCGTTATGCTATCTATATGCACATGCGTTACAGGGCTGTTATGCGAGTATGCGCTGAATAAGTTATGTTGGTAAGTAAAGCGCGCATTACCATATTAAATACACTATTGTACTCAGTATGTCTAAATGAACACATACTGTAACACTGTTGCAATGTTTACGTAACACATGTCAAACGTTTTTCAACTGCAAAGAAATACGAGCGCACAAGTATGCAGCGGACAGCATAGTCCTGCGTCGGCATATTTAGCATAAGCCAGCCGCGCACTTACCTTATGCTCATAACACTCTATCACTCAGCACTGCTCTCAGTGCTGACACATATACATATATAAGCTAATATATAATGAAGCGAATCCGCTGCCATTGCGCGCTTTAGACTAACAATGCCATTGTCAAAAATATCAAAGAACATTGGGAGTAGAACGTTCAAAAAAAAGGGACCTCTGCTCTAGTGAAACAAATTGAAACCAATTCGAATTATTATAACTTACATCTCTATATACACATTTATTTAGATACATATTTTATTTAAATTATTATTATTCCACTACAGCACATACACCATATTTCTCGTCTTTTTTTTATTTTGGAAAAAATGTCACATTTTTCCAGTAGAAAATCCCATAAGGAAAAAAATTACAGATCTGACATTTTTTTAAGATGATGCCATTCGCCCAGCAATTTGTAGTATTTTCTTATCGAAAGCTAATATTTAAAATAATTGGTAAAATGCCTGTATCTTAATGTTCCTGTATTTAGTAAGGATGAGTTTAAAAGAGAAGGCTTGACCGGAGGAGCACCCTAGAGAAGGCATCATTTTGACAAGGTACACCGCCTTTTAACAGCAGTGAAGTTTGTGCACTTCTCAGGTTCGCACACTCAATTTCATTGCAAATTTCGCCCATCTACGCATCCCAGTCATCTTCCAATTGTTCAAAACCGTACGAATACATTGCAACTATATGCCTATTAATATGCAACACTGCTCTTTCTACAGTTCTGCCATTATTTGCCATACTTTTAACGTTTTGTGAAAATTTTTATCAAAACAAGCCGAAAAGCCGATTAATTTCGGGCAAACGGCAAATTGCACAATTGAACGTGGAAAGGCCATCATCTTAAATGTTAAAATATGACATTTTTTGGCTGTAGTGGAAAGAGGCTATTAGTTCAAATATGATATTATAATACCCATTTACACCTCCACCTGAAATCGAATTCCTAATATTTTTCACGATTTTTAAGACCAATACCAACATTCTCCGTGATATCTTTCTGTGGGGGACCTCAAAGGCATTATTACTGCATTTGATGCATTCGACTACTTTCGTCTTAAAATCGAAAGGGAACGTGTGGGATAGAAACATGCAACAAAGATGGTGAAACGGATGATCAAATTTCGGAACGCGTACAACTATGGGAATATTATGACAGATGGTGGTTCATTGTGAATAGCTAATTATTCAATAAATAATAACAGTTGGTTTTCTGAAGTTGCCTATACTTTAATTTTGCACAATTTAAAATCTCGCCACTTCGAATTTGCTTATTTGTCTCACAATTGCATTTTACTATTTTTTCCTTCTTACGTTGTCTCTTCTTACTCTTTGTCGAGATGTTAACATCCATTTTGAAGCAAACTTGCAAAGTTTTGGCCATTATCGCAAACAATTTCATCGTTCTTAGTATCAGGCTTAGACAAAGAAAAAGAAGATAAGCAAATCATTTAAATGCCAACATGAGCTCGCAATTGAACATGTTTATTAGATGTTTTCGAAGACGTTGCGCTACCTATTTTTCTCTTTTGCGTTACAAAAAAAACTTTATTTTCGCTATTATAGCTGCAGAACCAATTTTTTTAATTTCATACTACATTTTGTCATCAACTGCAATACATTTTAGTAATCTAATTAAAGTTTGATGTTATAATTGCTGACAAGTGGCTATCATGTTTATATTTATAAATATCGAATGTGAAAAATGCAACAAATCCGCCATTTCAAGAATTTCGATGGAGTTGAGAACTATGTACTATGTACTTATTTTATATGTTAAATCGAAAAAAACTAAATGTAAAATTTATGTTATAAAATATGTTTAATTATAGTGACTAGTGCCCTAACTTATAAGCTTTAGCTTGTAGCACTAGGAATGATAAAATAAATAAATAAAAGGGTTCACTTGTAATAATTGATCAGGGACCAGTTACACTGGCAAAAATGATTTTTTCTAACATATTCTTAATTTAATAAAGTTTAAACATTATTTTTATTTAGTTTTTATAAATAAATGTATCAAGCTTATCGACCACTTGTAATAGTTGATCAGGGACTAGTTACACTGGCAAAAATGAATTTGTCTAACATATTCTTAATTTAATAAAGTTAAAAAATTATTTTTATTTACTTTTTTCAGATTCAATTTAATAATGTTTATAAATATTAATTATTATTGTTTATACGTAAATACGTTTTATCTAACATTTGGTTAACTTATTATTCAATATTTTTTCTTCAATTGTGTTCTTCAAAAGTTTTCTGCTTTGATCCATCAAACAAGCAATTCTCTTGCTTACATCCATAAAACCAAACAACGGCTTTATACAAACCACATTTGCTATCGATGTGGCAAAGTATTGCAGATTTGTATGGTCCTTGTTTTGCCTTTTTACGCTGAGAGTAAAAGTTCGCGACGAAAAAGTTCTTATTTTTGCGATCCCGAAAAATTTCAACAATTTATTACATACACAGGTCTGAGTATATAGTATTGTAAAATGTGCAAAATCCCCAAAAATATACACCAAAATACAACAATTCGACGTTGTCCATTAATTTCGACCCTAACTGAGCGCCGAAGACTTCACTAACGATCGGTTTTCGCCGCTTTATGTTCGGCTCTACACGAGCGCACACTCACTCTCTCAGCACTCTCTTATCAATTGACTTGAGTCCTCTATGTAATTGTATGCTTAGTGTTACAACTCACCACGAAAGACTTCAATGAAAAACAAGTTTTGTAGTTATTTACAATTTTTCGTTCACAGTGACACACAGCGCGCTTCTTTATTTATTTTTGTATACATTTTTGTACCCGTTGTGATTAATTCATACATATTTAATAGCAGTCGTGATGAATGTATGCACTTTTTAAAAAGTATGAATTTATACATACATATGTATTTCTGTGAATTTAATTGAAATTTTGACAGCGTCAAAGGCAATTATACAAATAAACAAAATGGAAGGTATATACACACATATCTCAAATAATCAAAATTCATGTTTTCGTAAATATAAACAATGTGTAAAGCAAGCAAAATATTTGCTATAGATATCTATGCTTGTGTGTACATATAGACAACGTATACATATGTACATACAAACATTTATTTCAAAATACAAATACGTATGTTTGTATGTACATATTGATATGTGACATGTACATACATATGTTGTGTGCGGATACATATGTATGTATGTACATACATGCTTACATCTGTATGGTAAGTCTGTAGGATGGTCAATACGTTTACCCCTCTCTAATGCATCGCAGAATTGGTTAAATACATGTGTAATTACTACATAGAGTCCTATGATATCAACACGTTTTGCTCTCAAGCTTGAAAACATACTTACATACATGTATGTATGTACAGTATTTGTATCATCCCTGAGACGCAGAACCAACTAACCGAACTAGTTCCCGCAGGATTACCGCCATGATAAACATTGGCCAAGTGATGATTACTGCTAACCCTCTGCATAACCTTGATTTAGTGGATATTGAGTAGTAAGTGCCAGTCTCACCAATTTCTTTACTTATACGCTGGTTCATGGTAATGGAACGGGTACTTGATTTCAACTGGTAGTTATTTACCAGTAGATAATTATTCACTCATTCATGGTTACTATATACTACATATGTATGTACATATTATGTGCTCAACACATTTATACGACTTTAAAAATCTGATTTTCAACAATCACCAAGAATTTAATGAGTCGAAAATTTCAACATAGAACAAGAGACAGTACGTGTAAAGCAGAGGCGCCCAACCTATGCACTCATACACTTGTGTTTTTGTTATTCTTTTAGGCACAGGGTTGACATTCAAATAACTACAAGCACTATCTAAAACAAAAACACATAATCTGCTCTTTGTTGTTTGCTGCTCCATCTTCTTTGCCTATCCAAAGTACACAGTAACAACACTTTTGAATGTATCGTGGCGCCAGCGATCTTCAATGCAGATTTTGATGTCTGTCATGTGACATTAATAAATAAAATGATTACATTAATAATTTTAGGGATATTTTGAAAGCAAAATATATTGTCCCATATCTATACATATGTATATGTTTATAAAAGAGTTCAACCTGACTGACTGACTGATGATTGGTAACATTTGGGCAACCCACGGTTGAGAGACAGTAGGTTACGCCATGCGCATGTCCGTTAGGCGCCGTTATTCGGCGCGCGAGCGCGTGACGTCACATGACCCAACGCGCTTAAAGAATGTATGAAAATCAACGACTAATTTTAGAAAACCTTAGTCTGTGTCTGTAAATTAAATCAGATGTGAAATTCACTTCAGGGTAATATAGAGAATTGTCTTACGCATCGATTGATAGGTCTTGGTGCCCTGTAGGTGCAATACTTATTAAATAATACGTATTTAAAGTTAGAAAATGTTGCCAGCCCTAATGTTTACATTTTAACTTTTTGCGCAATTTTAAAACTATGATTATGAAACTTGGCACAAGTCCTTATTTTCGGTGCAGGCAGTACATATTTTAAAACCAGCCGGATCAGATCACTATGTCATATAGCTCCCATAGGAATAATAGGTTGACAACTATGTTTTTGTATGAAAAACTTTTTTGTTTGTAAAGATACCCTAACCAAACTGCTGACCAAATTTCATTAAAATCGGATAAATATATCTTATAGCTAGCTGCCGTGGGATCGATCGGTCGCAACTTGACTTGTATGAAAAATGTATGAAAATAAGCCACTTTTGATTTAACAAGTCAAACGGTTATTTAATTCATTTATTGTAGTTTCATTTCGTTCTTCAGGTATTTTGATGCGTTCTCATACAAAAACTCCTGTCGCTCCAAGGGCATGTGCAAGAAATATTAGTCCGATTTTAATGAAATTTGGTCAGCATATATTAATTAGTTATGTATGTACCATTGTAGTAAATATAATGCGAATGTTGCTGGGCTGATTTACTACACAATAACATTATTATTATTATGTAGTATTAAATCGAAACAGCTGCATTCGCGTTATCGATTGTTGATCGAAGTTCCATAGCTGTGGCGGTCGGTCGATATTTGTTAGTATCAACATGTAACAAGTTTGCCGCCAAATTTGAGACTTTTGAATTTTTGCTGACAGCGGTGCACATTTCCGCAATGCACGGGACTTACGCAAACAGAATGCGATAAATGTAGGGTTGCGCTGTTTTAGCATTTTTTTTTTTTTTTTATGTTATGCATTATTCTTCTAACTTCATCAAAAATATTTTAAAGCACTACTCACACCCGTCGCCACGGGCGAGAAATGGTGGTCAAAGTCAAATGAGTGAGATTATTTGTTTAGTTAGATTGGCTTCAATGTCATTGTCACAGCCCAACACAAGAAATCATTAGGCGTTTGACTGAACTATTTGGTTTCCACGGGGGGGAATTTTGTGATTCTCTATTTTTGTGTATTACCTACGGTTGACGAAAGGAGTCAAGTTCAAGATAATGCACTTTTATTTAAATATTTCGTCGGGGAAGGCGTATTTCCAGCTATAAATAATAAATATTTATAAGAATTAAAATTTAATTAAATATGATTAAATAT
Source organism: Hirtodrosophila histrioides (assembly GCA_037075165.1). Taxonomy (NCBI): domain Eukaryota; kingdom Metazoa; phylum Arthropoda; class Insecta; order Diptera; family Drosophilidae; genus Hirtodrosophila; species Hirtodrosophila histrioides. Next base: position 219,332 of record JBAMCL010000471.1, on the reverse strand, counting down.
AGTCAGGAAATGCCATCAACGCAGCGGGTTTAAGCTAGTTTATATATATATAGTAGCACCAAAGACCATATAATTTACTAAGTCAGCACTTAGACGATGGTTTAATCTCGCGAATTTTTTCTGTCGTTTTATACGGTGAACGGTAAGTTTAATTCACACAATGCAATTGATTTTCTGTTGCATTGCAACTTTGTTTTAATATATTGGTAACCAATTTTATACAAACACAGAGCAAAATGCGCAAAACGGAGCAAAAATTCGCAAACAATATTTTTAAAATGGTTTTATTTATTTGATTTTCGTACTATTACCATGCCGTCCGATTAAATGTACTTATGATTTTTACTCCCTGTACCCATAAAATGATTAAAAAGGGGGTATTGGATTTGTGCAAAAGTATGTAACAGGCAGAAGGAGACATCTCCGACCCTATAAAGTATATATATTCTTGATCAGTATCAAAAGAGATTTCGATTTGGCCATGTCCGTCTGTCTGTCCGTATGTATGAACGCGTCGATCTCAGCAACTATAAGAGCTAGAGACACCAAATTTGGAATGTAGGTTCGTGTATAGCGGGAGCAGGTCAAGTTTGTTTCAGATCTCATATTTCTCTCCGCCAAACTTTTAAAGATATAGCTTTGGGATTTGTCATGTACACTACCTTGATCACTCTTAATCTACTGTCCAAATTTCAAGTCGACCAGATAATAAACACGGAAGTTATTCATCGGACAAGATTCAGTACTGGAGCGAGGGAGGGAAGAAGCACAGCCACGACTTAAAATGCCTCGCGTACGCTGTGGCTCGCGTATGTGCGAAGTGGGCGAACATATGATTGAAAGTTTTAGACCTGGGTACAGGGAGTTTCGTAGTCGGGTATACTCGACTAGAGCATTCTTAATTGTTTTTTTTGAACCGAACTATTTTTTTATTTTATAGTATACTAGTACACTATAAGTCATACACACAAAATTATTGTACTCTATATAAGTATACATGAAAAGGGTATTATGTAGTCAAGAATGTAGCATGAGTGCGTTCAAAAAAGAAAATATTCCTTGGCACTATGGGAAAAATTATTGCACTGAAGAGCGGAAAGCCGGCTGAAAAGCCATAGGCAAAACTTTCATGGTTCGTTCATTGACATCTTATTATTTGGTGTAGCCAACTGACCCGAGTTCAATAGAAAACACAGGAAAATATTTTTTAGACGTGTCTATGCAGAAAATAGGGGGTAAATAACGCTACACCATGTCGGTCCCAATTTTGTGGACAAAGTTTTAAATTTGTCCCTTTTTATACCCTAGCAGAGGGTATTATTATACTTTTGTCTCGAAAGGTGTAATGCACTGAAGGAGACGTCGCCGACCCAATAAAGTATATACCTGTATTCTGAATCAGCATCAATAACCGAGTCGATACAGCAATTCACATGTCTGTCTGTCTGTTTCTATCCATACGAGTCTCTCCTTAGAGATATCGTGATGGCACATGGCACAGAGGAATAATTACTTATTTTTGTGCAGACAGTACACATTTCGGATCATGTCGGATCGGACCACTATAACATATAGTTGCCACTATAACATAAAGCTATATTGATCGTTCGATCAGTCGATAATTATTTTTGTACAAAACCTTTTGTTTTTCAACATATTCGGTAAAACTTTCCAAATCAGACTAACAGTGTAGCTTATACGAGCTGCCCAAATTTTATCAAAATCGCATCACTATATTTTCTGGCAGGCATTGGTACGGAACAATTGGACAAATTAATTTGAATGTGAACATTTTTATACTATGTTCCCGAAGGGAAAAATAGTATATTGGGTTTGCGAAATGTCCGTCTGTTCGTCTGTCCGTATGAACGCAATTTTTTTGCCTTTATCTTTGAGCTAGAGCAACCAAATTTGGTACACATGTTAGTGTATATCGTCAATTTATAAAGTGTCAAGATTGGTACAATTTAACTACTATACCTTATGCCATTGGAACAATCCTTTGAAAAATGGGTTTTTTGTTTGTACAGATATTTCAACCAAATATTTTTTTACCCGGAGTCGCAGTTGCGAACATTTATACTCGTTCTTGTTTTGTTGATATTCAATACCATAATTTGATTTTGGGAAGCACATATAAAAGTATATAAAAACTATTGGTTTTGTTAAAAATTTACAATTCGGCACAAAACAAAGCATAAATTTAATTGTAAGTGGAAAAAATTGTATTTCTTACGATTGACAAAAGTAAAACAATTCAACATAATGCTGGGGTGTCACCAACTAGTATCTTATGTATAAAAAAAGAAGAAAAAAAAAACACAAAAATTGATTTTATTTATACTTTTTATTTATATTTTACGTTTTCTTTGTGAGTTTCGTATAAGTATGCGTAATCATTGGCAATACTCTGAAATTATTTATTAAATCTTCACATCTTTGATTGAGCCTCCATTATTTATTAAACTTACAGATGATAATTTTTATCTTCGTACAATTACACATGCGCACACTGATATACACGAATTCGCACACATACAAACGACAGCACTGCGCAGTGCAAGCAAAGCTGTTTTGCCCCGCTCTGCAGTACTTAATCTTGTTTCTTGAATAACTTCTGTTTTAATTAACCGATCGACTTGAAATTAGATTAACAGTAGGTTAATAGCCGCTTTCCACGCGGCACATTCAGTAAATGTAACGCCTTTTTGCATTCTTGGGTTGAATGTGCAATTCATACTTGTACAAAATCCCATAGGGACGTAGGGAACGTAACTGAACGTGACATTCATTTGAATTCAGCCATTCGCCCCGGCAGTAATTAGTATTTTTTATCGATGAAGTAGAGCAAAGGTAAACAATGGCCAGCTGCTGTGTGCAGAAGCATAAATAAGGCGCCAAAAGTAATTTTTAATAAATAAATAAATATAAATTAAAAAAAAAAAACAGTAAAATGCTAACATCTTAACAAGCTGGTAGAACTCCAGCGCTGCCTGCCGAAATACTTAAATTAATATGCATTATGTTGAATTTGACTAATATCGTCAATCTTGAGATGATTTACCCGCCCATGGGGCTAAATTTTGCAAAATCTTTGAGCACCACGAGTATTATGTTTTTGTGCAGAGCCTTGAAGATGACTTTGAACTCAATCGCTGGAAAAAATTATCCACCGATTTTCAAACTGTGGAGGTAAATTTTTCAAAATCGATGAGACACGTATCGAATTATTCAATGTGTAAAGCTTTGAAAATGAGTTTGAACCCGTTCGGACCCAAATTTGACTTTCTCCCATACAACTTTAAGACCACAATTTTCCGCCCGAAGTGGATTTTTCAAAATCGGTGAAATATGTTCCAAATGATTTTTCGTATAGATGTTGGAAAATTGGTTTGAAGCCGATTTCAGTTTTACCATACCACAGTTAACGGGCATTTGTCGCCAATTGGCGACTCTATGCACTTTCAGTGCCACGACCTGTCACTAGATCCACCGTCCGCCACACACAATGTCATTAATTCGCATTCGCTTTTCATTCGCAACGGACGTATTTTTTTCTTGCGCCTCGTATTTTTCGATTTTTTGTTCTTCCTCGTGATTTCAAAATATAAATTGTGTTTTTTTTTTTATCTTGTGTTATACATCGGTTGTGTGGAACATAAGTTGGACTTTAAAAGTTAATAGCTTTTATTACTTTCACAAATTTGTTCAAATACAACAACAAACAGCAGCACAAGCAGTCTGGTGGTTGTTTTGTGCATTTGCAGTGCTGATACTTTGTTTTTGTGTTTTTTTTACTCATTTCGCGCTCTCAACGTTCACTTTTACTCTCGCGTGCTTGTATCGTTGGTGTTGGTTACGGTTAATCTCTTGTTTTGATTCCGTTGTGGTTTGGGTCGCCGCGCCCGCGCTTAGAACTTTTGTTAGTTGGTGTTGTTGTGTGTAAGTACAGATCAACGTCAACAAATTTAACCCTAGAGTGCCTTCTTTTCTGTTTTTACGTTTCTTTTTGTGCAGTGTTTTTATTTTTGTTTTTTTTTTTGTATTTTAATTAAATTTGTTTCTTCAAATTCAATAATGGTTGTCTGTTGTAATAAAAATTGTCAGGTTAGAGCTAACGTTAAAATGGGTTTTGTTTGCTGCTGGCTGTGACAATGTGTCACATGAAAAATGTGCTGGCCTTAACGGCCGAATTATAGACCAGATTGAGTCAAAATCTGGTTTAAAGTGGACTTGCGTATCGTGTAGGCAGGTGGAAAGGGATATTATGGGATTCATGCGGCATACTAAAAAAGGCTTTGTAGATATTTTCGCGCGGTTTAAAAAACTGTTCGAAGGTTTCTCAGATTTGGAGAGAGATTTTAAAAGTATGAAACTTTTAAATGAGTCTCCAAAACGTAAAAAAGCCAATTTTAGGTTGTCTATTGGCCCAAATGAACTTACACTTCCTACACACATATCCACTACATCCGCTACTGATAGAAATGTTGAACTTATTAATTTATCGTCCCCTTCTACTTATATTTCAATCAGAAGTGACGTGAACAGCATCGCGCCCATGGATGTTGTTCCTTCTGTCCCCGAAGAGGTTCTTGATTCGGTGATTGCTGGCACTGATGATGCAGGTCAACAACCTAGCGCCAATAGTGCCAGTGAGTCACTCGAGTTATCTGGTCAATCAACCATTGTTACGGCTCCATTGGATGCTCATGCTATGGTTGCTAATACGACCCTTGTAGGAGTTCCACCACGGAAACAAATTTTTGTTTCTAGGCTTGCCCCTGATACTACATCTGACGATGTTAGGGCCTTTATACAGGCCAAATCTAAAGCTCATATTACGGTGGAAAAATTCAAATTCTCATATGCTCGGGAAATTTCGTCATTCAAAATAAGTGTTCCGGCCGAAAACTTTAACAATATTTGTGCTAAAGAATTTTGGCCGGATCACTTAATAATTAAAGAATACACTGTAAAGAAGAAAAATCGGCCTCCGGTTTCACTTCCTTCTTTTGGTGGTAGTTCTAATCCACCTCTTGTAGTATCTGATAGTTCAAAAAACTAACATCCTCCCTCTCACTGGGCTATCAGAATGTAAGAGGTCTTTGTAGTAAACTTAGTAATCTTTATCTAAATAGCCTAACTTTTCCTTTCCATGTCGTTGCCTCTTCTGAAACATGGTTAAGGCCCGACATTCTTAATTCTGAAATTCTTTGTAATAAATTCTCTGTATATAGAAAAGATCGCACTCATCGTCGCGGTGGTGGTGTACTTATTGCTATTGACGTTGATTTGTCTTCCGAGTTAGTAATAACTGATAGTTCTGTAGATATTGAATTTATTGCTGTTAAACTTAGTTTTTGTGGTGTTTGTTTTTTTATTATTTGTTCGTATATACCACCTTCTTCAGATTTATCTGTTTATTCTTCCCATGCTTCTGCTATACATTCTGTCTCATCTATGCTTTCTGATCGTGATTTTCTTGTAGGTCTTGGTGATTTTAATATTGCCGAAGCTATCTGGATTTTTAGTCCTGATTCAAGTGTGTTGACTCCCACGATTCAGCACGATTTTATTGATAATTTGTTTGGGAAGTCATTGTGTCAAATCAATGGTATCCCAAATTCTTTACTTAAAATGCTTGATCTTATTTTTGTCTTGGATTCCTCATTCTATTCTGTCTCCTGTACTGAACCTATATCCACTCCTGAAGATCCTTATCACCCAACTTTGGAGGTGTTGATTGACTTACCAGCCAGGGTGCCAAGCCCAGGTAGAAAACTTGCTGAGCGAGTTCGTCAATTTCGGAAAACCGATTTTACTAAACTCGCTCAGCTCCTATCTCAGACTGACTGGTCCCAGCTGTACATGTGTAGAGATATTGATTGTGCAATCGAATATTTTTATGTTACTTTACTTTACTTTACTCCTGTGTCCCGTTTTGTAACCCTCATATGTCCAACAAACCTGTGTGGTTTACACGTGGTTTGATAAATTTAAAAAATAGAAAGCCGACATTGTACAAAAAGTTCAAGGAATCTGGCTCTTCCTCGGACTTCTCTCGCTATTTGATCGCCCGATCTAACTTCTCTGCACTTAATTTACACTGTTTTAACTACCTCAGGAGCTGTAGGTTACAGTTTCAGCGGGATCCTAGAAGGTGTTATAACTTCGTTAATGCGAAGCGTAGGTCATCAACATTTCCATCAACTGTATTTTTTCATAAAAAGACAGCTGACTCAGATCAGGCTATCGCCGATCTTTTTGCCGAATTTTTTCAAACGACTTATAGTTCACAACCTTATCAATTAGTTTTGCCTTATCCTTATCAGGTAATCAACTCCAATTGCATTTTTGGGCCTTTAATCACTGAAAGCTCGCTTCAACGTGATTTGAAGGCTATTAAGCCCGTATTTTCACCTGCACCTGATGGAGTACCAGGCTACGTGCTCAAGTACTGTGCTGAAGGTATTTTTAAGCCATTATATTTTCTTTTTAAATTGTTCGTGGAGTTGTGCTCTTTCCCCAATATTTGGAAAGAGTCATTTATTATTCCTCTCCATAAAAAAAGGAACAACTTTAACGTCGATAACTATAGAGGTAGTTGTCTGCTATTCCTAAGATTTTTAGAAATTAATAACTTCTCAACTTTAACATCTGTGTAGATCCATAATTTCACCCTGCCAGCACGGTTTTGTGAAATATAGATCTACTACCATAACCTATTGGTATTTACTTCTCTTGTCATTAAGGGATTTCAATCTAAAATGCAAACAGATGTTATTTACACTGATTTCAGTAAGGCTTTTGACTCTGTTAATCATTCTCTTTTACTTCACAAACTTCATCTTCTGGGATTTCCTAATAACTTAATTCTTTGGATTTCTAACTATTTATCTCTTAGAACCCAAAAGGTTTATTTCAAAGGCTTAGTCTCTAAGTCTGTTCAAGTTACTTCCGGAGTACCACAAGGAAGTCATCTTGGCCCCTTATTATTTACTCTTTTCATCAATGACCTTCCTTCTGTCGTAAATTACTCTCAGGTGCTGATGTATGCCGATGATGTTAAACTTTGTCTGTCATCTACTGATTTCCCGTCTGGTCAAAGGTTGCAAACTGATCTCTACAATTTTCAAGCCTGGTGTCGGGTAAATTTATTTAATCTTAATTGTGGTAAGTGTAACGTAATGTCCTTTTACAGGCGAATGCCCTTTTTCAACAATTATATTCTTAATGGTAAGCCGCTTGTTCGAATTGAGTCGGTTGATGATTTGGGTATCCTTTTAGATCCCAATCTTAAGTTTGACAAGCATATCTTTTCCACCGCTAATCGTGCCTTTGGTGTCATTCATTAAGCGTTGGTCGAAAGAATTTAACGATCCCTACATTACTAAAACTCTTTATACTTCCCTTGTACGACCTATTCTTGAATATGGGTGTCCCCAATACAGGATTCATCAGGATAGATTAGAATCGGTACAGAAACAATTTCTGCTCTTTGCACTCCGGGGTCTTAACTGGAATCCTAATATTCGCTTACCTTCTTATCGTAAATCTGCCTTCTCTTTCTGATCGTAGAACCATGCTTGGTGTAATTTTCTTACATAAACTAATTCATGGGGAATTTGATTCTTCTGAATTAATCAGCCAAATTAGTTTTGCAGTTCCGATCAGAAGTTCTAGAAATTTTCTTCCTCTTTCTCTTCAAACTTGTAGTTCTAATTATGCTAATCATTACCAATTTCGAATCTTATGTTCTAACTATAACAATCTTTTCCATTTAGTAAGTAATGCTACTTCAATTTCTACACTTAGAACTTTACTCTTACGCTACTTATGTAATCCTTTTCTTCTGTCTTTTGTATAATGTTATTTTTGTATTTAGTTTGAATTTTCATTGTCCGCGATCTTTCGCTACCGTAAGTTATGCGGCGTGCTCCTCGGTCGGTTGGGCGGGAGGCGGGTTGCATTTATGCTTGGGTAACAAGCCCGTGCTTGGTGTCGTTGGGCCACTTGTATGTACTGTAGCAGAGGTTGACTCTTGACCGACGTCTTTTTCACCGTGGTCATTATCTCAAAGCAGTTCAATCACAACTAATGGTTCTCAAAACTTACGACCCAATTTCGTCTGATGCCGTTTGTTACATTTTAGCAAGACATGATCGCCAAATCTCATGTTTTACCATCTTGACCTTTAATTATTGTAATTTTCCTCGGCCTGCGCCCTTGCTTTTTCATAATAAACCTTAATTTCACCAATAATTGGTAGTATGCCTAACGGTTAAACCTCTTTTCCAAACAATATCTTTTAGTGCATCCTGCCAAAAACGTTCGCTTGTCTCTGCTGCTGTTAGCATAACCTTCATCATGCTCACGACAGCTTTACACGACCATCGACACCACTTGCACCTGCTATCAAATTTAAATTTATATTGACTGTTCTGCTACAGTATTCGACTTATACGCATTTGCCGTTTATCTTGTGTATGAGCATGCGCACGATTCAAAGCTAATTCGATCAAATTCTCTAGCCATTTGTAAGCTGGAAAGTATTTTCTACCACGCAATCTAGCAATCTGATTCTATACCAATACCATTGGGTATTTAATGGACATCGTATTTGCATAAATGTTAAATTTATCAGCTTCTAAAATTAGACCGAAACTAAGTTGCTGAATTTCATGACCAGTCATTACAAAAAAATTTTAATTCAGTTATTTATTAAGATTCTTGCCTGCCAGTTTGTCACAAAAGTTTTTCGTTTATAAAAGAATACTCAGCGTACGAGTCTTTTTTGTTAGTCCGGGGAAGATATATTTACTTAGTATCTGTATTTTGTTTTCTATAGGGTTTCTATGGGCTCGCAAGTGTTCTTTGGTTATGATCTCTATTTGGTCTGATTCTAATGTTACGTCCTTTACCTGAGTTTGCGTGTATCTAATCGTGTAACCACTGAAGTGAATAGGGTAGATATTTTGGATTTTTCCCATTATACTCTCGGAAGTAAATAGGGCACTTATTAATTTGGGGTTGAGCCTTTATTTTAGTATTTTCACCAAGTCTTCCTCAGAATAGTCGCTCTTCTTGACAGTATGCCTGTTATACTGTGGAAAAGGCAGTTCGAATTTATAAGATTCTTCCTCCGAAGTTGATAACAACAATTGGTTTTTGAAGACATTGATCGGAGCACCTATAGCTGGAATCAAATTATGTGAGGAACTATCGTCGCTGTGTATTGTGGCTGTGGTACTATTAATATGCGCACCGGGGGAATTCCTAGAAAGGGCGTCGGCTATTACATTTGAAGTTCCTGGCTTGTAACTGAGTTCGTGGTTGTACTCTTCAAGATAGCTTTTCCAGCTTTTGAGCTTGCCATTGTGGATTTTACTACTTAATGCGAAGGTTAGAGGCTGATGATCGGTGTGAATGATAACTTTGGAGGTACCGTACAGGTACATACGTAGGCTTTGAAGAGCCCATATTATCGCCAACATTTCCTTTTCATTTGTGGCGTAGTTCTCTTCTGTTTTTGATAGCGTACGAGAAATGAATGTAATGGGTCTTCCATTTTGTTCTAGTACCGCGCCGATGGCGTATTATATCATCGCGTCTTTTCTATATCTCTTCCCTTAAGGGGGATCTGATGAAAACCGCTCTTCAGATCAAACACCGAGAAGTATTTATTTTCACCCAAATGTGCGATAATCTCCCCAATTTCCGGGATCGGGTACCGATCTGATAGTGTTACCGCGTTTAACTTCCTATAATCTATGACAATTCTATACTTTCTCTCTCCAGATGCATCAGCTCTCTTTGGTACCACCCATACGGGTGCATTATAGGGTGACCGTGAGGGTTTTATTATACCGTCATCCAACAGTTAGTTAATTTGTTTCTCTACTTCTGTTCTTAGGGAAGCGGGGTAAGGGTTATGCTTGCTATATACCGGTGAGTCTGAAGTGGTCCTAATCTCGCCTTTTACAGCTGTGGCATAAGTTAGCTTTTCATCGGGCTCAGCGAATAGTTCTGCATGGGTCTTAGTGATACGTTCTATAAGTTGTTTCTGATTTATTGACATGTGGTCTGCTCTAATGTTTATACTATTCACTGCTTGTGTGGCTAGTTGCTTGATATTGATTCTATAGTCCCCATTTATTATTAAAATGTCTTTCTTGACATCGATTACTGCATTAAGTTGTTTTAGTGTATCGTTACCTAGAATGCCGTGGAATGTTTTCAAGATTGGAAGTAAGAAGAATTTAATAGGAATGTGGTTGCAACTGAATAAACTAAGATGAGTGTGGTGAGTGATCTTTGTCTGGCCACCAACTGAATTTGCACAAAATGGTTTTTCGTTGAGTTTGGCATTTGGTACTAAGTTAGATTGAATGTAATTTTGATTTGAACCTGTGTCTATTAGAAATTTAAATACTTTACTGTCCCTCGTAGTACAACGAGCAACTATTTAGTCTAAAAAATGAATGTCAGCTGTGTCTACCACTTCTGAGGCGTACTCTTGTTCCCCTTCATAAGTTTCTTCGTATGAACCTACTGCTCCCTCTTGTTCCCACCTTTCATAATAGTCTTGCTCGGAGATCTCAGTAGGATACGAGGATTCATATTCCCTCTCCTCTGAGATTGGTTCTACTTCTCCTGTGGTTACGTGGAATCGTCTCTGGAATTTCTGTGGAGGTCCCGATTGCATTGGTGGGGGGGGGGGGGGGACGCTTCCTGGTATATCATTGAATTGTGGCCTGTTCATGTAATTAATGCGGTTTGATCGGACACACGGGTCGATGTCCATTGGAACTAGTTTAGGTTCCGGTTTAGGAGCGGACGGACGCGGGTGTGCAGCCTGGTACGGCCCGTTCGTAGGGAATGGCTGCTGATATGGTCGTTGTACCATTGGTTGAGGTTGCCTGTGCTGTTGGGGTGCAGTAGAGTATGTGGTATAGTTGTGATTTCCCGCTATCGGACGGCTACTTGGTGCATAATAAAGTCTAGGGTCAAAATTTGTCCATTGATTATAGGGGGTGTTATTGAAAGGTTTGGCTGCTTGGAATCTCGGGCTTGTCTGTCTTGGTGGCAAAGGTGGGTTGTTGTCTGACCTTAGGAACGAAGAAGTTTCGGTGTTCTTGGTTTTCCAATAGGTTACACAAATGGAGTGCGTGGCTCAGGTCTCTTGGGTCCTTTATTCCCAAGTGTCGTGATAAGTCGCCGCTTAAACCCCTTATGAATGTGTCTAGAGCCTTCCCACGGTAGTTATCAGTCAACGCCCTAATGGTATCCGGATATTCTTCTTGTGCTCCTATCTGATTCCGAATCAATGACAACTGATGGTAGATTGCTTGATAGAATTCGTTAATGGTCATACGTCCCTGTGTCAGCGTAAACATCTGGTATTCGAGAGTTTTTAGATCACGTTTTTTTTTAAATCAGCGTAATGTGTTGTAAGACATTTTGAGATGGCCTTCCAATTCATTGGGGTGTTGTGAGACTCTAAAACTGTCTCAGCTTCGCCAACTAACTTGGTACGAACAGCTAAAGTTACTAGGTAATATTTGTACGTTGATTCCTGCCCTTCAAAGATACTCATAATTCGTTCGACGTTTTTTTCCCATGAGTTGAACGATGTCCTGTCCCCTGAGAACTCTTTAATCAAACGACATACGTCAGGTACTTTCTCAGAATCTTCGCCTGGCCTAGGTCTCACGAACGGTATGTCACTATAGTGTTCGTGGCCGTGAGCTGCTGTGTCTTGGGGAAATACCTCTCTGATTATGCTTTTTATTACATCTTTCAACTCGGAGCTAGCTGTAGGAGTGTTAGTGCCTGATGGCCGCGGAAGTTGGGAACCACTAGCTATGCCGAGACCAGACATGGCTTCTACTAGCTTATCTGGCATATATATATATTTTTTTTTTTTGAAACGGTTTTTAAAACGGATAGGAATAGGTGCACGATTCGGACGATGCTCGGTTATATTTCGGTGAATAAATGCGGACTGATTTGTGAATTATTTGAATTTTGAATTTTTTGAAAACCAGTAGCTGGTTTGTTCCTTTTACCCTGGAGGGTCCCTTGGGAATCGCAGGATTGGAATAAGTTATACTGCGTTTGCAGTGAAGTTTGTTTTTTATGATTTTACTGTGTTTGCTAGGGAGTTTTTTCTTTTTACGTTTCTGTTTTTAGTTTGATTCTTAATTTCTAATTTCAATTTGGTTTTGTTTAGTTTCACAATATTCAATATTTAACTTAATCACTACGCTTACAGTAATATTTTTAACATTGGCGATTCCTGCCCGGATGCGTCCTTTTCCTCAGGTCCCACGGTGGAATCCCGTTACTCAGGATCCTGTCGGCAGACACTTATTTTTGCGGTAGCCTACGGACGGGCACTATAGGGTATCGGCAATTTGTTCTTTATGACCGTGGAATGTTGGAATGTGACTATGCTGTTACGATCTTTCACTCTCACGCTGGTTCGGCGGTTCGTTTAATTGTATAGCAATTGTCGCGTTCGCGTTTCGTGGCACTTCGAGCACTTTTCGTCGCGAACTGTAGCTACTTTTTTTTTGTAGGTACACTGTTTTTCGACTCGTGAACTTTTCCGTTTGTTTATTATTCCACGGTCCCTGCTCGGGCGCCAATAAAATTATTTTTGAAATGCGTATCGAAAAAAAATATACCGTTTATTACAGTTACAAAAATGAAACTAATTCTAAATACAAAATTGACTTAGTTTAAAGCCTAATGCTGCCGCTGCTGCATTTGCCGCTGACGTTGTCGCTGCCGCTGCTGCCGTTGTCGCTGTAGCTTTTGGGTGCATTGACTCCCGTGGTGTCAAAAGCCCCAAAAGACGGTCCCACGGTGGCGATCGTTACGCAAGATCTCACGGTGGACGTCGTAAACTGATGACTTGGCGCACGTGGCGGATGTGCTGCATGCGCTGCAGGCGTGTTAGGTTTTGGCCAAGTGCATTTTAGGTGCGTCTGCACTGGACGTTTTGCACATGGCAATTATGGGAAACATTTTTGTTATATATATATATTAAACCATGTGTACCACGTTTGGTTGATTTCTTCAATGATTTGGAAAATATTACGTTATAGATATACAGATGGCACACATCCAATAATTTTTTTTGTTTCTGACCCCACAAATAACAAATAATTCAGGTACTTCGGGTGCCATTTTGCGCTAACTGTACCTCTGTAGTGCTGATTGCCCTGCAAGGTCTCAGTTGGCAAGAAGAATGCAGGTCAGAACCCTTTTTGACTCCAAATTTAACTTAATTTTTTTTCATCATATCTTATGCTCCAAATAAAATATCGGCAACATTTAAAAAGCATTTTTTAGTGAATTTCCGTAGCTTTAAAACAAGTAAAAGTACTTTAAAAGCAGAACAGTGATTATATTTGAAAAATATTGTTTGTGTGCACACTGGTCCCAAATCCAATTTTTTTTTGTCAGAAAGTCGTTTTTTTTTTGAATTAAGCTATAAACTTATTTTTTTCTAATAGAGTATTCTCAACAGCAGCTGTAATTCTTATTGGTTCAATTGAAAGTGAAGAAATGCTGCTCTAGACAGCCCCATAAGTCATCTGATCATTTACCGCAAACTTTGCCTTTGTTTGACTTGCAAATAGAAGCACATGTCAAATTAGTGTAACTCAGTGCATATTTTGAATATAAAAGCAATTAAATATGGAAAACAAAGTTAAATGTATGTATAATATAAGTGTTCTCACGCAATAGTTGTTTTATGTTATATGTCTTTGTTTATGTGTTTTTGTAAAGTGATGTTTTAAGCAATTAAGAACGAGTTGTGTTCCGTGGAATAAAATTATGTTGGATTTATGTAATTATGAAAGCAATGTTGTTCTTTATCTATATATATAAAAGAGTTCGTGCTGACTGACTGACTGATTGGCAATCATCGCACAGCCGAAACCATAAGAGCTATGCTGAAATTTTCACAGTAGGTTCCATCTATGATGAAAGTGCACACTAAGACGGGATTTTGGAAAATTCCACCCAAAATCGCGGAAAACTGTTGTATGAAACTTTTTTGTTTACCATCCAATCGTCTTCAAACTCATTTTCAAAGTACTACACAAAAATTAATTTGACACATATTTCACCGATTTTGGAAAATCCACCCTCATGGCGGAAAATGGGGTCTCAAGGTTGTATGGGCGAAAGTCTAATTTTAGTCCAATCACCTTCAAATTCGTTTTCAAAGCTCTTCACGTAAAATAATTCCACACGTCTATCAGCGATTTTGGGAAATTCAACCACATGGTCGGTGGAATCGGTGGAAAACTCTGGCATTCGACATTTTTAGTTTTCATGCGATTGGCTTCAAACTCATTTTCAAAGTTCTACACAAAGACAGAATAGACGTGGTGGTCAAATATTTTGGAAAATCTACCCAATTGACTTCAATCACATTTTCAAACTTCTGTTTATCATTCAATCATTTTGAAACTAATTTTTAAAGCACCTCACATTAAATAATTCATCACATGTGCTATCGGTTTTGAAAAATACACGTGGCTTTATACTAATTTCCAAATATAAATACAAAAACCTCGGTACTTTGCGGGCAATACAACGGGCAGAAAACAGTTGGAAATATTTAATCTGGATTCTTAGTATTATTCTTGAAATTGGCTTAAAATGCCAAATGATTTTGGAAATCTACTCCGCGTCGCCACTGGCGGGAAATGGAAGTCAAGGACAAATGAGTGGAACATTTATTTATTTTTTCAAAGACATTTTCATAGCCCTACACAAGAAACATTAGTCACATGGCTCAACTATTTAGTTGTATTTCCTACGGTTGACGAAAGTAGTCAAATTAAAAAAAAAAATGCACTTTCATCTAAATATTTTTCCAGTTGCCCAATATCCTCTTAACTTGTCTTGCTTAACAGGTGGCATGCAATTGGGTAGCCTCGGTACTGTTGTGCAAGCATAATATTTTTATATCTGGCCCTAGGTATGCGAGTGGCACAACTACGGCTTAGACCTGGATTCACCTGCTCGTTTTAACCACAAAATTCTCCTACGTCTCCTAATTTTACCTTGGCACCCCAGTTTATACCAGGTTTACGGTGTGGCTGTTCTCCTGCTCGTACGCTACTGGCGATACTCTAATTTAAACCAATTTTGGACAATCGTACTTGTCTGTCTCCGCCTGTTTTGCACTTTGGCCCGCGGGCGACGGCTTTTGCACCAATTAGCGGCCTCGCTACGCCGCGTGGCAAAAAACTTGCTTTGAAGCTTACTGGTGGCTGGTCGGGGCAAGTGGTTTCTCTTGCCCTCGCAGAGAGACCAAATGTCTGGCCGTGCTTGCTGTTCCTGTTGTAGATTGGCCTAATGTATGAAATTCCCTCGACGACGCTTTGCCCGCACTGTATTTGCACTACTTGTCCATGCAGCAGCGGTGTCTGCAGAAAAAGCGCATTTCAAAAACGTTTTCTCCTGAAAAAGCCTTAATTTTTTTAGTGGAAAATTCCTTGACAAGACGGCTATATTTAAACATAGACAGAAAAGTAAAATTCGCAATCGCGATATTTTCCCAAGCTACAGGAAATTCATTGCTGCAAAAGATAAATGTAGACCTAAGTAATTATCGACTACTAAGTCGAGTCTGTTCCTTTACAAAACTTGTTGAATCACACAGTCGAGCGCATAATGTTGTTACAAAACGATTTGTTTGTGAATATGCAGATGTTTCTGATATTAAATTAATTGTCAGCTATGGATTTGACGGTTCGACTGGCCAAAGCCTTTACTAACAAAATTTCCAAGTGGGCAGTCTGTCCGGCTGATATATTAAAAGAGAACGCAAATTTGGATTTGGAAATTGAAAAGGTGCTATCAAAAAATTTTGTACCATTAATTTTGTGCTTGAGATGACATTAATTGACGGAAAAGTCCTAAGTATTTTAACAGGAACAAATTCAACTCAGTCTTGCCCAAGTTTCAGGTCAGTATCTTAATTTTTTGAATTTCTGCCAAAAAAAATTGGATTTCTATGGGGTAAATTCCTATGAAAAGAAAATTCAACTGTGACCACCTGTTGAGAAGATTTCAAAGCACAGAAATTTACTGTTAAAAGCTATAACAATTTTGACAATATCTTGTTTTGTTCAGAAGTATCTTGTTTTATGCAAAGTACATTGACAAAACAATCTCTCAGTTCGTAAGTTTTAGTAGCTTTTATCTCTAAGTTTTTTTTGTCAATTTTCCCTATTTTCCTTAACAGTCAATCATTTTTGGCATATTTAACGTACTAATATATTTTAATGAGTTATATGTTATAAACCAGGGGTGCGCAGCGCCGACGCACATTTGTTTTTGTATTGCACATAGCAAATGGAAGTGTGTGATGCTTACACATAGGTAAGCTTCTGGTGCACATTGAGAAATTACACAAACAATTTTTCACTTTTCGCTTTTCGTCAACTTTCGTTGCTGGCAATCCATAAACAATTTTACTGCTTCGTTTTTTCGGTGTTAATCCGAATGTATTTTGTTGTTGGCTTATCATTTATGATGCACTGAAAAACGGAAAGCTTCACTTCGTTGTGAACCGTCCGACGCATGTGTACTATTCACATTTTAAAAATTGTCATTTCGTTTTTTCACTATTAAAACTATCATTAACAAAAATTAAAATAAATATTGATGAATTTTTAAATCACCATTAATCATAAGCATTTTCCATTATTTTTAATTTTTTGACGAAACATGTTCCTATTTTTTTTTGTGTACACATTGAAATAAAAAAAAAGTTTGTTCCATGTGTGCGTGCGATTTCTTTTATTTGTATTGATGCGTGCACATCCATAAGGCAGATTTGCGCACCCCTGTTATAAACTCTGTACATAAATCATAGTTATCTAGTTAAACACAAAAAAATGAAACAAACATAATTTTGTTCTGTGTTTTATGTCCACATCTGTCGTTTCTAACCTGACTGCACATAATTATGCTCTGTTCTCTAAGGTAAAAAGGGTATACTGGGTTTGTGTCCACTATTTGTCTGATATTTTATATACAGACTACTGTTTTGTAACAGACTTGTCATTGAGTATATTTCGGTCGCGAATTTTCACCTGCAACATTCTTATTCTTTTTTTTTTAATATTTAAAGTATCTTCTAAAAATCTCTTTAAAGATGTGCAAATTTTAATAAAAAAAACATTTGTTTTTTCTAGTTTTCTTAAAATGTGAGTTCCACGAAATTGTATTCAACTGAGCAAATAAATCATCAAAGGACATAAGGCGAAATTTTAACTCGCTTTCACGTAAGAAAGAACAAAATATCAATCTTGACTTCCTGACATTAATTAAATAGAAATCAATAAAATATGTTAAGGCCTGTTACTAATGATTACTCAATGATAACTCTGATTTCGTCATAAAATTTTAAAAATTAATGCAGCAGACCAAAAAAAATTAACCGTCGAAAGGTTAATTCGAATTAAATTAAATATCAGCTATTATCCATTTCGAATTGAAAAATGACATTTTTAAAGAGGAGACAATATCTCTTGCGGAGTATTATAATGACGCTTTTGGTGATTTCTGCAAAAGGTCTTGATGCCATATCTGGCTTGCAAGGTGTGCCAACTTGGATGTAAGTATTTTCAATTTACATAATAATTAATTTTTCTTCTATTGTATCCTCTATATCCTACATAATGTCAAGTTTAGTTCTCAACAACTTGGTTTCCTAACATAGCACACTGTTAAATTTATCATTTTACAAGCTCTTTACATAAATAAATTTGGAAAGTCGCACTATTGTGGAAAATGCACTGCCAAGTGCGAATAAGTTTTGTGATAAACTATGAAATTTATAATTTTTTCCCAAATTTAAACTAACCTGTAAATAATTCTTAAACTATGTGACTTCAACAAAAAGTTGAAAATTACCATCTTTATTATACACTTGGCGATTATTTAGTTCTTTTGTATACTTTACTCTAAAATTTATTAAAATACTTTCCTAATATAACTGTAACTATTGTGCATTTTTACTCCCTGTACCCATAAAATGGGTGAAAAGGGGGTCCAAAATCTGTGCAAATGTATGTATCAGGCAGAAGGATAAATATTCGATCCTATAAAGTATATGTATTCTTGATCAGTATCAAAAGAAAATTCGATTTGGATGTGTCCGTCTGTCTGACCGAATGAATGCATCGATGTCAGCAACTATTGGAGCTAGAGACAACATATAAGGAATGTACGTTTTTATATGGCTTTCGAAGATCAAGTTTGTTTCCGATTGCAGATATATCCCCCGGCACACACGCGATTTGACAAAACTGTTTTCAGCCATAATTTTAAAGATTTTGCGTTGGGATTTGGTATGTGAAATTCGAATTGAGTTTCGTAGTCGGGTATACTCGACTAGAGCATTCTTACTTGCTTTAAGGAAAATTGATAAAAGTGAAATGGATAAAAATTTTAGAACGTTAGTTCAAATGCCTTGCATGATGTTGAACATTTACGAAGAGGGTAAATGGGGGTGCTATTTTGATGACAAGCATTTAAATGCACTGCTAGAGTTGTCTTTATATATAAATGAGATCAAACGGATTGATGATTAACTAACATTTTCAAAGGAATTTCTTTTTATGATGAAAGTGATAATTTTAATGACGAAAGTAGAATTTTAGAAACGCCCCCACAGATATAAAAAAAGGTCGCTTAAAAAATGGTTGCATGAATTCGTGGTTTGTTGTACGATCTGCTCATTGTCAAGGATCTATATAAACCATGGACCGGAAATAATAATTATGTACTCGTTTTTTAAATAAATAATCACAAAGAAAGAGAATTGATATATGAAACGAAAGAACGGCTATCGTCGGAGTGCCGAAGCTATATACCCTAGCAGGAATTAATTTTTATACAGAACTTAATTTTTGTCTGTTTGCCCCTATGGGAGCCATGTGTTCCGATTTTGATAAAATGATAGGAAACTATTTGAAGTATAATAGAACTCTCACTTAGTTTGGATGAAATATTTTTATAAACAAAAAGTTTGATATAGTGAAATAGTGGTCCGATTTTGACCAAATTTGGTCAGATTTTATAAACTCTTTAGAGACTCTTCTTGGGATAGTTTGGTAAGGATACCAAGGATACCTTTATAAACAAAAAAAAAAGGTTTTTCATACAAAAACTGACCGATCGATCCTATGGGAGCTATATGTTATAGTGTTCCGTTCCGGCTGGTTCCGACATATGTACTGCCTGCAGCAAAAAGAAGGGTCTGCGCCAAGTTTCATCACGATAGCTTTAAAACTGAGAGACTAGTTCGCATAGAAACAGACGGACATCGCTATATCGGCTTGGCTATTCATGCTGATTCAGAATATATTTACTTTGTTGGGTCGGAAACGTCTCCTTCTGACCATTACACATTTGGAGACAAAATTATAATACCCTCTGCTAGGGTATAAAAAGACTACACCTCGAGCATCCTAGTTGCCTGGAATATCCATTGCTGCAATGATTTTTATTTTCTTAACTTATATAAGAAATCTCAATAATAATTATTATTTTTCAGATTTATTTTTTTTTTTTCCTTTAAAACTTACCTATTGAGTTTCTCCTGACCTTTTCGATTTTAGCCACATGAGTCGGCCAAACGAGCCGCTTGGGGGTCGGTGCCTCCCATTAAACACAACTTTGCTTTTAATTTGGAATTCAATGTGTACGAGGTCTGTATAAATATTGTGACTTAAATGTTGCAAGCTACGTACAGTACATTTTTTTGTTTTGTAATGTCACTGCGCATTTTCTCAACACATGTTGACATCAACAGTCATTTCGAATTTTTGGTTTGTTTTTGACAGATAAAGATCCTCACTCGTGGCACATCTCCGATTTTCCATTCGTCTTTTCATAAAAAATATAACTTCACAGGAGAGAATGCGTTAACTGAGGCATGATTACGCTATTGTTTCTGGCCAAATAAACATGCACAATCAACGATGTGAGAGCAGGTTCATGATTTATTTTACAAAAGCTCCGAATAATTTTGCTAAAAATTCCTGCGTTTTCTTCGATTTGCTATACGCAACCTGCGCATAATTTTAAGAAAATATTCTTTTTTGACCGTACGACCGTTTTTTCGAAGAAAACAGTTAGCAATGAGTCACCTTTATTGTGTACACTAACACGTCCTTCACGCACATAATTGGACAATATTTACAAATTATTATGAATTAATTATAAATAAATTAATTTTACTTTTATACTGCATGTTGGCGCATTTATTTATTTATTTGGCTGACAAACAATGCTGTCGCCTAAAATATGAAACATATTAAGATAATTAATTTAAAAGAATAGAATAGCCTAATAGAAATTACATAAAATACTTAAAATACTAAAGGCGACACCGACCCGATGGGGGTAATTGGTTTTAATTTTTTATGAGCCCTACTGTGATTAGAAATAGGGCGAATTTGTTTTTGATGCAGAATTGATCTTGACACTTTATAAATTGAGGATATACACCAACATGTGTACCATGTTTGGTTGCTGTAGCTTCAAGGGTGTGAAAAAAATTGCGTTCATACGGACAGACGGACATTTCGCGAAACCAATTTACTCTAATTACCTTTCGAGAACAGAGTATAAAAAGGGGTTGAATTTTATATAGAAAAAAAGAAATTTTTGATAGAAAAATAAAAGTAGGTGTGGCACAGAAATGGGCGTAAATGAATGGTCAAGCACGCTTAGATACAGAAGCCAATGCAAGGAAAGAACTTTCTTTACCTAACATTTTTTTTTAACAAATTTTGAAATTTCCAAACATTGAAACAAAAAAAGGTCAAGTTTGGTTTTTTTAATTTTTAATGATATTTTTATAGTAAAAAAATCGGCGACCTATCGCCATCGTGTTGCTGTGAGAGCGTTATGGGGTTACTGTTCTTGCCTGTTTTCGGCATTTTCGCCTTCTTTCGAAGGAGTCAATGCTGAAGGTACCAGCGGCTTGGGAAACTGCCTGCCGGGGTTGAAGTACTTAAGTATTTATATTTTCTTTCATGTTTGCACGAGTTGTGAAGAAATATTCTGTCCACTTGTGCAGAAATCCGCTATCACCGGGATAGGCTGGTTAGAACAGGCGGTCACCACTTGCCTGAGGTCCTTATGACACCTTAGTCTGGACCGCAATCAGATTTTGGAGAATAGAATAGTGGTAGGTGTGTAATGAAGGGGTAGACGGTTTTGTGAGGCTGTGTTTTTAAAGACGGCAACACAAACGACTTCTCAGTACGTTGGATGCTTCTAACGTACCCGGTGTTTGTTCGGGACTGCTGATTCACGAGGAATCTCGTTATTAACAGCTAACATCCCTAAGGCCGTTCGTTACTCGCAACGCGCTACCCGCCTCTTGCAGTCGATATATATTAACGATTATTTTTATTTAATTAATCAATTTCATTTGATTTATAGTCATAGCGCTACAAGTTTAAAACATTTACGTTACTGCACTAGTCACAAATACATATCATTATCATATAATCTTATTATTAAATAGTTTATATGTAATTTTTAAATTTTTGATCAGACAATTATGATTTGGATTTACTATAAAAGAGAACAATTTTTTTTTATACTAATAATTTGATAATTATTCTATTTATATTTATTTACGTATTTATTGATTAGCTCATTTATTGATTGTGTGTTTTAAGATAGTTTTAAAGTAGATGGATCCAAGCTCGAATAGCAAATACGAAAAATTGTTTTTCAGAGCTTGTAACATTGTTATTTGTTCTTTGCCAAGAAGAAAAACTGACCCCTTCATATAAATATTCAGGTTTTCTTGTAATTAAAATTTGATGTAAGAAAAACAATATATTAAAATTCATCCCAGTCCGATTGTTTAAGTCAAAGATTTTGTTTGCACACTCAGTAACGTTGTCCATACTATTTAAATCTATATATATAAAGCGGTTTGCCCTGATTGGTGACCGACTGACTGATTGGCAATCATGAAATTTTTACAGTAGTTTCCAATGTGCAGTTTTTTGTTAACATCCAATCGGCTACAATCTCATTTTTCAAAGATTTACACAAAAATTCATTTGAAACATTTTTTACCGATTTTGGAAAATCAACCTGCATGGGCGGAAAATGGGGGTCTCAAGGTTGTATGAGCAAAAGTCTAATTTTAGTCCGATTTTCGAATCTTTTCATGTAAAATAATTCGATACATGTCTCACCGATTTCTGCAAGATCGTACGATCGGAACATTGGTGGACAATCTCTGGCATTCGACATTTTTAATTTTCATCCGATTGGCTTCAAACTCATTTTCAAGATTCTACACAAAGATCTTTGAAAATCTACCCGCAAGGTCGGCAATTTGTTGAAAACTGTTGTATGAGACTTTTTGATTATCATCCGATTGGCTTTTAAAACTCTACACATTAAATGATTTGACACGTGTATCGCCGATTTTGAACAATTCACTCACACGGTCGGAAAATTGACGGAAAACTCTGGCACTCGACATTTTTAATTTTCATGCGATTGGGTTCAAACTCGCTTTCAAGGTTCTACATGTAGACATAATTCGCGGTGCTCAAAGATTATGGAATATCTACCCACAAGGTCAGACATTTGTGGAAAACTGTTGTATGAAAATTTTTTTATCGCAGAATTGTCCTGGGCGTGAAGTTTGTAAGCCAAATTTGGTGACTCTATCTGTAAAGGTGTGGGGCATATAGATTTTGCTCATTTGTGGGGGAGCGCGTGGGAGGTCAAATTTTTTTTGTGTATGCTATTAGTTCTGTCTCATTCTTAGTGAATACACTAAGAAATATTATGAGTACAGTAAAAGTGACATTAGTATAGCAGAGTAAAACTTGTACAAAACGTGGAAAGAGTTAGTTAAATCTTGGCGCTTCCGGCAAGTAGTGCAGCATCGGAGAGAACATTTTCAATTGCTAAAATCTTAATTACCGAGAAGCGTTGAAAGATTGCCACTACCGATGAAATGGTGAACATTAGATCCAAGTTTGTTTCCAATCTTAGATATCTCCCCCCGTTTTTACGCAATTCGATGAAAACGTTTTGTACCAACAATTTTACATCTTTGGAATTTGGCATGTATATTGGTCACTCTTATTCTACTGTCCAAATTTCAAGTCGATCGGATAATAAACACGAAAGTTATTCACGAAAGAAGTGCTGTAGCTCTGAATGTGTACATCTTCCTATTGGTATGATGTCGGAAGAAGCCTTGGAAGCTAGGAACAAAGATTTCCGAAATTTCCGGCTTAAGTATTCTCGTAAAATTTCGCTTATTCAAGGAATATTAACATTTTGAAGCTATTTTTTTGTTTTGAACTTAATTAACTTCGTTCCACTAGATCAGGAAAATCGACCACCTTGACCCGTCGTCACGAGCGGGCAATGAAAGTCAAGGAAAAATGAGTATGATTATTTGTTTAGTTAGATCGACTTCTAAGTATCTTTCATAACACTACAATAAAACACAATAAAACATGATTTATGTGGTATTTACAAACATTTATCCGGGGGCGGGAAAAACATGATGCGCTTTGTTATTTTTTTATGTATTTCTTACAATTGACGAAAGTAGTCAAATTTAACAGTTTGCATGTTAATTTAAAGATTTCGCCGGGCAACGCTGGGGTTTTACCCTAGCTAGTCAATAAATAATCAAACACTAATAATATATAGTCTTTGACGTTGATGTACTAAAACGGACAGTACATTCAATAGACCCAATGACACCAAGCACGGGCTTGTTAACGCGCGGACCCAGGCAAAATGCAACCCAAGGCGCGCGCACTATAACGTGCCGTAACGAACATCGCAAAACAGATAAATGAGTACAAACTTAATTAAAGTTCTACATAAATTAAACAATAGACAAAATGTATCTCTAGATTACGCAGATAACATAAAGGGGAAGTTCTGGGTATGGAAATAGAAGTAGCATTACATATTAAATGAGAAAGATTGTTATAATTCGAACATAGAACAGAATACGAAAAGGGTTATGGATAGCATAATTAGTATTACAAGCTTGAAGAGAAAGAGGGAGAAAGTTTCTAGAATTTCTGATCGAAACTGCAAAACTAATTTGTCTGATTGATTAATCAGTTGAGAAGAATCAATTTCCCCATTAATTAGTAAGAAAATTACACCAAGCATGGTTCTAAGATCAGAAAGAGAACGAAGACTTATTAGTAAAAGTCTACTACGATAAGAAGGCATTTGAGTTTCATGATAGCTAAGACCCTGGAGTGATAAGAGCAGAAATTGATTTTTGTAACGATTCTATTCTATCCTGATGAACCTTGAATTGGGGACACCAAATATTAGACCAATATTCAAGTATAGGTCGAAGAAGAGTTTTAGTAATGTAGGGATCCTTAAATTACTTAGACCAACGCTTAATGAAACCCAGGACACCAAAGCCACGATTAGCGATGGAAGAGATATGTTTATCAAACTTTAGCTAGGGATCTAAAAGTATAATATTATATAATTAATAAAATGGCATTTGCCTTATACTTATTCGCGTTACACTTGCCACAGCCAGGTTAGGTAGAACTGGCAGACCCCGCAGGTCCTTAGTGTTGCCGGATACTGAAGGTCGTTAGGACACTTGTTGATCCTGTAAAATGCGTGTGTGCTTGGCACACACCATCTGGTTGCTTCTTCTAGCGATGCGAGTCAGTCTGTATTAAAATATCTGTGTCTGAAGGTGTTTCAGTGTTTCCGCAACTCCTGGTTCCTTACTTTTCCGGCAGCCATAATCCGTTAATATGCCCAGCTTCTTCGCATGCGAGCCAGTCTGTATTAAAATATCTGTGTCTGATCGTTGCGAGTGCTGGACAGCTACATAGAAGGTGTTTCAGTGCTTCCGCAACTCCTGGTTCTTTACTTTTCCGGCAGCCATAATCCGTTAATATGCCCAGCTTCTTCGCATGAGCAGCTGCTAGGCAATGTCCAGTCAATAATCCTAACATTAGTCTAAAGACTCTCTTTGGAAGGTGTAGCAGCAAGTTGGTGAGTTTCTGGTTTCGCTTCTTGCACATAATTTTGCAGCTGGTTCTGCTCCGCCACCTTTCACCAGCTCCAGCCCAGGCGGATTCATCCAGTTCGCTGTATAGCGACTGCAATGAGATTTGTATATTTCCTGTGTTCTCACTAGGTAGCTCGACTCCTTCTTTTGTCAGGCAATCCGACATTCGTTGCCATCGATACTTCAGTGACTGGGAAACCAGTAGATATGCACTGTTCTAGCAGTCCTTAAAATAGCTAAAGCCACCCTGTTTGCCAGGATATTTTTGGAACTAATGGATGACGCCTGCAAAGATTTAATTGCTGCTTGGCTGTCCACGAATACATTTATTCGTTCGTTCACAGTTGTTGTGGATAGAGCTACTGCTGCTGCTATCCTTATTGCGAAAATTTTCGCTTGCAACAGCGATTTAGAAAAAATTAGCGTTTGGGCAAATAATAATGGACTTGGCCTTAATCCACGAAAATCCAAATGTATAGTAATCCATAAGAAAAACCTTTGCACTACACCATTGCTAAGCCTTATGATGGATGGCATACCAGTAACTTACACGGACTATGCAAATAATTTAGGCTTCACCTTCAATAAAACGCTTACATGGAGCAATCATATCAATAAGGCTGTTGGGAGAACTTATGGATTATTAAGAACATTGTGTTTAACACAGCACTTTTTGCCTATCGAAATAAAATTATTAATTGCCAAGACGTGCTTAATACCGACCCTTCTATATGGGGTAGAAGTATTTACAAACTGTGATGCGGCTAGCAAACGAAAAATTAGCGTGTGTTATAACAATATAGCGCGCTTTGTCTTTGATCTAAAGCGCTATGACCACGTTTCATGTTATGCCCTTAAATTAGCTCACCTTGATATAACCAACTTGATGACTTTTAAAACACTAATCTTCCTGCACAAAATAATATATAATAAAGAACCCGCATATCTTCACGAAAAAATTAGATTTGCTACGTCCACGAGGACGAACAATCTAGTGTGCAATAGGCATAAGTCGTTAAATTCAGAAAGACAATTCTTTATATATGCTATTCGCACCTGGAATCAACTTCCCCATCCTTTAAAAACTATTTATGGCGCCACGCAATTTAAGATAAAACTAAAGGCTCACCTACAGAACAATACCCAAAATTAATTATTTTAACTGTGAACGATAACTTTAAACTCAAATTATATGAACTATGTACTTATTTTATATGTTAAATCGAAAAAACTAAATGTAAAATTTATGTTATAAAATATGTTTAATTATAGTGACTAGTGCCCTAACTTATAAGCTTTAGCTTGTAGCACTAGGAATGAGAAAATAAATAAATAAATAAATAAATATGGTAAAGTAGTTGGGCAGCTTGTACGACTACCTTAGTTATACAGCCGCACTTACTCCTTGGTCCAATTTTTTGCCGTCCGTGTTGGCGTGTTGGTCAAGTCCTATGCTCCAATCTTCTGGTCCTATTGACATTGGTGTTTCTTTGAAGTTAGTTCGGGGAGTCTGGGTGGGAAATGCAGAGTAGCACAAACTATAGTGCACTATCCACACTCACTTGCTGGCACAGAGGACGGCCAAACGTCTCTGTGCAAAGGAAAGCATGTCACTTCAAGGTTTTGCACATAGTTTGGGTGGGAGATGCAGAGTAGCACAGACTATAGTGCACTATAGTGAGCGTGGATGTCCAGGGGGTTTACACACAGTAGTGTTTTTAATGGCTTAGTTCGAGTAGACCTCAACGCCCCCGTGATACAGACAAATGCCTGTCGTTGCGTACTTTCCATCAGGCGTCCTGGTACGGTAGAAAGCCATGAAGAAAACCAGTTATGTGGCTTATAGTAGTATCGGTCGCACGACTGATATGTAGATCCAATGCATCAGTCGTTGTGACAGGCCCTGTTAGCATTTTCTGCGATGCGCAAAGCGCGACTGCTGCCTTTTCAAATTTGGCGGGTTCCACCGCGGTACTTTGTATATCTTCTCTTCCCCATTGTCGTTACAAACTTCCCCCAGTTTGCATTCCAATGGTTTCTGAATAGACTTTTGAGGGCAGTATTAAAGAGTGCCACATTTAATTGGTTGTACTTGTGATACGAGAAGGAAAGTTTCTCTAGAACCCTCCACTTCGCCACATGTGTACTTTTTCCGGCTGGAAATGTAAGGTCTAGAATATTGGAAGAGGTGGCTCGCCCCCAAAATTTGCTATCCTTATGCTAGATTATAATAAAAATTTTAGAAGACACTCATCTTTGTCGTTGATGTTGGCGTTGGCGTCCGTTCCAACAATTAGGTGCTGTCTCCACAGGCAGGCCTTCGCGAGCAGGCTCTTCAGTTCTCCGGCTGGTGCCTCCGTAACAGGATGCTACGAGCGTGGGATCATCCTTATTACCCTCCAGCGCCACGACCGAGAGGATGGCTGTTGTTGCTAGACTTTAGTCCGGACGCCTTGTTGCCCGCTGTCAACCAAGGCTCCTGAACTAGAGCAACATCAGCGGGCCCTTGCTCCTAAAGGCTAAAAGGAGCTCCGCCGACGCTAGTTTGCTATTATGCAAGCTTAGCTGGAGGACCTTCTGCTGCATGGCTATTTCGTTCCCCCAGTCCAGATGTCTCGACTACCAGTGTCGTGCTGTTATCCTCGTCCTCCTCCAGTGTTGGGTACCCGTGATCAGACTAAAATTAGACTTTCGCCCACACAACCTTCAGACCTCCTTATAGCGCCCATGGGGGTGGATTTTCCAA
Source organism: Hirtodrosophila histrioides (assembly GCA_037075165.1). NCBI lineage: Eukaryota > Metazoa > Arthropoda > Insecta > Diptera > Drosophilidae > Hirtodrosophila > Hirtodrosophila histrioides. The sequence continues at coordinate 191,478 of JBAMCL010000471.1, read as the reverse complement.
AATTGGTGAAATATTTGTGAAATTAATTTTTCTATAGATCTTTAAATATGAGTTTGAAGCCGATTGAATGGTAAACAAAAAAGTTTCATACAACAGTTTTCCGTGATTTTCCACGCTTGTGGGTGGAATTGGGTGATTGCCAATCAGTCAGTAAGCACGAACTTTATTACATATAGATTTGTCTGGTCTGGTATTTCGTCACTAATCGTATTTGCCGTGTGTATAACGTTCTTCGCTGTATTTCCTTTTTGACTTGTTGGCTGGTTAGAGTTAACCCTCTAAGGCTACTTTCAAAAATAATGGAAAAAATTAAATCGAATAATTTTTTCTAAAGTGAATTGTGGCTCCAGAACTCAAAAATGTAGTCAGAAAAAGTGTAGAAGCTTTCGTTTACCTGTAAGGTGAGAAATATGAATAAGTGCCTTAAGGCACTCTTGGGGCTCTGAGTGTAAAAATAGTCATTTCCAAATTACGAAATTAAAGTTTATTTATTTTTATGATACTTCAAGAAAAAAATTATCAGCTGAATTGCTTTAATATATTTACTTTTATTAGCACAACAAAACACAACGAGCAGCAGGACAAATTTCACGCGTGAAAAAACACATGTTTTGTGCACATGAAAATAAAAAGTACCATTAAAAGCTTCTGAGAGCTTTCAAAGCTTCTAGACATAATTTGGTGTGTTTATTACTAACAGTCAAACAATATTCAAATGATGTAAAAGCTCTTAATTTTTTTATTATTGTGAATAATATAATAAGTGTCTATAGACACTCTTAGGTGTTAGAGGGTTAAAATTCATTATAAGTCCTGATGCAATCATTTTTGTGTACCATTTGAATAATATCCTGGCTTTGTTATTCTCCAGTTCTGTGTCCTAATATACAATTTTGTTGTTATTTTCACGAATTGTATCCTGTTATGCTGATTATTTTGCGTGCCCAAAATATTCTGTGCATTCTCTACTTTTATAATATCGTCAACATATTTGTGATATTTTTTTAATTGGCTTTTCAACTGTATTGCACTGTGAATATTGTATCTTTCCGAAGTTATATTTTAAAGCAGTTTCCCTATATGTTTTTCCAGTTTGTAGCATGGAATGTTTGTGGAGGCTGCTATCAATCTAAGTGGTTTGTCATCTTTGTGTCTCTTTGGTAGTCCGTATATCCTTGGTGCGTCAATATAATCAATATCAATATATGCCAATATAATTCTGTTTATAAAATTAGTTTATAATTGTATTGTTCTTTTATATTTGTTGTTGTTGGGTCCTTTCCCAATGCTTGTCATCTTGTCATGATAGTCTTTCTTGTACATAATCATTGTCTTATTGTTTTTATCTGCTTGTGTGATAATGACTTTATCTTGGTGTTCTTTGACAACTATCTTCGTAATATTTGCAATATTTAAAATAAACTTGCCCTTTTGATTATTCTTTCTATGTTTTAAGTTATTTAGTCTGGATGCTTAGTTTTCTCTAGCAGTGTCTCTTTGTTTGTCGTCCTTTTTTGTCTAGATTCCTTGTTCTAGATCTGCTATTATATGTATCGGGTCTATGTGGGCTATGTCTTAAACGAATTTTCTTTTGATACTGATCAAGAATATAATATATATCCATTTTATGGGTACGGGGAGTCGCGTGCACTGTCGCTTGTGTGTATGTGTAAGTGTACGAAGATGCGATCGGAAATTTTTGACCTTGGTACAGGGAGTTTTGTAGCCGGGTATATTCGACTATAGCATTCCTACTTGTTTCTAGAATAGATCAAATAAAAATTGTATATATACTAACTTTGAAATTGTTTGAAAGCATTTATAGTTGCGAAAATTGTTGTTATTATTATTGTGTTGGCTTTAGATAGATAACACAGCTGTATATATAAACTATTAGGATCGTCAGTCGTAAGAAAAACTGAATGAAGAGAGGTTGAATGCTCATCAATGGAATTTTTGCAGCGAACCTCCTCCCTCCCCGCAGCTTCTAACATGCACAAGCCCACTGCGTGTAAATGCAGCTGTTTCTGCGCTTTAAGCAGATTACCTCTCGGGAAATTAATTCTTCTGAGTTAATCGGCCAAATTAGTTTTGCAGTTCTGATCAGAAATTCTATAAACTTTCTTCCTCTTTCTCTTCAAGCTTGTAATACTAACTATGCTATTCATATCCTTTTTCGTATTCTATGTTCTAATTATAACAATCTTTATCATTTAATATGTTGTGCTAGTTCTATTTCCTTACTCAGATGTTCACTTTTATGTTATCTGTGTAATCTATAGTTACTTTTTGTCTATTGTTTAATTTATGTAGAACTTTTATTTAGTTTGTACTTATTTATATGTTCCGCGATCTTCGTTACCGCACGTTATTCGGCGCACCCCTCGGTGGGTTGGGCGGGAGGTAGGTTGCATTTTGCCTGGGTCCGCGCGTTAAGAAGCCCGTGCTTGGTATCGTTGGGCCACTTGAATGTACTGCCCGTTTTATTACATCAACGTCCTTGAGAAGAATTAACAATAACTGAAAGCTTTCCTTAGTTACTTCCTCAATTACATAAATTCTCATCTCTCATTGATATGCTACAACACGGTATCCTACTAAGATGCAACCGTATTCAATTGAAAGTTCGCTTGATTTGTTAGCGTAAGCTGAAAATTCCACGCCCTTTTATTCTAAAGGTGTTCCCCTTTTTCGTTGCTTCGGAATCCCTACGTAAATTCGGATTACGTATTGTTTCCTTGGCTATGTCTTTGAGGCATTGTTAAGACACCTTACATGTTGTACTAAGTACTTAAAACGTGACAAAATGACTTGCCTATTGCTGTGTTCTTATAGATGCCATTCAATGTAAACTTTTAATTTCACGATTCAAGATTCCTAACAAGGGCTTGTGATCCGTACGTAATGTAAATGTGATCACCAACAAGTATTTAATAACACAGTAAACATTTCCAAGAGCTTCCTTTTTAAAGGAGCTATAATTGTTTTCGCTCCTAAATAGCGATCTAGATGCGAATGCTACTGGTTCGAGACCGTTATTGATCTTGTCTGAACGTATTAAAGAAACGGCATTTCTGATAGCATCCGTTGTTAGCATGTTTGAAAAATCTGGATTGTAATGACCAAGAAATTGATCAAAAGCGATTTAACTCTTGATGTCTTCATACGCTTTTTGACAATTGTGGGTGCAAACAAGTTTTTGCTTCTTTCGGAAATGTGCTAATGAAACTTGAATTCGTAGTGCTCAGGAACTTTTTTTTTTTTTGTTTTTTGATAAACTTATATTTATTTATTTTTTTATGCTACGTGTTAATTAAAGCACTTTCATAAATATCTCGGGCAAGGAACAGATTGATGCAGGGGACATTTTTAGCCATTTTGAAACCTAAATAACAAAAAAACAAATTTAAGACCAATAAAAAAAAAATAATAACCACAATTTCTTCACAGCTGTTTTTAAACTCGTTTTCAAAAAACAAAATTGGGAAAAGAGTATATTGGGTTTGTAAAATGTCCGTCTGTCCGTTTATCCGTATGAACGCCAAAGTTTTCGACACCGTTGAAGCTAGAATAACAAAACTTGGGACACATGTGGGTGTATACCGTCGATTTATTAAGTGTCAACATCGACACATAACCTCCACCCCTCCCCCACGCGTAAAATAAATCTTAATAATTATTTTCACAGGGGAATATCTCCTACAGTTTCACAGCTAGAGTCACCAAATTTTCTATGCACACTACTGTAGACGACCTGAGCAAATAGGCAAAACAAAAATTTTGCGAATACCCCCACCCCCTCCCCCGCAAATGCAGAAAATGTGTCTCTCAAACACCTGTTCAGGTAGATTCCCAAAATTTTAAATACAGACTACTGTGTTTAGCTCTCTTTCCCACCCCATAAATAACCAAATTAGACCAGACTTGAAAACGAGAATGGTTATACCTTGCGTGTGAGGCCAACATAAATTGACGATGAAGTATCTATATACTTTCCAATAACGTCTCCTTCAATACTCATATTCAAACAAACATATATTTTGAATTTCTGCAAAGCCCATGTTTGTAAAATTATAGGGACAATTAACACAAGGTTCAAACGCATGGATTGGCTCCTTCGACCCAGGTCCAAATTGCGCCTCGCTAGCAAGGTTTTGTTATTTAAGTCGATGATTCAGCCCATTTGGAGGTATGGTGTTTCAGTATGGGGTACAGCGGCCCCATATCTCTTAAAAAGGATCCAATCCTTTTTGTGTAAAATTTTAAGGCGAATTTCTGGTGGCTTTCCCGTTTGCGAGAAATAAGGACATAATGAGAGTCCTTGGGATTGCCCCATTAATTGATGTAATAAACTCTATCGCCCTCTGGCGAATGCACTCAAATTCGACGTTGAGAAACCAAAAATCAGGAGACTCAAGCGCACATTCCTTGAGCAGCTACCAAGGCGCAGTCTCCCTGCCAAGCAATCACGGTTGGCTCAGTCCAGCCATGACATCACTTGATTGTTATCGGACAATTATAAAATTATGGATTTTCTTTTTCTTGTTTTTCACCGTCAAAGCCAGTCCCAAATGTGTTTTAAAATTATTTTTATAATGAAACGCTTTTTTAATTATATCGTCTTATACAAAAAAAAAAAAATAGATTTACAAATAACACCACCGCATCATCACCTACAGGGTACAAAATTCAGAGACACCATCCTCATCATCAACTGAATATAGGTTTTAAATATGGTGTGATTTGGTCCAGCAGTTGTCGAGATTTAGAATTACTAACACTTAATGAACGTTATTTCTCCCTGTACCCATTAAATGGATAAAAAGGGGCTATTAAATCTGTGCAAATGTACCAGAGTTCCACCTGACTGACTGACTGGTGACGTTTGGGTAGCCCAAACGGAAGAAGCAAGAAGCTTGCAATTTTTACAGTACCTTCTTATTATAAAATTAGGTGGAACTGTCGAAAAATGGTTAAATATATAACGGGAAGTATACGAAAATTGTATGAAAATCTCGGTATACGCCAGCTGCTGCATAACAACATGAAAGTGCAAAAGATCGCCACATTGTTTGTGTCTATTTGTTTAGTTAGATCGGCTTTAAAGTCATTGCCTGAGCCCTCCACAACAAACCATTAAGCATTTGGATCAACTATTTAAATAAATATCCCCACGGGAGGGAAAATTGTGAAACGCTAATTTTGTGTATTTCGGATGATTGCGATTGACAAAAGAAGTCTAATTCAACGTAATACATTTTAATCTATATATTTTACGAGGCAACACTGGCGTTTTACCAGCTAATACTTTATATACTAGTTTGGATATTTGGTTTTCGGCAACCTTCCTAATTTATAGATCAAGGCCTTAGGCTTTTCGTCCAGTTATAATATAAACAACAAAATAATGTGTCAATTGTTTTGGGCCTTGTTGTCAATATTTGTGATTCCTCCAGCGATTCAATTAGGCCGATGTAGAAAAATAAATAAAATGCAACAAATTTATTAAAATGAAACATCGGCCTTATTAACTCGCTGTTGAAATCAAAAACACAATTTATTTATTTATTTCGGTTACACTGCAGGCATTATGTACTGGGCCTTGGGCATACTATCGGTCTACGAGCCAATCTCTTAATATGTTTAATTAATGTGAAATGCCTATTAAACTAAGTATGAAAAAAAAAATTGGGTAGTACAAAGCATTCTATATGTTGGAAGTGTGTCTTAATCGTCGTACCTTTAGACGACCCTCATTGCGACCACTTGTTGCTTAATTGTCAACATTTACAGTGTCAAGGGCACGGTGACAGTGCATTAAGTATAGAAATTTGTGATAGTGCAGTCGGTGGCCGCCCGCAAGCAGCGCTTTATAATAGGCGCGAACCCGCACACAGAGCCATGACCTTCATATGCTTGGCACCACATCGATACACAAAGATATTTTACATAGTATTTATAGCAAACATTTAGCGTTAATTGTTGGTTTTCTTACAGTGTGTGATTGGCAACGAAAATTATCTCAATGTTTTACAGTATCTTCAGAGCACACTTAGCTTGGTTTGACGTTAAGTATTTACCCAAAGCAACTCCAAATGACCGCAACTCTGGATACTGGCCTCCACTCCCTACCACAATTCCGGACACTTCGCCCGATGTACCCGTCTGTCCATCCAGTATACCACAACAAGCGATTGCTGCTACTGCAGGGGTCTACTCAAATACCGTTCCTTTAATAAATCATGTTTTGCAAATTCACTTCGATACTGCAGACGATCTGCCTAATGAACATAATTCAGCAGTTGCTTCAGCAAGCATACCGCATCCTTTCAAGCAACCAGGACCGAGACTTGCTTGGCAAAAGGTGCCGTTGAATAAACACCCCACTTTAAAGAATGGCCAGAAGACAAGGCAACCAAGCTTACCCACTCCTGGCTCTGAGCGGAGTGAATATGTCAGATAATGCAACTATAGGGGATCATCTTAACAACGCCTCCCCTATGCCCAGAAGTATAAACTACTACTACTCACTCAGACTGGACCATGTTGACATGGATCAGGACAACCCAACAGATTATACCATACCTACTGCATCCAAAAACAATAATTTTAGGAAAAAAACACCGAAAAACTGGTTCACCGTCAACCAAATATATTAATTTTTGGCTCCGACGATGGTCTTCCTGCTTTATGGAGCGAAATGGACGATTTGTCATAAAAAATCTGCCGACTTACTATATAATAATAATTTTAATTTGTACAACATTCAAATTCTAAGAACTTAAAAGGTACATAAATAATTAATAAACTTAAATGATTAAAATTGACCAAATCGTAGTATAACAAATAGAATTGACTACAACAGCAGCGCGCCATCTACCGTAGATCGATAGCAAAGCATTGGCAGAAACTGAGAGACACAACTTTCCATTTCCCGCTCGTTGCGACAGTAAAGTTGATTTTCCAAAATCATTTCGCATTTGAAGCCAATTCCAAGATAGTACTAAGATTCCAGACTAAAGCTTTCCAACTATTTTCCGCCCGGTGTGTTGCCCGGAAGGTACTGAGCTTTTTGAATTCAGCTTTGGAAATTATTATGAAGCCATTTGCTAAAAAAAACGAAAATACTGAATTGCAGACTCCACCCCTTATCCGACCAAGGGCATGCATTTATTTAAAATCGGAAGCAAATTGTCGAACTTTTTTATGTGAGGTGCTTTGCAAATTAACTTCAAAATAATTAGATGATAAACCGAAAACAACAGTTTTCCGTGAATTTTCCCGCCTTTGAAGTAGATTTTCCAAAATCTTTGAGCACCGCGTCTATTATGTCTACATGTACAGCCTTGAAAGTGAGTTTGAAGCCAATCGCATAAAAATTAAAAATGTCGAGTGCCAGAGTTTTCCACCAATTTTTCGACAGTGTGAGTAAATTGTTCAAAATCGGCGATACACGTGTCAAATAATTTAATGTGTAGAGTTTTGAAAGCCAATCGGATGATAATCAAAAAAGTTTCATACAGCAGTTTTCCACAAATCGCCAACCTTGGGGGACAGATTTTCCAAGATCTTAGGCCACCGTGCCTATTGTGTCTTTGTGTAGAACCTTGAAAATGAGTTTGAAGCCAATCGGATGAAAATTAAAAATGTCGAATGCCAGAGCTTTCCACCAATGTTCCGATCGTACGATCTTGCAGAAATCGGTGAGACATGTATCGAATTATTTTACATGAAAAGATTCGAAAATCGGACTAAAATTAGACTTTTGCTCATACAACCTTGAGACCCCCATTTTGGATTTTTCCAAAACCCCGTCGAATCTACTGTGAACATTTCAGTATCCTAGCTTTTACGGTTTGGGCTGTGCGATGATTGCCAATCAGCCAGTCAGTCAGGACGATATCTTATTTTATATGTATAGATTATTGTGAGGAATATATTTAATTCTTGTCAGTTTGCGCATTTTTCTAAATCTGTCATTTTTGTGATCAGAATTGGTCAGTTTGTTCAAGTATCTCATACATCTTCGCTTTAAAAATCTTGCTGAACGAGCTTAATAAAAACAAATTTTGACTTTATATACACAAAATCTTTTAAGTTTATTTAATAGCACAATTATGCACCCCATATTTCAACCTGAGACTTAATACCGCTGCCACGTGTTGAGGTAAATTTAATCGTAACTTTTGTGTCACCCACACCGCCGGCAGTTATTTCAGCCGTAGCGCCGCGCATGCGTTTCAGATTTGTTATATGAATGTAGCTGATAGTTTTTGCCGTTCCCGCTTGTGTCAGCGTATATGTTTTGGTTGTCGCCTGGAGCAGCATCTTAGTTTTGGTGATGAACTCACGGGCGATGAGTTCGTCTGCTGTCTGCTTAGTGCCCCAGGTATAATCATTACCTTCGCCGCTGCTTCCACCCAAACTATGGGTCGAACAGACACAAGTTCCTATTACTAAAATGAATACAAGACTGAGGTTCATTGTAGTTGTAGCTAGTGAAAAATTTGAACTGTTGCTTCGACTAAAACTGTCCCTCGCTTTTATACAACCAGTTTCAAGCGGGAAATCGCTGCCGACAGTTGACCTATATCGATAAGACAACTGCGACAGCACAGTCGTCAGTAACACCTGCGTGTCTATCTATGACACAAGTACAAACCTGTAGATTACATGCCTCACAAATATGTTGAAACAGCTGTTCTTTGATGATGTTCTTTGATGATGTTCAACAACATAAAACATCTTGAAAAACCTGTTTATTGAAAAAAAACACGTTTTGTAAAATGAATTACCATTTTGGGCGTGCCATATAACCAGTATACAATTTTGAATTATTTAATAGCTAGTGCCCAATTCTATATTGACTAGGTAGTAAGTAAAAATAAATTTACTAAAGATAACTTAACAAATTTGATCGAATCTGCATAGATAACAAATTTTAGCAAATTCGCTCGAATTTTAGCAAATTTGTTCTAATTTTCGTCAATTTTTAATGACATAATTTGAAATTATGCGCAGTGACAATTATAATAAGTCTTGTTTGCACATTGTGTATTTTACTGGACCTCCGGAACTTGTCAGTGCTGTTTTTATTTTCAATTAGTGATACAGAACTTCAAGAGAAATTATTTTTGAACACACTACTATCACGGAAGAAAAAATTTGATACTAACCACTTAATCAGATGAGCATATATACAAGTATGTGTATCATATTTGGTTGATTTAGCCTCAACGGAGCTAAACGAAAGAAAAGTATGAATATTAAAATTATAAGCGTCACAAGGGAGCCAGTTTGCATCTCCATCGCTCGGGTTTATTTTTGAAATATTTTATGTGTGTATTTAACCAAATCTCTTGATAAAACGATTAGAATTGGGTTGGAGTACAATTAAAAGAGTTTTCGTGTTAGAGAAACAGGTTACTACCAATTTTCGGTGGCGTGAGTGCGTGTGATAATTTTTTGAAACAAAATTTCTGCATGTTAAAAATATCAGATTTCAGTTCTTCAATACAAGTATTCTATATTTGCTACTGGGACTTGTCAAGTGTGAGATCACAAAAAGATTAAACAAACAAAAGTCAAACAGATGCTTTCACAGTCTGACCAGTCTGACTAACAGTGGCGCCATCTGTTATGTGTATATGAACATTATATTTTTGCATTATCATCTTCTCCTCGTGTTAGGTAGCATTGCGGTAACAGTGCATGTTGAATTTGGAAAATTCAACTCAATACAGAACAAGTAAGAACGTTGCAATCGTACGCACCAGACTGAAGAATACTCTGTTCCCAGTTCTATATAATTTGGTTATTTCTGGGTTCGGAAAGAGACGCGAAAAAAACAGTAGTTTGTATGTCAAATTTGATGACTGGGGGTGATCTTAACACTTTATTACTTAAGGATGTACCAAGTTTGGTTGCTCTAGTTTCAAGGGTGTGGGTGTGCGTTCACACGGACAGACGGATATTTCGCAAACCCAATATACTCTTTTTCCCTTCGGGAACAAAGTATAAATATATTTATAAAAATAATTATAGCTAAAATCAGGGACCGTAATAATGATTATGTACCCATATACCATATAAATGTTTTCAAAAATTTCTGATATTTTTTGAGCCCAACACTTCAAATAATACAAAATAATAATGCAGTATTAATTTAATACAGATTTGAGTTTTATCTTTTGCAAAAAAAATAAAACTCAAGAAATAAGTTTTGTTGGTGTGTATATATTAAAATACACGAGAGACTTGTCTGCACAGGGATATCGAACTTATTGTTGTAAAATAAGAACACACGACGAACGATGTGAACTCGACGAACGATTTATTAAGAGTAAGAGCAAAGTGGCGATAACATATGTTAGATAGAGATGAACTTATAACATATTCATAATATACGATGTATCGATAAATTTAAGTTGCAAACTTCAACACTTCTTCTCAATTTAAATTTATATAATACATTTCATTTCAATCAAACATATCAAGTAATACAATTAGTTTTTAATTATACATTCCAAGCATTTTTACAAACTTATTGTGTTTTTCTTTTTGTAAGTTTTTAGTAAACACATCAGCAACATTTTCGTTTGTTGGTACATAACTAATTGAAATTACATTTGTTGCAACAACTTCTCTAATATGGTGATGTTTAATATCAATGTGTTTAGTACGCTTATGATGAACTGGGTTAGCTGCAATCTGTTGTGCACTCAAATTATCACCATTTATTTTAATTGGGTCTGCTGACGGATGACAGCGGATCTCTTCAAGAAGTCTGCGAAGATAAGTTGCTTATTTTGCTGCTGTTGATAAGGCGATGTATTCAGCCTCTGTGCTGCTGAGGGCAACCAAACCTTGTTTTTTGGATTCCCATGAAAATGCAGCGCCTCCAAAATAAAATCCGTAACCTGTGTACGATTTTCGGTCCATGCTATCGTTGGCCCAGTCCGCATCTACAAAACCATGCAATGGTACTCCAGTCTTGCAATAGTGTAGCTTGAACTCGATAGTTTTTAATAAGTACCGCAGGATATGTTTTGCGGCAGACTCATGCTCGACGTGTGGGTCATTGTTTCGCTGCGCAAGTTTGCTGACTGAGTGTGCGATGTCAGGCCGTGTCGATATTGCCAAGTACATTAATGAACCGATCAGTGATTGGTAATCAGTGATGACCACCTTGACACAATTGTCATTGTTGCAGCCAATCTGGAATCCAGCATCTAAGGGAGTTGAGACTGGACGAGACATGTTCATATTATACTTTTCTAATAAACATTTTATGAACTGCTTTTGGCCTATTGAAATCTGACCTAATTGTCCTTGACGCTGTATTTCAATTCCCAAGAAATTATGCAATTCAGAACTATCGTGAATCTCAAATGATTTTTCAAGGTGTGCCTTTATACGAGCAATGTCGATTTTCTTTGAACACGCTATTATGAGGTCGTCTACATACACAGCTATTAAACTATACGAATCTACAGTGATCTTTTTGTACAAACATGGCTCATTTTTTGTTGCTTTAAATCCAAGATTTTTCAATACATCATTTAGAGTACTATTCCATGCCCTACCACATTGCTTAAGCCTTATATAGCTTTTTCTAGCTTCAAAACTTGCTGAGAATGATCTTTGCTTACAAAATGTTCTGGCTGTTTCATATATACTGTTTCATTTAGATCACTATTTAAATATGCATTTGAAACGTCTATTTGGTGAAGGTATAATTCTTTTTCAGCAGCAACTGCTAACAACAATCTTATATTTTCATAACGTATGACGGGCGAGAATGTTTCATTATAATTTATACCATATTGCTGACTGCAGCCCTTGGCGACTAACCTCGACTTAAACTTTGTTATGCTGCCTTGATTATCCCATTTCAATCGAAATACCCACATCGAACCAATGGCTTTCGCTCCCCCTGGAAGGTCAACCATAGACCACGTATTGTTTGCTATGAGAGCATCGTATTCTCGTTTCATGGAACTCTCCCACTCAAACGAATGTTTGCCTTCCAATGCTTGCTTGACGGTATTCGGGGTTTCGATGTCGTGAAAAGCGATCATATTGTTGACCATATTGTATTGCTTTCTGGGTCTACCAGGCTGCCCAGTGCGAATAAGTTTTGGCCTTCCAGGTCTCCGACGAACATGCATCTCTTCTTCAGATCCTGTTGAATTTGTAGACTCGCTGAAGCTCTCAAATTGGTCCTGCTGTTCATCATCTGAATGATCGAAGTCTCTATGTACCGCTTCGTCTGCCATTTGCGCTGTTGCGCCTGTTGTTTCACCTACTGATTGCGGTGCTGCGCCTGGTGCGTCATCTGCTGATTGCGCTGTTGCGCCTGGTGCTTCACTTGCTGATTGCGCTTCTGCGCCTGGTACTTCGTCTGCTCGTTGCGCTGCTGCGCCTGGTGCTTCATCCTTATTTGGGCTAAACTCTATGAGAAAAGAAGTAAAATCGTAAGCATTTGGAGAAAGACAAACATTTCTGCCACATTCTGCTTCAACGAATTTAACATCACGCCGCTCGATAACCTGCTTCTTCTCTCTGTCATAAATTCGATAGGCCTTTGCGGTTAGGGAATAGCCGACGAAAACATACTCTTTTCCCTTAGGCCGAAATTTATGATGATGCATCTTATCCAGGGCAAAAACAGGGGATCCAAAAATACGTAAGTGCGCTACGCAAGGCTTACGCCCACTCCAGACTTCAAAAGGAGTAATACCGTTGAGCGCATGAGATGGAGACCTGTTCCGCAAATATGCAGCGGTTGCAATTGCCTCAGCCCATAAAGGCTCTTCCACGTTTGAATGAATCATCATTGACCGCGCCATTTCAACTAGTGTTCGATTTGCTCTTTCAGCTACCCCGTTCTGTTGAGGCGTATACGGAACTGTCAGTTGTCTCTTTATGCCATTGTCTTTTAGAAACTTATCAAACAAGTTATTCACGAATTCTTTGCCGTTGTCACTACGCACAGCTTTTATTTTCTTTTCGGTTTGCCGCTCAACTAAATTTTTAAATATTTGGAATTTTTCAAATGCTTGATCCTTTGATTTCATAAAATAGACAAGAACGCGTTTTGACATATCGTCTATAAACGTTATGAAATATTTTCCACCACCGATAGAATTCACATTTACAGGACCGCAAACGTCTGTGTGAATTAATTCCAATATTTGCGACGCACGCTTTGCACTGTTCTTAGCAAATGGTAAAGAGCAAATTTTCGACTTATTACACGTGTTGCAATTTGTGTCGACCGAAACGTTTTTGATATTAATGCCGTTTACGAGTTGGTTGCGTATTAAGTCGTTTAAACCGCGAAAATTAAGGTGTCCATACCGATAATGCCACATAATTTCTTTTTTCTGCATAGCAAATAACCGATTTTTATTTAAATCATCGAACATAAATAAATTGTCCTTTACTTTTGCTACCAGTAAAATCATTCCATCTTTCGATTTAACAACAGCACAATTTTCTTTCAAAATGACCGTATGTCCAAATTTTAGTGCCTTGCTGACGGAAAAGAAATTTAAATTAATATCTGGCACATATAACACATCTTGTAGTATTAATTCGCATTCACTTGTTTTTATTTTCACTGAGCCTCTTCCAGGGCTCACAATTTGTTTATCGGCAGCCAACAGAATTTTATCGTTTTGCTCTACAAACGAAACGAATAAGTTTTTATCGTGACACATGTGCGAAGTTGCACCACTATCTAAACACCAGCTGTTTTCAACCGTTTCGTCTTTCTGTATTGCCGAATACACTGCGTAAGAAATTCGCTGATTTTCGTTTTTGTTCTCGCTTTGTTCCTTGTTTTCTTTACGCTTTGATCTACACTGCGCTGATCGGTGACCGCGCTTTCCACAATTGAAGCACATTCCGGTAAATTTGCTGTTCCTCTTTGCGTGTGTTTCGTCTTGCTTTTTATTTGCGCCTGCATAAAACGCTTGCTGCATACTCGCTTGCTGTACTTTGTCACTATTTGCTTCTCTTCTATTTGCCTCAGCCAGCAGCTTGGCCTTGACCATTTCCAATGAAGGCAACGAGTCTCTGGTTTCCATAGCGACAATGAAATGTTCATATTCTGCGCTCAGGCTGGACAACAGAATAATCACTTTTAACTCCTCGCTCAAATCAATGCTAACTTCGGCTAGCTTGTTTACTATTTCCATGAATGAGTTTATATAATGCGACATAGCTGCATTTGGCTCCAATTTCATATTTAATAGTTTTTTATAGAGCGACACTTTTTGAATTGTATACTCCACACAGCGTAATTTTGCTCGTTCAACTTTTCGATTTGATATTGACTCATTTTAACTTTTACAACTTCTTCGATCTGTTAGACTGAGTCTGGGCCCATAACCAATGTTGGTGTGTATATATTAAAATACACGAGAGACTTGTCTGCACAGGGATATCGAACTTATTGTTGTAAAATAAGAACACACGACGAACGATGTGAACTCGACGAACGATTTATTAAGAGTAAGAGCAAAGTGGCGATAACATATGTTAGATAGAGATGAACTTATAACATATTCATAATATACGATGTATCGATAAATTTAAGTTGCAAACTTCAACAAGTTTTATTCTTAAGCGAAATATAAAACTAAAAAAATAATCGTTATTTTTCTTCGAAATATAAAACTCAAAAAATAACTTTTATTTCTGAGCGAAAAAATATATAAATAAAATAAGTCTTATTTTTAAGGGAAAAAATAAATCTGAAAAATAAGTTTTATTTCTTGAGCAATAAATAAACTCAGGAAATAATGCTTAAAAGGCAAATTTTACTATTACTTATAACCGTTACGGTCCCTGGCTAAAATAGTTGCTTTGTCTCACTCTACGATTCGGTGGCATCTTGAAAGCAGCCAGCAAGTTTCACAATTCAATTTCAGTTTGAGTCCAAGTTTCATGTTCTTTTAGTATCGGCACTGACATATTTGTACCCTGGATTTTTTAAATTTAAATGGCATACGCTAAGTGATTCTCAAATGAAAGTCTGTTGTCTATCATTACTCCAAGGTACTTGATGGCCGGTTTGGAGTTGACGAAGGCCGATCACAACCCGCACCACTGCTCCCTCAATTTTCTTCCTGCTACTTGTTGGCACGGCCTTCGATTTGTGTTCGCCGAGCGACAGTCCAATTTGGGATATCCACTGTATAATCATATATGTTGCCGTGCTGCATTTGGCTGAGGCGATGTCCAATCTTTTGGCTATGGTTACCACAGCCAGGTCATCCGCCAAGCCGGCAATAGTGTTACCCTCGGGTAGGCTCAAACGCAATACTCCGTCGTACATGGCATTCCAGAGTATTGACCGAAGTACCGCGCCCTGTGGGACGCCGCCGGAGACCGTGTACTGATGTTGGCCTTCTTCGGTATCGTAGAACAGCACTCTATTTGGAAAATAGCTGGCTATTAGCTCGATCAATGGCTCTGGGATGTTTTTGGTCAAATAGGGCTTCCAGGATGTGCTCCCACTTCGCCGAGTCAAAGGCATTCTTCACGTCCAGCGTGCAGACGAGGCAGTATTGTTTGGTACCGCCAGCCCACCGGATGCCTTGGATCGCTTCGGTTGCCATGTCTACCACCGTCTTAATGACATCTGTTGTGCTGCTTTGCTTGCGGAAACCAAACTGCACGTCCGACAGTCCGTGCGTGGCTGTCAACTCCCTTTCCAAATGGTTGCATAGAATCCGCTCGAAGATTTTTCCTATGGTGTCCAACCTATGCAGAGGGGGCGGTATGCCGAAGGATCTTTGAGGACTTTGCCAGGCTTGGGATGAGTGCCAATCTCTGGACTTTCCACCTTCGTGGGACCGTGCGTTCGCGCAAACAGATTAAACAAGCCAACAAACGTGTCCGGATGTGTGCTATGGCCGTTTTAATGACGCCGTTCGGTATTCCATCTGGGCCAGGGGATTTACTGTTCTTGTTTTTGGCGGCTATTGCGAGCATTGGTTGGCATTGGCTGCCTGCCTAGTTTGCCCATCACCACTTTGTATACCATCCCGAATGGTTGGGCATCTGCAGCGTCGCACATCTACTGGAACAGTTTGGACTTACTCCGTCTGATAGCGATTTTTAGGGTCCTTCGAGCTTCTCTCAGCAAGCTGGACAATTGCTCGAAGTTTGGTGACGCTCTCGCACGTTGGCTGGCACCTGCGTCTTGCGGCATGACACTCCTTGCACGCTTTGGCAATCTCCTCGTGCCACCATGCTGCTTGGCGACGGGTATTGCCTCCATTGTTGACCCTTGGCATTGTGGCATTGCATGCGGAGATTATGGAGTCCGCTTTTCCATCGGCCGAGGAGTTGGCATCGCCGCTGACCATTAGGCCTTCTCCTAGCGGGAGAAGGAGTCCTAGGTCCAGGGAGTTGGTTTTGTAGCCGATATGTCTGAGTTGGTTTGCGGCTTTCTGTGATTGTGACCACTGCAAGGTGGTCGCTGTGGTTGTATAAATCGGATACGAACCACGATGCACGCGCAATCTCCGGGCTGGCGAAAGTGACGTCTATTATTGATTCGCGCCCCGCTCTACTGAACGTACTGGTCGAGCCACTATTCAGTAGGAGGATGTTCAGAGAGGCTAGTCTATCCAGCAGGATTCCTCCCCTTGGAAATGTTCTGCTGCTCTCCCACTTCGATGCCCAGGCGTTGAAGTCGCCAGCGATAAATACTGGAGACTTGCCGCGCGCATCTTTTATGTTCGCCTTGAAGTCAGCGAGTGGAACGCTCAGTAGCTATAAATGTAGATGTTGCCGCATTTTGCTCTTGCAAAGCCTTTCCGTGCTCTCCTGTGCGTAAGTTGGTAGGGTTGTATTCCGCAGCTCCAGAGTGCTGCTCCGCCGTCCGCACATGGCACCAAATGCCATACTCTCTCATGTTTGGCATCGTAATGCTCGCTGAGGATGGCGATGTCCGTGTGTTATTCCAGGACTGTTTGGGCTAGCAGATTCTGGGCCGCTCTGCAGTGGTTTAGGTTCAGTTGCAGGAACTTAACCATTTTGGAGGGTTCGCTGGGCTTTGTATTCTGGGCAGCTTTTGCGCTATTTTTGGTATCGGCAGCTTGCCGTGTGCAGAGTAAGCATTTAGGAGCCTTTTGGCACTCCTTCATGGCGTGTCCTGTGCCGCCGTATCTGTTGCACGTCTCTTTGGATACTGAGTGGGGGCTTCTGCATCTCGCTGAGGATTTTGCCAACATTCAACCACTTCTCGGCCAGGTTGGGCTCCAGTCTTAGGGTCGCTATTTGCGTTCCCCTATGCGCTTTTCTCAACGTGGGGACAGATTCTGCGGGGAACGGATAGCGACTATCCATGTCCACGAGCAACGCTTCCATTACCTCGTCTCCAGTAGTGAGCTCGTCTATATCGCACACTTCACTTTGCACCGTCTCGTGCAGGGCCTTGACCTCAGCTTTGCCTGAGAGCGCAGTGTTCATGGCAGAATGCAGCTTCTGTGTGTCGGGGTCAGAGGTCTTCTGCATTCTCACGAGCAGCTCTCCAGATGCTGTCAGACTTATACTTTGAACACTGGATTTCAGGCTTTGCAGGGCAGGCTCCGATTTAACCATCTTGAGGACTTCTGCAAGAGGTGCGCTGCTGGTGCATCGTACAACGATGGCGTCCGGTCGCTTCTTTCTCCGGATGGGGTTTTTGATTCGCACCTCTTTCCACTGCTGGTTCCCCATGGCACGGGGAGTAGGAGTTAGGGCAGGGCTTCCTTCGTTGGGTAGTCCACGTACACTCTTCGGTTCTTGCCTCCTTTCGCCCCTATTTGGTTTGTGCCTTATCAGCATGGAAGAGTGATACGAATGTTAATGGTCACGAATTAATCAAGGCTTCCAGATAGACAAATCGCCTTTAACATAGTTTTAACGGAACAGACGAGTCGTTTCCATTCTCCTCTCAAATGCGGTGCGACTGGTGAATATGAATGCTAAATATGATAAATTTTCTCGTGGAAATATTTTCACAAAAATAAAGTTATGTAGCTGTTCTTGGGTAGCACAATAGTGTCTTCACGGCCGTTACCTTGTGCCGCACATCCCGCACGCGCAGCACGTCTCTATTGTCCAAGGTAATGAAAAAGCTAAAAAATATCAATTGCTCCCTTTGACTGAAGAATCTGAATTTCAGATGCATAGACTTCGAAATTCTATCTTGAGCCACTCAAAAACAGATTTTAAGTCCGACCAGTAACTAACTGTATCTATATTGCCTGACAAAAGTGTGTAGGCTCATATATTCGCTTTGTTCAACCTTCGAGAAGCATCTTCTGACTTGAAATGCTGCCACCTGTGATAGAAGCCTTTCCATTAATCCCAGTCTTCGAGTAAAATAGCCGTTAGCCCGTGAGGATGAGCTACGAACCAGCAACACATTTTAAACACGTAAGAATGTTATAGTTGAGCATACTCAACTACAAAACTCCCTGTACTGTACCCAGGTCAAAAATTTCCGATCGCATCTTCGTACACTTACACATACACAAAGACACATACATACCAGCAAAAGCGACAGCGCAAGCGAGGCACTTTAAGTGGCGGCTGTGCTGCTTCTTTCCATGTGTTGAATAACTTCCGTGTTTATTTTCCGATCGACTTGAAATTTGGGCAGTAGATTCAGAGTAACTAAAGTATTATACTTGTTAAGTCCCAAAAGCTATATCTTGAAAATTGTTACTGTAAAACTGTTTTTATCGAATAGCGGAGGAAAGGGGGGAATATCTCGGATCCAAAACAAACGTGACCTGCCCCCGCAATACACAAACCTACATTCCAAATTTTGTGCCTCTAGCTCTTATAGTTGCTGAGATCGACGCTCTCATACATACAGATATGGCCAAATCGAAGTCTACTTTGATACTGATCAAGAATATATATGCTTAATAGGGTCTGAGATGTCTCCTTCTGCGTGTTACATACATTTGCACAGACTAAGTACCCTTTTTACTTTTTTCAAACTACGTAGAATATGTAAAACCAATTTTTATACCCTCTGTTAGCAGAGGTTATTATAATTTTGTCTCAAAATGTATAATGAACAGAAGGAGACGTTTCCAACCCAACGAATATATATATTCTGAATCAGCATGAATAGCCTAGTCGATATAGCGATGTCCGTTCGTTTCTATGCGAAATAGTCTCAGTTTTAAAGCTATCGTGATGAATCTTGGCACAGACCCTTTATTTTTGCTGCAGGCAGTACATATGTCGGAGCCGGACGGATCGGACCACTAAAACAAATAGCTGACATACGAATGATCGGTGGACAACAAAGTTTTTGTATGAGCAACTTTTTTTTTGTTAATGAACGTATCCTTACCAAACTTACCCAAACCGAGTCTCTAAAGAGTTTATACATTGTATATATATTCTAAGATCAAAAATTTTGTCTTGAGATATTTTTCTGTTTGAATTCAGCATATAAACTGAATTCGGATTTGGTCGTCGTAACTAGCACTTTAACTAGTTAGACAGCGGAGGTAGTTTCCCTAGAGTCAACAAATAGAATTACCACGGGTGGGGTTCAATTTGAGACTAATTTTTATTTCAACAAGCTAGGGTTTATATACCCTAGCCTATGTATTTTTTACATGCTTAGAGTAGGTACAATTTTACATTTGCTTCGTCTATCTATGTACTAAGGAATTACATATCGCCCCCTTGAGGAAAGGAGATAGGTAGGCAGCTGCTCTTATTTTACACACATGGTTTTAGTATATACCATGTGCATCCTTGCTTGTGTGTCTGAGATTTCGCTTAGAAAATGCCATGATCCCTTGCGTTGGGTTGGCTGCAGACCCACGCAGAGTGACCCTTTCAAGTGGTATTTCCTCATATGTCAGCAAGTGACAATTGTTACAATTAGGTCTGGTACTAAAATGAACCGCGTGGGTTGTACAAAGAGTTTGTTCTTTTATTTGTATTTAGTCTAAATATTTAATTTTACTTAATGAGTAAGATGCGCCTTAACATTCTCCCGGCCGTTGAATAGTTATTCAACCATCAGCTATGTCGAATGTAAAACGCCGTGGTGTAGGTTCTGGCTGTGCTTCACTTATCTCTTCTGCTTGTTGGGCTGGTGGTGCGCTCTTCCATAATGCAAGTCGTTTTCGCGTGATGACCACAATCACTAGTAGTATGGACACTAGTAATGCAACATACGCAGTTACATGATGATGCTGAATGGTGTCGAGATGTTCTGGCAGTATGGCATGCTTATTTCGTTCAAGTTGCTGCTGAAGTGCGTCCAGATCGTTGATGTTCAAATCCATCGGTGCTGTGGTTCCGGGGATTGCTTCCAGAAATATGGAGGAGTTTACTGGTTGACTGAGGTTGCCAAAGCGTACGTATGTTGTGCTGACCTTGCTGATTGTTGTATTAAAGGTGCTGATGCTGATGTCAGCATTTCGTGCAGTGCATCTACTGGAAAGTGTCAGTAGTCCGGTTGCCACAAGAGTTACAGTATGAGGAATGTTGCTGCAAACTGCCCTGAGGTCCATTCGAGAATTCGTTGCAAAAATCCAACTGTTTGGTTGATGCGTTTTTGACCATACTGTTTTTGAATTTGTATGTACAGTTTAGCACAGCGTGAAACTCTTTTTGTTGAAGAGTTGAAATTCGCAGCGATGATCCACATTGAACACTGCATGTTGGTCAAAGCAGATGTAGTCATCATTAGGCAGTGCTATACAGTGCTGTATACCCTCTGGCGTGAGTCCCACAAATTAGTCTCTAAGGCTGTTGACTGCAATTAGCGGAGTTTTGAGGTCGAATGTATTCCCACCTGTAGAATCCCTTACAGGAATTGATATCATGCTGAAGAGATCCAGTTGAGTAGTGGATACTAACGGAAGAGTGACCTTAAAGATGACTTGAGTTCCAGTAACTGTGCCCTCGGCGTGCATTAGCTTGTATAGTTGAATGGTGTCATTTGTGGAGACAGGCAGCATCTGGTTTGGTGGCATGTGATCTCGCATCTGAGCTATTTGTTCCATTAATTGATTTGGAGATATTAGGATTGGGCTGATGGTCCGATGGCGGATGCCTGTCAGTACATCTAGTACCTCCGACTGCATTCGTTGCAGGTTGGCTGCGAGTAATGTCAGCTGTGTTGTCAATACCATAAATGCTTGAAACCGATGATCTCCGGAGCTCCTTTCTCTGTGTTCGCTATACAGAGCCATTTGCCTTTCCAGTAGCTTTATCCGCCTTTCGTTAGTCGCTCTGTCGTTCCTCATCACGTTGATCGTTGAATCGAGAACGGATGTCTGATTTTTGAGCAGCTGCAGTAGGAAATCTTCGTTCATCTGGACCCTTGCAATGGTTTTCGACATTTCCTTTGCGTAGTTGGAATCGAGCACACCAAAAAGGCCACTGGCAAGGTTACCAATTATGTCAAGTGGTGATCGACGTTGTCGTGATCTTTGAAGCAAAGCGTTCTCTCCTTGTAGTTCATCAAAAATATGTTTGAAATGTTTGTGTAACATTTCGCATGCCGGCTTGTTGGTTAGTTGAGGACACGAATACCCAAGTTCTGTTGTTCCCGCGGCGAATGCTTTCATATCTCGCCAGTATGGGTTCAAATCGTAGTAAACAACCATAGTCCATTCGGAGAATGCCATCTTAGTGGTGCCTAATTTTTCGTAGAAAATTCCTGGCTTTCCGTCAAAGCGTGTTAATGTTATTGGTTGTGACAGAACTAGTGGTAGCATGAAGAAAAGTATTAGCATTGCTGAAGTTATAGATGGTTCCGTTAGCTTCTTCCTTTGTGTAGGTGGCTCATTGTTTTCGTTTTCGTTTCCTCAGCAAATAATGGTGCAAGTCGATTGATCGAGCGTTTGTAGATTCCAGATGCAGTCTTAACATCAACGACTCGTACAAAATTATGTGGCCCTGGGTACGTTTTTATGATCCGTCCCATAGGCCACTTCATCACTGGAATATTGTCTTCTTTTATTAACACCAGTAATCCTTCCTTAACATTTGGTGCTGAAGTTTTCCACTTGTGACGATACTGTAGTTCTTGCAAGTACTCCTGGGACCATTGTTTCCAGAATGAGTGTTTGATCCTGGAGACAAGCTCCCAGCGCTTAACCAGGGTTTTTCCACCTTGATCAATGTTTGCATCAGGAGAGGCAGTTAATGGTTCTCCAATTAAAAAGTGCCCAGGCGTGAGTGCTGCTGCATCCGTTGGATCATTTGTCATTGGAATTGAGAATGGCCTCAATTTCGATGATGACTGTATTCAGTTCTTCGAATGTAAGTTATGCTGTTTTTGTGTTGTGGATTAGCAGTCTTTTCGCTGATTTGACTGCTGCCTCCCACAGGCCAAAGGATGGCGCTCGAGGAGGTATGAATCTAAAGTTCACCTGCCTTTTGCTGCAGTGTTCCATAATCTCTGTAGTAGCCTTGTCTGAATAGATTGCCCTTTCCAGTTCCCTCAGTTAATTATTGGCGCCAATGAAATTAGTTGATTATTGATTATTGTTCGTGCGTCGTCCAATTCCTTTACACATAGAGTTGTGGTTGATCTTCTCCTTTCCTTATAACAGAATCGCAACATGTAGGCTACGATTCGTTGCAATTTGTGGAAGGAGTTGCTATGCTTGCAATTATATAGGTCTTCTCCTAATGTTGATGGAGCGATTGCGATGCTGACATGCTTTGTCTTTCGTTCCAGATCACTGGGCGGGATTGTTGGAGAGGTGAACCATCTCTCACGTGGGCCATGCAAGAAAAGTGGTCCATAAAGCCATTTGCTGTCGTTGGATAGTTTTCTTGCAGTAGTTCCTCTAGAAAGCACATCAACCGCATTATTTGTGGATGAGACGTGGCTCCATTGTGATGGCTTTGAGGCTGCTTGAATTTTGGCAATGCGGTTGGCCACGAATGTATGATAAGTTGAAGCTGAGGCGTTTATCCATGCTAGTACTACCGTGGAATCTCTCCAGAAGTATCCCTTGACTGTTTCGGGGGTTAGCCGAAGATCCTTTCGAACACGTTCAGTGAGTTCTGCGCCCAGTACTGCAGCGTGGCAGAACGTGGCAATGATTGTTTTGCCGTTGGTGCAACTTGCGATTTTGAGCACAGCAGTCGAACAGATGTTTGCTTGTTTTTATACGTGGCTCATATATAAACTGCAGCTCCGTACGCCCTTTCAGATGCATCCACAAATGTGTGTATCTCCTTGCTTGACGGTGTTTTTCCATCGTAAATATGCCTTGGAATCTGCATTTCATTCAGTTCTTGGATGTCATCTCTGTAGGCCTGCCATTCATTGCACAAATGTGTTGGCAACTTTTCATCCCAGTCAAATTTTTCTTCCCAAAGATGTTGCATAAATATTTTTGCTCGTACAACGACAGGTGCAAATAAGCCCAATGGGTTGAATATTTGCGCTAACTCGGAGCACACAACTCGCTTGGTGATTTGTGTTGTTTTGCTGCCTTGTGTTCTTCCACGGAGCTGGTCCTTTTTGGGCATCCATATAAGGCCCAGAGTTTTTATACAGTGATGGTCCAGTGCTTCACCCAGATGAACATCATTAACAGTGTCTTCCTTTGGGATTCCCTTTAGGATTTGCTCATTATTTGAGCACCATTTTCGCAGCTTAAATCCTGAGGGAAGCAGTATTTTGTTTAGCTTACGCTGAATTAGAATAGCTTCATGCGTTGTATCTGCTCCTGTCAGGCAATCGTCCACATAGAAATCATTTTTTAATGCTGCTGATCCTAGAGGTAACTTGTTGACGTTTAATTTGGCAAGGTGGTCTAAAGTTTTGGTTGCCAGAAATGGAGCGGATGCTGTGCCGTATGTGACAGTTTTTAGGCGGTAATACCTTAATTCCTCGTTGGGATTATTTCTCCAAACTATCATCTGATGGAATTGATTTTCCGGATTTATCCATATTTGCCGATACATTTTTTCTATATCGGCCGTAAAAACATACTTATGCGTTCTGAATCGTAGTAGTATCGCCATCAGATCGCTTTGCACAGTTGGTCCAACTTGCAATATGTCGTTAAGGGACTTTCCCGTCGGCGTCTTGCATGATGCGTCGAAGACCACTCTTAGTTTTGTGGTGCTGCTATCTGGCTTCAGCACACAATGATGAGGAATGGAATAGTTCCTTGATGGAAGGAGTTCGCGAGGTACTTGTTTCATGTGTCCCAACTTTTCATATTCCATCATGAAGTCTACATATCCTTTCCAAATCTCTTCCTTGGTTCTTTTTTCTAATGAAAAGAATCTTTTTTCTGCGATCTCCAACGAGGGCCCCAGGGCTGAAGAGTGTTCAGAAAACGGCAATTTAACTATGAAACGGCCATCAGCAGCGGTTTGCAGATTGTCGATGAAGTGTTTTTCGCATCTTTCTTCACATGGCGTACGTTGCTTCTCCATGCTTTCGAAATTTTCGAGTGTCCAGAAGCGTTCCATTATGGCATTCGTTTCATCTCCTGATGCGACTGCACAAATGGCTGCTGACTTATTAGCAGCCTTTATTTTTCCGGCCACAACCCATCCCAGCTTGGTCTTTTGCATTATTGGACCAGAGGGTATTTTATGTTGTTGTGGGAGCAATAACGAATAGTAATGCTCAGCGCCGATCAGCATGTCTATTTTACCCGGTTTGTTAAATTGTTGATCCGCCAAAGGCAATTTGTCAGGTACGTTCCAGCTTGACTTATTTATGGCTTGGGATGGTTGATCCGTGATTATGTGTGGTAATATGAAGGCTTCGAGTCGCATTGTATAATCATTGTGCAGTGATTTCACTAACACATTGACTCGCGCCTTGCTTGTTTTAGGCTGTCCACCGATACCTTCAATTCGCAGTGTGGTATCGTGCCGTTTTAGAGACAGCAAGGATGCCAGCCTTTCTGAGATCACGTTAATTTGTGATCCAGAATCTAGTAGAGCCTTGAAAGTGGCTTGTTGCCCGTTGTTTCCTTGAACTGCTACTTTTGCTATGGCAAAGAGATTGAAGTTTTGAGCATTTGTAGATGCTACAATTTGAGTTTGTAATTGTTCCTTGGGTCCATTTTCCAAGTGCAGCAGAGTGTTGTGCCTTTTGTCGCATTTGAAGCACTTGAAGCGGCTTGGGCATGCCTTTGCCATATGGTCCCCTTTGAAGCAGTTGACGCACATTTTTTGGCGTTGCACCCAATTCAAACGTTCAGGCGTTGGCTTGGCGCGGAAGTCGTCGCACCGAAATAGCAAGTGATTTGTTTTCTTGCAGTAGGGGCATGCTTTTCCTGTCGTCGATGATGATGCACATCCCAGTAGTACGGTTCACACGTGAGTAATGGGTGGATACATGGGTGAATGGTAAGGACCACCCATTACCGGCTGGATTACCGGCAATGCAAATCAGGCATGAATTTAACATGGGCATGGTATTGGCGGTCACCTATAGCTACCCTCTGCATTTCCATTCATAGGTGAATTCACCCATTACCATTCAGAGGTGAATTCACCCATTACCATTCACCTATGAATTCACCAGCTAAAAATACTTGAATTGTCACCAAAAATAATCTTGATTTAAGTGTTGTTTTCAACAACGAAAATCTAAATTTTCAAATAAAAAATATATAAAATAAAAATATGATTGAATATTAGACGGGAAACTCTATCCCGAAAGATACTTAATTACAGAATGTTTATTATTTTATTTATTAATTATTATTTTTTAGTATGTCATAACAGAATAATTATATATATGTGTTTGTATATATACCAAATGACTTTAAATACCATTTTATCCATCCAACCGCCGCCGCCGTGGATCGAACCCGCGCCCTACCGTTTTCCAGCTCGAACTCCAAGTCAGTTGTCTAGTCCACTCAGCCAACAAAGCGAATCAAATAACTTCGACAAAAGTCATATATGTCATATATGAAACATAATAAAAACGCGTGATTGAGAAAAAAAGTGGCGTTACGTATTCTTATACTTTTGTTGGCTGCATTACTTTTGCTGTGCCGCTGCATTACCATTCCCCTATGAATTCATAGCTGAATGGTAATGCATGAATTCCTTTATGAAACTAGCCAAGTTGCTTGCACAGTATCACCCATGAATTCATGAAATACCGTTCACGACTCGTTTATGTGTCTGCATTACCGCGGACACCTGAACGCATAGATTACCATTCAGCTATGAATTCATGAGTGAAGGGTAATGGGTGAATTCACTTATGACACTGGTTAAGTCGCTTGCAAAGTTTCACGTATGAATTCACTAGTGAATATATGCAATCAACTTGACAAGTTTCATAAGTGATTCATGCATTACCATTCAGCTATGAATTCATAGGTGAATGGTAATGCAACGTCGCTTGTCGAAGTAATGCGTACGTGAATAGTAAGCCATGAATTCAGCTTGGAAAAATACGTATCCATACCAGCAGAACTAGAGGGATGTTGCTCCTTTCGACTCCCTTTTAACATTCCCATGTGTTTTGTTTCCAGTGGCCAAAACACGAACTCTTTCTTCAAGAAACTGAAGCATGGTGTCCAGTTTCTGAATTTCTTTTGAATTGCTCAATGACTGTTCATAGAGCGTTTTATTTGTGGCATCCAGTTTGTTTCGCAGGACTGCTATTAGTATAGGGTCCCACGTTGCGATATCTAAGCCGAGTCCCTTCAACGATGCAAGGGACTCCATTGTGACTATGTATAACTCCTTTAGGGATTTTACATTGTCATTGACTGCCTGTTGCATCAAAAATCGGTTTAATACGGTTGACGCTATGTCCCTTGGGTTGTCGTAAGCGTCTACTAAGGATGCGTTCCAGGCGTGAAGATAATTTTCTTCCTTTAAGTCGATGTGGCGAATCATCCTTTCTGCCTCGCCGACCACGCTGGTTTTCAAATACCACATTTTACGGATTGTGGGCAGGTTGGTGTCGTGAACCATGCACACAAAAATATCGTAAAATTGTGTCCATTTGAGCACGTCTCCATCAAATTTTGGGATCGTTATCCTGGGCAGATTAAGATCGCTATTGCTTGGTGTGTTGGGTTTGTATGAACAAGCGCCTTGTACGGTTAATTCGGCTTTTAAATATTCCTTAGCATCGTATCCCTCTCCTTCATGATCCACGAATTCCTCGTGAATTCGGAAGTGAACCTCCTGGATCTTGGACCAAAGACCTTTTATGAGGTCGACTGAAGCGTGCCCACTTGGGTGAGCCTGTTCCAATGCGCGATTTAATGACGCTATCATTGCTCGTTGTCGACGTCACAATGCATTCAACTTGGAATCCATTTGTTGAAGCTGCTCTTTTTTCGTAGTAGTTGCCTTGCTTCCAGATTGTTCTGCATTTTCGGCTTCTTCATTGAGGTTTTTTAGGTACTTCAACACCGTGGATCTTACGTCTTCATAAAAGGCGATGTATTTATGGTCATCAGATAGCTCGCCGCTCAATCTTATGATTTCGTCATTTTTTTTGATCGCATTCCATTTTTCAGTCAGAGAGTGGGCCTTTATCTTATGATACCCGGCATGAGACTTTCTCTCCGCCGAATCTTTTTTGTTGGAAAAACCTCTTGGCTGATTTCCTCCTGAGCTATTAACAGCTCAGCGATGCTCGCATTTCCTGATGCCATTCTTGGGTTAAGTCTCGCCTCGTCGCGTGGTGGACGTCGAGAAATTGAATTGGTCGTCCAGGTGACGACAGCAAACTTCGTGGTTGATTGTAGATTGTCAACTGAAACTAGAGCGAGGCGCAATATCAAATCTGTGGTTGAGTATTGGCTCGTCAAACGGCACCAACTGTGGTGATTGCCGTTGTTTATGTTCAGAGGTGTCGCCTGGTTGACGACTTCAGCGCTGGATACAATACCAAATGTATTGTGTCAACGGGATTTGTGTTCTTTGATGAGGATTCCTTTGTCGCCTTGTTGACAACTTCAGGTAGTCCAAAATCGGGGTCACCAAAATGTATATATATTCAAAGATCAAAAATTTTGTCTTGAGATATTTTTCTGTTTGAATTCAGCACATAAACTGAATTCGGATTTGGTCGTCGTTACTAGCACTTTAACTAGTTAGACAGCGGAGGTAGTTTCCCTAGAGTCAACAAATAGAATTACCACGGGTGGGGTTCAATTTGAGACTAATTTTTATTTCAACAAGCTAGGGTCTATATACCCTAGCTTATGTATTTTTTACATGCTTAGAGTAGGTACAATTTTACATTTGCTTCGTCTATCTATGTACTAAGGAATTACATATCGCCTCCTTGAGGAAAGGAGATAGGTAGGCAGCTGCTCTTATTTTACACACATGGTTTTAGTATATACCATGTGCATCCTTGCTTGTGTGTCTGAGATTTCCCCTACCGGTCGGCCGTTTGTAATTCCTAGAAAATGCCATGATCCCTTGCGTTGGGTTGGCTGCAGACCCACGCAGAGTGACCCTTTCAAGTGGTATTTCCTCATAAGTCAGCAAGTGACAATTGTCACAATTAGGTCTGGTACTAAAATGAACCGCGTGGGTTGTACAAAGAGTTTGTTCTTTTATTTGTATTTAGTCTAAAATATTTAATTTTACTTTATGAGTAAGATGCGCCTTAACATACATTCTGACCAAATATGGTCAAAATCGGACCACTAAATTACAAAGCTGCCTTACGATCGATTATGAAATGAGTTTTTGTATGAAAAACTTTTTGTATTTCATTCAAACTGAGAGTTTTATTATACTTCAAATGGTTTACAATAATTTTTTTTCAAAATCGAACCACATAAGAGCAATCTGACGAAACTTGAGATTTGTATAAAATAATTGCTGCTAGGGTTTATAGCTTCGGCACTCCAAATATAGCCATTTTTTCTTGTTTTTAATTGTTTTTACTCCCTGTACCCATAAAATGGGTAAAAAGGGGGTATTGGATTTGTGCAAAAGTATGTAACAGGCAGAAGGAGACATCTCCGACCCTATAAAGTATATATATTCTGGATCAGTATCAAAAGAGATTTCGATTTGAACATGTCCGTCTGTCTGTCCGTCTGTCCGTCCGTCCGTCTGTCCGTCTGTCTGTCCGTATGTATGAACGCAAGGATCTCAGCAACTATAAAAGCTAGAGACACCAAATTTGAAATGTAGGTTCGTATATAGCGGGAGCAGGTCAAGTTTGTTTCTGATCTCAGATATCTCTCCCCGTTCCCCCGCAATTCGATCAAAACGTTTTACAGCCACAGTTTTCAAGATATAGCTTTGGGATTTGGCATGTACATTTCTTAGACCACTCTTAATCTACTGCCTAAATTTCAAGTCGATCGGATAATAAACACGGAAGTTATTCAACGAACAAAATTCAGTACTGGAGCGAGGGAGGGAAGAAGCGCAGCCACGACTTAAAATGCTTCGCGTACGCTGTGGCCCGCGTATTTACGGCCTTGTTCATGTGTAAGTGGACGAACATATGATTGAAAGTTTTAGACCTAGGTACAGGGAGTTTCGTAGTCGGGTATACCCGACTATAGCATTCTTACTTGTTTAAATTAATTTAAAATATAAAATTTTTTGTTTCTAAAGTCGTTTTTAAAATCAATAAGTTGATTGTGTATGTATATTGTTCTTTTACATGGTATATGAAAATTGATACAAGTGTGCATACATAAAACGTTTTTAAAATACGCATACTAAAACTTGTTACAAGTAAGTAATATGCATGTTCTTGAAGTGCAGTGCAAATAGCTAAAATGGAAGTATACACTGCATATGTATGACTTTACCTATTGCATGAACGTACATATTCCAACATAAACCAACTATAAATAGATAACAAAAATGTATATATATACAGTACGTTTTTGTATCTATACAAATAACCTAGCAGTACTTACTCTTAGAGTGCACAAAAACTGTCTAGAAACTGCGACTAAAATAAGAAAAACGATTAAGAATGCTATAGTCGAGTATACCCGACTACAAAACTCCCTGTACCCAGGTCCAAAATTTCCGAATGCATCTGCATGCACTTACACATACACACACACATACACAAATCCGTACACACACAAGCGACACATCACGCGACTGCGCTGGCGAGGCATTTTAAGTTGTGGCTGTGCTTCTTGAGCAAAATAAAGAGATTGTCCTGGGTAATAATAGTTTAGTGCTGCGAGATCAAGAAAAGAAACTTTAAATATATAGTGGTAACACGTATATATCTTAAATTATACAACGAATTTGCACAAATTATTGAACACTTACTGTAGATTATAAACTAGATTTAGATACATAACACATATTCAAAATGCCGCAAGGCAGGCCAATAATTACCGTTATTCAGCCATCCCCAATTGATATCGAGATTACCCAAGCATACGGGAATGCAGAAAGTAGTAACAATGTGGATGTGTTACTTTCATTACGCTTCCCAAATGGTGTTAAGCAGTTCCCTATGAAGGATATCCACGTTTGCTTTACGAATTAATTTGCAATATAGGCGAAATTCTTTGTTATAGTAAACACTGAACGACCTATTAATAGCAAGATTCTGTTAAGAGCAGTTAAGAACAAGATCGTAGGTCAAGCTTATAAAGTCTTAAATTCATATGGAACACCATTAGAATGGATTGCCATCAAAGACAATCTTATTCTTCATTATGCTGATTAGAGATCGGATACATCACTAATTATGGACCTACATAGTTTACGGCCGAATGGAAAGACTTTTGAAGATTTTTTTGTAGTTATATTTTTGAAATTCAATCTACTCTTTGCAATAATATATTGATTCATGAATCAAATGAACATGTTATAAAAGCCAAAATGGACTTATACGCTTCAATGTGTCAAACAAGATATAAGAAACTAAAAACATACCCAATAATGCCGTAGTAAATGAGCACAATGAAACAGCATATTTAAATAACAGATCATCTCATAGTTACAGCTCTCAATTTAATCCATCTACACGCTCGTATCAATAAATTATATTCTAAAAACGCTGGTAAAAAATACAATCAACATAGCAACAATAGATCGCTGGCACTTAATTCAACTTCCAATAACCCATTATTTGACAATAATAGGGGATTTTCCAAACTAATTGCAAAACTGCCTCCTTAGGTATATAAAAGCCTCATAACAACCAACAAAGACAGCACAACAAAATTAACCCATTTCTATCAGACAATAAAGCCAGAGTTAGTCATGAACTAACTAATATTGAGGAAAAATTTCATGTACCAGCCTCGAACAAACAGGATATTTATTGATGTCTATACATTGATATCTGATTCTGTCGGTTGGACACTAAAATTTTTAATCGATACAGGTGCTATCTCGTCTTTTCTATTACTACAAATACTTGACCCGGACTTTTATCAATTTTGCGAAAAAGTAACTAATAAAACTATTTTAAAGACCCATATAATACAAAAGTATGTAATTTTACCTATATTTTCGGGGTTTAACCAGAAAGTTACATTCAAATTTTTTCTTCTCTAAATTTCATGAATACTTTAATGGGCTTCTTGGTATAGATTTCCATGTAGAAGCCAATGTTGACTTAGTGAACGGAATTTTAAGAACATCATATGCTAACATTAGTCTCTTACGTAAGCCTAATATATGCCTAGTAGATATTAAAATTCCTCCTTTTACTACGACTTTAATTAACTTTCCTGTCAACTTAAAAAATTAAGACATATATTTAAAAAATTAAAAAGGATTTGGCTCGTCTTACTAGATACGGCAAACACTGGCGACACGGAACAAACCATTATTCTCGACAATCTATTAACAGTAAAACAGTATGTTTCTAGTGAATTCAGTAAACTTTATACTATCGAGACAGGTATACAAAATAGTTCTGAGAGATATGATTTCTTAACTTTATTAAAAGTTGATCACTGTAATAATGAAGAAAAGAAAAGAACTAATTAAATTATGTAAAAACAAGTAAGAGCGTTGCAGTCGGACACACCCAACTGTAGAATACTCTGTCTCAGTCCTGCACAATTTGGTTATTTCTGGGTTCGGAAAGAGACGCGATGTTTGGTTGCTCTAGCTTCAAGGGTGTGGAAAAAATTCATCTCATACGTACAGACAAACGGACAGACGGTCTTTTCGCAAACCTAATATACTCTTATGCATTAATGATATATGTGATATATATATATACTAGCAGGTAATATCCCGGCCTTGCCCGGGAAAATATTTAGATGAAAATGCATTTGAATTTGAATTTGACTGCTTTCGTCAACTGTAAGAAATAAAACTAAATAGTTGAGCCACGTGACTAATGTTTTCAGTGTAGGGCTATGAAAAAAATCTTTGAAAAAAAAAACAACAAAAAAATGTCGCACTCATTTGTCCTTGACTTCCATTTCCGCCCGTGGCGACACGGAGTGGATTTTCCAAAATCAATTGGCATTTTAAGCAAACAATAATACTAAGAATCCAAATTCAATCTTTCCAACTGTTTTCCGCCCGCTGTCTTGCCTGCAAAGTACCGAGGGTTTTGTGTTTATATTTGGAAATTAGTATAAGGCCACGTGTATTTTTCGAAACCGGTAGCACATGTGACGAATTATTTAATGTGAGGTGCTTTGAAAATAAGTTTCAAAATGATTGAATGATAAACAGAAGTTTGAAAATGAGTTTAAAGTAAATTGGAGGATAATCAAAAAAATTTCATACAACAGTTTTCCGCGTATTTTCCGACCTTAGGGATAGATTTTCCAAAATCTTTGGACACCGCGCCTATTATGTGTTTGGGTTGAACCACGAAAATGAGTTTGAAGCCAATCGCATGAAAACTAAAAATGTCGAATGCCAGAGTCTTCCACCCATATTCCGACCATGGAGCTGAATTTCCCAAAATCGCTGATACACGTGTCAAATTATTTAATGTGAAGAGCTTTGAAAATGAGTTTGAAGTCAATCGGACGATAATCAAAAAAGATTCATACAACAGTTTTCCACGAATTTTCCGACTTTGGAGGTAGATTTTCCAAAATCTTTGACCACCGCGAATATTATTGTTGCCCATGGAACCTTGAAAATGAGTTTGAAGCCAATCGCATGAAAATTATAAATGTCAAATGCCAGACTTTTCCACCGATTTTCCGACCATGTGGTCGAATTTCCCAAAATCGCTAATACACGTGTCAAATTATTTAATGTGAAGAGCTTTGAAAATGAGTTTGAAGCCAATCGGACGATAATCAAAAAAGTTTCATACAACAGTTTTCCATGAATTTTCCGACTTTGGGGGTAGATTTTCCAAAATCTTTGACCATTGCGCCTATTATTTTTTCCCATAGAACCTTGAAAATGAGTTTGAAGCCAATCGCATGAAAACTAAAAATGTCGAATGCCAGACTTTTCCACCGATTTTCCGACCATGTGGTCGAATTTCCCAAAATCGCTGATACACGTGTCGAATTATTTTACGTGAAGAGCTTTGAAAATGAATTTGAAGGTGATCGGAATAAAATTAGACTTTCGCCCATACAACCTTGAGACCCCCATTTTCCACCCATGGGGGTGGATTTCCCAAAATCGATGAAATATGTGTCAAATGAATTTTTGTGTAGATCTCTGAAAATGAGTTTGAACCTGATTGGATGGTAAACAAAAAAGTTTCATACAACAGTTTTCCGCGATTTTCCACGCTTGTGGGTGGAATTTTCCAAAATCCCGTCTTAGTGTGCACTTTCATCATAGATGGAAGCTTCTGTGAAAATTTCAGCATCCTAGCTCTTATGGTTTGGGCTGTGCGATGATTGCCAATCAATCAGTCAGTCAGTCAGTCAGCACGAACTCTTTTAATATATAGATATATTTAATTTATTATATTCTAAGCCCTTGAGGGCTTATATATATATATATATCACATATATCATTAATGCAGAATATATATATATACATATATATTTATGCCTTCTGCATTAATGATTTTTTTCTATATATATATATATTTATATATTTAATTTATTATATTCTAAGCCCTTGAGGGTCCAACTATAACTAGCGCCACTCGATGTAAGATAAAAGACCTAAAAGGTCGAACATCGGTACAAGGACTTGAAAAATATAATGTATGCATATATATGTAAGATTAGAACTAATTAGCCCCAATACTTTATTATAAATGCGTTTATTATTATTATTATGCCCGCGTGGGAGTTTAACAAATTAATTAATACAGCTTTTGCTTAAATATTACTGCGGCTGAAATCTGCTTCTGTTCTTTTCTCTTAGACGCTCTGTGATCGACTGTGTCGCTGCTCGCCTTGCCAACTCGCTGGCTACCCTTTCGCGTTGCCACCCGGCAAAGCCTGGGCTGCCAGATGAGCTGAGCGTTACCATCTTACACTCGGCCCTCCTGATCCTCTTCATCCGACCCGGATGATAACAGCTCTTAATTTTCGGCTATGAACTTCCACAGCTTTATGTTGTCACAGCTTGTTGCTGTTATGTTTGGTCCTTCGACGTTTGCTGCTGCTTTCTTGACATCGAAGCGGCCGTTGCGTTTGAGCTTTACAATTTTGTAAGGGCCCAAAAACTCACTCGCTAGTTTTCGTCCTGCGACGAACTGAGTACGTTTTATGGCGACCAGATCGCCCAGCTTGTACACACCTTCGGGACGCCTCTTCTTATCGTATGCTGCTTTATAATTCGCCTGTGCCTGCTGTATGTTCCGCTTGGCTTCGGTTCTCAACTGTTGGCGCTCTTCGTTGAATCGGTCGACGAGTTCCTGATTCAGCAGTTCCAGCAGAAGATCTTCGGCTTTATTTCGCATCTTGGTGCCAAACATTATCTCGAATGGGGACGCGTGAGTTGACGCGTGCATGTGCGAGTTGATGGCCCTCTGCACTTGCGGCACGAACTTAAACCATTTAGACGGCTCCTCTGTTGATAGCTTCGCAATTATTGAAAGGATAGAGCGATTCACCCTTTCAACCTGACCATTGCCTCTGGCCACACCTGTAGTTGACCACACGTGTTTTATCATATGTGCACTTGCAAACTCTGCAAATGCTTTCGACGTGAAAGCGGTACCTCTGTCGCTCACAATGCGCATTGGAAAGCCAAATACAGCTGCCCACTCGCTTATCTTCTTCAGCACCTCTTCGTGTCCGGTTGATTTGACTGGAAACAGCCAAACGAACTTCGAAAATGCGTCGACGACTGCCAGAATAAACTTATACTGTTTTGATGTTGCATCCATCGGGCCAAGGTGATCGACGTGCAACGTGTGGAGAGGTACCTCGCCCTTATCGATGCAATGCAAGAAGCCTTCTTGCTTACCCAACTTCTTGCTGTGAATTATACAACTTATGCAGTTAGAGATACATTTTACCACCTTACCCTCCAAATGAGGAATATAGAACCGCTGCTGGATGTTATGCATCGTCTTGCGAACGGCAAAGTGACCCACTTCGTGAGCGCTGCTGATCAACTCCCGTTCCATCTTCTTTGGCACAACCAACAGTTCGTTGCCACCGATTTGCTTGAAGAGTAGACCGCCCTTCATCTTGTAGTCTCCGTATGGACCCTCTTGCAGTATCTGGACTACGGCTTTTATATGCTCGTCATCTTGCTGCGCCTTTCTTAACCGTGCAGATAACTCCGTTGCAACTCGTATCATGAAGACATCTTGTGGATAGCGACTTAGATGATCGACGTGTTTCATTTTAGCTCCTGCGCGGTGCTCCATATCTGGGGTGAAACTTTGTATATATAGCACCCACTGATAAACGTCTCTGGGGATGTCTTCTTTTGTTGTTGACTGCTTGAAGGCTGCGCAGTCCGTTATCGATTTAAAACGATTCCCGAGCAGGTAGTGGCGGAACTTTTTTAGGGCTAGATAAGCAGCTTTAATTTCTAGCAGGTAACTGTGCTTTTTTGACTCTGCCTCCGACGCTTTCTTGCTCCAAAAATAAACTGGGTAGAGCCTTTTATCATGCCACTGCAACAGCACTGCTCCAAATCCCTCTTTTGACGCGTCAGTGTGCAACTCAGTCAGTGCGTCTCGGGCGTAAATATGCAGTACCGGCTCACACGTCAACGACATTTTCAATTTCTGAATTGCTTCTAATTCTTCAGGGCCAATCTTGAACTTTACATCCTTTTTTAATAAATTCGTGAGCGGCCGTGCTACTGCCGCATAGCCTTGTATGAACTTTCTAAAGAATCCTGTGAGACCTAGGAACGACTGCACATCTTTGATATTTTTCGGAGTGGAAAAGCGACTAACAGCTGTTGTTTTTTCTGCTCCTGGCCAAATTTTTCCATTTTCTACGGTGTGACCCAGAAAATTTATACTCTTCTGCAAAAAGCTACATTTCTTCCACTTTATTTTTAGTTTGTACATAGCTGCCGTCTCTAGAACTTTCTTCGTCTTCAGTATACACTCGTCAGCTGTTGCAGCATACACAACAATGTCGTCCATATATAACTGCATTGTGTCATCGTTAATCAGCTTCTGAAACACATGGTTCACGAATCGTATGAAGGCTGCAGGCGAATTTCGAAAACCAAATGGAGCTTTATTGAACTCGAAGAGTCCCTCTCGTGTGACAAATGCTGTGAGCGCTCTGCTACTTTCCTCTACAGGCACATGGAAAAATCCGTTTTCTAAGTCCATG
The DNA here is from genome assembly GCA_037075165.1 of Hirtodrosophila histrioides. Taxonomy (NCBI): domain Eukaryota; kingdom Metazoa; phylum Arthropoda; class Insecta; order Diptera; family Drosophilidae; genus Hirtodrosophila; species Hirtodrosophila histrioides. Next base: position 154,804 of record JBAMCL010000471.1, on the reverse strand, counting down.
ACCGTAAACAACTTTGCAGATTGAAGCTTCTCAAGCACATCTTCGATTAGCGGCACAGGAAACTGATCCTGCAATACCATGCTGTTCAACTTACGGTAGTCGACGCACACCCTTAGAGTTTGATCCTTTTTCTTAACAACGACGACTCGGCTCGCTACGTGCGAGGAAGATTCACGTACGATGCCTTTCTCTAACCACTCGTTGACTTGGTTTTTTACCGCTTCTGCTTCCTGGTTTGATAATCGACTCGGTGACTGGCGAAAAGGTTTTATTACTCCGTCCTGCGTAATGCTCAGTTGAATTGGGCATTCTGCACACGCTACTGGCGTCTTGAAGCTGCTATGAATTATATGTTCAATTTTTTCGCGGTACTCAGGCGGCGCTACAATATTGTCTGCATCCTCGATAACGGCTAAAACGTTCATAGGGTACTCCTCTATCGACTTTTGGTCAGATTCAAGGGATTGAAACGAAAACCCATTGGAATCGGCGAAAAACTTAAATTTTTTAATAAAATCGAACCCCAACAGCGCGCTATATTCCAACTTGCAATTTGGCACAATCAAAAATTTATGTTCAGTTTGCAACTGGTCGACTTCTACTTTAGCGTTAAAAAATCCAATTGGTTTTGTGCTTATGTTCCCCAGACCGCGTAATGTGGATGCGCTTCTCAAAGTTTCTACGTTCTTCAACTTTTTCAGCACGGTTTCGTTAACAATTGTTACGTCAGAGCCTGTATCTACAAGGCATTCAACCTCTACACCGTTTATACGAACAATTTTGAATCTACTGCGATCCAAAATTACGTGCACTTTGTTAATTTCGTGATATATGTCCACTCTCGTTACAACGAAAACATTTTGTCTCTGCATTACAGTCAACTCGTTTGTGCTCCGGGGAGCCGCAATTAAAACAAAACTCTTTCTTTTTTGCAACACATGACTCTTTATTTAGAGACGCCACTGTACTTTTGTCGCTGTATTTTTTGTCACCGCTCTTTTTTTCATGTTCATGAACTAGTTCGTAAATCTCGAACTCCTCTCTCAACTCTTTATAGGACTTGCAACGGTACATGGCGCATTTAAATTCGTTTTTTATTTGTAAGCCATTAACGATATGGCGCAACACGGCTGCTTGCTCAACATCCCCGGCACTTGCTAGTTTTTTCATTTGTAAAATGTACTCATGAAATGATTCCGATTTTTTCTTCTTGCGATCGCGCAAAAGTTGATGAATATCGGCACTGTTTCGACTGCACACAAATTCTTCAATCAGTTTGCCTTTTAGATCATAGTAGTCGTTCACACATTCTGATTCTAGAAATAATTTCGCTTCACCGCACATCTTAGCTCTGGCTTGCACATACTTTTGCTTGTTCGTTAATTCGTATGCCTCAGCGTTACGTTCAAAATTTTCAAACCACTTTAACACTGGCACCGTGCAACCGTCAAAGTCATTAACAATCTTTTCAAAACTATTGGCCGAAATTTTAACTTGATTTTCTCTTTGTTCGTCAATTTCCACTTTCAATGTCATTAATTGTATTAGCTGCTGCAATTTTACGCCGATGTCGTCATTTTTTGCTGCGTTTAGCGCCATCTCTAAATTTTCTTGCGAAATCGCTATTCTCTCTACTTCATTATCGTCTTCTACGGAATCGGCCACTGCATTTTTTGCCGGCGTTCTTTTTAATTTCGGTGGCATAGTCTTCTAGGAATTTCACAACGGCGCCTCTTTTCTTGCGTCTAATTTTGGTAATTTTTTCGCAATACAACTGATCAAATTTACCACTGCACAACTTTACAACTGTTCAAATTTACAACTGCACAACTTTACAACTGTTCAACTTGCAACTGTTCAACTTGCAACTGTTCAACTTGCAACTGTTCAACTTGACAACTGCACAACTGTTCAAATTCGAGAAAATGCCTCTTAGAACACACGACTTTTATGCACCGACTGATTCCATTAAACTCGCGCACACAGGACCGGTTGAGCCCCCAAATGTAAGATTAGAACTAATTAGCCCCAATACTTTATTATAAATGCGTTTATTATTATTATTATGCCCGCGTGGGAGTTTAACAAATTAATTAATACAGCTTTTGCTTAAATATTACTGCGGCTGAAATCTGCTTCTGTTCTTTTCTCTTAGACGCTCTGTGATCGACTGTGTCGCTGCTCGCCTTGCCAACTCGCTGGCTACCCTTTCGCGTTGCCACCCGGCAAAGCCTGGGCTGCCAGATGAGCTGAGCGTTACCATCTTACATATATGTATATATAAAGTATAATGCAAGGCTTATGTTAAGCCCAAGCGACGATTCCGGGCAACAGAGTCAGCGACCGATGCAACTTAGTCGGCACTATTACATTGTGTCATAGTGCCTAGTGCCCTCTTTACCGCCCCATGTTGACTATTCTCTTTTTTAAAACAGTGCCGTCCTCAGTCATGCCTAGATTTTTCAGTACCGTAGATATTTCTTTTTGGTTGCGCCTTCCTTGTTTGTAGCGCACCAGTACCACAGCACAAATTGCCAGACACAAAGTCCACGTCTCCACTGGTCTCGTGTTCAGCCCCGATCTCAGTTCCGCGATGTGGCGCAAGTTCTCGCTGCTTAACTTGTGCAAAAAGTGCCTGGATTTCTATGATGTTGACTGTCGGCGACGCTACTGAGCCGGGACCTTTTTGAGGGGCTCCGTTAAAGTTTACGTACTTGGTGCCGTTTATATGGGCGACATGGTCGAATGTCACAAGATACGTTTTGGCGATGTTATTGTCGGGACCGTCTTCGATGCTAACCCTTACAGGGCTGTCGTTGACTACGATGGTGATCGGACCCAGGTGGTTCGGCTGAGAAATGCGGTGTGCTACGGCTCCAGCGTACAATTCTTGAGCGCATGTGTTGCCGATCGTTTCCCTGCAGAACACGATGTTGGTTGAACCGCTGCGGTTTAGGGAATTTTATAATAAAGTGAATTATATCATTACTTGCTAAAACTTTCATACTAGCAACATTCATTAATTGGTCTGCACTTATACCCTTGAAATTCCTATCCAGAATCATTTTCAAGTCGCTGTCGTCGATTATTGTGGGACTTACAACATTTACGTTGGCCAATGTGACCGCTTCCATTAAATATTCTAGCGCTAGTGTCAAAATTCTATTGCTTGCCAACAGAGTTTTGTACAAGTGGGAAGTGCCAATTTCCTCTTTATTCTTACTTTATAGAACTTAATTTACAGTATTGGTTAGAGCATTAATTTAATCCTGCCTTTTGGTGCTTCTTATGATACCTATTAAAAATGCAAAAAGTCCGTCACATTTACTACTACGATTGTCGGGAAAATATACCCGTTTTACGCCCTGTACCCATAAATTGGCTAAAAAAGGGGGTACTAAATCTGTAGCACATCCACCTCATAAAATGCTTCGCTTACGCAGTGGCTCGTGTGTGGGCGGATTTGTGTATGTGTAAGTAGACGAAGATGTGATTGGAAGTTTAAGACCAGAGTACAGGTAGTTTCGTAGTCGGGTATACTCGACTAGAGCATTCTTACTTATTTTAATATTATTATTTAAAAAAATTTTAAATATATATATATATATATATTTTTTGTATTCTTGCGTCGTCGCTTACATAAGGTTGTTCAAATGGACAATTGTTCCCAAATCTTTTCCCTGACCTCGAATACCATGTTCTGCCGCGCCGAGTTATTTGTACTAAGTTGCTCCTGGTGTGCATTGCGTAACCTGTTCCTAATATCTTCCTCCAATTCGGGCGGTGCCGAGAGTATTATCCGGCCGATTGGCTTGTCTGTTATCGAATGTACTGAAAGATTGATCTGGTTTCTAAAGCATTTGACTGGCTTATCGATGGCCTTGATCGTGGAGATCAGGGATGCCTCACTATGAACGGTGCCTTCGTCTGAGCGGGGCAGTTCTTCTAGCGCGTTTATATTTTGTCTAGAAAAGGCGTCCGCCACGTGGTTCTCCTTCTCTTAGGTTAGGTTAGGTTGAACCGGTTGACCACCACATGGTGGTCACACATAGACCGAGCAGGTCCTTAGTGTCGCCGGATACTGAAGGTCGTTAGGAGGTTTGTTGATCCTGTAGAATTCGTGTGCACTTGGCAAATGCCAATAGCGCATTGGGAGTGTGTCTGGCCGCTTCTTCTAGTGATGCGAGCCAGTGTTTGTTGAAGTATCGATGTCTTAGTGTTGCGAGTGCTGGGCAGCTGCATATAAGGTGTTCAAAGGTTTCCACAACTCCTGGTTCCTTACATATCCGGCAGCCGTCTTCCGTTAATGTCCCCAGCTTTTTAGCATGAGCTGCTGCTAGGCAATTTCCAGTTAATACTCCTATCATCAGTCTGCAATCTTTCCTTGGAATATATAGCAGGAAGTTAGTGAGTTTCTGATTTCGCCTCTTGCACATAATTTTAGCGATTCTGCAGCTGGTAGTGTTCCGCCACCTTTCACCAGCTTTAGCCCAAGCGGATTCATCCAGTTCGCTATATAGCGACTGCAATGAAATTTGTATATTTTCTTCGTTCTCAAGAGGTGGCTGGGAACCCAATAGATATGCACTGTTCTAGCAGTGCTTAGATTACCTAAAGCCACCCTGCATGCCAGGACATTTTTGGAAAAAATGGAGGACGCCCGCAATGATTTTATAGCAGCTTGGCTGTCTACGAATATATTTATTCGTTCGTTCCTATTTGTTATGGATAGAGCTACTTCTGCTGCTTTCCTTATTGCGAAGACTTCCGCCTGGAATATGCTGCAGTAGTCGGGCAGCTTATACGGCAACCTTATTTCCGGTTCTGTACAATACACGGCCGCCCCTACTCCTGCATCCATTTTTGAGACATCCGTGAAGCTCTTAATGGCGTGTTGGCCCAGTCCTGTACACAAATCTTCTGGTCCCATTGACGTTTGCGTTTCTTTGAAGTTAGCTCGAGGATCCAAGATACTCTCTTCTTCGGCTTGTTTTGCAAGCTTGAGGAGATCCTGTACATCTCTCCTTTGTGCTTTAAGCACTGGAGTCCACCAGGGTGGCCTGGTCCTCCTTTTGCTTTTTGATGGCTTGCACGAAGTGTGGTACGCAGTAATGAGGTGATGTGTGAGAGTCTTCAGGGACCTCTCTATATCATCTTCTGATGAGATTGTGGGTGGTGTGGGTAGTTTCCTTCCCATCGTTGTTACAAACTTCTCCCAGTTTGTATTCCGGGGATTTCTGTATACACTTTGAGGGAAGTATAGTCGAATTGCATCTTGAATTGGATGTACTTGTGATCCGAGGAGGGTTTATCGAGAACCCTCCATTCCGTCACTTGTGTACTATTCCCGGCTGCAAGTGTAAGATCTAGGATATTGGAAAACGTGGGTCCCACATATGTAGGCTCACCCCCAACATTTACTATCCTTATACTAGATTGTAATATGAAGTTAAGGAGAGACTCACCTCTGTCGTTGATGTCCGGACTGGCCCACACAGTATGATGAGCGTTGGCGTCCGTTCCGACAATTAGGGGATGCCTGCGCTGGCCTGTCTCCGCGGTCAGTCTCCTGAGTTCATCGGGTGGTGCCTCCCTGTCGTGTTACAGGACGCTATGAGCGTGGGCTCATCCTTATTACCCTCTAGCGTCACGACTGTGAGATCATCAGTACTGTAATTAGACATAAGGTAAGAGTAGATGCCTTTTCTTACCAGTATAGCTGTTCTATTCCTACTTACTGTGGACGAGTGGAACGTGTTGAAGTTAGCTAACTTTAGCCCAGCCACCTTGTTGCCCGCTGCCAACCAAGGTTCCTGGACTAAAGCAACATCGGCGGACCCCTGCTCCAGGGCTATAAGGAGCTCCGCCGACACTAGCTTACATTTGTGTAGGTTGAGCTGGAGGACCTTCAGCTGCATTGCTGCTGGATTCCTCCACTCGTGGTGGCTCGACTACCAACGTCGTGTCGCCATCCTCGTTGTCTTCCATCTTTTGGTCCTCGGGCGTGGCTTCTGTGGCCATTTCCACGATTTCCAGGCTGTGGGTAGCTTCCACCATAGACGCAAAGCACAGGTCTTGCTCCACCTCACCAGCCATCAGAATGTTGTTATCATGGGGGTGGCGTTTTTTTGAGACGCAGGTTTACACTACCCACGCCCCCTGCCATCTTTCCGTACCTAGGATAAAGCAGATCCTCGGCTTCCTTGTTAATTTACAGGATCATGTGCTGTCCCTTTTTATCAGGCTTAGCGACATGAATGACCTGGCAATCAGCGGTGGGCACGTCCGGATTCTGACATTTGAATAGTTTAAGAGCCTGCTCTTTAGACACGACCCTTCGGGAATAGCACTTTTGCCTTTGGTACGGACGGAATACTGGTTCTGTCCACTACCTCCAGCTTGGCGCCCTTCCATGGAGCGGCTATTGAGGCGGCTATTGAGGCGACTGTTTGAGAGACCCACTCCAAGGTAGGGTCGTCTCTGCAGCTGAGAATTTTGACGAGCGACACGATAAGATATCGTTTTGCTACGTCGATCGCGGACTCCCTGGTGGTCTTGTTGGTGGGGCGGGGCCGCTTGCTCACGGGCACTCCAGCCTTAGTTATCTCAGTCGAGCGCTGGCGTTTAGTGGCCAATTGCTCCTCGACCTTATTCGCGTATTTGACACTAGAAGCCTGTATAATAGGCTTCTGGGCAATATGTTTGCGACCCTCGCTAATCTTGAGATCAGCCCACGCCTGCTCCTCTCCTCGGGGGTGTGGTCGCTGTTGCCGCTGAGCCGAGCCCTGATTCTGAGAGCCGCTTTGTAATGAGCCTTGGCTCTCATGCCCTCCTTTGTCCGCTTAGAGGTACTGGCACCCGCCTGAACAGGGGAGAGCAGAAGCTTGTTTTCGGCTTCCGTTGATATTCTGTCGCCGTGCGATTCGCAGTCCGAGTCTGTTTCGACTACGGCACCGCCACGCCACAACACAGCACAGGTAGCAGTCACGCTTCCCACCGACGTTCGGACCGACATCCCAGTCCGAGTTACCTCCTTGTTTGCCTCCATAATGACTTTTCTGTCAGGGAATCACCCTTAGCGTTTTATACCTGCCATCAGGTACCTCGAACCATGGGTCCGGTCGCAGTACCCCCATCTTGGCAAAAGCCGATAGGAAATACTGTGCCTTCGCTTTCGCTAGACACTGCACTACCTGGTGATGTAGGCGAGCAAGTGACACGAAATATAACCCGTTTACTCCGAGGTTAATACAGTGTCCATTGCCCGGCCAGCACCCTCGTGGAGGGTTCAGTTCGAGGGTTTTCACCGTCCTTCTCCTTCTCTTTCTTGTAAAACATTTTCGCATCGTGCTCGTCGAAGAACGTCTTCCAACGCATTATCTTTGCGTTAGCATTTTTGTCAGAAACGACGAACGTCAACGGCTGATGGTCAGTATAGTTATTGAGACTGTTGACACCGTACAAGTAATGGCGCAAGCTGTAGAGAGCCGTTTAAGACAATCTGAATTTTTTTTTACCATTTTCCCTTTGTAATATATCGGACAACGGCTTTGCGATAGAGGCAAGTCCTTTATAAAACACCGATAGTATCTAGCAAACCCCAGAAGAGACCTGACGCCGAAATCGTTGGCTGGCTGCGCAATATTTTGGATTGCCTTCACTTTCTCAATGCTGGTCTTCTGGGCCTTCGTCAAATTCGATATCATAGGAATGCTAGGCATGGGATATCTGTCCGCAATTGTTTTCTGATTAAGCTTTCTGAATCGATTTCCATCGTTTTGCTTACCCCTGAGTCGTCCGTTCCTCTTTCGTTTTTCTCGGGCGAAGGAACCTCTATCTCCTTGATTTTTGTGACACATTTGGAAATGGATCCGTTCTGACCCGTTCTTAATCAATTTTTTTTTTAATCGTTAATGGCAGCAGCCCGCGTGTTCCTTCGGAGCTGTTCGACCTCTTCGCACCGTGTTGGTTGGCAGTCGTGGGAGCAGATTGAGTTGTTGTGTTTGGTGGGCCTGACGTTGGAAATTTGTTGGCTGCCGAAATCTTGAAGATTATGGGTCCACATCCATTGCACAGTGGTTGCGCCCATAGGCCAAAATTCAAAAAATTCATAACAACAAAAATTTGCGAAAAGTAACGAAATCGCCTCTAAAATGTCCAAGCTTCTTAATGGCAACCCGGTTTTTTCTGGAATTCTAACGGGACATTCTAAAAATATAATGCAAGGCGTGAACACGTTCAATTTTGCAGCGCAGCTGCGCTAAGTTAGCTTTTCGTCAAAACAAAATTGCATTTCAAAGTGGTCAAACGTTTGCTAGAGGTCCGAATTCGATTATTTAAAATGAATTTTATTGTTGCAGGTATTTATATTAATAAATTCATCTTGTGAAATTAATTTGATTAATTTATTATTTGTTGTGTATTTTTGATTGATTATACTTTTTTTTTTGTGTATTTTTTGAACGTAATTTTCATATTTAAATCGACATTTAGTTATGAACCACGACCCTCCCTTTATAAGTGTTATCAGTGTATTTGTCAATGTTTTAAGGTAATAAAAATGTTATGTGTAGCTGCTGATATGTTCCGATATGTGTATATTAGTGAATAAACTCAAGCTGCTTGCTGTTTTCTATATCTAATTTGCGACGCAACATGCGGCTCTTCCTTTGTTTTTGTGATGTTTCTTTTAAGTTCGTCATTTTTGTTTGTATGCAATGTTGAATATTATTTTTTTCTTCTCATTTTTATGTTATCTTTGCTATGTTATTTTCGCGCATGTATTTCCTTGATTTTTGGTGCAGAAAAGAGGGCACGAATGCAGAAAGAACTCTAAGTGTCATTGGTTTGGTAGAACAAAGCATTAAAAACAAGGCTACGCAGTTGAGATGAGCAAACTTAACATTTGTATTGGTTATATTTGCAAAAAAATGATTGCTTATTGGACTAAATACAATTGTTTTAAGAGTTCAATTGTTCAATATCAATCCCCTTGGCTGAACACTGTAGAAACAATTATAATTGAGCCTACTTGTTCTCCGCGACAAAGTGTCTCAAGTGCTGAACGTGGACGACCCAAAATTGATTTTGCTGAGTCCTCAAAAATGATGCAACGTCGTCGGATAGCGCTGATAGAAATACAAGATTAGTCTACAGCCTCTGTTTTGCGCTCATCCGATTTTTCACCGATCCTGAAGTGCCGGCTGCAACATACTCGGAAGATGTTCCGCATATTGAGAAATACAGATTTAGTAAATACACTTCTTTTGCCAAAGAGGGACAAATCTAAATTTTTATCATCTAAAAAATTCATTTAAATTTTACTTTTAATAATTCAAATACTTTAATTCTTATTTTTGATTGGATGCCAATAATGAATTTTTAGCACTGCAACTCTACTGGAAGTATTTTTGCGCATCATCGCCATATAAACCTTACTACGGTGTTATGTGAGCTATAGGATATAGTCGTCCGATGCAGCCAATTTTTTTTTACTATATGTTCAAAATATTTTTTTTTTAGATTTTTGAGAAAATTTCATAACGATATCTCAACGGGAAATATTTATGGCCGCGGCTCCGTACAAGTCCAACCACTGTGCATTGGTTCTAATGGATCCTGTCCCAGAGCACCTCCTTAATCCTGTTGGTTCCCTTCTCTTCTGAAATGTGGGTTCTTACCATGTTCGTAATTCCCTTTATTTTATAAGTTCAAATAATTTGTATGCGTCCATAGCGGACTGCCGCCAGGATACGTATTCCTCCTGTGAGGCGTGAAACTCAGGAAAAGATTTGACAGCATCCAAAGGTTCACTGCATTCAACGCCAGGCACATATACCACCTCTTCATATGCTCTAATCTGGGGCTCACTCACAGATATTCGCTGCATGCTACTGGCTAATTCTTTAATTTTTTCAAACACATCCCTTTGTACCTGCAACGCAGCGCCCACTGCCAATAATGTTCTGTAACTGTGTCGCGTCCATAATTTGTTATTTATAAGAAGTACTAATCTGTAAATTCTCTGTCAATTTTAAATTCTGTAAGCTTCCAAGTCGACAATATCGTCCGCTACGCTATCGGATCTGCTTATATAGTCAACACTGCAAATTTTTACTCCCTGTACCCATAAAATGGGTGTAAAGGGGGTATTGAATTTGTGCAAAAATATGTAACAGACATCTCCGACCCTATAAAGTATGTATATTCGTGATCAGTATTAAAAGAGATTTCGATTTGACCATGTCCGTCTGTCTGTCCGTCCGTATGTATGAACGCAAGGATCTCAGCAACTATAAAAGCTAGAGACGCAAAATTTGGAATGTAGGTTCGTGTGTAGCAGGCGCATGTCAAGTTTGTTTCCACTCTCTGATATCTTACCCCGTTCCCCCGCAAATCGATCAAAACGTTTTACAGCCACAGTTTTAAAGATATAGCTTTGGGATTTGGCATGTACACTTCTTTGGTCACTCTTAATGTACTGTTCAAATTTCAAGTCGATAGGATAATAAACACGGAAGTTATTCAACGAACAAAATCCAGTACTGTAGCGAGGGGGGGAAGAAGAAGCACAGCCACGACTTAAAATGCCTTGCTTGCGCTGTCGCCTTGCTGTCGCTCGCATGTGTGCGGCTTTGTGTATGTGTGCGTGTATGTGTAAGAGACGAACATATGATTGGAAGTTTTAGACCTGGGTACAGGGAGTTTTGTAGTCGGGTATACTCGACTAGAGCATTCTTACTTGTTAATGATTGTATTTTAACTTGCACAAATGTTTTTGTGGATTCGGTTTTTAATGCTTGGATCCAATTATCACCGGTTACGCTGTGATTATCACTAGTGGCACAGTGATTGGACAGATAGGTTGTATTAATTAGTTAACTTTCATTATCTCAACTGCATCGACTGTGTCAGTTCGAGATTATCCAAAAAACTAAATTCTACATTTTCATTTTTACATTTTCTTATTACATATATTATTCCCGTCACTAATGTTCCAATAATAATTAGCGTAAGCGATGAATGACCACATACATTGTGTTTATATGTTCTAATTTTTGTTCTACTAATTTCTTAATTTAATTTAATTTAATTTAATTTAAATAACCAAGTGTGGTTAAATCTGCCCACACGTTTTCAGATGCTATTTGTTGAAATTCACATGACGGATCCGGACTTTGTTTAAGGGCAGATAGTTCGCATGAACTGTTTGAGGTGGTTTTCAATACCCATTTTTCGCGGCACAGCAAACGTTTGTTCGTTTGACGCGAACAGGCACTTAACTGTGTAGCTGCAATGAGCATGTAGGCGTCCATGTTGAAATTATAGATCATGAAGTCAGTCTTTAATTGGGCTGTGATGGTTTTCCATATCTTTCAAATGGTATGAGAATAAGTTTAAACACGTTAGAGGATCCCCGAATAAATAATGGAATCTCTGCGTATATTATTAGTTTCTTATTCAAAATGATAGCTTATGCACTCATAAGATTGTAGTTTTCTCTAATTTCTGTTCTAGATGTTGTTCCTGGTATTTGTACCTTAGATAATAGTTTTTCATTAATGATGTTAATAATGATAATAATAATGATCATGTCTTCGGCATCCATTGTACCAAATAGTATGTGATGTAATGTTCCAACAATATCAAATGGTACGCTCTTAATTCTTTTGTTTTTACTCCCTGTACCCATAAAATGGGTAAAAAGGGGGAATGGGATTTGTGCAAAAGTATGTAACAGGCAGAAGGAGACATCTCCGACCCTATAAAGTATATATATTCTTGATCAGTATCAAAAGAGATTTCGATTTGGCCTGTTCGTCCGTCTGTATGGACGCGTCGATTTCAGCAACCTTAAGAGCTAGAGACACCAAATTTGGAATGTAGGTTCCTGTATACCATACGCAGATCAAGTTTGTTTCCGATCGCAGATATCTCCAAACGTTCCCCCGCAAATCGATCAGAACGTTTTACATCCACACAGAAGCAGCACAGCCACGACCTAAAATGTCTTGCCTGCGCTGTCGCTTGTGTGTGTGTGCGTCTTTGCGTGTGTGTCTATGCGTAAATGTACGAAGAAGCGATTGGAAATTTTCGACCTGGGTACAGGGAGTTTTGTAGTCGGGTATACTCGACTATAGCATTCTTACTTGTTGAATATGAGTTCGTTGTTTGCTTTAAATTGATTGTAACGTTTCTTCATTGCCGTTGCCATTGTTGGACAAGCTTCTTCATACCAATACCAATGTACCTATGCTTTGCAATCAATTGTTAGTTCTTCAATATAATTACTCCCCGATTTTGTTTCTCGCCTTGGCTTTTCCTCTTCTAATGCTAATCTCAATGGGCATACTTTATAGATCGGTCTTTTTATGATTCCATTTTGAGTTTTAATTGATACAACTCTGGCTTTTCCGTCGCCTCCTGGGTGCGTTTCTTCAATTCGTCCGTAAGGCCATTTTGTTTCATACTATCTGGCATATTTCCAAATTGGTTGATTCCTTTTGCCATTTTAGTTGTTTTTGAAGAGTAACCAGGTAGTCGTCTTTCCATTTTTGCACAAAATGCTTTTTCATTTTGGTAATTAGCTTCCATCGATCCAATGCTGGTCTTCCGATCAAAAAATGACCCGTGGTCAAAACGTCGTCGAGCTTGTTGCCGTGGTCGATTTGATATAACGGTCTTGAGTTTAATATTCAATGCCTCTATTTGCGCTAACAATAATGCACTTATATCTTCATAGGTCAGTGTACTGTCTCCTATGATTATTTTCAAGTGATGTTTTTCTGATTTCACTCCAGCACCAAAATGGGGACTTGCCAGCGGGATAAAACGCCATTCTACTTTTTCTTCTGTTAGCACTGGAGGTATACTATTTTGTTTTAACGCTTTTACAAATTGCGTATTTAGTCTCTTCTCTGCTCTAATGAAGTTCGTACCGTTTTTTGCATAGTCTACAGCTGTTGTGACTAAATGGTTGTGATATTCTTAATCTACGCTCTGGAATTTGGCCCATTAGTTGTTGTTTGTTGTGTTGCCGAAACCTTGTGCATTTCGTGCACTGGTGTATTATCCTTTTAGTCGCGCCTTTGAGTACGATTGTCGAAAAGTCGCTTCTTATTCGTGCTTCTGTAATCTGATTTCCTGATTTCCATGTAAAGTTGCCATGTGTTTTTTCTAGATTATCAGATCTGCCAAGTGTGATTTTTTATTATGGTTGGATACTTTTGATTGTAGCTAAGTTTTGCAAATTTTAGACTGCCGCCCACCCTCATAATTCCCTTTTCATCCAGGAATGTGTGTAGCGGCGCAAGTTTACTTATTGTCTCTATTTGCAATTTCTTCGGTGGTCGTGTTACTTCATCAAAGTATTCTCTATACTGGTGTTGCTTGATGATTATCCACTGTGCTTTGAGTTCTTCCACTGTCAAAATTCCAGTTTGGCCTTTTTTTCGACACCGGTTGAACAAACGTCTTTAATATGCATGATTCTCATTAATTTCCAAAGATTGCTGTATTTGGTTTATAATTGATTCAGGACGTTTTCTTGTCTTGCGGTATGTAGACTCAATAGTTTGATTTCTTCCCTATCTGCTGGCCATTTTTCCTGTTTTTCTTGTAACCAATCTGGTCTTTTCCACCACATCGTTAGATTCTTGATAAATCTGGATGCCTGGATACCTCTGGTTTCCAAATGGTCGTGTTACTTCATCAAAGTATTCTCTATACTGGTGTTGCTTGATGATTATCCACTATGCTTTGACTTCTTCCACTGTCGAAATTCCAGTTTGGCCTTTTTTCAACACCGGTTGAACAAACGTCTTTCATATGCATGATTCTCATTAATTTCCAAAGATTGCTGTATTTGGTTTATAATTGATTCAGGACGTTTTCTTGTCTTGCGGTATGTAGACTCAATAGTTTGATTTTTTCCCTATCTGCTGGCCATTTTTCCTGTTTTTCTTGTGACCAATCTGGTCTTTTCCACCACATCGTTAGATTCTTGATGAATCTGGATGCCTGGATGCCTCTGGTTCCCAAATCTGCTAGATATTCTTTTGACCCTACATGTATCCACTTTGTTGCTGTTAAAATTTAAAAAAATTAAAAAAATTTTAAATTTTCGATTTGCTCAACTCTTGATCGCACGAATTTGTCTTTATTTCTGCTATTTTTTATTCAACAAAGTGTGATATATAGCATATATCCTTTTCGTAACTGGTAATGTGTTTGAAACTGTGTTTAATAGTTTTTCTAATAAGTGAGCTGCGCATAGTTCTAATTTTGGTAATGTCTTTCTGTTTTTTTTTTTTGGGTTGACCTTTGTTTTGCTTGTGATTAATGTCACACTTGTCAGTGTTTTCCGTAGATAATTGTAGCATATGCTAAATCAGACGAGTCAAGTGGCTCATTGGGAGTTGTTCCAGTCCATTTTGGGATTCTTATGTTTCTCATCGTATTTACTTGTTGATAGTGTTTTGTCCATTCTCCCGATATATTTTCGCTTAGTGCTTGGTCCCAGCCTATGTCGGATATCCACAATTTTTGTATTAATACCTTTGCTACTGTTAATGTTACTGTTGAAACGCATCCCATTGGATCAAGTATCCTCGCTAGTCATAGTGATTTCCACTTCGTGATGTTCTTATTTTCGACGGTGTTCATACTATAGCTAAATCCGTCGCCTTGCGGGCTTCAGTTCAGTGTTTTTATCGCTTCCTCGTGGTTAACATAAAATAATTTTTCTGTGACTCTCTTCGGCCATGCGTTTTTTATCCTTATGTCGTTTGTTGCCCATTTCCGAAGGTGAAATCCAAATTTTTTCCAATTCTTGTGCAATGTTTATTTCTAATTTCAATGTCCACTTTTTATGTATTCAGTACCTGCATTAAATCACCGATATAGAAGTGGTCTTTAATTATGTTCTTTATATTCTCGTCTTTACATCTTTCTGATATTTCTAATAGAAATCTCGTTGCTACAAACGGTGCCGATAAATAAGCAAAATCTATATCTCCTACCCCTGTACAGGTAGAGTCACCAAATTTTACATACAGACTACTGTTTTTTCGCGTCTCTTTCCGAACCCAGAAATAATCAAATTATACAGGACTGGGTGCGTCCAACTAAAACGTTCTTAATTGTTGTACTTTTATCTGTATGTACATTTTCTCAACATCAGCGTGTAAAACATATTTCCAGTTTATCCATTTCATTATGATCTCCAGTGATGTTTATTTGTAATACTTTCTTCTCTAATTACTGCCACATGTGGTATGTAATATTTCCCCGCTCCGATTTTCTTTGTTTCTTCCATGTGATTTTTAATTTCATATTCTTTAATGAATGATGTGTATTGTTGGTTAATCTGACCAGGCTTTTTCTTAATTTAAGTATCTTGCCATTGTCCTTTTCCTTGATTCTCCTTGTGAAGTTTCTTCTAGGAGTGGCGTTTAACTAACTACAAATCCATCGTCGAATTGAGTTATATTTTTGTATATTTCCATACATTTGTCATTGTCTGTGGTACTTGTAGTGTCTGGGATTTCTTCCAATTCCCAGAATTTGTCCAAGTTTACTGCTGACTGGAAATGTTTGTTTCCTGGTTTTCGCCTTCTTCCGAAAAGATCCATCCTAACTTACTGCACAGTCCAAGCACGTTTTCTTCCTGTTTTTATAATTTTAATGAGCAGATTTTCTTCGATTGTCTACTCTGCTCTTCTCATTAATTGTCGGATCTGCCAGTACTTCATTATTCCAGATTTTGTTGTTGTATATAAATGAATTTGGCTGGCTGAGGCCTCACAATCTTTTTGAGTACGACTGCTTCAGTTTGCAATTTTTCGTTGCTTGGAAATCGGGGCCGCATCCTTAGATTCATTATACTTTTCGAGACTCCTACAGGATTGTCACCAAGTTCAGAAGTTACTGTACCTTTTTTTCTATTTTGGTAACCTTAACATTTACGCGGCTTGTTCGGCTATCACTGTTATCTATGATCCCTGATCCACAAGTGCCCGACATATGATCCGATCTCCTGTTAATGCTTGCACTTCAACTTGGGCTGTTTGCTAGAAGGGTGGTTTCAGCTGTTCCTGTTATCAACGATGTTTTCGATTCTGTTTCATAGTGTAATAGTTCATGATGTTTGTTGCGCGCTCGTTTATTTGTGTGTTAATCGGAGTCTCATTCATATTCATGTTCTTACCAGTTAGTTTATTTCGTGTTACAACGTTCTTAGTTCAAATTATTTATCGAAAAGCAATTATCGTTTACACAATGTCTAATTCTAAATATCCAACACGCCTTCAATTAAGCTTGTATATGCAACAGGTGTTTTAACAATAATATTTTTACTTTGACATACAAAATATTGATAAGAGAATATATTCATTTGTTCAACCAATGTATCCTAAGGATTAATTAATTATGATTTCATTTTACAATAATTCTTTTGAAATTCAAATATTCAGTGCAATTCTATTGTCTTAACTTCTAGAAACATTTTTCTTAATGTATTTAAGTGTGTTCTTCTTTTACAAATACGTAATTAATTAACATTATTTTGTTTAATTTATTTAATAACTCTGCCATCTTTACGTGGTCTTAAATTGATTTTACTTTATTCTGTTCTTGCAGTTATTCGCTAATGACCATATCTTCGTCACCAAAGTTGTGCAAGAGCTTCTTCATTATTGCTTGTTGTCATCTAACGTATCTGTTGGCAATGTTTTTTAATTTCTTTGTTATTGCGAATATGTATGCATATGTAAAATCAAGGACCAAGCTGTTGTTTAACCTTAGCTTCTGATCATTTAGCCTTGTTTGGATCTCTATGGTCACGTATAAATACTGGTTCATTTGTTCTGAAGTTAACCTTTCGGTTGCCTTTGTAATTTGAGATGTTTTTTTCTTGCTTTTCTAATATTTGATTTCTAACTAAGGGAGGTCTTAGTAAGCATAATCGTGACTTAAATGACCTTCCAATTCGACTGAATGTGTAGGTTGCCAAGGCATCAACGGACATTTTTCCGGACTTGAGCTGAGCTCTGTACGCAGCTTTTTATTATTGTTTCAATGTCAGAATCGATTTTAGGCCACCAAACATATGATCTGGCTTAGCCTTTTGATTTTACAATGCCCATGTGTGAACGATGCAGCTCATCAAGGATTAATTGCTGAAGTTTCTGAGGAACAACTGTTCTGTAACCAGAGAATGCAATTATATTCAATGGTCAGTTCAACAGCTTTATTTCTAAACGATTCGTATTCAGTTTCTTGCAGACTATCATTTTTCCTTCCTTAATAGCTTGCATGAGCTTGGAATAGACATGATCTCGCCTAGTTTCTTTGGCTATTTATTTAAACGTCAAATTTAAGTTATTGTTCGTTTCAGTAAAGTTGAGGAATTTACTCATTTAAGTCTGCTGCTGTCTCTGACTGTGGAATTCTTGACAGTTCATCAGCTTCGTTGAGCTTCCCCTTGACATATTCAATAGAATAATCGAAACCTGATAAAAAGGACTCCCATCTTTGGACTCTAGCGGAAGCCATTTGTGGTAATCTCTTATTTTCCCCGAATATAAATGTAAAGGCTTGTGGTCGGATCTTAAAATAAAATGGTGTATTGTCTTAATTTGACTACACAAAACTTAATAGCTAGAGCTTCTTTCTCCAGTGTTCTATAGTTTTGTCCTGTTTTAGTTAAAGCTCGAGATACAAATGATACTGGTCTGATCGTGTTACTAGGTAAACGATGAGATAAAATATCGCGACTTCAGTATTACTTGCATCAATCGACAATATAATTGGTAGTGAACCATGGAAGTGTATCAAGACTTGATCTGATTCAATTTCTTTTTTTTATTTCATTGAATGATTCCTGACACTTAGATGACCAATTAAATTGTACATTTTTCTTGAGCAATTCATACAATGGGTTGATTTTCTGTGTGAAATTTGGACTGAATTTTGAATAATGATTCGCTATCCCTATGAATTCTCTGACTTCTGTTGAATTACTTGGAATCGGACAATTGACTACGCTTTTACACCTATCTGCATTCTTTTCTACACCATTTTTTTCAAGCGTGAACCCCAAGTATGACACTTTGTCCTGCAAAATTTGCTCTTATTAATATTGTTAATATATCTTGAGGCGAACAGTTTGTAGTTTGCTTAAGACACATTTTAAAGTATTAACACGTTCATGGGCGTTTTTACCTGTAACGGTAATGTCATCTTGATATACGGCTACATTAAAAATGCCATTTAAGACTTCTTCCATAGTCTTTTGATAAATTGATGCAGCTGGCTTAACTCCAAACGGAGCTGCACTTGAGCGATCGAGAACTTTGCACCACCACTTCTTCAGCTCTTTCTCGACTTTTGGTTTCCAGGCTAACAGAATTGCACGTGGCTTGCAAAATATAGGCTTTGTCTTTTCATCAATAAGCATTGCTATCTTGCTGAAATTGAATATACCAAGCAATCCCCTAAATTAATTTTTGATTTCTTCGCAAATGCTTTCAGTATTTATTTGGTTTTTCCTGTTCCTTGTGTTGCTTCTCCCTCCCTACACTTTCGCTGCTCTTCACACTCATTTCGCTGCTATTCTTGTTGTTGTTGTACCTCTTAAATTTCTTTCTGTGCCTATCTTTGACTGCATTGACGTTTGCTGCTTCAGTTGCCTTCACTATTATCTTCGTTTCCATTATCACTGCTTTTCTTATTGCGTTGGCCAACGTTATAGTTTTATTTTCTTCACACAACTTCTCAAACATTTTTTCTGGAAGCCCCATTATAAAGCGATCTAACACGAACGAGGTTAGACTTTTTTTTTTTTTTAGTTTTGATTTCATTCATGTCAGACCTATTTTTGCTCAAATAAATTCAAAAAAATTGTTTCTCAATTTTTTTCGGAAAAATAAAAAGTAGAAATTAAACTTGTATTGTCGCGTGTTCGAAAATGCAAATTCTGTTTTCCCTAGTTGCCATCAAACTTTCTCTTTTCTCGAATTCGAATTTCTATTTCGGAGCCTTGTTCTTGTTCTTTTAGTCCAAATTTTTACCTTCGCAGCCTACTTGCAGAGGATCTTGCCCGGCCGTTCACTGCTTGGTTGCCCCGCTTGAGGGGTATCCTAATAAATGCCTGCCAAGAAAAATCTTAAGGAGTTCCGGAAGCCCAAGTCTGTAGAAGTAGTGGTAACAGAGGCTTGCATTGAAGCTAATCGGTCTTCTCTCCGATCGTCAAACCGTTATGCAGATCTTAGGCGATATGTGGATAATGTATCCAGTGATGAATCAGACCACTTTTTAGAAGTTTCTGTGAATGCTATAACGAAGGCTGAAGGTTCTCTGAAAAAGCTTAGGTCCCCAGGAAAGTTGCCGAATAAATCTCTTCTAGTACGTCAAAAGCGTGGGTGCAACTCGTCTAAAAATGAGGTGCCCAAAAATGCTCGTCAGCAACTCTCTCACTTTGACGCAAGTCTTTGGCCATTTTCTTCCTCTGGAGTGGGATTCTTATCATCCTTATCAATGGATGCGTCTTCATCTGATAATGAGAGTGCTGATACTATAGAAGAGGCGAATTTCCCTCCTCTGCCATCTCCATCTAAGTCTCCACTCCTAAGATCGCCTACCATCAAGCGCAATTCTCTACCACGTCCGTCGACCCCAACTTCTGGTAAGCACTTCTCATTGCTGCAACAAGCATCTGAGGACGATATGGTGGACCTTGACGCTGACGTTATCTCCCAGCCTCCAGTGATTGTCTCGGTTGACCCCCAACTGCGAATTTTCCGGCCGCCACCGATAATTATCAATGAAATTAGCGACTATGGGAAGCTTAAAAATAATCTCATCAAGATTTGTGGCAATAAATTCACCATTAAGAAACTTCCGTACATTTCTATACGAATTAACTGCTCATCTTCGGACACATCGTTCCTTCACAAAATGGCTTGATACTCAGCCTAATCTATCTTGGCATTCGTGGCAACTCAAGGAGAATCGCGGTTTTAGATGTGTGGTCAAGGGTCTGAACCACATTACCACTGAGGAAGAGATCGCTGAAGCCTTTGCCGTTTTAGGACATAAGATGCGATTCTGTACCAATGTAATCGACAGGAAAAACAAGAAACCGATGAACCTCTATTTTGTTGAGCTTGAACCACAAGAAAACAATAAGGCAGTCGTCGAGATCACGCGTATGTGTCACAAGGTTTTAAAAATGGAGCTGCCTTGCGCTAAGCCTATTATGCCCCAATGCTTTCGATGTCTGAACTTTGGTCACACTCAATCTTACTGTTATTAAGCCCCTTGTTGTGTTAAGTGCGGTCAACCCCACAGGACCGCTGAAAGTTCTAAGACTAAAGAACAGCCGGCTGAGTGCGCTCTCTGCGGAGAGGATCATACTGCAAACTGGAAGCGCTGTCGAAAACTAAAAAAGCCGAGGCGCGCTTTTCCGGGGCTCGCTCTAGGCGTAGCATTCTTGAACCAGTTACCACCACCCTTCTGGTATCTACTGCTTTGTCGTTTGCTGATATGACGAAGCGTAGTCCTGATTATTTGCCTCCTTCCTCATATGCGGTGGAAAATCCCGTGCCAAAGCTCAAGGCTCTTCCCGAAAATCCTCATCCGGCCCCTCCAGTTGCTGTTCCTCGTGACTCTCGAACTCCTGCACAGGATAACTTAATGAAATATAGGCTGGAATGTGTTGAAAAATTTAAAAATCGTGCGGCTATGCCAATTAAGATTAAAGGCGTATCAGGCGATTTTATTTTTTTTTTTAACCGAATCATTTCGGCCCTTGGTCCTCGGTTCTTAATCGCTGGTGATTGGAATACGAAGCATCAATTATGGGGATGTCATCGGTCATGTCCACGTGGTCGAATGTTCAGGGATTATAATATGTCCTCCTCATGGAATATCTGTGCAACAAGATCGGCCACCTACTTCCCATACGATAGATTGCGGAGGCCCAATGCGTTGGATTTTGGTATTTTTGGTGGAATACCATCCTCAACTATTGAGACATTGTCAGTACCTGTGAGAGCTGAGCTCTGACCACTTTCCCCTACTCATCACAATGGCCCCGGGAGCCTTTCTGAGGAATATATGAAGACCTCTTCTGTCTGGGGGCTCCGATATTCGCCGTTTTAGACAATATGTTGACAAGCATAGTAATTTGGAGACTCCATATGTACTCATAACGATGTTGACGCGGCTGTGGATACACTTGCGACAATCATTAATAAGGCGGCCCTGCAGGCCTCGAGTCGAGCTTGCTCCCCGCGGGCCTCTGGGCTCGTCATTCCATTGAATGATAAGATTCGTTCACTTTTAAGAGAGAAGTGAAGGTTCCGGCGGCGCTGGGTTCGGATTGGGAACCCCACAGATAATGGGGAATGGAAGAGACTTGCGGCGTCGCTTAGGCTGGCCTTAAATACTGCTCGCGCAGTCTATTTTGACGACATGCTGGAGCAAGCAGATCCTAATTCCTCACACGAGCACAATCTTTGGCAAATCACTCGCAATATTAAGCGACAACCAGCTGCTAACCACTCCATACAGAGTGATCATGGTTGGTGTCGTTCTGATCTCGAGAAATCCAATCCGTTTTGTCTAACGCCAGTAGACTGTGTGGCTTCCATCCATGACGACCTCGAGAGGGAATTGAGTCAAGCATTTCCATGATTGAGCTTGAAAGGGAAATAAAGGCACTAAAGCCAAGGAAGGTCCCTGGTCTGGACAGTAAATGTGCGCATGTCGTGAAATCTCTTCCGGTATGCGGTACTCGTTTCTTGCTTAAAGATGGGTTACTTTCCGGAGGTCTGGAAGAAGACCTTAGTTTCAATGATTCTTAACCCAGGCAAACCAGTTGACTCCCCGGAATCGTATAAGCCGATTAGCCTACAGCAGCTCTTTGAGCCCAACACTATATAACATCTTTACAAGCGATATGCCGCTGCCTCCTATTAATAGCAGTATATTGGCGACCTATGCTGATGACACTGCCTCCATTTACATTAGCGCATCCCCTGCAACAGCAAGTAGATGTCTGCAGAACTTCACAAACAAGTTTCAGAGCTGGGAAAAGCAGTTGAATATCTGTATCTCTCGGGATGACATTCACAAAAATGCGTGATTCTAGCCCGGCTATTTGTTAAGATGGGGTGGTTATGACCTCGCAAATATACCCTGGGTTATGTCTTGATACAGGCTTGATATGGAAGCAGCATATATGTAAAATTATAGGGACCATTAACACAAGAATCAAACGCATGGATTGGCTCCTTCGACCCAGGTCCAAATTGCGCCTCGCTAGTAAGGTCCTGTTGTTTAAGTCAATGATTCAGCCCATTTGGAGGTATGGTGTTTCAGTATGGGTTATAGTAGCCCCATACCTCTTAAAAAGGGTCCAATCCTTACTGTGTAAAATTTTAAGGCGAATTTCTGGTGGCTTTGCTCCTTTTGCTAGGAATAAGGACATAATGAGGGACCTTGGGATTGCCCCGTTAATTGATGTACTAAACTTTACGGCTGATCAACAAAATGGTAGACACGCAAATCATGTAAACCTTTTCGTTAATGCACTCAAATTTGACGTTTAGAAACCAAAAATCAGGAGGCTCAAGCGCACATTCCTTGAGCAGCTACCAAGGCGCAGTCTCCAAGCCAAGCGCTCACGGTTGGCTCAGAGTCCTGCCTTACTATCATTTAACTCCAGTCAGGCACCCTGAGCTGACAGCTTGTGATTGCAATCTGGTGGTATAAGCGGACAATTATAAAATTATGGATTTTTTTTTTGTTTTTCACCGTCAAAGCCAGTCCCAAATGTGTTTTAAAATTATTTTATAATGAAACACTTTTTTTTAAAATTATATCTTTACACTTTCGGTTTCCAATTTTATCGCAGTGTATAATTTTTTCGTTCATAAAATATGATTATTGGTGGGGTATAATGCAATTGTAGCCTTGAGCACAATTCCTCATAGGTTTTTGTCACTGGAGACTCTGGACTCCATATGCCGTGAAGTAAGCAATATGGTTCTGGTTCGATGGATTTTAGTACGACGGCCATTTTTAAATTCTTCTCTATGCAGTTTATCTCAAATGCAGCATGCCTCAGACAAATGCAAAAATTATGGCAGTGCGGTGGTCTGCAGTAGTGTAGTTATGTTCGACATTGCTACCGGTGCTGAGGCTGCTGACGCTGTGTTTGGTACTTTCATTTATAGTAATGATATTGTATTTATTTATTGTAAGTTTTAAGTTAGCATCAGGACGCTTTTATTATTTTTTATTTGCACAAAAAACTTTGATATCTGTTTTTCATCTCGTCGCGAATATGTAGTGTCTTTGCACGCTTGTTTTTTTGTGTGTTCATCTGAGTCTCGTTCATATTCATGTTCTTACGAATTCTATACGAGCTAGAGACACCAAATTTGGAATGTACGTTCCTGTATACCATACGCAGATCAAGTTTGTTTCCAATTTGAGATACCTCCCCTGTTCCCCCGAAATTCTATCAAAACGTTTTACCGCCACATTTTTTAAGATATAGCTTTGGGATTTGGCATGTACACTACTTCGTTCACTCTTCATCTACTGTCAAAATTTCAAGTCGATCAGTTAATAAACAAGGAAGTTATTCAAGAAACAAGATTCAGTAGAGCGTGGGGAAGAAGCAGCACAGCCACCACTTAATTGGGAATTTCTAGATCTGACAATCCAGGTAGTTTCAGTATCGCTGGAATTGTCGGTTCATGCAAATCTTTATCTCCGTTATCAGTATCTGATTTCACTGATTCAAGCTATTCTAGTTCAGTTGATTCCGATTCTAGTAAAACTGCTTCATCGAATTCGGCCGGAAAGTTTGAAACGTTTGGAACTAAAATGGGCAACTTGTGCCGTTCGGAAACAAATTAAAGGTTTTCTTTTAGCCGTTTGATAACGTCCTTTAACTGTATGGATTGTAACGAATCACACTTTCTCAAATTGTCAATTACAATTTGGCGTACTGCGTTGAACGATTTTAACAGTACCCTAATATGTTTAATTTTTGTAGGGTTAGATATAGTTGCATTTTTGTTTAGACACTTAAATGACTTGTCGAATTCATTTCGTAATTCGATAACAGCAGCAAGTGTTTTTCAAAAAACCTATTAATATGATTCTCTGTTTTTGAAATCTATCGGTACAACATCGAAATTTCTTTTATATTCCTTTTATTTTTTATTTAAAAAACAATGTATATATATATATTTTTTTTTGCTTAGAACTATTTACTTTTTAAAAATTATAATGTATATTATTCTGCCTAATATGGGATGTTCCTTCATTACTGACCTCACTTGTACCTTTGGGATGGTAGTCAATACTATTGTCTTTTGTGTTCTTGTGCAATGTATTAACGGGGAAAATTCAAAGTTAAAAACATCCATATATAAGTATTCTAGTTCTTTCATATTCAAAGGGGTCGTTGAGACCAATTGCTAAATTCTATTTTTAAATTGATGGTCTCTTGTATATACCTTATTAATTTTAGTGTGGCCATCTTAAACATGATTATTTATACATATAAAAAGGGATGGTAAAAAGTTGGTGAAATCCTTTTTTGTTATATATATATATTTGTATTAAAAAATTTTTTTTAACACAATATTTATATTTTATCCAGTTCACTTGCCCTGCTCATATATTTTTTCTTCAGGTATTTGTTATGAATTTGGTAAAATTTAAAAAATAGATTGATAAATAATATTATTACAATAACTATTAAAAGAATTGTTATGATCTTTAAATCTGGCCTGTCGACTTCTATCTTATTAATTACATTTGCGGTAGAGTCTACCGTCTTTGTGTCTATAAGGCCCATTTTGGCCAAAGGCAATTCTTTGAATATAGTGAAGAGACAAATTTTTTATTCAGTATGTTCAAAGAATATTGTTATTTTAGAATATAATCATTTAGAGACGCCTTAGGCGGTGAGAAATTTAAAATTAATTCATCTAAATGAATGTACAATTTTCCTTCCTATGTTTTCGTACAGCTTTTCGGGCTGTACTGCTAATTGGGCAGAAATGGTTCCGCTCAATATAACAATTTTGTGTACATTAATATAAGTGTTGATGTTGATCCTGATTCAGCCATGAAGTATCAAAATGAAGTCACAGTCCCCATCTGTGCATCAGCTAGGCGTCACCGGATTTGGCACGCTGATGCTCCCTCGATGACGCAAGTGGCGGAGTGCCCCCGCGCTTATTGTTTTGCTGCTGCTGATGTCCTGGGCCCATGGGCGGGACTGGTGCCGGTCATCGCATAAGTCGATAGTAAAATGCACGTGATTTGCATGTCGTACTGTAGAGCGGTCCAGGGCAGTCGCTTGGAAAGATGTCAGGCCTCTTTGGTAGTTGCTTTGGGAATGGAGGTTTTGTTATCATATTGTTATTCAAAATTTGTATCTTAGCTGAGTGAGTTGCGGTGTTCGGAATCTTGTGTACGAAACTTGATTTTAGATAATCAAGTTCGACTTGCAACATTTGGGCTGTTGCTCACGCGGGAGGTGGTGCTTTGGTATATAATAGCCACTTTATGTGTGCTATTCTTTTTTTAATTTTGTTATTTACACCTCCGCGTTTTCCCATCACTTTTTGTTGTTGTTTTCCATCCGCCTTGTTGTTTTCCATCCGCCTTGTTGTTGTTGGTTATATTGTAGTTGTAGTTTTTATACTATGTTCCCGAAGGGAAAAATAGTATATTGGGTTTGCGAAATGTCCGTCTGTCCGTATGAACGCAATTTTTTGTGCCTTTATCTTTAAGCTAGAGCAACCAAATTTGGTACACATGTTGGTGTATATCGTCAATTTATAAAGTGTCAAGACCGAACCAAATCAAGAACACCGCTGGGTACGATGGCATCGCGGGGAAATTTCTACCGCGCAAAGGAGTCTTAGCCCTAGTTAGAAGCTTTAACGCCATGCTCAGACTAGGGCACTTCTCAACGCAGTGAAAGCGTGTGCGGATTGTTACGATCCCCAAAGCCGGCAAGCCTCCAACGAAGATCGACTCATATCGTCCAATTAGCTTGCTAGCAACCTTCTCCAAGGTTTTTGAGCGCATTTTGCTAACTCGAATGATGGAGCTGCCACAGGTATTAGGCCACATACCGCAACACCAATTTGGCTTCAGGAAGTCCCATGGTCGCCATGAACAAGTGCAACGCTTGGTCAACCAAGTCACACTCGGCTTCGAACAAAAGCAGTACACTGTCGGCGTCTTCCTCGATGTCAAACAAGCTTTCGACAAGGTGTGGCATGAGGGTCTGCTATATAAAATTAAAAATCTGCTCCCTGCACCTCATTATGCCATCCTGAGATCTTTTATTACTTATCGAACCCTCGATGAAAGTCTCTCAATCCTGCCTCGCACAAGTTCATGCAGGGGTTCCGTAGGGAAGTGTGCTCGGACCCTTCTTGTACACTCTGTACACCACTGACATATCAGCCGCCGTCAACAACACGAAAAATCTTGCTCCTGCCAAGCTGCTCCTGGCCACTTACGCAGATGACACTGCTATGCTCGCGTCCCACCCTTCGCTGCAAACTGCCTCCGAAGCAGTCCAGGAATGGCTGCGTGCAATGGAACGATGGTCTGCCAAATGAAACATCGCCATCAATTGCGCAAAATCAGCCTGTGTGACATTCACTCTTCGGCGAGGCGGAACTCTACCTAGTCTCTGCTATGACAACAACGTCAGCTCCCACTGCTACTTGGGTGTCCACTTGGACAGCAATCTAATATGGAGAGCCCATATTACGGTAGTCAAAGCCAAGTGCCTACAAAAACTCCAGAAGCTTGACTAGTTCCTGCGTTCAAGTTGTCAACCAATACTCTGTTAGGAGCCAGCTTGACAGGCTAAGGGTCGACCAAACGCGTGCAGCTCGGCGAGCATCCGGACTTCCCTGCTACCCGTCACCAACAGTGCCATCCAACAAGATCTCAGACTTGTACTGGTCGAGGACCGAATTACCAACCACAGCAGCCGATACGCCGACAAGCTCACGGCGCACCTAAACTCGTTGGCGAACAATCTTGCCGCCCCTATACCCCTCCAACGTCTGAAGAGAATTCATCCCACTGACCTCCCTATCCGTATGATCTCTAACCTTGTAAATTCATAACTTTTTGTTAATATGGTAGTTAAGGCATCCCTCTGTATGCATATTACCCTTCTCTGTATACGTTCAGAAGGTACTGCACGCTTCCTGCGACATTAAATAATAAATTTTAAAAAATAAACACAAAAAAAACACATTCCTGGAACTTTTTCAGTTTGATAGATCACGACGGGATTATTGCCATCCTTATGTGCTTTAATACATTTGCAGATTTTTTTTTATTATTTTTTTTTTATTCCCTTGGAAGTTGATGTACTAAAACGGGTAGTACATTCAAGTGGCCCAACGACACCAAGCACGGGCTTGTAAACGCGCGGATCCAGGCAAAATGCAACCTACCTCCCGCCCAACCGACCAAGGGGCGCGCCGAATAACGTGCGGTGACAATGATCGCGGAAAAGATAAATAAGTACAAACTAAATAAAAGTTCTACATAAATTAAACAATAGACAAAAAACTATAGAATACACAGATAACATAAAAATGAAGTTTTGAGTACGGAAATATAACTATCATTACATATTAATTGATTAATTATTGTTATAATTAGAACATAGAATACCAAAAGGGTTATTGATAGCATAGTTTGCATAACAAGCTTGAAGAGAAAGAGGAAGGTTAGGTTAGGTTAGGTAGAACCGGTTGACCACGACAAGGTGGTCCCACATAGACCGAGCAGGTCCTTAGTGTCGCCGGATACTGAAGGTCGTTAGGAGGTTTGTTGATCCTGTAGAATTCGTGTGCGCTTGGCAAATACCAACAGCCCATTGGGAGTGTGTCTGGCCGCTTCTTCTAGTGATCCGAGCCAGTGTCTTTTGAAGTAACGATGTATAAGTGTTGCGAGTGCTGGACAGCTGCACATAAGGTGTTCCAAGGTTTCCACAACTCCTGGTTTCTTACATTTCCGGCAGCCATCTTCCGTTAATATCCCCAGCTTTTTAGCATGAGATGCTGCTAGGCAATGCCAAGTTAATACTCCTATCATAAGTCTGCAATCTTTTCTTGGAATATATAGCAGGAAGTTAGTGAGTATCTGGTTCCTTGCACATAATTTTGGTAATTCTGCAGCTGGTGGTGTTCCGCCACCTTTCTTCAGCTTTAGCCCAAGCGGATTCATCCAGTTCGCTGTATACCGACTGCAATAAAATTTGTATATTTCCTTCGATCTCAAGAGGTAGCCCGACTCCTTCCTTTGCCAGACGATCCGCCATTTCGTTACCATCAATGCTCCGGTGGCTGGGAACCCAAAAGATATGCAGTAATTAGATTATCTAAAGCCACCTTGCATGCCAGGACATTTTTGGAACCAATGGAGGACGCCCGCAATGATTTTATAGCAGCTTGGCTCGCTACGAATGTATTTATTCGTTCGTTCCTATTTGTTATGGATAGAGCTACTTTTGCTGCTTTCCTTATTGCGAAGACTTCCGCCTAGAATATGCTGCAGTACTCGGGCAGCTCATACGGCAAATTCATTTCCGGTTCTGTACAATACACGGCCGCACCTACTCCTGTATCAATTTTTGAGCCGTCCGTGAAGATCTTAATGGCGTGTTTGTCCAGTCCTTTACACCAGTCTTCTGGTCCCATTGACGTTAGTGTTTCTTTGAAGTTAGTTCGAGGAGTCATGTAGTCCGTACTACTTTGCATCTCCCTCCCAATCGAACTGTATCCAAAGCTTTAAAGTGCCATGTTACCCGTTGCGCATAGACGTTGGGCCGTCCTCTGTGCGAGCAGGTGGGCGTGGATGTCCAGGGGGTTGACACACAGTTGTGTTTCGAGTGCCTTGGTTGGAGTGGACCTCAACGCCCCCGTGATTCAGACAAGTGCCTGTCCTTGGGTCCTTTCGCGGACTTCCTGGTGGTCTTGTTGGTGTGGCGGGGCCGCTTGCTCACTGGCACTCCAGCCTTTGTTGTCTCAGTCGAGCGCTGGCGTTTAGGTGCCAATTGCTCCTCGACCTTGTTCGCGTATTTGCCACTAGTAGCCTGTTGAGTAGGCTTCTGGGCAAAATGTTTGCTACCCTCGCTAATCTTGAGATCAGCCCACGCCAGTTTGCTCCTCTCCTCGGGGGTGAGGTCGCCGCTGCCGCTGAACCGAGCCCTGATTTTAAGAGCCGCTTTGTAATGAGCCGTGGCTCTCATGCCCTGCTTTGTCCGCTTGGGCCCGACCCTACTAGAGATACTTTCACCCGCCTGAACAGGGGAGAGCAGAAGCTTGTTTTCGGCTTCCGTTGATATGCTGTCGCCGTGCGATTCGCAGTCCTTTTCGTCTTTTTCGACTACGGCACCGCCACGCAACAACTTAGCATTAGTTTTCGTGGTGGCAGTAGCTTTTCAACTACCATGGCCTGCTCCAGCCATAGTAGAGGTGTGACCGCTGGGGACACGCAGAGAGGATCGCTCCTTCCCGTGCCCGCCGGTGGTAGCAATCACGCTTTCCACCGACGTTTGGACCAATAGCCCAGTCCGAGTTGCCTCCTTATTTTCCTCCACGATGACTTTTCTGTCGGGGGAATCACCCTTAGCGTTTTATACCTGCCGCCAGGTACCTCGAACCATGCGTCTAGCTACTGTACCCCCATCTTGGCAAAAACCGATAGGAAATACTGTGCCGTCGCCTTCGTTAGACACTGCACTACCTGGGGATGTAGGCGAGCAAGTGACACGAAGTATAACCCATTTACTCCGAGGTTAATACAGTGTCCATTGCCCGGCCAGCACCCTCGTGGAGGGTTCAGTTCGTGGGTTTTCGCCAGCCAAAGAGGAAGAAAGTTTCTAAAATTTCTGATCGGAACTGCAAAACTAATCTAGCTGATTAATTCAGAAGAATCAATTTCCCCTTTAATTAGTTTGTGTAAAAAAGTTACACCAAGCATGGTTCTACGATCAGGAAGAGAAGGAAGATGTATTAGTAAAAGTCTACTACGATAAGAAGCAAGCTACTATTAGGATTCCAGTTTAGACCACGGAGTGCAAAGAGCAGAAATTGTTTTTGTACCGAATCAATTCTATCCTGATGAACCTTGTACTGGGGGCTCCAAATACAAGACCCATATTCAAGAATAGGTCGAACAAGAGAAGTATGAAGAGTTTTAGTAATGTAGGGATCGTTAAATTACTTAGACCAACGCTTCATGAAACCCAGGTCACCAAAGGCACGATAAGCGGTAGAAGAGATATGATTGTCAATCTTAAGCATGGGATCTAAAAGGATATCCAAATCATCAAGCGACTCAATTCGAACAACCGGCTTACCATTAAGAATATAATTGTTGAAAAAGGGCATTCGCCGGTAAAAGGACATTTCGTTACACTTACCACAATTAAGATTAAATAAATTTACCCGACACCAGGCTTGAAAATTGTCAAGATCAGTTTGCAACCTTTGACCAGACGGGAAATCAGTAGATGACAGAAAAAGTTTAACATCATCGGCATACATCAGCACCTGAGAGTAATTTACTACAGAAGGAAGGTCATTGATGAAAAGAGTAAATAATAAGGGGCCAAGATGACTTCCTTGTGGAACTCCGGAAGTAACTTGAATAGACTTAGAGACTATGTCTTTGAAATAAACCCTTTGGGTTCTAAGAGTTAAATAGTTAGAGATCCAAAGAATGAAGTTACTTGGAAAACCAAGAAGATGAAGCTTGTGAAGTAAAAGAGAATGATTGACAGAGTCAAAAGCCTTTTTGAAATCAGTGTAAATAACATCTGTTTGCATTTAAGCTTGAAATCCCTTTATGACAAGAGAAGTGAATTCTAATAGATTAGTGGTAGTAAATCAATATTTCACGAACCCGTGCTGGCAGAGTGAAGTTATGGATCTACATAAATGTTGAAGTTGAGAAGTTATTAATTTCTCAAATATCTTAGGAATATCTGACAAATACTTCTATAGTTCTCAACATAAGACTTGTTTCATTTTTTATCGAGTTGAATAATAAATGATTTTTTCTAAATAATGGGGAAAGAGCAGAACTCCACGGACAGTTTGAAAAGAAGAAATAATGGCTTAAAAATACTTTCAGTACAGTACTTGAGCACGCAGCCTGGTACTCCATCTGATCCCAAGAGAAATTCGGGCCTAATGGCTTTTAGATCACGTAGAAGTGAACTTTCAGTGATTAAAGGCCCAAAAATGCAATTGGAGCTATTTACATGATAAGGATTAGGCGAAACCAATTGCTAAGGTTGTGAACTATAAGTCATTTGAAATTTGAAATTCAGCAAAAGGATCTGCGATAGCCTGATCCAAACAAACCTACAAGGGGTACAAAACGGGACACGGGAATAAAATAGTAAATTTAAGGTAGACTAAAAATATTTAGTTGCATAATCCATGTCTTTACACATGTACAGCTGGGACCAGTCGGGCTGGGATAGGAGCCGAGCGAGTTTAGTAATATCGGTTTTCCGAAATTGACTAACTCGCTGTGCAGGTTTTCTACCTGGGCTTGGCACCCTGGCTGGTAAGTTAATCAACACCTCCAAAGACGGGTGATAAGGATCGTCAGTAATGGATATAGGTTCAGTACGGGAGACAGAATAGATTGAAAAATGTAAGATAAACACAAGATCAAGAATTTGTTGTGAAAAATTTGTGATATCATTGATTTGACACAATGACATCCCAAATAAACTCTCAATAAAATCGTGTTGAGATGTGGGAGTCAACACGCTACAATCCGGACTTGAAATCCGGGTAGTTCCGGCAATATTAAAGTCACCAAGAACTACAAGAAAGTCACGATCAGAAACCATAGAGGAGACAGATTATAAAAAGCAGCATGCAAATAATATAAATAAAATATCAGAAGAAGGAGGAATATAAGAACAAGTGATAAAAAAAACAAACACCGGACGTACTTAATTTTACAGCAACAAATTCAATATCTACAGAACTATCGAATATTATAATCTCTGAAAAAAATCACCGACAACAGCATTAGAACACCACCACCACGATGAGGAGTGGGATCTTTTCTGTAAATGGACAATTCGTTAGACAGGATTTCAGAAATAGGGATGTCGTGCCTTAACCATGTTTCAGAAAAGGTAACGACATGAAAAGGAAAAGTTACGTTCTGATAGCCCAGTGTGAGGGAGGATCTTAGTTTTTTGTGCTATCAGAGACTACAAGAGGTGAGTTAGAACTACCACCGGAAATAGGAAGTGAAATCGGACACCGATATTTTTTTATTGCAGTATATTCTTTAATAACTAAGTGGTCAGGCCAGAATTCTTTGCAACAAATATTGTTCTAACGTTGAGTCCGAACAGTTATTTAAAAAAACGAGATTTCCCGAGGATAAGCAAATTTAAATTTCTCCACCGTAATATGGGCCTTGACTTGGCCTGTATAAATGCCTCACATCATTTGATTTAGTGTCAGTGGCAAGCCGCGAAACAAAGATTTGATTCTGTGGTGGAACACCTACAAAGGTCGTATGAGCATCCAATTGACACATGCCAATGGTTGATTGACCAGATAATTCGACTGAATGACTTGTACTATTGATACTAGGTAGTTGACCTGCATCAACAGTGCCAACAATCACCGAATCAGGAACCTGTTAAGGGTCAGAAGGAACCGCATCCATGGGTAAGATGTTGTTCTCGTGACTTCTGATCGAAATATGGGATGAAGGGGATGATTAATTAATCAATTCTAGCTGTTTAGTAGCGAAGTAGTGGGTAGGTAAATAGGGAGTGAAACTTCATTAGGGCCAATGGACAGTCTCAACTTAGCCTTTTCCGTTTAAGAGACTTATTTAAAAGTTTCATACTCTTATACTCGTTTTCCAAATCGCGGAAACCATCAAACAGCTTATTAAACCGAACGAATATGTCTCAAAAGCCTTTCTTAGTCTGCCTTATAAATGCCATAATATCTTTTTCAACATCCCTACATGATTCATAAGTCTTCTTTACGCCAGACTTGAACTTAATCTGGTCGATTATTCTGCCGTTAAGGCCAGCACATTTTTCGTGTGAAACGTTATCACACAGCCAGCAGCAAAACAAAATCCGTATTTACGTTTTTTCGAACTTGAAATTTTTATTGTAGCAGACAGCGATTTTTGTTTAGATACCAATTCCGAATTTTGAAACCGCCTATTGAATGGACCTCTGTCCTGTCCTGACCTGTCTGGGAACTTAAATGTTGTCATCGCTGCTCATACTGGCGACGAAGTCATTCATGTAGTCATGCGTCTTTTATCGCCTCATATGCAAGTGGATAGTCTTCGCGATGATTTTTGGCATTCTTACATTCGCAGTACAAGCCGCGCATCACATATACCGTAATATCGTTTTTATTTCTATTACACCATGCGGTTGTTAATTCTGTGAAACATCTCTGCGATGTCGCCACAAATCGCAATTGTACCAACTCTAAAGATCAGCAGAGTGTCAAGCGAACTTAAACGATCTGATGGTCATTTTATGATGCTCCATGTGATATTCCCGTTGCATTTTCGTACATGCACATACACACACACACACACACACACACACACATACACAAAGACGTACACACACAAGCGACAACACAAGCGACAGCGCAAGCGAGGTATTTTAAGTAGCTGCTGTACTGCTTTACGCTAACAGAATGTGAAATATGTGAGATTGCGCTATATTTAAACAATGGGAATAATTGTTCTAAAAATGTTCACTTAAATTAAGTACAGACTTTTGCCAACCCTTACGCCATTTCTGGATCTTAGTATTCCAACTTCATAAAGAAATTTGAAAGGGCTGCGCCCACCCATCTCCACGGTTGGGAAATATTAGTCAAAGTGAAATGAGTAAGATTATTTGTTTGCAGCCTGTCTAGTGATCTTATATGAAACAAGTAAGAATGCTATAGTCGCGTATTCCCCACTTCAAAACTGCATGTACCCAGACATTTTAAGTGGTGGCTGTGCTGTTTCTCCCCCCGGCATACATTTTATTTATTTTTTGTGATATATGGACGTTGATATACTAACGAACAGTACGTGCAAGTGGACAGACAGAAAACATAAATAACAGCAACCAAAAATGTACCTACCAAATACACAAATAACGTTCGACTAAAGTGTAGAAGTTGAAGTAGCATTAGATATTAGATGGAAAGAGCATTCGATTCGAAAGGGGTTATTATTATTTTTTTTTTACGACTTGTAGCGTACCTGTTTTAGTCCTAAGCGAAATGCTGAGACTTATTCACTCTTATAATGCAAGAGTGTGGCCTTTTTGTTAAAGGTGATAATCATAACTTACAAAGACCGGGGTTCAGACAGAATCGGATGTGCACTCTCGCTACACTCGGATCTAGCTCGCTCGATTGTCGGGGTTCCTCCTCCCCTGATCTGAACATTTCGGCCCTAACACATTAAGTTAACAAAAAAAATTATTAACCCAAACGGCTGATAAATGCCTGACCAGAATATAAGTTGCGCCGACATGCTAGTAATACCCTACAAAGATCTTTATCAGTTGAAGGGTACGAAGCTGTTAGTCGTCCCTCTTCTTTACCCTTCCTACCATGACATTGTTGGAAATTATTATACATTGTCCCTTGTCCAAAGGCTCAAAGTCCTCTAACACATTCCATAATATCCCAGCAAGGATACTTGACAGACTATTATTGAAATTTTATTTGAATTGAATTATTTGAATTTGAATTATCGCTTAACATTTTTACTTAACTATAGTTTTAAGCGCTATTCATTTTCGTGTTTGTTTCAATTTCCAAATTTAATTTTTGATTTACTTAATTTTAAATTTCTTAATAGGAGTCATTTAAATGTTACAATTAGGTAAATTTATCTAAATTTATAATTCATTGTATGTTCTTATAGTATTTGTGTTTTAAATCAACCATTTAGCCTAACTTAATTATAAAATTCCCATATTTATAAATTCAATAGCTGTTCACTTGAATATTACCAACAATATTTTTAAGGGAATGCCTCTCTTGTTCTGAAAGAACAATTAATTGTTTAAGTGCAATTAAATACATCTTAATAATGCAGAATACAAAAGAACTGGCGCGCGGCTGTTAACAGCAACCTTAACATAACGTATGACGTTAACAGTGTTTACACTGTTGAAGCGGCTATTTTTATGTGTACTTAATTGTTTAAGTGCAGATCAATATTGAGCAAACAGCAACTATTGCAACGTGCAGTTCTTTCTTTGCAGATTAATCGCAAATGTCACAACGTGGTAAACAATTACAGCGGTCGGTGTTCATAATTTCACAATGCTGCTAATTAGCGCAGCTGATCATGCAGCAACCGTTTTATTGCTAGCAAAGAGCAGAATCAAAACAAATCACATGCGTATGTATGTTGGTGCGCGCCTATCATTCACACTGGTCACTTTTAAAATTTACTTTTTTAAGGTCTTGT
Source organism: Hirtodrosophila histrioides (assembly GCA_037075165.1). Classification (NCBI taxonomy): domain Eukaryota; kingdom Metazoa; phylum Arthropoda; class Insecta; order Diptera; family Drosophilidae; genus Hirtodrosophila; species Hirtodrosophila histrioides. Next base: position 119,224 of record JBAMCL010000471.1, on the reverse strand, counting down.
TACATAGCTGATGTTATGCGCTCGAAATATTTTAAATTCACACGAATATAAAACTGATTTTCTTTACGCCTCCCAGGCGCAGAAATGGGCGTGGCTAAAAGCACACGCTATAACAAACTGCCAGCCGTATGCGGTTAAGCAGTGTCAGTGCTGCCGTAAAATACACAATATACATCAACAATCGTCGCTGACGATACAGCCGTAGTTGCCGCTAGAGTTGTCGCTGGAGTTCACTGCTGCATGTGTTGAGCACGTGTTGCAGAAATCCCATGCGTACTGATCTGCGGCCACCAGGTATCCAAAATGCTGCACTTTGCTGTACCGCCGCTAAGATGAGCTTTCGTTTTAGATAGCGGTAAACACATATGCATATCGTGCGTATCACGCATGCGTAGGCGGATAAAATACAGATAAACGACAGTAGGGTACTTCACTTTTTGAACCACAAAAAAAATATATGTTTGCCAATTTTACTTGGTTCGTAAAAACGAATACTATGTCTTACACTTAAGATATAAAAATAAAAAGTAATAAGTACACACGAGCTTACATTCTACAATTTGGTGTCTCTAGTTCTTATAGTTTCTGAGATCGACGCGTTCATCCGGACAGGCAGATGGACATGGCGAAAACGAATATTCTTTTGATAATGATCATATATAAAAGAGTTCGTGCTGACTGACTGATTGGCAATCATCGCACAGCCCAAACCATAAGAGCTAGGATGCTGAAATTTTCACAGTAGGTTCCATCTATGATGAAAATGCACACTAAGACGGGATTTTGGAAAATCGCGAAAAACTGATGTATGAAACTCTTTTGTTTACCATCCAATCGGCTTCAAACTCATTTTTAAAGTACTACACACAAATTAATTTGACACATATTTCACCGATTTTGGAAAATCCACCCCCATGGGTGGAGAATGGGGGTCTCAATGTTGTATGGGCGAAAGTCTAATTTTATTCCGATCACCTTCAAATTCATTTTCAAAGCTCTTCACGTAAAATAATTCGACACATGTATCGGCGATTTTGTGAAATTCAACCACATGGTCGAAAAATCGGTGGAAAACTCTGGCATTAGACCTTTTTAGTTTTCTTGCGATTGGCTATAAACTCATTTTCAAGGTTCTATGGGAAAAAATAATAGGCGCGTATCAGCGATTATTGGAAATTCAGCCCTATACTCGAAAAATTTGTGGAAAGCTCTGGCTCTCGACATTTTTTAATTTTATGTGATTGGCTTCAAACTCATTTTCATGATTCTACCCAAACACATAATAGGACCGGTGTCCAAAGATTTTGGAAAATCTATCCCTAGGTCGGAAAATTCACGGAAAACTGTTGTATGAAATTTTTTTGATTATCGTCCAATTGTTTTCAAACTTCTGTTTATCACTCAATCATTTTGAAACAAATTTTCAAAGCACCTCACATTAAATAATTCGTCACATGTGCTACCGGTTTCGAAAACTACACGTGACTTTATACTAATTTCCAAATATAAATACAAAAACCTCGGTACTTTGCGGGCAATACAACGGGCGGAAAACAGTTGGAAATATTTAATCTGGATTCTTAGTATTATTCTTGAAATTGGCTTAAAATGCCAAATGATTTTGGAAAATCTACTCCGCGTCGCCACTGGCGGGAAATGGAAGTCAAGGACAAATGAGTGGGACATTTTTTTGTTGTTTTTTTTTCAAAGACATTTTTATAGCCATACACAGAAAACATTAGTCACGTGGCTCAACTATTTAGTTGTATTTCTTACGGTTGACGAAAGTAGTCAACTTAAAAAAAAAATGCACTTTCATCTAAATATTTCCCCGGGAAAGGCCGGGATATTACCTACTAGTAATATATATACCTTAGTATAGGGTCGGAGTTGTCTTTTTCTACCTGTTAATTACTTTTGTACAGATTTGAAACACGTATTCTTTAATAATTAAGTGAACAGGCCAGAATTCTTTGCAACAAATATTGTTGAAATATTCTACCGGAACTATTATTTTAAATTACGTAATTTTCCGAGAATAAGTAAATTTTAATTTGTCGACCGTAATGTGGGCTTTAAATTTGGCCTGTAGATGTGAAGGCCTTCACATCATTAGATGTAGTATCAGGGACAAGCCTAGACACAAAAAATTTGTTTACGTGGGGAATACCTACAAGGGCCTTCTTCGCAGCCAAAGCAGTATCATCCAATAGAGCCATAGCATTGGTTGACCAGTTGATTCAACCAGTATATTACTACTAGTATGTTGATCCGGGTCAACAGTGTTAACACCCACCGAATCAGAACGGACAAGATAAATTAGATTAATTCTAAATTTGTATTAGGAGCGGATTGAGTAAATAAGTGTGTTGGGAGCGATTGTTGATTGGGCCCAATAAATAGCCTAAAATAAGCCGTCTTCCGTTTTTGATTTAAAAGTTTCATATCTTTGAACTCATTCTCCAAATCAAAAAAACCTTCTAACGGCTGTTTAAACCGAAAATGACTTCAAAGTATCTTTAAGTTTGCCTCATAAAACCCATAGTGTCTCTTTCAAGATCCCAGTAAAGACCAGATTTTGACTAAATTTGGTCAGTAACTCGGCCGTTGAGGCCAGCACATTTTTCGTGTGGCACATTAGCACATATTTTCTCTAACCTGGCAGTTTTTGTTATAGCAGAAGAATATACTTTAATTATAGAATAAAAAAGATAATATTAAGAATATTAGAAAAAATCACTGCACAAAAAATATAAATATAAAAAGAATACTGGGAGTTTCGTAGTCGGGTATACTCGACTGCAGCATTCTTACTTACCAGAGCTCGCAAATAAGAGTTGGCCATTTTTCTATTGATTGATTGATTGATCGCTCGCACATTGAGAGTCAGCAGATGACCGAAAAAATTTAATGCTCAGCGCAAGCGATCTTTTTGTTTTTTTTGTTCATTTTGCCTTGTTTACAATGTTGCCCGCTCGTTTGCGTAAAACTCTTGGAAAAAATCTGTAACCCAAATATTATTTTCATAATATGTATAATATGCCACACTTGCACTGTCGCTTGTATGTGTTCGTCTAAATGTATGAGTGCATATATGTGTAAGTGTTCGAATATGCTATCGGAAATTTTTGACCTGGGTACAGGAGGTTATGTAGTCGGGTATACTCGACTATAGCATTCTTAATTGGGTTTTTTTTGTTTAATTCTGGGTAGCTACTGCCAATGTATGGTAATACAAATTTTAATTTTTCTCCTTTTTCAGATGCTTAGGGTTAAGGTCGCCATTTATTGAATTTGGAGCGCAGGAAGAGCAGCTCGCCAATACGAGTATACCGTTAAACATCACTAAAGATGAACAAGCCTTTATGCACCAAGAGGGCCTCCGCAAATTAGGTACATTTATAAAACCAGTGGATCTACGTGATTCTGAAACAGGCTACGTTAAAGCAGACCTTACCAAAAGACTGGAAAGTCCTAGCACTCAGGCTCGGCGTGTACATCCGATCCAAGAGGAAATGGACCAGAAGCAAATTATCTTGCTCGACGAGGATACTGATGATAATGGTCTCCCAGCTAGTCTTACTGATGAGGATCGTAAGTTCATTGTTCCAATGGCGCTTAAAAACGTATCGCCCGAACTTCGGTGGGCCGTTTCTGGTAAAGCGCCAATCTTTGCGGGCCTTACAAGCACAACTCCCACGGGATCCTCCTTTACCACTGCGACACGTCGACGAAGTACATCAATATACCATACCACCCCAATACCTCCTGACCCTACATCAAACATAGACGACCTGAAAAAACACATACTGTTTTTGCACAACATGACAAAGAGCGACAACAACTTTGAATCTAAATTCGTGAAATTTCCCAGCCTGAAAAAAGAAAAAACAAAACAATCTACGGGATCCATTGCGAACGTAAAGCGACCACAAAGACCAGTACTTCAATATGCCGCCCCAATAGCTCCGCCAACACGCATGGTCCCTATAGGCGCACACACACCAGGCCAAAAACCTTTTGGCGGCTATTATAACAACGAAGACGAGACGAACAGTTTCCTTCAGACGATTGGTGGTACCGTCGTTAAATTGGATCGTAATACTGATCGTAGCAAAATCGATGTAGTGTCTCAGGTGCATCTTCTGAATGATGATCAGTCGACAACGACTCGATGGACTACAAAAAACGTCCCGACTACTCCGGAGACAACAACAAAGCGAACTACTAAGCGACCCGTTTGCTTGCGGAACCCTGACTCTCTTAAGTGTGTGCGTCAGCGACAGCGCGAGGAGCAGCAACGACAGCGGGAGCGTGATGAATGGTTTCGGGGCCAAGCTGAGTTTATCCGTCCACGCTTCGAGCCTATTATACAAACAATTAATAATACTAAGCGATTTGCTGTTTCAATTGAAATTCCCGATTCATTCAAAGTACAAGCTTCGACACAGCCCGACGAGCCTCGAGATCTTCAAATATTATCGCGCGTCACGCGATCACAGAACAAACGTCATAATGTTGGTGGCAGCCTGACCGCTCATGCTTCTGTATTAGTTGATAAACTTTCACATCCGAGTACCTACTTCGCTGATGACATAGTAATGACATCCGCTGGAGTCACCAACGGTCGACAACATATACTCACAAATGGGCAGCAGATTGGTATGATGTTGCCAACTAACCATAATAATGAGACTACGCGCACCCCTACTGAAGCGCACCCCTATTCTGAAGCTATTGATCTTAATCCAAATAATTGTTATACACTTGATGGCCTTACATACGGCCAAAAAAAAGAGTGCGCCCTGCACACTAGTGTTATGCCAGCAATAAGTCGAGGGGCGCGCGCTGCAATACAAGTAAGTAATTTAATTTAGTTAACTCACATTTTTTATATATTTGACTGAAATTTCGTCCGTCACTTAACGATAAATATACGTTAACTTAAATGTACTGCCCCATTATATATATAAATGACGTTCATAATCAACGCACAGCCCAAACCGTAAGAGCTAGAATGCTGAGAAATTTTCACGGTAGGTTCCATCTTTGGTGAAAGTGCACACAAGCGTGGAAAATCGCGAAAAGCTGTTGGATGAAACTGATTTGTTTACTATCCAATCGGCTTCAAACTCACTTTCAAAAATTCATTTGACATATATCTCACCAATTTTGGAAAATCCACCCCTATGGGCGGAAAATAGGGGTGTCAAAGTTGTATAGATGAAAGAGTTTTTGTATGAAATAATTTTTATATTACACCCCAACTGAGTGAGAGTCTTATTCTACTTAAAATTATACATATCATTTAAATAGGTGTAATTTTTTTTAAAATCTTGTGTGTTTCTATTACAATAATCTTGTAATAATTTATTACCACATTATTGAATATTAATTATACTTTCTTTGTTTTATTCTAGTGTGTTCATACCTTTATTGTATTTTGGATGGCACAAATGTAACTCCGCAGTGTCTCTGAGTGCGATTATTTTCCATTACACAGACAATCTAATCTGCATTAGGACCATAGGAACCATAAATAATGATTTTTTTTTTATAAAAAAAAGCCGTAAATTACTGTTGTTTTAGATTGAGCAAAAAAATTAATATCATTGATAATCATTATATTTGAGTTAAATTTTTATTTTTATCAACAGTAATGATTATGTCTAAGTTTTATTTAATTACTCAAGACTAATGAATATCATTGAAGAAAAACGAAAAAATTGAAATGTAATCGTTACCATGTAATTTTTATAATATAACTTATAATGATTACGGTCCCTGGTATAAAGTGTATACAATATTTGTCATAAATGGGTTAATTCATAAACGATTAACAATAAAATAAATAAATAGTTTCCTATAATTTGATCAAAATCGGACCACAAAGCTCCCATAGGAACAATCAGACGCAAATTCATTTTTGTATAAAAACCATTGCGACTAGGGTATATACAGTGGCTCACAGCTTATTTCAACCAGCATCTTAAATTTAAATTTAGGCATCCATAAAATCTAAGCTAAAAGGGATATCATAATAATTTAAACGCAGGTTTTTAGTCTGATGCTTTAACAGCTTCGACACTCCGAAGATAGCCGTTGTTTCTTTTATTTTATTTTTATGAATTTTATGAATTGCTTCCAATATAGTTGATGACAGTGTATCGATAAGATTGGAATCTTGGAAAACTAGGTTGTGCCAAGATTGGATGCTTTAGCATTAAGGGTGTCGAAAAATTTCATACAGACAGACAGACGAACAGTGCAAATTTCAAAATACTTTTTACTTTAAAATTTCCTGATAAATAAGCTGATTTTTTTGGATCCTCTCCTAAAACACATATTGATACATTTTAAATTAATCTTTCTCCATAGGAATGCCAATTTCAATTTAAAAATCGGCGATGGAATTGCAGCACCTCAAATGATGTTACCGTATTTGGTCCCATGACTGGATTGGGTAAGATAATTTTGGGAGATTTTGCATGTAAGCGATCTTTTTGATGCGTATGGGCTCGAGATCAGCATATCAAAACTGAACAACAAATATATGTACATACATATTTTCTTGGCCAGTTTAGTAGTTACAATCAGGGACCGCAAATGTTGGTTTTTTTTATTAGAAAATCACCCACTTATAACGGATCTAGAAAAAAAGTGGTTCACACCAAAATCTTCATTGTTGTACACTAGCTGCATTTCCGCTTTGATTTTAAAATTTCTTATTTATGACGTTTTTCTTTAATGATAATCATTAATTTTGAGTAATTGAATAAAACTAAAACATTATCATTATTGTTGATAAAAAAAAATTTTAACTTAAAAATAATCATTATGAATGACGGCAAAGCTACCCCCAAGCAATTTTTTTTTTAAATTTTTTTTTTTTTTTTTGGTGTCAATTACCCAAAACTAATGATTATGATTGAAGAAAAACGCAAAAAAAGGGAAATGTAATCAATATCATGTAATTTTTATAATATAATACAGGAAAATTCCGGAAATATTTCCGTTTGCCTCAATCTGAGCGAGGTTTCGTCACTCTGTTGGTATCTTGTTTGGGCTTGCCGTTGACTTTTTGCCATCCATTGGAGCCCTTCCTCTGTTTTATAAAGTGTCCCACAAACAATTTAAATTTTTCAATCGATTATTAAATTTATCAGTTAGATAATCTGACACATATCGTTTATTGAGACATTGAGAATTCGGCCCTTATACTAATATTTTAAAATGCAGTCCTTTAATACGTTTTATCATTTTATCATTACTCGTAGCTCCCCTTTCTCCGCTATGATATCTTTAGAATATTCCTTACTTCAACTATTTACTAAAGCTTTTCTTTCTTTCCCAATCGTTCCAATGCTATGGAAAGATTCCGATTTCATTCCGCTTCACAAAATAGGTGGTGAGTTTGATATTTCTTGTGCAAATTGTGTAAAATTTGGTGTCTACATGTTCAGGTGTGGGAGATAAAGTAGATTTTGCTCATTTACGTCACTACAAACAGGGGCTATATGCTAACATATGTTCCAAGCTTGGTTGTGTAAGGGTGTGAAAAAAAGGACCCTCCTGCACACGATACTGCAATCGATAAAAAAGTTTTACTGCAACAATTTTAAAAATATATATTAAATATATAATTTTTGGCATGCTATAACTCATGATCTATTGCAAAAATTTCACGTAATTCCTTGCCTTCGTGAAGGAGATGGGTTTGACAAGCAAGCAGAACGTGGAAGTAGATCTCATAGGTCGCGATACATATATATGTCTCTCATTGTTAATAATAACATTAACTCTATCCATTTGAAAGTTGTTAATTTGTGCTGCTATAAAATATAATATAAATAAATTACAAATTTGCAGGATCACCAGAAATGGCTTTCATACATGCATTAGCTGCAGCAACTGTGACTAGTTTCGTTGCCCGGGCATGTCGTGATGGTCAGCTGACCTCGTGTGGCTGCTCACGTGGATCTCGACCCAAACAGTTACATGATGATTGGACCTGGGGCGGCTGCGGTGATAATCTCGAGTACGCCTACAAGTAAGTCCACATTTTTTTTTTTAAATCCCTGTACCCATAAAATATAAGTGGGGTATTAAATCTGTGCAAATGTATGTAACAAACAGAAGGAGACATCTCCGACCCTATAATGTATATATGTATATTCTTGATCAGTATCAAAAGACATTTCGATTTGGCCATGTCCGTCTGTATGAATGCGTTGTATGTTAACCGAAAGCAAGTAAAGAAACGAGTGCATAAAATTAAAAAAAAAAAACTATTATAAGCTATCGTTTCAATCTTTGTATTAATGCTACACATGAGTGATAGTGAGTTAGAAGACTTATTAAGTAAATTTAAAATCCTTAGCAGTACATACTCTTCAAGACAGTGTAATGTTGCAAAAAATGCCAATATGGCAATAACCAATGAGCAATTGAAAGCCATCAAGTTTCAACCAAAAATTACATGATATAAAAGAGCATTTAGGTTGGTACGCCTGAAGTAGAAACTTATAAGGATGCCGATATTAGAATAAGTGTCAGCTGCAATGAACCTTTAGATATGATGAAATCCCTTCGCTCAATTTGAAAGCCATAATCAACCGCTTAATTTTACATACGTCAAGGAAATATGACCCTACTTCAATACTACGACGAAGTAGAGAAAAAACTGACTCTGCTAATAAACAAGACTATTTTGGCTTACGACAACACTGTTACCGCCTCATTGAATGAAAAATACAGAACGGATGCGTTTCGTGTATTTATTTCCGGAACTAGAAAAACAGTAAGTGACGTTGTTTTTTTCGCAAGGCCGTCCGATCTTCCTTCCGCATTAGCACTAGCACAGAAAGTCGAAGCTAACCATGAACGAGATGCGTTCGCGAGTAATTTTTCCCGAAGCATTGGGGAGAGGGTCCAAAAATACAGCAACAGATACTAGATATAATCAACAGCGAAAAATCCTCATTTTAATATAAGACAAGAACGTCCACCTAATCAGGGTCAAGTTCAACCAATAGATGTCGACAACTCGTCTCCCTTTAGACAGCCGACCCGATTTGTTCAGAGCGCTCTGTCTCAGAGACAAATTCAGAACAATCAATGGCACATGCAATAACAAAACACTCAAACAGACATGTGTACAATAATCAAGGACAGGTAAATAAAAGACCAGACAATAGCAGTGCAAGGTATACAGGACCAAAACTTCAGAGAATCAACCAACGGCTTTCTCTGTAGGGAACGGGAAGTATGAATTAGGCAGACTCCCCTTTGGACCACAAAACGCACATAGTATTTTTCAAAGAACCATCGATGATGTGCTTAAAGAACACATCGGGAAAACATGCCACGTCTACATACGTGATGGAATAACGTAATTATATATTCAGAAAACATGGCTGACCATGTTAGACACATCGCATGGATCTTAGATAAACTGTACGAAGCCAACATGAAGGTTTCGCGCGAAAAATCCCATTTTTTAAAAGAAAGCGTCGAATATTTAGGTTTTGTCATTTCACGTGGAGGTATAAAAACATGCCGTAACAAAGTAAATTTCGTACCTACAAACAACCAATCACACTGTTCAATGTCAGGTCATTACTCGGGTTGGCGAACTACTATAGATGTTTTATTAAGGACTTTGCGTCCATAGCAAAACCTTTAAGTGACATCCTTAAGGGCGAAAACGGAAAAGTAAGCGCTGGACAGCCAAAAAAAAATACCAGTCAACGACGAAAGCCAGTGTCGGGCATTCGAAAAGCTTAGAGACGTTCTTGCGTCCGAAAATGTGATGTTTATGTACCCGGACTATAAGAAAGCGTTTGATTTGACAACCGATGCTTCGTCCTTTAGTTTGGAAGCAGTCTTGTCCCAGTACGGAAAACCCATAAACTTTAATCTTTGCACCAAACGATCGCGAACTACTCGCTATGGTGTGCGCTAAGAAACTATCTGTACGGGGTATAAAATTTAAACAGTTTCACAGACCATCAGCCCCTGACGTTCACGGTTAAAATTGCAACCCAAATGTCAAAATTAGGCGCTGGAAGGCTTTCATAAATGAATACAACGCGAATATATTTTACAAACCAGGGAAAGAAAATTACGTCGATGATGCGTTATCACGGGATAATATTCAGGCCCTAGAAGATGACGCACAACCCGACATTGCCACAATACACAGCGAGGAATCGCTTAGCTACACTATAGAATAAACAGACAAACCAATAAATTGCTTTCGAAATCAAATAGTAATAGAAGAAAGTGAAATTGCTTCCGATCGCACAAATATTTTTTTTTTTGAGAAAAAATCCGACATCTAATACACTCTCGAACAGAGACACACTAATCAGTAGAATATGCAATGTTGTCCAAAAGGACGTTGTAAATGCAATATATTGCGAGCTGAAGTATTAGTATTTATACAGCATAAACTGGTAGAAATGTTCCCAAGGACAACATTCCGACATACAAAACGTTTATTAACCGATATCGTAAACAAAAATAAACAGATAGCAATAATTGTTGCTGAACACAGAGGCGCCCATAGGGCTGCCCAAAAGAACGTAAAACTAATTCTCCAAGACTACTTTTTGCAAGAATGACCAAATTTGCAAGGGAGGTTGCCACGAATTGCAAAATACGACCGTCATCCGCAAAAACAGGTGCTGGGAAAAAACAAATTCCGTCATGTGTGGGTGAAATGTTGTTTACTTCCACATCTCCGCCCGATTTTATTGACATTTTATTTGGGATGTCATTGTATCAAATCAATGGTATCCCAAATTCTTTATAAAAATGCTTGAGCTTATTTTTGTCTTGGATCCCTTCTTATCTGTCTCCCGTACTGACCCTATATCCTGTCCTAAAGATCCTTATCACCCAACTTTGGAGGTGTTGATTACCTGCTAGGGTGCTAAGTCCATGTAGTAAAACTACAGAGCGAGCTCGACAATTTCGGAAAACCGCTTTTACTAAACTCGCTCAGCTTCTATCCCAAACTGACTGGTCTCAGCTTTATTTTTGTAGAGACATGGATAGAGCAATTCAATTTTTTTAACTCTACTTTAAACTCATTATTTGATAATTGTGTCCCGTTGGTTAAGCCACGTAGGTCTAAAAAGCCTGTGTGGCTTACGCGGGATTTAATAAACTTGAAAAATAGAAAGTCGAGATTGTACATGAACTTCAATGAATCTAGCTCTTTCTTGGATTTCCCTCTAAATATACATTGCTATAATTACTACCTCAGGAGCTGTAGGTTACAGTTTCAGCGGGATCCTAAAAGGTTTTATAACTTCGTTAATGCGAAGCGTAGGTCATCAACACTTCCATCAACTGTATTTTTCGAAAAAGAGACAGCCGACTCAGATCAGGCTATTGCCGATCGTTTTGCTGAGTTATTTCAAACGACTTATAGTTCACAACCTTATCAAATGGTTTTGCTTTATCCCTATCATGTAAATGGCTCCAATTTTATTTTCGAACCTTTAATAACTGAAAGTTCGCTTCTAAGTGATTTAAAATATCAATTTTTTCTCGAATTTTCAAAGTTGCTCCAACATTTTTGAATATATTTCTATTTCTACTCAACCGATTTGCGCAAACAAGCACTCAAATTAAAGGTAAGTAAGCCCTCTACAACTTTCTTTCGTACACTATTAAGATCGGTTCAGTAGTTGAGATGCTAGCGATTCCAAAACGTTCGAAAAATAGGTTTTTTTTGTGATTTTTTGAGTTCGAAAGCTCACATATCGGCCTGGAAAAAATATAAATCGTAAAAATACATTTTTTTTTTAATTTTTTAAGTAAAATTGATTCTTTTTCGAAAAAAAAGCTATTATTGATGCAAATCCAACAATAAATGGCGAAGTAATGCATTTTTTCAGTATCCGCATGAGGCGACCACACGCACTTGTAATAAATAAGTTTTTGTCAGATAAGACGAAAAACTGTTATAATTTGTGATTTGACTACTGTGCCTTATATTTAAAAGTGTTTGCAATAGTAAGTGAATGTGAATTTATGGTCTTATCGAGTCCTTGTAGCCTAGACTTCTTGGCTTCGTTTTATTAAGTTAATAAAACTCGTGAAAATAAGCCGAGTGTTTAAGTGCATAAATAACTCACACGATTTCTGCAATGTGTGCGGTAAGTTCATGGTCGGAAAGAACATACGGAAATTTACCGATCACATACAACAAATATATTTAAAATATTTTGATATGTGACCAAAACTCACCGATCCATGGACACCAAAGTTTTTATGTGCTCAGTGTCATTGTATTCTCAGCTACTGGGCTATTGACCAAAGGTTTGAATTTGTAATTTTTCTATAATTATTGAATATGCATAAAGAGTCATGTGTTTTTACTTTAGCCGATAGTTGACATTCGACACGCCAATGCTATGGAGAAATTCATGTTGTGGAGCGGCGGTATCACGACTACATTTGGTCTCTCATACAAGAAACGGAGTGCAAAAGTAATAAAAAGCAAAAGAAGAGCCACCATTTTTTTTTTAACATTCATATTATTAATTGTTTACATAAAGAAAGAAAAAAAACGTGAAAATCTTAAAACAGCTGATTTTTGTGCTTTCACTGAAAGATGCATTATTTCGCCATTTACTGTTGGTTTTGCATCAATAATATCTTATTTTCTTCGAAAGAGAATCAATTTTACTTAAAACATAAAAAAAATTTTATTTTTACGATTTCTATTTTTTTCAGGCCGATATGTGAGCTTTCGAACTCAAAAAATCACAAAGAAACCTAATTTTCGAACGTTTTGGAATCGCTAGCATCTCAACTACTGAACCGATCTTAATAGCGTACAAAAGAAAGTTGTAGAGGGCTTACTTACCTTTAATTTGAGTGCTTGTTTGCCCAAATCGGTTGAGTAGAAATAGAAATATATTCAAAAATGTTGGAGCAACTTTGAAAATTCGAGAAAAAATTGATATTTCGAAAACGATTCCATGAAAAAAATGTTAAGTGCCATTTTCGTGTTCAGTGGGCCAAAGTCCTTAAGAAAATCACACTAAGGTTTACTTTGCAAAATGGCTATACACTAGTTTTATTCCTCTCCATTAAAAAAAAACAAGTCTAATGTTTAGAACTACAGAGGTATTTCTAAGTTGTCTGCTATTCCTAAGATTTTTGAGAAATTAATAACTTCTCAACTTCAACATCTGTGTAGATCCATAATTACACCCTGCCAGCACGGGCTTGTGAAATATAGATCTACTACCACTAATCTATTGGAATTCACTTCTCTTGTCATAAGGGGATTTCAAGCTTAAATGCAAACAGATGTTATTTACACTGATTTCAGTAAGGCTTTTGATTCTGTCACAAACTTCATTATCTGGGATTTCCAGGGTGGTCCAAAAATTTTTGATGCAGTTTTTTCCAGGGGGTCAACATCTTGACACTTTATAAATTGACGATATACACCAACATGTGTACCAAATTTGGTTGCTCTAGCTTAAAGATAAAGGCAAAGAAATTGCGTTCATACGGACAGACGGACATTTCGCAAACACAATATACTATTTTTCCCTTCGGGAACATAGTATAAAAATTTGCATCCAAACATTTACAGGACAAATAAGACCCGACACACCACTAAAAACAATCTGGAACAACATTCGGCGCCTCTGCGGACTGAACCCGTAGACGCACATCCACGGCATCCATAATCCACACGCGAACCACCACACCACCAACAAATCAGAAATAGCAGAACTTTTTTCTACAAGCTTCTCAAAAGCATCACTCGATAACAGCTTTTCCACCACGTTCGCAGACGCAAAGCAAGCTTCACTAACTAACATTCACAGCCACACATACACCCCCGCAAAAAGAGCACTACAAATAGAAAAACAAATTACATTAATTGAATTTACTGCATCCCTAAATACTACAAAAGGTAATACAGCTAGACTGGACAGAATAAACTACCCCATGATCAAAAACCTTGACCAACAACCATAACTAGAATAATCAACCTACAGAACGCCATACTCAACAACTACATTCCCCAAACCTACAAGAACAGCATAATCATTCAAATTCCAAAACCCAATACAGACAAATCCTCACTAAATTCCTATCGACCCATATCACTCAACCCTTGCCTATCAAAAGACCTAGACAAAATAATTGCAAAGCGACTGGTGGTTTGTCTCTAACGATAAACTCATCCATATCAGTCAAACTGGTTTCAAAAAAGGCAAATCTACTATAGATAGTCTACTACTAGTAGACCATCTAATAGCTAGACCCATCTCCAGAAGAAACCACACATAGATAATATCACTCGACTTTGCAAAAGTCTTCGACCAAATTGAAATCCACTCAATCCTTGACCAATGAAAAATGGGACCCAAAATAAATAGCTACATAAAGAATTTCATGACAAATAGAAAAATAACTACACGCATCAACACAAACTTCTTCCCCTTCCACCCCATTCAGAACGGCACACCCCAGGGCTTACTACTCTCAGTAGTCCTCTTTGTAATAGCCTACAACAAGCTCGCCCAAAAGCTCCTCCAACACCCAAACACTAACTTAAGCGCCTACGCGGATGACTTCAACATGATAATAAAAATAAAAAACAGAAAAAACATAAATATAGATCTGGTTCCCATCCTCAATACTATATATACACTATATATATACTATAAATTGGTCCGACTACTCCGGAGCCGCACTTTCTACCACGAAATGCAGACACATGCATGTAGGCAGAAAACTGCAACTGAAGCTTAAGCACTGGTAGCACGCAAATTAAAAATGTCACTACAATTAAATTACTAGGCCTCCACTTCAACAACAAACACAGATGGAACTCACACACAGAACAACTCACGCACAACATTATAAAATGCCTCACAAGTCCAAAATTTAACTGCAACACCACACTTCTTAACATCACCAAAGCAATCCTTATCCCAAAAGCAGACTACGCGCTCCCCTTCTACGGACATTGCTCAAAAACAACAATGCGACCAATAAAATCCACGCTACACACAGGCTTCAGAATCGCTCTTGGCGCATTCTGAACAAGCCCCATACAGAACATTCTACATGAAGCACGCGCCCATTCCTTAGAAGACAGGCGCGAACTCTTCACTGCCAATCATATAAAATCCTTGATATCCACAAAAAACTTCCAATCATTAAAAATTAAAAACAGACCACCTACACGACCACAGCACAGATCAACAATGGACAGAATTATCGAACACAGCAAAGCCCACAACCTTCCCTTCCACCCCACAACCCCACCTACCCAGTCTACAAATTGATACAACACTAAGAAACTTTAACAAAAAAAAAAAAACAAAAGCCCACAAATATACCGCACAGAATTCACAAGGAAAAAAACACAAGACTCTCACAAATACACCTACATCTACACAGATGGATCATAAATTATCTCAACCACCAGCGTTGCTATCACAAACGCATCAGAATCCATAATGTCATACCTCTTGCCCCACCCCTCCTCAGTCTTCTCCGCCGAAATAATTGCTATTACAGAAGCACTACAGACCCTCAAAAACAGAAGCGGTAAATATTGTGTATGCTCAGATTCCCTATCAGCTCTAAACGCAATAAGTAACCCAAACAACACTACAAAAATCCTCCCCCAAATTCAAACTGCTTTGGGTTCTCGGGCATGCAGGAATACCAGGAAATGAATTAGTAGATTGCGGCTCAAAACGCAGTACAACAACCACTCAAACAAAATTTCAACATGCAAGACATCCTAAGACACATAAAAAACACACATGAAGAGAAAATGCAGCGCAACACAGACAAAACATCTACCAGGTACCGATCAATTTACCCTAACAACCTCAACAGCTACCACTTTTTCAAGTTCAGCAAACTATTCCTCTCGCGAGGAGACCAATTAAAAATAACAATACTTAGACTCGGACACACCAAAATAACGCACAAACATTGTCTTTACAAATCCCCTAGTAAACGCCCTTTTTGCAACGGCAACATATCAATAGAACATTTACTCACCCATTGCAATCCCTTAAAAACACACAGACAAGTAATATTCAAAAACCCCAACCCACTACTCCTACCGTAAGCATTTCTAACATAATTAATTGTTTAAAAACCACCACTCAATCTAAAAATATTCCGATCAACTGTAAATATGCAATTAAGTAAATGTATATAAAATAATGTAACATAATAAACGTTATTATTATTATTTCAAATTTGATAATTTACTTTTATTTTATTTTATTTTTTTGAACTAATTTATGTTCATTATCTATTAACGATTTAATAATCACTAATGTAGCTCGTATTTGATTAAAGTTTTATATCAATACCAGATTATTAATTAATCAGAAATATACAGCTATGGTCATCATAAATAGCATAAAAAAAACTTCCAATTATGGAATGATTTTTTTAATTGAAAATTTTTTTTAAAAATAAAACAACTTTGGCTCTTCATAGCTTAACTTATTAACTAATTAATTCATAAGGAACAATTTATAAATGTTTTGAAACAAAAGAGATCAAAATGCAAATATAAAAAATTACGAAATATGTCGGGTCACAGAAATAGCACAATTTTAAAATGTTGCCAAAATTTCATAGAAAATAAGCTTAAAACTAATAATTGTTGGACAAATTTAATATTTAGTTGAATATCCATGATTTTCAATAACGGTGTTACATCTCTGGCCCATACTTTCCACAAGCTTCTGACATCTCTCCTTCGGAATGGAGTTCCAAGCTTCTTGGACACCTGCCCACAAATCGTCAAGATTAGCAAATTTATTTCTGGATATCATGACCTTAATTCATTATTCCATAGGTTTTCTATTGGATTAAGGTCAGGGCTTTAAGCCGGCCACTCCAGAACTTCGATGGATTCGTCCTTCAACCAGTTTTTAACGACGCGAGATATGTGCTTCGGGTCGTTATAGTGCTGAAATGTCCATTTCAAAGGCATATTCTCAAATGTAAATGGTTCCATTTAATTTTTGAGAATGTCCAAATACATGAAACGATCCATTACGCCATGGATTTGGTAGAGCGGACCCACACCATGCCAGGAAAATAAACCCCAACACATGATATATCCGCCACCGTGCTTCACGGTCTTCATCGTGTACCTGGGGTTAAGAGCTTGGCCTTTTGGACGACGAACAAATGTTTTGCCTACTTTATTTATTTTTGCATATCGTCTAAATAAACAATTTTGTACCAATCTGATGAAAAGTAAGATACATGCATGTCTACTTATTTGTTACCAACGGGCCCGAGCCCGGGATCTTGGAGAATCTACCTCCCACGGGCAAAACACTGTTCTACGAAACATAAAATATCTAGCAGGCTCTCACAATTCAGGGCTAACATTGATATTGAAAGTATTGGCTGGTCATATAACTGCCAGGTATCCTCATCCTTGTTGTTAGAATTTTTGTCCAAACTTGTTCATATAGTATGAGTGGTAGTCGGGTAGATTCGAACCCTAGCATGAAACTTATAAAAAACCTACTCCCACCTGTCACCACGGATGGGAACTGGGCTTAAGGTCAAATGTATGAAGAAAGTTTTTGTAAGATCGGCTTCTAAAAAATAATAAGTCACTTGAGTAAAAAATTGTGGTGTTTTTATTTGTTTTTGTGTTGCAGGGTACACCTAGTATATATTATTCTAAGTGTGTAGTAAGACCTATTAGATCTATTGCTCTCTCTTCTGAGCTTAGATATGAATCATCAACCCTATGTCCAGCACGAATACAAGAATTTTCGGATGGAATATGCTTGTGAATTTGCCCAGGGACTTATGGTATTTTACCCCAGGGACCTGACACCCAAGGCCGATGGCTTGGTTTGACCTTGTCCTTCTAGTGACGCCCAATTCCCTTCGAATTGACGCTAATCTATAAGTCCCCCTTAGCTGATAATACCATCGCTGCCCACTACCATAAATTATATTTTGAGAAGAGTTGCTTTTTGCTGGAGCCCAATTGTGTAACGCAGTGGAGTGATCTCCATCAGAAATTCGACAGCCGTTGTCGGAGAGGTGCGCATTGCTCTTGTCATACAGACACAGCCCATTCTGGAGAGTTTCTACATTCTGTTTAACAAAATATGTTTGAAAAACGAGAATATAGGGCACTGTCCGTCCGTCCAATTTTGTTCATCACATGTTGGTGAGTATGCTCAGTTTATAAAGTCTCAATGTAAAATAGGACAAACAATTTGCAACCCAATACCATCCCTTCCGCTGTAAATGAGCAAAATTTATATCTCCCACATCTGTGCAGGTAAAGTCACCAGAATTGACATGCAGACTACCGTTATTTTCCCAACAAGTATCCAAAAATAACTTTTATTTTATAATTCTTCTTATATTTTCTTTTTATATTCCTAATTTATTAATAAATCTTAATTTCTACCAATATTATATCATTAAAAATATCGTAAATGCTAGTATAAGTTATACATTTTTTTCTTTTAATTTTCTAATTATTTAGATGCTTTTTTATTTTGTTTTTTGTAAAATAATGGCCGTCCGGATAAGGTTCTCAGGGTTCGGCCTTAGGGGACCGTGAAAATTAAAAAACAAAATTGTGGACCCTGAATACATAAAATACAAAAAAGGCATCATATATGTGTATGCCTTTTGACACTTTTCCCCTGCTCCCATCTAAATTGTTCTCGGCGGCCATGTCATCTAAGAATATGTTCTTAAAAGTCTTTATCTATTCAGAAGGAAATAATTCAAATGTAAATTCAAATGAATTAAAATAAATATTATTTGATAAAATATAACTTACCGGTTTACAATTTGGCTTCGAAATAACAGCGATAGACAAAAATATGCAAGGTCCCGTTGCAGGCAATGCAAACGAGGAAATTCCACACAACAAAAACAATGTCCCCAGATTGCGTCGATTGCGTGTTGTAGTTGCTTGCCTTTTGTATCTAGAGCTCTAAGTGATTTTTGCGTTAAATGCGCCTCCTGATATAAATTTTGGTCCCAATGTCTTTAAATACTTAATGTAGTCGTCTTTTTTAATGTTGTACTTAGACGGACTGTATAGTGCAAATATATACATGGTGAAATAGTCACTAGTGTCATTTAAAAGTATTGTAGTCGATTGGATGTGCCGAAGCTGGAAGTAGTCCATTAATGAGAATATTATATTTTTAATACTCTGTTCCTGTACATACTCTGTATGAACGCAATTTTTGATGATGAAGTGTCAAGATCGCTAGAGTCATCAAATTTGGCATACCAACTAATGTTTACCTCTTTAACAATTATGCATCAAAAATATTTTTGACCCACAACCCCTCCTCCGCAAATGAGAAATCTCTATATCTCCCACCCCTGTACAGGTAGAGTCACCAAGTTTGACATACAGACTACTGTTCTTTTCGCGTCTCTTTCCGAACCCATAAATAGCTAAATTTACAGGACTGGGAGCAGTGTATTGTTTATATATGATTGCAGATCTACCATGTCCAGTTCCGTCAGTTTGATTGGTATTTATGATTGTGTAGTGGGGTATCGTATTGTATTGTTTTTTAAGTCTAATTATAATAAATTCGATAAAAATATCGAATAAATTCGATTTTTGTGTGGAGAAGTGTCTTTATCTTCTATATATATAAAAGAGTTCGTCCTGACTGACTGATTGGCAATCATCGCACAGCACACACCGTTAGAGCTAGGATGCTGAAATTTTCACAGTAGGTTTCATCTATAAAGAAAGCACACACTAAGACGGGATTTTGGAAAATTCCATCCACAAGAGTGGAAAATCGCGGAAAAGTGTTGTATGATACTTTTTATTCACAATCCTATCGGCTTCAAACTCATTTTCGAAGATCTATGCAAAAATGTATTTGACAAATATTGCACTAATTTATGATAGTCCACCCCCATGGGCGGGAAATAGGTCACAAGGTTGTATTGACGAAAGTCTAATTTTAGTCCGATCACCTTCAAATAAATTTTCAAAGCTAATTCACGCAAAAAAAATAATTCGACACTTCGACTTTTTTCATTATCGTCCGATTGGCTTCAAACTCATTTTCAAAGCTCTACACATTAAATAATTCGATACATGTATCACTGATTGTGGGAAATTCAGCCGTATGGTCGGAAAAATGGTGGCAAATTCTGGCATTCGACATTTTTAATTTGCATGCGATTGACTTCAAACTCATTTTTAATGTTCTACACAAACACATAATATTCACGGTGTCCAAAGATTTTGGAAGACTACACTCAAGGTCAAAAAATTCGCAAAACACTGTTGTATGAAACTATTTTGATTATCGTCCAATTGACTACAAACTTATTTTCAACAATTTCTGTTTATCATCTAATTATTTTGAAACTAATTTTCAAAGCTCCTCACATTTAATATTTCGACATGTGCTACCGGTTTAAAAATTGTGAAATACAAAAACTGCGGTACTTTACGGGTAATACAACGGGCGGAAAATAGTATTATTCTTGGAGTTGGTTTCAAATGCTAAATGATTTTAGAAAATCTAATCCGCGTTGCCACGGGCGGGAAATGGAAGTTAAGGACAAATGAGTGGGATAATTTGTTGTTTTGCTTCCAAGACATTTTCATTTCAAACATTAGTCACGTGGCTCAACTATATAGTTTCCTAGTTTCCTTTGTGTGTATTTCTTACGGTTGACAAAAGCAGTCCAATTTTAAAAAATTCACTTTCATTTAAATAATTCCCCGGGCAAGGCCGGGTTATTACCTGTTAATATTGTACATTTCTTTGCTGCTTTTGCTCTCTTGCTGGACATTGTGGATGTAGCGGACTTAATGTCCGAGTTCAAGAAGTTCACGTTTTATGTCTTCTTGATTTGCGGAAGGATGCAAATTTCATAGAAAAGTTTCAAATTGCGTTCGCCCTTTAATTTGTATGTATTTTATTTTGTGTCCTTTTGCCGTAGCATTTTAATTACCGTCGAATATTGTTCGGGAACATTTGTTTGTATGCGAACTTCAGTCAGACTTTTGAGACTGTAATTTGAGTCAATAATTTCTATTAGGTAAGCGTTCAGTGTTTCTATATCTTCGACTACTTCTACATAAATTGACGGTGGCTTGTTTTGTTTCTGCGGATCTGACTGTCGGTGGTATTTTTATTTGACTCACTGTTGTGGACTTCAGTCAAATCGTCGCTGCCAGAGAGCAGCTCAAACATGTTTGGTGTTCAGGCTTTGCTCAGCTAAAATCATTGTAATTTCTTTTGTTTGTTTGTGCAACGCTTTTTGTTGGAGTTGGTGTCCTCAGTGCAGTTGTTGGGAGAGTTACAAGTTACGCGATTGCGTTTCAGCTGTAAATGGTTGTTATTGTTTTGATTGCGTGTGTTTTGTTGTTGTGTACTTACTGTTGGTGGAGACGAAGAAATAGCTGAAGAGATCGAAGACCCCGCTGATGTAAGCATTGTTGTGGTTGTAGTTGATGGTGTAGCAGTTGTGGTTGCAGGGCTTTCCTGTTACAGTTGTTGAATACTGAGGGAGAGACTGCGTTGGTGAAGCGCATCGCACGCTCCACGATCGTGTATTATTGTTGTTGAGAGCATGCATGTTGGTGAGAGTGGGCTGCGTGAGAGCAAGTTAGGTTGAAGGCGTCGGATTTAAAAGCGCGGGTTGGTTTTTGTTGCAATGCTGTTCTTGTCTGATACCCAGCGGTAAATTTTACTTCATCGATTCCGAGTCACTTACTTGGAAGCTTAAAGTCGTTTCTATCCTATGTATATTGCGATTACAATGCTGATTACATTTGTATGGGCATGGGCGTGTTTTCTAGCAGTCGCGTCACCATCACAGATTACTAGGGTAACGACATTGTGTGTGATTCAATTACTGTTCACCATGCTGCTTACTTCTCTATGAATGTAATCGCTTACTTTCCTATGAATGTAAGCGCCGAAGCATCGGAATATTCATCAATGCACACAAAACTGCCGGAAAGCATTGCTTATTTCATCAATTACCAAACTGAGTTTGCCGTGTGCCAAGTCTGAAATTTTCCCCATATAGGAAATAGTTCATATAATATATCAGAAAACAAATTTTTTTTGGTTTAATTATTAATTATTTTGAAAGAAATATAAGTAATTAAAATATAAAAAAAAAAATATCTAAAAAACCCATTTATTTTTGCTTATTTTTTGTTTTCATATGCAAAAAATTTCATGCGAGACACTTGTTCAAGGTGCTACATCAAAACAAGTACGAACGTTGCAGTCGGACGCACCCGACTGCAGAATTATTTCCCAGTCCTGTATAATTTGGTTGCTTGTGGATTCGGAAAGAGTCGCGAAAAAGCAGTAGTCTGTATAGGAGTGGAAGATATAGATGTTTCTCATTTGCCGGGAAAGGGTTGGGGATCAAAAATTTGTTGATGTCGAATTGTCCAGGGGTTGAACATTAGTCTGTATGTCAAACTTGGTGACTCTAGCTATGAAACTGTACTAGCTATACCCCTGTGAAAAAAATGTTTTGGGGATGGCTTATGCTGATTATCGGGGGAGGGGTTGTGTGAGTCAAAGCCAAGCTTGGTTGCTCTAGCTTCAAGGATGTGGAAAAAAATTGCGTTCATACGGACAGACGGACATTTGGCAGACATAAAATACCCTTTTTCCCGGGAACATAGTATAAACAAGTAAGAATGAAAGCCGTATCCAGGTCGAAAATTTCCAATCGCTTCTTCGTACGTTTACGCATAGACATACACATATATAAAGACGCACACACACAAGCGAACGCAAGGCGACAGCGCAAGCAAGGCATTTAAGTCGTGGCTGTGCTTCTTCTTCCCCGCTCGCTCCAGTACTGAACCTTGTTTGTTGAATATCATCCGATCGACTTAAAATTTGGACAGTAGATTAAGAGTGACTTAAGTATTGTACATGCCAAATCGCAAAGCTATATCTTTAAAAGTGTGGCTGTAAAACGTTTTGATCGAATTGCGTGGGAACTGGGGGAGATATCTGAGATCAGAAACAAACTTGATCTGCGTATGGTATACAGGAAGCTACATTCCAAATTTGGTATCTCTAGCTCTTATAGTTGGCGTAGGTCACAATATTATTTATATAGTACATACCTTTGTATGTAGCTTCAATAAAAATCAACTAACTTGTATCACAATAAATGCTTACACTTTTTCTGACGAAAATCTCACTGGCCTCCAAAAAGGCGGGAAACTTTTGTGCAGCAAGTACAAAAACATATTTTAACTTTAAAGGCTCACAGCTGATCAACTTTTGATAGAAATCCCAAACGATAATTATTTATTACATCAATAGTATAATTAGTGTTGGGAATTTTCCGTGGAATCAGAAGAAAGCCATTGAATTCGAGAGTAAATTATAATGCTTGTTTATTCATTGGCAGCAACTTACGAACTAAGCGTGGCGCGTATTCTGCATAATGACGCGCACGCATATATACATGTGATGACATATGACAGGGATGCCAGAAAATGAGAAATGACTTAACATTCACATAAGATTGTGTTGCACTAACATAATATTAATTATTTTAACACCTCTTCTCAACACAAATTTACTTCAATTTTTAATTTGTTAATGAAGTCACTTACTTACATTACTTTTAAGCCTTTCATGTTGAAAAATTTCATGTGCTTTTGCTTATTTAAATTTTTCGTACAAATATCTGCAATCATATTTGCTGTTTCGACATATTTTAAAACAATTTAATTTTTATCAACTAATTCACTAATTAACACTAATTTCACAAACGAGACTTCTTAGGTACACTGCTTCTTTTGCCGCTACAGCTAATGCCACATATTCTGCCTCAGTGCTGCTTAAGGCCACCGTACTTTGCTTGTGCGACTCCCATGAAAATGCCGCTCCAGCTAGGAAGAACATGTATCCTGTGAAAGATTTGCGATCTATTATGTTACCCCCCCCCAGTCTGCATCAGTATAACCCTCTATTACTCCACCAGTTTTATAGTAGTGCAGTTTTAAATTCTTCGTGCAGGACAAGTAACTCAATATGTGCTTAGCGCTAGTGTCATGCTCACTGGTTGGGTTCTTATTCCTCTGCGATAGTTTACAAACCGAATGTAATATATCTGGCCGCGTAGATATTGCCAAATACATCAAAATACCAATGAACGCTTGATATTTCGTTGCGTCAACGAGACTTTGTTCATCTGAAGCTTTGATCTGGTATCCCGCCTCCAACGGTGTTGCAGCTGACCTACAGTTCTGCATATTGTAATGATTCAGTACCATATCAATATATTTTGTTTGACACACAAACACATCTCCAGTTTCTTCAGAACGCTCGACTTCAAAACCAAGAAAGCCTTTATCTACTGATTTGAACTGCTTTCCAATATACTGTTTAATCGCGTACAGATTCTTTTTGTTCTTGCTTGTTATTAAAATATCGTCAACATAGACTGCCACAAGATTTATATTGCCATCAGTGAACAAAGTATATAAGCATAGCTCGCTATTACATGGAACAAATCCAAAATTCCTCAAAACGCTGTCCAGTTTTGTATTCCATTCCCGTCCAGACTGCTTTAAAACGTAAATAGCCTTATTAAGTTTGGCTACTCGATTTGGATACTGCTTACTGATAAACATCTCAGGCTGCTTCATATATATTTCATCACTAAACTCTCCGTTCAAATATGCCGTACACACGTCCATTTGATGCATACATAATTGAAGCTGAAGTGCGAATACCATACGTATTGTAGCATAACGTACGACAGGTGAGTTTGTCTCTTCATAGTTGATACCATACTGCTGGCTGCATCCCGTTGCAACTAGCCATGCCTTACATCGATCTATGTTGCCATCTGGATCAGTTTTTAAGCTGTATACCCACTTGCTACCGATAGTTTTCTTGCCAGAGGGCAGGTCAACTAATGACCAGGTATCAAGCTGCATAGCTACCTTCCGTTCGGCTGAATGATCCGAAGTTAATGCCGCCTTTACGTTGTCTGGAACTTTGACCTCGTCTATTGCCTGCATTACGTTAAGTATATTTTTCTGATTTGCAGGTCTACCTGGTGCCTGTACGTACGATGCGTGGTCTCCCAGGACCGTATCTGGGAGTGACCTCATCCTCGCTACTATAAGCTCTTAATGTTTCATTTTGGTCAGCATCATAATCATAATCCGTTTGCGACGTTGCTGATCGTGGTCTAACATTTTCTAAATTTTCTGTTTATACACTGTTACTGTTCTGACAAACATTTTCCTGAACCACACAAGAAAAATCAGTGCCTTTTCGAGTCCCCATTAACAAGTTTTCTTCAAACCTTACATCTCGCTTAACAACGACTTTTTGCGTTTCCATATCATATAGTCTGTAACCTTTAGTAGCTGTACTATACCCTACAAAAAATATATTCTTTGTCCTTGGCTTTGAATTTTTGTTTGTGCGTTTTATCTAGACCCACTGCTAAACAGCCAAACGTCTTAACATGCTTTACTACTGGCTTTCTTTCAAACCAAATGTCGAATGGTGTTGCATCTACTAAGGCTCTCGTTGTTGTGCAATTCCTAATATATACCACACATGCACACGCTTCCGCCCAAAACTTTTCTTCAAGGCCTGAAGGAACTAACATACACACGCCATCGCAACTAAGGTGCGATTAAAGCGTTCAGCAATACCATTTTGTTCTGGTGTATGTGGTACTGTAAGTTGTCTCCTTATGCCTTAATTTTGTAAGTATTCGTTGAATTGTTTATTTATGTATTCACCACCATTATCGCTTTTGAGAGTTTTTATTTTATAGCCTGTTTGTTTTTCGACATACGACTTATCATTTTTAAATTGTTCAAAAACTTCACTTTTGCTTTTTATAAATATTACCGTAGCGTATCTGGACTTATCGTTAATAAATGTAAAAAAATATTTCGATCCGCCAATCGAATTAACATTAAATGGTCCGCATACGTCTGAATGTATGATCTCCAAAATTTTTTCGGCACGATACTTGGGCTCTGTAAATGGTTGCGAACAGATTTTACTTTTCATACATTTACATTTACTTGGCACACACGTAATGTTCACTGAAGGTTGTATTTTGTCCATACCCTGTATAACAATCACTTGCAGATAGTTTGTATAAGCTTCGTAAATTTATATGGCCAAATCTATTATGCCATTTAATTACATTATCGACACACGATAAATATATTGATTCACTTAAATTTTTAAAAAAGTACAATCCAGAATCATTATTTGCCACTGCGATCACCTTATTATTGTATTTTATTTTATAATAGCATAATCACTACTAAAATTTATTTGTAGTCCGTTTTCTGTACTTTTGCTCACTGACAAAAAGTTTACTTGTAAATCCGGTACATGTAAAACATCTTTTAAATTAAACTGCGATTGATTTGTTTTAATGTGCACTTTTCCGATACCAGTTGCATTTATCGATTGGTTTCCTGCCACTAACACTTTTTGTTGTGTTTCTATATATTGTAAAAATAACGCGCGAGTGTTACACATATGTGAGGTGGTGCCACTGTCTACGCACCATACGTCACTTCTCATGTTTTTACCAGCAGAAAAAAGAGCAATGTTCGGCGACACACACACAAAAGATCGTTCATTTTTATATTTATTTTCTTGCTATGGCGACTCCTCTTCTCCATGTTGCTTCCCTTTGAATTTATTTTGGCGACAGGCTGCCGCAAAATGTCCACGCTTACCACACACAAAGCATTTACCGTTACCACTGTTTCGTTTTTGTTCATGCTCGCGCTTCGCTTTGCTTTTTATCATATACGCTTGCTGCGTAGTGCTTTCACCGTTAGTTTCATGTCTGCGATCTGCCTCTTCTAGTAATTTATTGCGCATTATGGTGAAATTCGTCAACACTTCCCGAATTTCCACTGTGATCACAAAATTTTCATAAGATTGTGGCAAACTCGGTAGCAATATAATCACAATAATAAGATTTAGCAATTTTTAGCTAATGCCTTTGTAGCTAATGCCTTTTCATTGGTCTTTTCTTTTCTCGACCGGCTTCACATCAATACCACAAGTAATCTTCCAAGCACTTGAATGTATTAGCACGCTGCGCATTTGGACACACCAAACGTCATAGTTCTTCTCATCTAATTTATCAATTGAATATAAATTATTCGCCATTGTTCACAATAATATTTGACACACCAAAATATTTTTAAAATATCTTTACCGATCATTATAATTTCTCAGGCTACACCATTTTAATATTCTGTCTCATTTCATTGGTCCTGGGCCCATAACCTGTTGGAAATTTTCAGAATAAAGCCATTGAGTTCGTGAGTAAATTATAATGCTTGTTTATTCATTGGCAGCAACTTACGAACTAAGCGTGGCGCGTATTCTGCATAGTGACGCGCACGCATACATACATGTTAGATCATATGACAGGGATGCCAGAAATTGAGAAATGACTTAACATTAACATAAGATTGTGTTGCACTAACATAATACCAATTATTTTAACAATTAGTAATGCAAAAAAAAAAAAAAAAAGTAATCACTTTTAAATTTGAATTAAATGCAGTTAAATCGACCGTTTCGACCACTGAGCACTCGGGCGATTTCCCGCTCTGTATTGATTTATACGCTTGAGAGCGGGCGCCCGCTCGTAGAATAAACTTCGGGCATGTTCACTATTTTTTTTGGAGTTTGCATTTTATGTTTGATTTGTTTGTTTGGATTTAATAATTTCACAATAGTAAAATAGTTACTTTCATTTTGCGTCCTTTCGTTTTATGGGTTGTAGTTCCTAATTATTGGTTTATTTTTGCACAGATTGCATAGAAAACAAGTAAGAATACTATAGTCGAGTATACCCGACTACAAACTCCCTGTACCCAGGTCGAAAATTTACAATCGCATATTCGTACACTTACACAAACAGGAAGACGCACGCAGACAAGCGACAGCACAAGCAACAACGCAAGACAGGTATTGATGGGTGTGCTGCTTCTTCCCCCGCGCTGCAGTTATGAATCTTTTTTGTTGAATAACTTCCGTAATTATACTGGTCAAGAATATGTATACTTTATAGGGTCGAAGATGTCTCAAAATTATTCTTTACTAGTTGTAAACTACAAATTATCAAGCGTTGTGTACTGCATTATCCGCCAAATGTGAAGATAAGCTGAACAGTGCAGAAACACACAAGTTGTTGCAAAATTGTAAAAAGCGTATCACTGAATATGCAAATGCGTAAAAATATCAGCTCTGGAAGATCAGTCGATTATAAGTTACATTTTGGAGGGACTAGAAATTCGTGACGATTCCATTGTACAGTTCGCCATCGTTTAAAGAACTAATAAGCTGGCATGAACTAACAGAATCGATTGCTTAAAGTAGTTATTTTAGTAAACGTCGGTAAAATAATAACAGGAGAAAAACATCAACAACAACGTAAACAACAACAACATTGTTATAAATGTGGCTCTACGGAGCACAAGAGAGCTGATTGCAAAGAACTAACTACATGTTCTAAGTGCAGTGGTTTGGGACACATAGCTAAACAACACACAGGTGGAAAAAAAGTGTTAATGCTATTTTAAGGGAAAATCGGTAAAGAAAATATGTCGCGAAAAGATAAATAAAAAAAAAATCATTCAGGACCGATTTTTCAATGTCTAAGTAAACGCTACGAGCCAGTTAATGTGTTAGTTATGATATGAAGAAAAACGTTGCTACAATTCCAACATTATTGACATAACTTATACAAAACTTTAATAGTGACTTAAAAAATTGAGATTGTATTAACAAACAGTTAACTTCAACTAACATATGGATGATACGGACTTTAGTTAGGCATTGAAAAACATATGAATTACATATGAATGTTGCTGCGAAAATTCCTAACAGAAATAGCTTAACGTGTGAAAAATGTATTTTTTTTTTCTCTGAAGAAACTAGTTTTGGATGGACACGTAATCATAGGGGGAAGGTCGGACAAATGATTACGTTTGATTACATGGGGGAGGGTATCAAAAAAGGTCGAAAAAAGTGATTACGTAATACAAGCCCTAACAAGTTGTTAATGCAAGAAGATTTATTGGACTGTATTGATAAAGGAGACAAGCTGCTTATCACACTTCACATTGATCATTTTAGATCTGTGGATACAATAGCAAAGAAGTACAAGTATATATACACATGATGGATGGTTTTTCAAAATATACGTGGCTATATCCAAAAAAAATAAACTGACGCTTAAGAGGTCATCAATCATATCAGCTCGTGGCTAACTATTTTTGGAAATCCACACCGTATAATCAGCGATAAGCGAGCAGTGCTCAATTCAAAGCAGTTTAAGGAGTTTCGCAGCGACCACAAGATTGAGCACATCAGGACCACAGCCGTAGTCTCAAGAGGCCATGGGAAATAGAGAGGGTGAAAATAGTCATACTGTCAGAGTTGGCAATAAAATCTGCAGCTGTGCCATCATAAATGTGGCATAAATGTACCTTGCAGGTGCAATGACTGATCATGCACACGTTGAAAATGTCAACAAAATGTACTCTGTTTAAAATTATGTTTGGCGTCAAGTTGCGACAAGATATCGAATTTTGAAGTTGGCTATATTCTACGAGAAGAGTTGGTCGCAGTTCTATAAGATGACCGAACTCTAATAAGGAAGGATGTCGGAAATCATATTGAGAAGGCGCAAGACACCTATAAGCTTACCTTTGACAAAAAACGAAAGGAGCAGCATGGTTACCAACTAGCAGGCTTAGTTGTCATCAAAGTCACACAATTCGAGAACAGTGAGAAGTTGGGAATCAAATATATTGGTCCCTATGAGATTGTGAAATTCAAGCGTAATGGTAAAGAAAGCTGCCAAGTTCCGGGGTCCAAATCAGACCACAACCAGTACTGACTACATGAAGCTATGGCGTTATTTGGCCTGCAACGAAGACGAAAAAGACGACGATACTGGAGAATCATCTGAGGCAGATGAAGACTAGGGTGGCCGAGTGTAATGAGACAACCTCTTACGTTCATTGCATATTGACATCCCCATCTTTGCCCAACTATCGCTCAAGCTACCATCCCTATTGAGAGGCATCCTGATCACTTGAACTCTTGAGCAAGCGAAGATCGGCAAGAATTTATGTCTGTGTGTAATAGTTGCTAAAAGTTGTCGCACAAAGAATAATTAAAGTTATATTTTGTCTAAAGTTGTATTTAAAGCTGAAATTATAATCTTATTAGTGTCATACAATACTTTATATCAAACTTTGTTATTATTTGAAAACACTCGATACCAAAATATTAAGTAAATGACTTATACATTAAACTAAATAATTCTTACATAAATTCTTGATCAGCATCAACAGCCGAATCGATCTAGCCTTGTCAGTCTGTCCGTCAATTTAAACTAAGCAACTATAAGAGCTAGAGATACAAAATGTAGATTGTAAGTTCCATACGCAGAGCAAGTTTGTTTCAGATTTCATATTTTACTTCCTGCACCCCGCATTTTAATAAGAACGTTTTCAGCGAGAATTTTAAAGAAATTGCCTTGTGTTTTGGCATACATAATACTAAGATCACTCTTAATCTATTGTTAAATATTTTAAACTAGATTATAATCATCGAACTTATTCATATTAGTGTAGGAAGAGGTGTTTGGAAATTTTAAGGAGACGACTAGAGCATTTTTACGTGTTAGAAATACAATATTATCTGCCTGCACCGGTTTGTGGAATATAGATTTATTACCACTAAGTTATTGGAATTCACTTCTCTTGTCATTAAGGGATTTCAAAATAAATTGCAAACAGATGTTATTAACACATTATTAGTCACTATCACATAACTTAATTTTTTGAATATTTTACTATTTTACTTTTGGAACCCAAAAACTTTATTTTACAGACTTTGTCTCTAAGTCCGTCAAGTCACGTCCGGAGTACCACAGGGACATCATTTTCTTTACAAATCACTTTTCTTCTGTCATGATGATTTCCTATCTGGTCAAAGATTGCAAACTGATCTTGACAGTTTTGAAACCAAGTGTTGGGTAAATTTTCAAATTTATTATTATTTTTTATGAGTGAGTGCCTACGTGAGTAGACAAATTCATAAGAATTAATTTTAATCAATATACTTCGCCGGTCAGCATTTCATGCAATTAGGAAACATTTAGGGTACACTGTATATTCTAACTGTGCAAGGCCATTTGTGTTGTTATATAATGTGTTGCTGAAATAATATTTTATTTTTTTTTTGTTAGATTTGCAACCGATTTTATTGATGTACGCGAAAGGGAGACACGTCGCGGAACTCGTGGTGCAGGCAATCCTGAGCGACTTGAAAGGCATCAAAGTCAGCAAAAACGCAAGAAGCCGCAAGATGAGGATACAAACGAGGATAGAGAATCGAAGATAAATATGACAACTTCCAAAAGTATCAAACAAATTCAAAACGATTTACCGGAAGCAACGGGAACAGTTATTTATGAATTTCACCGCAATGCTAATAATAAAACCAATGAGTTCCTTCATGATAATGTTCCATCAATTCGTCCATCTTCGACGACCACGGGAGAATTTTTTAAAGGAGATATGGATGGGATCGAGTCTCGCTTCAACTCGAATGATTTATTAGATCTTCAAGTGCGAATAACAAAGGAAATTCTTAATTCTAAATTAAAGGAAAAAGAAATGCTCGAACTACAGGTGAGACCGGTACATTGATAAGTTTTGCAATATGTTTATTGTAAAGCTATTTGTTGATTTTTCTGCATTTATGTTATTAATTTTACCCTTTGTTTCGTATATTGAATCTTAATTGTTTTCGAATGATTGTTTGTTTTCGATTTAAGTGATAGGATTAAATAAAAAAATTTTGCAAAGTTAAAAAACAGCAGTTGGAATAGTTGCAGTTCAATTTAACTACCCTGTATATTTTAAAATAATTTAACTTTTGGCTTAATTGAAGAACTACCAGATAATTATAATACTTATATGTGTACGTAAAATTTGTAATAAGACAGGTTAAACACAAAAGCGCGATTCTAATTAGTCAAAATCGATCTTGACACTTTATAAATTGAGGATATACACCACAGTCTAAATCAAAATGGTGGCGCAAGTATCGATTAGTTTACTGTCATGGACTGTAATACATGCAGCTAAGCTAGAGTTTCTAAAAAATCGACTTGCCGTGTTTTGAAACTTAACCAAACTTTAGTCTGTCTATATATTCTTTATAGGGTCGGAGATGTCTCCTTCTGCCTGTTAAATACATTTGGACAGATTTAGATCCCCCGGCTTACCCATTTTATTTAAACACAAATAATCAATAACAAACATATAAAAGAGCACTTACCAAGAAAACACAAAAAACACACAATATACCTGTTGCACTCCGATCATCATAACTTATCTTTTTGTGTTTAGCTTTGGAAATTAGTATGAACTCGTTCGCATGAGAAACCGAAATGCCGAATTACAAAGATTTCCACTACTTTTTCGACTGTGTTTTTCCAAAATCTGTGCCATACGTCGAATTACTTAATAGGAAGAGCTTTGAAATTGAGTTTGAATCAGACGATAATCAATAAAATTTCATACAACCGTTTTCCGAGAATTTTCTGACTTAGGGGTAGATCTTTCAAAATCTTTGGCCACTGTGACTATTTTGTTTATGAGTAGAACTTTAAAAATGAGTTTGAAGCCAATCGCATGCAAATTAAAAATGTCGAATGCCAGAGTTTGCCACTATTTTTCCGACCATACGGCTGAATTTCCCACAATTAGTGATACATGTATCGAATTATTTAATGTGTAGAGCTTTGAAAATAAGTTTGAAGCCAATCGGACGATAATGAAAAAAGTCGAAGTGTCGAATTATTTTTTTTGCGTGAATTAGCTTTGAAAATTTATTTGAAGGTGATCGGACTACAATTAGACTTTCGTCAATACAACCTTGTGACCTATTTCCCGCCCATGGGGGTGGACTATCATAAATTAGTGCAATATTTGTCAAATAAATTTTTGCATAGATCTTCGAAAATGAGTTTGAAGCCGATAGGATTGTGAATAAAAAGTATCATACAACACATGTCAAATTTATTTAATGCGTAGAGCTTTGAAAATGAGTTTGAAGCTAATTGGACGAAAATCAATAAAGTTTCATACAACAGTTTTCCGCGAATGTTCCGGCCTTTGTGGTAGATTTTCCAAAATCTTTGAATACCGCGCCAATTGCACGAAAATTGAAAATGCCGAATGCGAGAATTTTCCACCATTTTTCCGAACATGGGGGTAAATTTTCCAAAATCGCTGATACACGTGTCGAATAATACATAATACATACGTGAAGAGCTTTGAAAATGAAAATGAAGGTGATCGGGCTACAATTAGCCTTTCGCCAATACAATCTTGAGACTCCCATTTTCCGCCCATGGGGGTGGATTATCCAAAATTAGTGAAATATGTATCAAATGAATTTTTCTATAGATCTTTGAAAATTAATTTGAAGCCGATAGGATTGTGAATAAAAAGATTCATACAAGTTTTCCGCGATTTTCCACGCTTGTGGGTGGAATTTTCCAAAATCCCGTCTTAATGTGCACTTTCATTATAGATGAACCTACTGTGAAAATTTCTGCATCCTTGCTCATACGGTTTGGGCTGTGTGATTGCCAATCAGTCAGTCAGGACAAACTCTTTTATATTTATATATAGATTAAAAAAGTAGAAAGTGTGTGAAAGTGCACATAAGAAAGATTACGATGCTTGGTGTGGATCTGTGCCCTGATCAAGGCAGAGTGTTTCAATTTGGTATTGTGTGGAC
This sequence comes from Hirtodrosophila histrioides, assembly GCA_037075165.1. Taxonomy (NCBI): domain Eukaryota; kingdom Metazoa; phylum Arthropoda; class Insecta; order Diptera; family Drosophilidae; genus Hirtodrosophila; species Hirtodrosophila histrioides. The sequence goes on along the minus strand of JBAMCL010000471.1, from coordinate 85,325 downwards.
GTTTCATTCATGTTTGAAGATATTGCACATGATCACATTGATTTTTGTGTTATTTGTTTGGGCCCTTTTGTGCGTCAATATTTGTGTTTTCTAATGCGAGTTTTAAGCCCGTTGTTGTTCATTTTAATAAATATTTATTACATTTATTTATTAAAATTATCCTCCTTCGGCGTTTGTTACGCCTCCCTCAGGGAGTCTAGTTTTACATGTATATAAAAAAGAGACATTTACATACATATAACAATTTATCAAAAATTTTTAGCTCCATTACAATACATACATTAAAACTTATTGTAGTATTTCCTATTCACCGTCAAAGCCAGTCCCAAATGTGTTTTAAAATTATTTTTATAATGAAACGCTTTTTTAATTATATCGTCTAATAAGTATTTCCTACAGTGTCGTCATTGTTCCTATGTCTAAATTGCACTTTTGTTTCTGTTTATCCATCGTCAACTTATGTTTCTCGTCTTTGCGCGTCCAGTTTGGTTTGTCAACTGCTATTGCTGCCGCGTAAATAAAGTTTTTCTTTTCAATGTCTTCTTTGTGGTTTACTGTGTTCTCCCCTTGTTGTTGTATCCGTAGGCTCTCTAGCGTCAGTCTCGTTCGTTCTCTCCGCTCAATGTCTAATATTTTGGTGTTGTCAAAATCAGCTGTGTGACCTGTTGTAATATGTTGCGCAAGTGCTGTTGTCATTTTTCCCTTATTCGCGTCTCCTTTATGTTCGGCAATTCTCGTGCCAAGCGCCCGCTTTGTTGTTCCTATGTATATCCCGTTGCATCTTTCGCCTTCTTTCCCGTTGCATTTGATTTCGTATATTACGTGTTGTTGTTTGTCTTTGGATATTTTGTCTTTTGTGTTCGTAAATAGACTTCTTGTATTTGTGTGTGCTTTGTATGCATACATTAGGTGTTTGGAGTGTGCGTCGGGTATTATTATTTTTTGTTATTGTTAAATTATTTATATATGATATACTAATATATTGTCTTTCTTCAATTTCTCTGTTTTTGGTTTTGTCACTGTTTTTATTTTGGTTTGTTGCGTCTGTTATTCAATTGTCAATAAGTTTTTCGGGAAAGCTATTTTTCATAAGTAGTGTTTTTAATTATATATATATGTCTGGTCTGTACCCTTCGTCACTTATCGCGTAAGCTTTTTGTATAATGTTCTTTGCAGTGTTCACTTTTTGGCTTATTGGTTGGTTGGAGTTGAAATTTATAATTCGTCCGGATGCAATTTCTTTTGTATACCATTTGAATATTATCTTGCCTTGTTTCTTTTCCAGTTCCAGTCCAAATAAGCTATTTCCTTGTTTTTCTCTTTTTCAATTGTAAATTGCATCCGTTTATGTTGATTATTTAATGTGTCCAAAATATTTTGTGCTTCCGTTTCTTTAATAATACAAAATAAGTCATCAACATATTTGGACATATGTTTTATGCGGATGTCCTTCTTTTTGAGTTCGTCTGTGGCATTGTCAAGAATTTTGTCCAATACTATATTAGCTATTGTTGGTGATATAGGGCCCATGGGCATGCCAAATATTTGGTTGTATATGACGTCGTTGTATGATAGATAGTTGTTGTCAATCAGTATAAACTCAAGAATTTCCCTAAATTTGGGCTTAGGTATATTTGTGTTTTGCGTTATATCAGTCCATTTTTCCATTATGTTTTGTATAGCTAGTTTTATTGGTATATTTGTAAATAGTGAGACCACATCAAAGGACACGAGAATCTCATCTTCTATTTTGGTATTTTCTAATTGGCTTTTAAGTTGTATTGGACTTTGGATGTTATATCTTTCGGATGTTATATTTTTGAGTACTTCCCCTATATGTTTTGCTAGTTTGTAGCATGGCACGTTTGTGGAGGCTGATATCGGTCTAAGTGGGGTGTCATCCTTATGAATCTTTGGTAGCCCGTATATCCTTGGTGCGTGTCCTCCTGAACAGTATAGTTTTGATTTTAGTCGCCAGTCAATATGACTTTCTTTTTGTAGGTCGTTTATAATTTTATTGTTCTTCTTTATTAGTTGTTGTGTAGGATCTCTTCTCATTGTTCTGTACGTTGTATTGTTTTCTTTTTTATATGTACATAACTACTGTCTTATTGCCCTTGTCTGCCTGTGTGATTATGACCTTGTCTTGGTGTTCTTTAACAACTTTCTTTGTTATTTTTGATATATTTAATATAAACTTGTCCTTTTGATTAATTTTCCTGTTGTGTTTAAAGTTGCTTAGCCTGGATGCTAAGTTCCCTCTGGCAGTGTCTCTTTGTTTTTCGTCCTTTATCGTCTGAATTCTCTGTTCTAGGTCCGCTATTATTGTTGTCTATTGGAAGAGCATTGGCTTTCTTTCGGAAAATAAACATCTGTGAAGTTTATAAACCATTCTGCGTTCAGTTTCATGTCATATTGGTGTGTTAGTGTCCATTTTGCTTTGTCAATTTTTCGGTCAATATCTTGGTCAGTAGTTGTTCTTATTCTTTTGGTCTAGTTCTAATTCTGTAATATCTTCTCGACTTAGTCTCTGTTTTAGTTTCTCGAAGGTTTGCGTTTGGTATCTGTTTATAATTGTAATTTGTTTTTGCGTCTCTCTTTTTTCTAGTTTCATGATTTTTAGAAGAAAATTAGTCTCTAGTTTAGCTAATTCTCTTTTTGATTTTTGTTTTTTGTTTACAAGCAATTGAGTTTTTAAAATTTGATAACAAAAAACAAAGAAACATTACCAAAAGCCTCAGAGCGCAGTGCTTGTTAGCAATGCATTTTTTGTGGCCTTAGCAGCGCTGGTTGTTGTGCTTTCTACCTTATCAGGAATTAAATTTTATACAAAACTTAATGTGGTCCGATTTTGATTAAGAGATACGAAACTATTTGAAGTATAATAGATCTCTATTAACACTTAGTTTGGATGAAATATTTGTATAAACAACAAGTAAGAATGCTCTAGTCGTGTATACCCGACTATGAAACTCCCTGTACCCAGGTCTAAATCTTCCAAACTTGATGAAGAAAGTTGTCAAGGAACACCCAGACAACGTCATTATCACACATGCAGATAAACGCAATAAGACAGTTGTTATGTAAATGTAAGAAAGACTATCATGACAAGATGTTATAATTACTACTAATTTAGAGTATTGAGAAAGGACCCAACACAACAACTAATAAAAAACAACAATACAATTATAAATTACCTTCACAAACATAATTATATTGACTAGCGACTTAATCAAAACTGTACTGTTCAGGAGGGCACGAACCAAGGATATACGGACAACGAAAGACACACAAGGATGACAACCCACTTAGACCGATAGCAGCCTCCAAAAAACGTTCCATGCTACAAACTGGCAAAACATATAACTTCTGAAGAAACAACATTCACAGTGCAATACAGTTAAACTATTCACTACATAACTAGATATATTGACTATATAACTAGATATATAGATTTTAGTGCATTATAATTAACTAGCTGGTAACACCCCGACCTTGCCCGGCAAAAAATTTAGATGTACTTTTCATTATTACTTTCGTCAACCTTAAGAAACACAAAAATAGCGTATCACAATTTTCCCTCCAGTGAGGGTAGGAAACTAAATAATTAGTTGAGCCAAACTGCTCGGGCGCCAGTTACGGTTAACCAGTTTCGGTTACCTTGTAAATGTCCGTGCATGTCGCTCGGATGTTATCCAAATCGTATTCAATGTGTTTGAAGATGATATCGAAATCGTGTTTGATGCGATTGGAAATTACTTCGATTGTATTTGATGCGAATGATTATTCAAAGTGTGCTTGTAAGAATGATTATAAAAAATACGCAATAGTTTCAAGAAACGTTACAATTAATTTATTAATTCAGAGTTAAAGCTACTAAATCGTTCGTCTGTCCAAAATAAACTTACTCTCCAGCGCTTCACGCGCGGTCAGCTGGACAACGTCTTGGCCTCATCGCGCAGCGTCACCACATTCCGCTGCCTGCACTGTCGCAGCGACGCGGGCTTCATTCAACTTCTTTTTATTTGACTTCACCGACTGACAAAGTAAAGCAAAATAAGAAAAGTCAGCTGCTATATTATGATGTTGCGCCGCATGGTCGTGGGCGGCAAAAGCCTTTTCGTTGATATGTACAGGTAAACGTGTTTGGGAAAACAAGGCCCATTTTTTAATATCCTTATGTACCCAAATATAAGAAGAAATATAAATATAAACATGAAACCCACTCCAAGTAGGTAGTTTGTTAGTATCCTTTTTATTACCCAATTTCCGGAGTTAACAAACCCTATTACCTAAAAAATGAGAACCTGTTCAACATGCTATCGGCTTCATCAGATCCACTAGTATCTACAAAAAGATTTCTTAGAAAACATAAGCAATTACGGGAAGTTTATACAGAGGATATGGTACATTTAATGAATATTGGGTATGAACTTGACGACATAATTGAATAAGGAAGAAAAATATGTAAATAATCTTGTAGTTAGTAGTTAATTTAATAAATTACAAACACGAAAATTTTATTGAACTTACAATTTATTTTGAAAGTAATTTACACCGTTGAAATGCATTTTAAACATGGGGTATCAAAGCTTACAAAAAATGTTTTTTGTGTGTGATCCACCGTAATGTAAAAACAAGACACCCAAATGACCCGAATTTGTCAGTGCATAGCGACAAGCAATACCAATCCAAAATGGTCTCGTTTCTTAAAATCGGTTAAGAAACACCAAAGGTATGAATTTTTTAGTGACATTACCATTTGAGCGTATCAGTTACTGAGTTTCGATTTCATGACATCGTACGATATTTGGAACCAACTTACACTGGAGCGCACTTCACATTGGTTCCTTATTGCAACCCTGCGACATCGCTTGATATTTGGTAACATTATCGTTCATAACATATGTGAATGTATCTTGCGCTGTTAGTTCTTATTTTTATTTAAAATGAGTGTATTAACGGTGCGAGTTCGGCAGAAATTTTTTTTTAATTGGCCAACCGTATTCTCAAATTCTGGGCTCAAAATTGCCATCTATAAAGCAAATTTCGTTCGCTGAAAGCATTGGTTTTAAACGAGGTTGCAGTAATCTGGAATAAGGCGCATATGTCGATCCAGGCGAAAAGCATGCTGCCGATAAAATTATGAAATCGCCTCTCAAATGGTTAGGTGTGCTTAAAAGTTCAACGAGAAAGAGCGAGGCACAACCAGCGAAAGAACAGGCCTTTGTTGCCACTTTTAATGTTTTATTTGATGTTGCCTCGGCGGACGCATTGGATGAAATTAAAAATGAAGAAGATAAACAGAGTCTATTGATGCAAAGGCAAAAAGGCCGAACTGGAGCCATGATTGGTATTGACGCAGTGTCCGTACAAATGGAAAAGCGGCATTTGCAACGTTTGCAAGAAGAAGTTGAAAGAAGGGAAAGATCTGATGCTCAAACTGTTATTGCGAACACAACAGTTCAAATGAATACCAGTTCAAGTGCAATAAGCAGTATTGGCGACGCAAATCTACCAAATATTGTGAGTACGGAAAGAATCGCTGTTGCTTTGGATAAGTGCAAAATAAGCGATAGAGATGCTGTCCATGTTATAATGGCGGTTGTTGAAGCATTGGGTCTCAATACCAATAAACCGTTCATCTTTACGACGAATGAGACAAAAAAATCGTGAGGCAAGCTGCAAAGTTATAACAAAACAAGTAAGAACGTTGCAGTCGGCGGCGGCGTCCGACGGCGGACGCACCCGACTGCAGAATACTATGTTCCCAGTCCTATGTATATAATATGGTTATTTGTGAGTTCAGAAAGAAACGCGATTTTGCTCCTTTGGGTGCGTGGGGGTGGGGGATGTCCAAAAATTTTTGATGCAGTTTTATCCAGGGGGTCACCATTAGTCTCTATGCCAAATTTGGGGACTCTAGCTCTACTGGTGTGGGAGATATAGGTTTTGCTCCATTGGGGGGTGGGGGTGGGGGGTCCAAAAACTTTTGATGCAGTTTTATCCAGGGGGTCAACATTAGTCTCTATGCCAAATTTGGGGACTCTAGCTTTACTGGTGTGGGAGATATAGGTTTTGCTCCATTGGGGGGTGGGGGTGGGGGGTCCAAAAACTTTTGATGCAGTTTTATCCAGGGGGTCAACATTAGTCTCTATGCCAAATTTGGGGACTCTAGCTCTACTGGTGTGGGAGATATAGGTTTTGCTCCATTGGGGGGGTGGGGGTGGTGGGGTCCAAAAATTTTTGATGCAGATCTGTCAGGAATCTCAACTTTAGTGTGTATGCCAAATTTGGTGACTCTAGCTTTAAAAATGTGGAAGATACAGGTTTTCCCCAAATTTTGGGGGAGGGGGTGGGGGTGGGGGGCTGATCTTGACACTTTATAAACTGACGATATACACCAACATGTGTGCCAAATTTGGTTGCTCTAGCTCAAAGATAAAGGCAAAAAAAATTGCGTTCATACGGACAGACGGACAGACGGACATTTCGCAAACCCAATATACTATTTTTCCCTTCGGAAACATAGTATAATTACAAGTTGAAGGATTCTGAGTCCTGCGTCGTGCACTTGACGGAAAAATCTTGAAATGGGGTGAGGTGGAGTTTAAAAACGCATTGCATATGAAATATTATTTATTTGTCACTTATTTTCTTCGCATTTTCATGTTTATAGGGACTCAGGACACAACCACCTTCAAGACTGCCATAGAAGACAACAAGCTCAGTTTAGCTGATGTGTCGGACGAAATTATCGGTTTTTGTCAACAGCAATCGGTAATTCAACACAGCAGAGCAGATTATGCAGAGTTCCTTAAGCAAATTATAATTGTTTTGGGCGGAATACCGCCGACCGGGATATGTTTCCGCGCTCCGGGTGCCTTCCATCATGCTCGATGGACGGCAAAGGCCATTTATTGCTTAAAAATATATTTGTTTCGTGAACAATTTGAATTAACCTCACGCGAAATGAATGGAGTACGCGATATACGTCAATTTGTCAGTCGAATGTAGAATGGCTTGATTTTTTGCTCCACTGGCGGCCTCAGCGCCAAATCATGATTTTACGTTTTTGATTGACTACACAACTATGATAAAACTGATAAAAATGCTTCTCAAGCTGAAGTGAAAAAAATGAAATGGAATTTATGGTAATTGTCTTCAGAAGCTTTCGGTTTATCATTTTTCGATGAAAATCTTTCTTTGGATATAAAGAAAAAAATGGTGCAATCATATCTCGACAGGAACACAGATGGCCACGACCATTGCCATTATCGTAATATAATTCAACCGAAATTTGTCGATTCCCTTAAAGATGAAACTCTTGATTATTTTGTTTCTTAAACAACCGCGGATTTTTTTTAAACGGTTTAAGATTTCAACGGATTTCATGAAATTTGATCCTTCCATTTGGCCGCAAAGCGATAGATTTCAGCATGGTTTGCAATCAACGATATCTCCGAAACAAAGGTTAAACTTATTGAAGAATTTAACCAAATTCTCACAAATGACGAAGACCAAAAGCAATTTTTGTTACTAACACTTTTCAAAACACACAAAAACCGCACTACTTTCTGAGAACAAATAATGATAAATTGTATGCAGGCAGACACAAAACATATAATAAAATATATATTTGAAAATGCATATCCTTGCTGTTTCTTAATTTAATAAATTTAATAAATTCTTCGATTTTAATAAATGAGACCACTTTGGATTGGTATTGCTTGTCGCTATGCACTGACAAATTCGGGTCATTAGGGTGTCTTGTTTTCACATTACGGTGGATCACATACAAAAATTGTCAAAAAAAAAAAACAATTTATTGTAAACTTTGATACCCCGGTGACGGCTGGAAATTGCATCCATTGGGCTGAAGTTTAGCCATTAGTATTATTTAATCTATCCCAACAAATTTTTTGTTTGGCACTGAAATCGGACACACTTAAAAAATAAGGACCAGCCTAATATGTATGTATATGTGTACTTATATATGTATATAAATATTACATAAATACATATATATTTAAACGTATATAGATATATGTTCACATTATACTATGTGAAAATAAAAAGTTTTATAGCGAATACACTTGAAAATATCATGTTTCCAATGCTTTTATATGGTGTAAATTCCTATGAAATCAAACTTCAACTTTGACCAAATCTGCTGAAAAATCTTGACACTTCATAAATTGAGGACATATACCAACATGTGTACCAAGTTTGGTTGCTCTAGCTTCAAAAGTGTGGGAAAAAATTGCGTTCATACGGACATTTCACAAACCCAACATCCAACTTCAAAAAATTTTATTTGAAAACGAGAATAAACCCGCTAAATGCGCTTCGGTTAGCAAAAATTCACAAAATCTGAAAACTAAACTGTATACTTTAAGATCTAGCTCTAAACTTATTTTATTTGTATACTTTTCTTATTTAAAAATTGTACAAACAGATTTAATTAGTTTGGTTAATATATAGGCAAAGTGGCAACAAAGTTTCTGTTTTTTTTTCTTAAAATTTTATGGATGTTTTTTTGCTATTTTTTTTAGCTATTTGTTTTGTGCCATAATTATCTACATTAAAATAGACCAACCAAAGTCGATAGAAAATTAAAGAAAGCAGTGGGGAATATACGTTTTTTGTGACTTTGTTTAATATACAAAATATAGAAGACTGTATTGACTGTTCTTAGTTAAAGGATTAATTTGTTGTGCACATTACCTTTAATTCATAATGTTCTTTTAAGGGATAGAAGAACTATAAGTACAAGTATATTATTTATATTTCATTTTGACCATGTTTTCTTTAAGAAAATGCTCAACAACTTATCCGACTTAAACAATTTTATTTAAATTTTTGACAAGTGTATTTACATATAAAATTACAGAGTTTGTGTATTCTTTATGACAGGAGAAAATAAATCGTGAAATCTTGAGCTCAAAGATTTTTTACGGAGAGCCTAACGGAAAGCGCCGTAAACGCAGGCGCAAGAACCAACGGGCCGTCAGTGGAGATGCACCTGTGCTCTCGAATACAAACATACAGGCACGCAGTCTTATGAATTTACATAACAATGAAGCAGGCCGAAGGGTAAGAACGTAAACTATTCTAAATGTCAGCTAGTTTGAATTAATAAAGTTTATTAATTATCTATAATTATCTAACAAGCAACCGATACATATTTAAGGAGTAAACAAACCAAACTCAGTTACGATTTAGATTGCTAATTTCTCACTCCCTGTACCCAAAAAATGTATAGGGGGTATTAAATCTGTGCAAATGTATGTAACAAGACGCAGGGCACTAATTTTTGATTGAAGGTTCCTGATACGCACACACAGACCGCGCACTGCAGAGCAAATGAGGTATTTCAAGTGACAGCTGCGCTGCTGCTACCCCACGCTCTGATGTACTAAATCGTCTTTCGTGAACAACTTCCGTATTGATCAGATAACTTGAATATCTTAAAGACTGACAGTGACCCAGGCAATAAACATGTCACATCCCAGGGATATATCTCTAAAATTGTCTTTATAAATCGCTTTTATCGATTTGCGGAAAAGCGGGGGGGAGATATCTAAAATCTGAAGGAAACTTGATCTGCGTATTGTATACAGGAACCTACGTTCCAAATTTGGTGTCTAGCTTTTATAGTTATTGAGATCGACACGTTTATATAGACGGACACATAGACAGACAGACTGACAGACAGACAGACTGATCTTAAATAAAAATAAATAAAAGCTATACATCTCTTTATTTTCCCCTCGTGGTTTTGATACCAAAAGTACCTAAATTTTCGTGTTTGGCTTTGGAAATTAGTATAAGGTCGTTCGCATGACAAACTGAAATGCTGGATTTCAAAGTTTTCCAACTGTTGACGTGCTTTTTTCAAAGTCAGTGCCACATGTGTCGAATTATTTAATGTGTAGAGCTTTCAAAATCAGTTTGAAGCCAATCAGACAACATTTAAAAAATTTCATACGACAGTTTTCCACGAACTTCCCGACATTGTGGGCACATTTTTCAAAATTTTCGGCTACTGTGCCTATTATGTCTTTATGTAGAACCTTGAAAATGAGTTTAAAGCGAATCGTATGAGAAAATTAAAAATGTCGATTGCCAGAGATTTTCAACAATTTTACGAGCATCCTAACACTTCCCAAACATTTTTCGAAATATTTTACGTAAAGAGCTTTGAAAATGAATTTGAACCCATACAACCTTGAGACGCCAATAGGGCAGATTTTTCAAATCGGTGAAATATGTGTCAAATGAATTTTTGTATAGATCTTTGGATGTTTTATTTAAGATTAAAGATTATTTAGTTATCAGGTAATCGGCACAGAGTTTGTTTTACTTTTCTTTTTTTTAAAGACGATATAATTTAAAAAAAGCGTTTCATTATAAAATAATTTTAAAACACATGTGGGACTGGTTTTGACGGTGAAAAAAAAAACAACAGTCCATAATTGTACAATTGTTCGATTATACCACCAGATTACAATCACAAGCTGTCAGCTTGGGCTGCCTGTCTGGAGTTAAATGATGGTAAGGCAGGACTCTGAGCCAACCGTGAGCGCTTGGCAGGGAGACTGCGCCTTGGTAGCTGCTCAAGGAATGTGCGCTTGAGCCTCCTGATTTTTGGTTTCTAAACGTCAAATTTGAGTGCATTAGCCAGAGGGCTTACATGGTTTGCGTGTCTACCATTTTGTTGATCAGCCGTAGAGTTTAATACATCAATTAACGGGGCAATCCCAAGGTCCCTCATTATGTCCTTATTCCTAGCAAAAGGAGCAAAGCCACCAGAAATTTGCCTTAAAATTGTATATAGTAAGGATTGGACCCCTTTTAAGAGGTATGGGGCCGCTGTACCCCATACTGAAACACCATACCTCCAAATGGGCTGAATCATTGACTTAAACAACAGGACTTTGCTAGCGAGGCGCAATTTGGACCTGGGTCGAAGGAGCCAATCCATGCGTTTGATTCTTATGTTAATGGTCCCTATAATTTTACATATATTCTGCTTCCATGTCAAGCCTCTATCAAGACATAACCCAAGGAATTTTGGCGAGCTCACCACCTTCATAACCACCCTATCTAAACAAATAGTCGGGCAAGAATTACGCCTTTTTCTGAATGTCATCTGTAGACCTCGGATTTTGCATATTTGCATATTCTTGAAGGATTAAGATATTTAAATTCTGATGACACCAAACTTCGTTTCATTGAAAATAGAGGTGAAAACGATATGCATATATTTTTTTTTTTTGCATATTTGCATATTTTGCATATGCATGACATATGCAAAAAATATGCAAAATATGCAAAATATATGCAAAATATGCAAAATATGCAAAATATGCAAAATATATGCAAAATATATGCAAAATATGCAAACACTTTTCTATTTTAACAAATCAAGAAATAATATAGAAGCGATTCAGGGGGTCGTGTACATATTAAAATTTTATTTTATAGGATTAAAATTATTTAATATAATTATTATTACAATATATTATTTCTCTAAATTTTTTATTAAGGGGCTTTGACGTTTTTCCCAAAAACCATTTTGTAGGCGGAAAAGCTTCTTTCAACATCACAAGAAGTAATTGAATCAAATTTGTATTTTGTTATATTTTCGTTTGAAACGGGCTTAAGTCCAGACAAATCTTCGGCATTGAGCCAAAATATTATTAATTTTTGAAATTATATTAAAGTCAGGATTTCTTTTTAAAATGCCTTCAAATTTTGCCGTCAACTCCATTCCAAAAGCACCACTTGTGTTTTGAACAATAATTTCAGCTTCCTTAAATAACTCCATTGACTTTGCCAATTGGAGACTCTTTGCTTCCAAGGATGTTATTATTTCGGCAACTCTCCCGAAATTCGATTTTATATATATAAAATCGCGATGCAGTTGGGGACTTTTTATAAACTCTTTTGCCTGCTTTATACATTCAGCATCTTCTGGGTTCAATGTTTCAGGAACCTCAAATGGATATTCAGAATTTTATTCTCTAGCAAACTTATGTAATTGCATAAAATCATTTTCAAAAATAATGGGTTATCGGATTGCATATAGTGATATTATCTTTCATATACTCGCACATGCATACACATATGACTTTTGACGATACGATTAAAAATAAACATTCTGAAGTCATCCGCATTTCAGGAAATTAATCCTGTTTGATACTTAAAGATAATATATGTATACATATGTTTTTTAGATCTTCAAAGTGTTCTTCATATATCTCGAAAGTTCTTGTTTTAAGAATTTCGGACTTAAAAAAATCGTTCCTAATATAAGAATTCTGTACTCATAATAAGACTTTTTGAGCTTGGTCGGATTTTGACACCGTTTGTACATGGTTTGAGTACAGAATACTTAATTTATCTCTGAGTGTAGAAATATAATAGCTCGCCCTTTAATATTTAACGAGAGGAATTCAATTTTAAGATGAAATTCGATTGCATATGTTTCGCATATTTTGCATATTTTACATATATTTTGCATATTTTGCATATATTTTGCATATTTTGCATATATTTTGCATATTTTGCATATATTTTGCATATTTTTTGCATATGTTTTTGCATATTTTTTGCATATATTTTGCATATTTTCGATATGCATTAAGTTTTGTTATATTTAAACGATAAGACGTCTGCATAAAAATTTTGGTACCAATCTGATGAAAAATACAAAAGATGCAAAATTCCGAGGTCTAGTCATCTGTATAGACTTATCCCGGGAGATACAGATATTCCACTGCTTTGCCCAGTTCTGAAACTTGTGTGTAGTTCTGCAGACGTCTGGTTGCTGTTGCAGGGGAGGCGCTAAAGTAAATGGCGGCAGTGTCATCAGCATAGGTCGTCAATATATTGCTACAGAGTTTATGTAAGTGAACCGGCTTCTCTTGCTTGGAGCGGCTCACGTACTCGACTAATAATATCGGTATCGATATCGTCAAACCGTTGTTGCCAGAGAGATGAGTAAACGGTGTAGCCAGATGCATATAAAGGGTGATTTTTAAGAGCTATAGGAAAGTTTAAAAAAAAAAACATAAAATTCAGAAAAATTCAAGAAATCTTTATTTGAATCGATAGTACGTTCCATAAATTTTTATTAGTAGAAGATTATTTCATGTAAATGTTGACCGTGACTGCGCCTCAAATGGTCTATCCGCTTAGTCCAATTTTGGCATACTCTTGTATGTCTGTATAGACATGAGCTTTAACATAGCCCCACAAAAAATAGTCTAAAGGCGTTAAATCGCACGATCTAGGCGGCCAATTGACCGGTCCCGAACGTGTAATAAAATGTTCAGCGAACTCGCCTCTCAATAAGTCCATTGTTGCGCGTGCTGTGTGGCATGTGGCACCGTCTTGTTGAAACCACATGTCATGCAAGTCAAGCTCTTGCATCTTGGGAAAAAAAAAGTTGGATATCATTTCACGGTAGCGCTGACCATTCACAGTTACGTTACGATTCGCATCATCTTTGAAGAAGTACGGTCCAATGATGCCACCAGCCCATAAACCGCACCAAACTGTGACTTTTTCTGGTAGCTCTTACAATGCTTCTGGTTGATATTCACTCCAAAATCGACAATTCTGCTTATTTACGTACCCATTGAGCCAAAAATGAGCTTTGTCGCTGAACACAATTTTTCGGTAAACAAAATGGATGAAGCGAGCGATGAACTTTCTTAACAGAGCACGCATATTGATAATCAAATTCCATAATTTGCAAGCGTTGTTCGAATGTAAGACGAGTCATGGTAAAATTATAGACCAAACTGAAGATGTTTGACAGTGAAATAGAACACGAAACGTGCGTGAGCTGTTTAAATCAGTGTTGCCAAAAAAGATAATAGCTTAAAAATCACCCCTTATAATACTTCCCATCAGATGGTACCGTACTAACTTATTTGTTGCATACCCAAAGTCGTTATGCAAGAGATATGATTCGACGTTGCTAGTCCTTTGGTGAATATATCTGCTGGCATCTCGGTGGTTGGAACATATATTATAGAAATATCATTTTTCTCTACCAGCTCGCGTTAAGGGGTGATTAATGACAACGTATGGTAGTATGTAGTTGGCCCATAATTTTTTCAGAAATCTTCTCAGCGCCATGCATTCCGCCTCATTGCTGCACAGTGCAACGGTTCGAATCTTTCCAGGATACTGCCGCATTTGCTATTTTAAATGTAAATCCTTTGAAAACTGTATACCAATCCACGATTTTGAGTATCTTTCAGATATCAGCACCCAGAGTTGCTCACCATAATTTTCGTTGTATTGGCTGAGAACGCTAACCGCATTTACAATATTAGGGAGTGTTGAAACTGCCAGCCACATGAATGCGCCAACCAAGTTCTGATATGGGATTTTAGAGACTTTTTGCTTTTCGGCTTCAGATTTCGGGCACATGTCGACTGATAGCTTCTCACTTGTGTTGATTGGTGTGCTTGCTGGCTTGCAACCTCCATATTTGATTGCTTTAAGGCGTCTTTGATGTATTTTGGCTGGCTCGTGAAGATCTTATTATTTTTTTTTGCTCTGTTGGAACTCCAAACTCCCAAACTATACGCCAGTCTTCCCAAATCCTTAATTTCGAAATTGCTGGATAATACAGATTTCAGTCGTTGTAGCATTTGGTTATCGTTACTTGCAACAATGAGGTCATCTACATACAGTGGTACAGTAATGATCCCGTTGACTTCCCTCTTTAAATACACGCGCGGATCACCTGAAAGCGGCATGAGATTAATTTCCTCAGCTTTCTGTCAAGTTTCCTGTACCATTGCCGACCACTCTGCTTCAAGCCATACAGAGCTTTCTTTAATTTGCGGACCTTTCCTTGACTAAACATTTGGATCTCTTTGACTGTCAAAATCTCGTCCAATTCTGGAGGAACACTTGTGTAGAGTTCTTCGTCAATATCTCCGTTGGAGTACGCGGTATTGAAATCAAATTGATATACATACTCCTACATTCAGTTCAACGACAAGATCAATTATGGTTCGTATCGATTCAATTCGATCTACCTGGGAAAATATTTCGTTGTTATCGATACCTTCTCTTTGTGTAAAACCTTTCGTAACTAGCCGAGCTTTACGGCAATCTATTTCGCCATTTGCTTGTACTTTGTTTGCAGCATCCATTTAGTGTCGATTACCTTCTGTTTTCACTGATGATTTACTATTCCCATTTTCATTTAGGTGACTAAAACGCTCGTGCGCTTAATAGTGTTCTGCTTACTGGCGGCTACTTGACTACCCTCACCGACCTCTCATAGTATTAGTCTAATTTGCGACGGGCAGTAAAAACAATTTGGCCATTTGATGCTTTTACTATTCCAGCACTAGCATATTATACAAGATATGTTAAAGCCACATATTTTTGAAACTGAAAGAAAATTTTCCCTCAAATCGGGCACAAACAGTGCCTTCGAAAGGTTTGTTGCAAAACATTCACTTGGCTTGAATGTCACTGAACCACATCCTTCTATCTCTGAAGAGCCACTATTTGCTAGAATTACCTTTGGACATTTCATTGCACATATTATTTCAAAGTTCTCCTTCTGTGAGCACATATGTGGTGTTGTTCTAGAATCTAGACAACAGCCCTTGGACTCATTGCTGATGGAGTTAGCCACAACTACATTCATGCTCCGATTCGTCTTACTAGAATTATTCTCATTTTAGTTTTTCATTCTACACTGAGCTGCCTTGTGGCCCATTTTTCCACACGTATGTCATTGGAATTTAAACTTTTGTTTTGTTTTAAATGATTTTGCCTTATTCTTGCGAGTAGATCATGCTCCATCTAACAGATTATTTTTGTTTCCGAAATGGCTCGAATTCTACAAGAATACTATATATTCACGTTTACTAAATCGGCATCATTTATTTTGTCTACAATATCAAGAAATTTGTCTACGTGATTTTTCATATCACCACCAGAATCTAATTTCAACAAAATTAAAGACTTCAGAAGCGATGCCTTACTAGCTTACCCCGTGGACTCTTAAATGCCATGTAACTTTCTCCACACCTTGTTTGCATTACACAATTTCTAATTTGCTTCAATTCTGTGGTTGACATGGCTAAAATCAAGTCTGATCTAGCCTTTGAATCTTTAAAGTTCCATTGAACACCATTTTGTTCTGGTTTTACACAAAAGCCGCTCTCGCGCTTGCATTTGTATTTTCCACGCATCGAAATTGTTTTTGCATAAAGGCTCTATACGTACACTTGCTTCACTCAATTTTGTTCAGTGTAAATTAAAAAATTATTAATTTTTAATTATTCCACTTTCCTCATTCTTTGAATGTTCAAGAGATTACTGTGGTCCACAACTTTATTGCTTTGCTACACAAGCTAAAGCGGCATGAAACTCTAAATCAACAAATGATGCACCACCGAACTACAGTTTCTTACGATTTGTCTGTATGCGTATTGTAGTTCTTTTCGCCAAAATTAATTTCTCCACAATTTGATATTTTGCAACACTTATGCAAATTTTATCTAATTAACTCCGATTTCTAATTTCTTCGCGAAGTGGAAGTGTGCTGCGGCCCATAACCTGTTGTATTTAAGATTGAACAGTATTTATTTATTTGTTAGAAAATTGGTACAGAGTTGTAAGTGAATATTAATGAACAACCGGCTTCTCTTGTTTGGAGCGGCTCACTTACTCGAGTAACAATATCGGTATCGATATCGGCAAACCATTGTTGCCAGAGAGATGAGTAAACGGTGTAGCCAGCTGCATATCCAAAAAAGTTTCATTCAACAGTTTTCTGCGATTTGATCCCGTCTTAGTACTAGATGTGAAAATTTCAGCATTCTAGCTCCTACGGTTTGGGCTGTGCGATGATTACCAATCAGTCAGTCAGTCAGGACGAACTCTTTTATATATACAGACTAGCAGGTATTGCCCGGCGAAATATTTAGATGCACTTTGAATTATGTTTAACTTTACTACTTTCGTCAACCGTAAGTAATACCCAACATTAGCGTATCACAATTTTGCCTCCCTTGGGGGTAGGCAACTAAATAATTGAACCACGTGACTAAGGTTTCTTGTGTAGGACTCTAAAAATGTCTTTAAATCTATCTAACTAAACTAATAATGCCACTCATTTGTCCTTGACTTCCATTTCCCACCAGTGGCGAAGCGTAGGACTAGTTTTTCAAAATCATTTGGCATTAGAAGCCAATTTCAAGAATATTTCTGAAATTCAAGACTAAAGCTTTCCAACAATTTCCGCCCGTTGTATTATTACAAAGTAGCGAGGTTTTTGTAATTAGCTTTGAAAATTCGTATGCAGCCAATCGGACGATAATCAAAAAAGTTTCATACAACAGTTTTCCGCTAATTTTCCGCCCTTGGATGTAGATTTTCCAATATTTTTGGTGGCCATTATTATGTTTTTGTGAAGAACCTTATAAATGAGTTTGAAGCCAAGCGCATGACATCTTGACACTTTATAAATTGACGATATACACCAACATGTGTACCAAATTTGGTTGCTCTAGCTCAAAGATAAAGGCAAAAAATTGCGTTCATACGGACAGACGGACGGACGGACAGACGGACATTTCGCAAACCCAATATACTATTTTTCCCTTCGGGAACATAGTATAAAAATTGCCAGGTTAGAGCAAACTCTAAGATGGGCTTTGTTTTCTGCTGGCTGTGAGATAATGTGTCACACGAAAAATGTGCTGGCCTTAACGGCAGAATTGTGGACCAGATTGAGTCAAAATCTGGCCTCAAGTGGACGTGTGTATCCTGTAGGAATGTTGAAAGGGACTCATGAGTTTCATGAGACAGACTAAGAAAGACTTTGGTGACATATTCGGACGGTTTAAAAAACTATTCGATGGTTTTAACGACTTGGAGATCGAATTTAAAAGTATGAAACTTTTAAATGAGTCTCCAAAACGGAAGAAGGCTAATTTTAACCTGTCTATTGGCCCCATTCAACTGCAGCTCCCTACACATGCTTCCACTACATCCGAAACTAATAAACAGTTAGAATTGATAAATTTATCGTCCCCCTATACTCATAATTCCATAATCAGAAGTGACGAGAATAGCATCTTTCCCATGGATATTGTTCCTTCTGACCCCGAAAAGCATTCTGATTCGCTGTCTATTAACACTGTTGATCTAGATCAATACTCTAGTGATAATATACCAATTGAATCAACAGGTATAGTAACCAATGCTGTGGCTCCATTGGATGCAACTGGTTCGGCTACTAAGACTACTCTTATAGGTATTCCACCACGGAATCTTTGTTTCTAGGCTTGCCCCTGATACTACATCTGATGATGTGGAGGCCTTTATACAGGCCAAATCTAAAGACCACATTACGGTGGAAAAACTCAAATTGACTTATTCGCGGGTATAAGTGTTCCGGCAGAATATTAACTAACATCCTCCCTCTCACTTGGCTATCAGAACGTCAGAGGTCTTTGTAGTAAACTTAGTAATCTTTATCTAAATAGCCTAACTTGTCCTTTTCATGTCGTTGCCTACTGTTATAACAATTACCTCAGGAGCTGTAGGTTACAGTTTCAGCGGGATCCTAAAAGGTTTTATAATTTCGTTAATGCGACGCGTAGGACATCAACACTTTCATTAACTGTATTTTTCGAAACAGAGACAGCTGACTCAGATCAGGCTATCGCCGATCTTTTTGCTGAATTTTTTCAATCGACTTGTAGTTCACAACCTTATCAAATGGTTTCGCCTTATCCTTATCATGTAAATGGCTCCAATTGCATTCTCGGGCCTTTAATATTCTATTCGCTTCTACGAAGGTATTTTTTGAAGCCATTATTTGTTCTTTTTAAATTGTCCGCGGAGTTGTGCTCTTTTCCTATTATTTGGAAAGAATCATAAAAAAGGAAACATGTCTAATGTTAAGAACTATAGAGGTATTTCTAATTTGCCTGGTATTCCTAAGATTTTTGAGAAATTAATAACTTCTAAACTTTAACATTTATGTAGATCCATAATTTCCCTGTAGCAGCACTGGTTCGTGAAATATAGGTCTACTACCACTAATCTATTGGAATTCACTTCTGTTGTTATTAAGGGATTTCAATCTAAAATGCAAACATATGTTTATTTACACTGCTTTCAGTAAGGATTTAGATTCTGTTAATCTGTTTCTTTTACTTCACAAGCCTTATCTTCTAGGATTTCCAAATAACTTAATTCTTTGGATCTCCAACTATTTAACTCTTAGAACTTATTTCAAAGGCTTAGTCTCTAAGTCTGTTCAAGTTACTTCCGGAGTTCGACAAGGAAGTCATCTTGGTCCCTTATTATTTACTCTGTTCATAAATGACCTTCGTTTTGTCGTAAATCACTCACGGGTGCTGATGTATGCCTATGATGTTAAGCTTTGTCTGTCATCTACTGACTTCTTATATGGTTAAAGGTTGCAAACTGATCTTGACAGTTTTCAATCCTGGTGTCGGGTAAATTTATTAAATCTTAATTGTGGTAATTGTAACGTAATGTCGTTTTACAGGCGATTTCCCTTTTTAATAGTTATATTCTTAATGGTAAGCCGCTTGTTCGAATTGAGTCGGTTGATTATTTGGGTATCCTTTTAGATCCCAAACTTAAGTTTGACAATCATTTCTATCTCGGATGGGCGTGTGCAAAATTCTGATCAACAATTTATTGCGGCGACAAGATCAATACTTCTGGCTATGTGCAGTTTTGTTTGGCGACTGATTTATTTGAATTCGCAGTAGTTGCTTAACATAGCTTGAGCGAAAGCAAAAAGATAGTGTTACATAGAGCGTTTTTGGAGAGTTATGTTAATTCTTAAATACAGTGCTGATTAAAATTATACATGAAATTCAAATTGAATGAGTGATTTAGTAAGATTGAATAACTATGACAACTTGACCCAACATCCCGGGCCCGTTGAAAGGATTTTCCTTCAAGAAATAGGCAATGCAGCTAATTTGTGAATTGGACGACAGCACACTCCATTTGGTATACGAATGTGCGCCACACGGACATGGCCATCCTTGCCAGTCACTTCTTACTCGACACGTCCAAGTTTTCAGCGTTGAGGAGGAGTGTTGTCTTCTTGGATGATGACTATTGCCTCGACCTTAAGATTTTCCGCTGTTGAAGTGATCTGATCATATCGATCTAAGTTGGATATGTTGGTGGTGTTCACAGTACGCTCACGCTCAGTGTGTCTCCATTTAACAAATGACCTGCAGTTATACCACAAAGTTATTGGGATCTGAAGACAGTGGTGATAAAAGTCGCGAGTTAAGCACAGCCTCTATCTCTACAACGGCAGTGTTCAATTCTTCGAAGGTGAACCGGGTGTTCATCAAGGTGCGCAACAAAAGACCCTTGGCGCTTTTGACAGCCGCTTCCCAGATGCCGTCAAAATGTGGTGCCCTAGGTGGAATAAAAGAGAATGGTTATTTCCTCAGACGAGCAATAGGATTGAATGGCTGATTGAGTATCCTGTTTAAAGATGAAATTCTTTAGGTCGATCAATTTATTAGATGCACCAACAAAGTTTGTAGCATTGTCGCAGTGAATATGTGATACGGACCCACGTCGAGCAATCATTCGCTTTAATGATTCCAAAAATTTTTTTGTGGATGAGTCAGATACCACCTCTATGTTAACAGCCTTTGTAGCCATGCAAACGAATACGGCAATGTATGATTTCGTAGGTGGTTTGCTCGTGTGCTTTACTACTACTACTTTCGTCAACCGTAAGCAATATCCAAGAATAGCGTATCACAATTTTCCCTCCCTTGGGGGTAGGCAACTAAATAATTGAACCACGTGACTAAGGTTTCTTGTGTAGGACTCTAAAAATGTCTTTGAATCTATCTAACTAAACAAATAATGCCACTCATTTGTCCTTGACTTCTATTTCCCGCCAGTGGCGAAGCGTAGGACTAGTTTTTCAAAATCATTTGGCACCAACATGTGTACCAAATTTGGTTGCTCTAGCTCAAAGATAAAGGCAAAAAATTGCGTTCATACGGACAGACGGACGGACGGATAGACGGACATTTCGCAAACCCAATATACTATTTTTCCCTTCGGGAACATAGTATAAAAATTGCCAGGTTAGAGCAAACTCTAAGATGGGCTTTGTTTTCTGCTGGCTGTGAGATAATGTGTCACACGAAAAATGTGCTGGCCTTAACGGCAGAATTGTGGACCAGATTGAGTCAAAATCTGGCCTCAAGTGGACGTGTGTATCCTGTAGGAATGTTGAAAGGGACTCATGAGTTTCATGAGACAGACTAAGAAAGACTTTGGTGACATATTCGGACGGTTTAAAAAACTATTCGATGGTTTCAACGACTTGGAGATCGAATTTAAAAGTATGAAACTTTTAAATGAGTCTCCAAAACGGAAGAAGGCTAATTTTAACCTGTCTATTGGCCCCATTCCACAGCAGCTCCCTACACATGCTTCCACTACATCCGAAACTAATAAACAGTTAGAATTGATAAATTTATCGTCCCCCTCTCCTCATAATTCCATAATCAGAAGTGACGAGAATAGCATCGTACCCATGGATATTGTTCCTTCTGACCCCGAAAAGCATTCTGATTCGCTGTCTATTAACACTGTTGATCCAGATCAATACTCTAGTGATAATATACCAATTGAATCAACAGGTATAGTAACTAATGCTGTGGCTCCATTGGATGCAACTGCTTTGGCTACTAAGACTATTCTTATAGGTATTCCACCACGGAATCTTTGTTTCTAGGCTTGCCCCTGATACTACATCTGATGATGTGAAGGCCTTTATACAGGCCAAATCTAAAGACCACATTACGGTGGAAAAACTCAAATTGACTTATTCGCGGGTATAAGTGTTCCGGCAGAATATTAACTAACATCCTCCCTCTCACTTGGCTATCAGAACGTCAGAGGTCTTTGTAGTAAACTTAGTAATCTTTATCTAAATAGCCTAACTTGTCCTTTTCATGTCGTTGCCTTTTCTGAAACATGGCTAAGGCCATGTGATTCTTAATTCTGAAATTCTTTCTAATAAATTCTCTATATTTAGAAAAGATCGCACCCCTCGTCGTGATGGTGGCGTATTTATTGCTGTTGACGTTGATTTGTCTTCTGAGATAGTATTAACCGATAGTTGTGTAGATATTGAATTTATTGCTATTAAACTTAGTTTTCGTGGTGTTTGTATTTTTATTACTTGTTCGTATATACCACCTTCTTCAGATTTCTCTGTATATTCTTTCCATTCTTCTGCTATACATTCTGTCTGATCTATGCTTTCTGATCCTTATTTTTTTGTAGTTCTTGTGATTTTAATATTGCCGGAGCTACCTGGATTTCTAGTCCTGACTCCAGAGTGTTGACTCTCACAACTCAGCTGGATTTTATTGACAGTTTATTTGGGATGTCATTATGTCAAATCAATGGTATCCAAAATTCTTTACATAAAAGGCTTGATCTTATTTTTGTCTTGGATTCCTCCTTCTTTTCTGTCTCCCGTACTGTACCTATATCTACTCCTGGAGATCCTTACCACCCATCTTTGGAAGTGTTGATTGACTTACCACCCAGGGTGCCAAGCCCAGGTAGAAAACCTGAAGGCGAGTTCGCCAATTTCGGAAAACCGATTTTACTGAACTCGCTCAGCTCCTATCCTAGACGGACTGGTCCCAGCAGTACATGTGTAGAGACATGGATTGTGCAATCAATTATTTGTATTCTACCTTAAATTCGTTATTTGATGCATGTGTCCCGTTTTGTAACCCTCGTAGGTTTAACAAACTTGTGTGGTTTACACTTGGTTTGATAAATTTAAAAAATAGAAAGTCGAGATTGTACAAAAAATTTAAGGAATCAGGCTCTTCCTCGGATTTCTCTCGCTATTTGATTGCCCGATCTAACTTTTCTGCACTAAATTTTCACTGTTATAACAATTACCTCAGGAGCTGTAGGTTACAGTTTCAGCGGGATCCTAAAAGGTTTTATAATTTCGTTAATGCGAAGCGTAGGTCATCAACACTTTCATCAACTGTATTTTTCGAAAAAGAGACAGCTGACTCAGATCAGGCTATCGCCGATCTTTTTGCTGAATTTTTTCAATCGACTTGTACTTCACAACCTTATCAAATGGTTTCGCCTTATCCTTATCATGTAAATGGCTCCAATTGCATTCTCGGGCCTTTAATATTCTATTCGCTTCTACGAAGGTATTTTTTGAAGCCATTCTTTGTTCTTTTTAAATTGTCCGCGGAGTTGTGCTCTTTTCCTATTATTTGGAAAGAATCATAAAAAAGGAAACAAGTCTAATGTTAAGAACTATAGAGGTATTTCTAATTTGCCTGGTATTCCTAAGATTTTTGAGAAATTAATAACTTCTAAACTTTAACATTTATGTAGATCCATAATTTCCCTGTAGCAGCACTGGTTCGTGAAATATAGATCTACTACCACTAATCTATTGGAATTCACTTCTGTTGTTATTAAGGGATTTAAATCTAAAATGCAAACATATGTTTATTTACACTGATTTCAGTAAGGATTTAGATTCTGTTAATCTGTTTCTTTTACTTCACAAACCTTATCTTCTAGGATTTCCAAATAACTTAATTCTTTGGATCTCCAACTATTTAACTCTTAGAACTTATTTCAAAGGCTTAGTCTCTAAGTCTGTTCAAGTTACTTCCGGAGTTCGACAAGGAAGTCATCTTGGTCCCTTATTATTTACTCTGTTCATAAATGACCTTCGTTTTGTCGTAAATCACTCACGGGTGCTGATGTATGCCTATGATGTTAAGCTTTGTCTGTCATCTACTGACTTCTTATATGGTCAAAGGTTGCAAACTGATCTTGACAGTTTTCAATCCTGGTGTCGGGTAAATTTATTAAATCTTAATTGTGGTAATTGTAACGTAATGTCGTTTTACAGGCGATTTCCCTTTTTAATAGTTATATTCTTAATGGTAAGCCGCTTGTTCGAGTTGAGTCGGTTGATTATTTGGGTATCCTTTTAGATCCCAAACTTAAGTTTGACAATCATTTCTATCTCGGATGGGCGTGTGCAAAATTCTGATCAACAATTTATTGCGGCGACAAGATCAATACTTCTGGCTATGTGCAGTTTTGTTTGGCGACTGATTTATTTGAATTCGCAGTAGTTGCTTAACATAGCTTGAGCGAAAGCAAAAAGATAGTGTTACATAGAGCGTTTTTGGAGAGTTATGTTAATTCTTAAATACAGTGCTGATTAAAATTATACATGAAATTCAAATTGAATGAGTGATTTAGTAAGATTGAATAACTATGACAACTTGACCCAACATCCCGGGCCCGTTGCAAGGATTTTCTTTCAAGAAATAGGCAATGCAGCTAATTTGTGAATTGGACGACAGCAGACTCCATTTGGTATACGAATGTGCGCCACATGGACATGGCCATCCTTGCCAGTCACTTCTTACTCGACACGTCCAAGTTTCCAGCGTTGAGGAGGAGTGTTGTCTTCTTAGATGATGACTATTGCCCCGACCTTAAGATTTTCCGCTGTTGAAGTGATCTGATCATATCGATCTAAGTTGGATATGTTGGTGGTGTTCACAGTACGCTCAGGCAACGCACGCAGTGTGTCTCCATTTAACAAATGACCTGCAGTTATACCACAAAGTCATTGGGATCTGAAGACAGTGGTGATAAAAGTCGCGAGTTAAGCACAGCCTCTATCTCTACAACGGCAGTGTTCAATTCTTCGAAGGTGAACCGGGTGTTCATCAAGGTGCGCAACAAAAGACGCGCTTTTGACAGCCGCTTCCCAGATGCCGTCAAAATGTGGTGCCCTAGGTGGAATAAAAGAGAATGGTTATTTCCTCAGACGAGCAATAGGATTGAATGGCTGATTGAGTATCCTGTTTAAAGATGAAATTCTTTAGGTCGATCAATTTATTAGATGCACCAACAAAGTTTGTAGCATTGTCGCAGTGAATATGTGATACGGACCCACGTCGAGCAATCATTCGCTTTAATGATTCCAAAAATTTTTTTGTGGATAAGTCAGATACCACCTCTATGTTAACAGCCTTTGTAGCCATGCAAACGAATACGGCAATGTATGATTTCGTAGGTGGTTTGCTCGTGTGCGAAGATATGTGTTCACTGGACCACAGAAGTCAACGCCAACATGTCTGAATGGCTTATCGGTGGTCAGACGCTCAAGTGACCGTGATCCCATGATCTGTTTTAGCAGAACTGGACGGTAGCGCACACAGTGAATGCATGAACGAACTATGCGCCCTGTGAGGTCTCTTGCGTTGACAACCCAGAATTGAAGACGTAGAAAGGCGACTAATGCCTTAGTTCCAGCATGTTAGTTTCGACGATGTAGATGGCGAACATAAATTTGAGCGAAATGCGATTTACTTGGGAGAACTATTGGGTGTTTCTGGCGTGAATGTGTATGAATACGATGAATGTGCTAAGGTATCTTAGATTATTGCGCAGCTCCTTATGCTTTTGCAACAATAAAACATTTTCTCTATAAACTTGATTCTGAATATTCCAGACGATCCAATGCATTGCATGGAGGAGTTATTCTGGCGACGGAGAGATCATGTCGAAGGTTCGTCGTTTTTTGCAGGCTTGCATAAACCTAAAAACATAAGCAATAATCCGAAGCACGCGATTGTAGGAGCTGTATTTGTTTATGACTTCCAGAAGATAATTTGATGCGATAGTTGCAGTGAATGTTGCCTTTCCCTTCTCAAGATTGATCATTTCCATGTCCAATTCAACCCTTTGCTTTTGACAGGGCCATTGATCTTCCGGTTGGCCCGCAGAACCAAATTGAAGATTCGAGATCAACCGCTGTGCAACCTCGGTATACAATATCGGCAGGATTGCTGTTTGTTGGTACATATCTCCAATTTCCCCCAACAGTAAGGTGTTGAATGGCAGACACGTGATTACCGACAAAAGTTGACAATGTTGCGGAGTGTTATTGCAGCCAATGCAAAACAATTTGTGAATCCGACCAAAAATATGATACATGTGGCTTATCGATTAATATGTCCTTGATCTTAGCATACAATTTGCTTAATAATTGAGCTCCACAAAGTTCACGCTTTGGTAAGGTTTGCTTCTTGACTGGAGCCACCCTTGATTTCGCAGTTAGCAACTGAACGTTGACATTTCCAGCTGAATCTATGGAGCGTTCGTACAGGCAGCAGCCGTTGGCTCTTATCGACGCGTCGCAAAACCCGTGAAATTGAAATTCCGTTTAATTGACCTGCAGACAAAATCGAGTGACTGTGAGAGTGTCTAATGAGTTGAGTGAAGCTAAGCAGGTCTCCCAAGCCTGATGAAGTGATTGAGGTAGTGACTCATCCCATGCGAGTTTTAGCAACCAAAGTTCTTGTAAAATGATTTTGGAAACAATGATGAGTGGAGACAGTAAACCAAGTGGATCAAACAGTGACGATGCAGTTGAGAGAATTGTCCTCTTGGTCACTACCGAGAACGAGTGCTTTGGATTGAATGTGAACAGTATAGTATCACAATGTTGATCCCATGTTTTTGTGCGTTTTTGGTTTTTTTTTGTATAATTTGTAGTTTGATTTATACTTTAAACTTTACTTTTGTATATTTCTTCACTTAGTTTATTATTATTAGTTTTATTTTATTAGTATATTTTCTCACTTAATTTGTAAGTTTTATTTGTAGGTTTCACTTTTGTCTTTTTTGTTGCACTTCTAGCTATTTCGCCGTTTCTGGAGTAACCGTATTGGATTTATAATTCCTGCAAACTTTAGAGCATCTTTAAACTAGTTCGAATTGTCAATTTTATAATTTATTATTTATTGCAAGTTCTTTAGCGAATGACAATCAGGGAATTAAATAGTCTAGCTATCGCATCAATAGTGTCATCCTACCGGCTGCGTCAATGAGATATTTTATTTCATTGAATCAAATTAACTGCCCGTTTTACACTGAAGCAGACGATGAAAAAGAGAAACAAAAAACAACGATTTAAAATTTGTATGAACTTTATTTCTTTGTTTTCAACTTAAGACTGACTTTTGATTATAATTACATGAACTTATATGCTTAAACGCAGCTGCGTGGGAAAATGAGTACGTAACTTTTTACTAACCGAGCACATGAGTAACAATTGCTGATTTTGCGAAAGTACTCATGTTGTGTAGGCATAAATATGTCACTAACACGAGCTACGGACGTGAGTATGTAGACATAAATATGTTACTATATTTGTATGTAACAAAAATTAAAGAATTTTTTTTATTTGTAAAATATGAAATAATTGATAAACACTCTCTAATACAAAGAGCTCCAACCTTACAAGTCGCCACTTAGGAGACGACCAGATTGGGGCTCCTAAAACCACTGTAGTTAATATATAGAGAAAAACAAAATCAATTTTCTACACTCTATTTTTAAAAAACCAACCCAATTTAAATTAATTTTAAAATAATTCAATGGAATTCAAAAGGATATTCAAATAACTACAGTGAACTTCTAATTCTAATCAACAAATACTCACCTCAGATAATCTCCCTCCAAGAAACCCACATTCAAAACAATCACAACATACCAATACATACAAACATTATACTTATAACAAACAGTTTGGTGAAGTAGCCCTGCTTATCTACAAAACTATACAACACTCCCAAATCAACATTAATACTGTCTTCGAAGCGCTAGCCATACAAATAAAATCGAAACTAGGTTAGATTAGGTTAGGTTAGGTTACAATGGCTGGAGCAGAAGACTACTCCACACATGGGTCAAGAATTGGCCCCTTGTGATACCACATGATGTCTTTAAATCATTTTGTTCCCCCTTAAACCAATTTGACGATCTTAGGAATTTGAGGATATTGTATATCCGAACATCAGATACGCCCAATAGGGTATCAAAACTGTAGTTTCCCAGGTGCTGGAACCTACTCCTGCTGAGTGCGGGGCAGTGACAGAGCACATGTTCTACGCTCTCTTCCTCTTCTGCTTTACCACAACTTCTGCAGAAGTCATGGTGTGGTACGCCCAGTCTGTTAAGTTCCTATTAGGCAGTGGTCTGTGAGAGCCCCTATGGCTGTCGAGATGTGGGATCTACTATGTTTAATCAAAGCAGATTTGTAGACCGGGCATGTAGTGATATTTCTCCAGCGATCAGTGGTTTGACGCCTGGTGTACTCCTTACTATGCACTCTGAAAGTGGACAGCGGCATGCCATCGTTGCACCTTTCAGCGAGGAGTATATCGTTGGTGCCTTGCCTGGTTAGGTCGTCTGCCAATTCGTTTCCTTCTATGTTACGGTGTCCAGGCACCCGTACGAGGTTGATACTGAGCGGTTGGGCTATCTCGTTTAGAGACTGGCGACACTCAGTGAGTGAAGCTGCATTGTTGGTGCATGAGTCAAGCGCCTTTAAGGCGGCTTGGCTTTCTGAGTAAATGTAAATATTCCCTGCACTAAATATCACAATTTACTCAGTGGACATTTCCCCCAACACATCACTAACAAAATCCAACCTCACAAACGTTATACAATCACATACCTCAACATAATTTTTGCCGGAGATCTTAACGGTTGGCATCCCAACTGGGGATCCCCCGCGCTAACAGTAGAGGCAGAATTATCTCTAAGTTCATTGACCAGTCCAATCTCGCGTCTTCAACGGCAAATCTCCTATGCACTTCACCACACACAATACTCTTACACACATTGACTTAACCTTATCCTCACCATTTTCCAATCCTTATTTCCCTGTTCTCACCACTCACCCCTAATAACTTTAGCAGACCATACTTTAAAACCAAAGAAAGCAATTGGCAAAGCTTCAACACATTAACAAAACAAATAAATAACAAATACCCCACCTCAACATTATATCAGCCATAATTAATAAAACCATCCTCCAAAGTGCCCATCACACCATCACTCAAACATCCCCAAGCTCGTATCCACACAAAGTTCCTTGGTGGAATAAAAACCTTCGCAACTTCAGCTCGCCAAAAGAATAGCATGGCACACCCTAAAACAAAACATTACCACCGAAAATATAATCCAAAGCAATTTTTAGAAGCGAAGTAAATATAAGACAAAGAGAATCTACCACCGAATTCACATACACCATACAAGCAAGCACACCCTCAACTAAAATCTGGGCAAATATAAGACGCTTCTGCGGCCTTAAAACTTCAAATCAAATATATTGCATAACATATCCGTCAACTATTCAACCTACAAGAATATTAGTCAAACCTATCCAATGATACCGACTTCTCCCAAGAATTCATAACCAAAAAATACCAACCAACACCCTCAAATCACATTACACATCCCTCAGCCCTAGCAATAGAAAAAAATATAACCAAACTAGAGCTCGAGACTGCTCTCCAATCCCTCAAAGACACCACACCTGGCCTCAATAATATTTCATATCCGATGATAAAAAATAGTTCTTCAGCAACAAGAAACAGAATATTGAACCTCTTCAACCAAATCCTTAATAACTACATCCCACAATCCTATAAAACCACCCTGATTACTCCAATCCTTAAACCTAAAAAACCATCATCTGAAACATCCTCACACAGACCCGTATCCCTAAGCTGTTGGCTGGCAAAAACCCTCGACAAAATTATTGCCAGAAGAATCTGGTGGTTTGTAACAGAAAATAAACTAGTTCATCCTAACCAAATGGGTTTTAAGAAGGGAAAATCGACTTATGATAGTCTGCTCTATGTAGATTTTTTAATAACTAAGTCGCTAGCAGCCAAAAGACACACCTTACTCATATCTCTTGACTTTTCAGAAGCATTTAATCGAGTGGGTATTCACACAATATTAGAACAACATATTGAAAGGAACTGCGGCCCAAAAATCTTACTCTATATCAAAAACTCTATGCTGAATAGAAAAATGATAGTCAAAGTTGGAAAACACACATTCACCACACTCCCATTAGAAAACGGCATACCATAGGGCTCACCAGTCTCTGTCAATTTATTCCTTATAGCCTGCAATAAACTAGCCATCATCAATTTCTTACACAACGAACATAGATTCACGGCATACGCCGACGACTTCCTTTTAATTATAAACCTTAACAAACAAAAAACCATTAAATACAACTTAACCACCCTCTTCAAACAAATTTCAGACTGGGGTTCCTACTCTGGTGCCTCCTTATCCTCAACAAAGTGTCAACACTTACACATATGCAATAAACACAACTGCAACAGCACAATCACAACCAATAACACCTTAATTCCTCTTGTGACGTCACTAAAATTTCTTGGACTAAAAATAACAATAATAAACTAACAAATGGACAGTAGACATAAACTCATTAGTACCATCACTATCTAACATATTTAATATTATTAAATGCCTAGCCAGCCCGAAGTTGAACTGCAAGACAAATACTTGACTAAACATCACAAAAGCAATACTGATCTCAAAAATTGTCTACGAACTTTCACTATACGCACACACAGCAAAAAGTAATCTTAACAAACTAAAAACTACATTTAATGCATCCATTCGAACAGCCATTTGAGCTTTTCGCTCAACACCCATAAACAATATCCTCTACGAAACCAACATCCGCACAATTCAGATTAAGCGCGACTTTCTCACAACCAAACTTACAAAAATCATAGTTAACTCCAAAAATACACCCATCCACAAATTCATAAAAATACGCCGAACCAAAAAAACATGCATCCATCATTGTCCGTACAATACAACTCTGCATACTCCTACCTACCATAGCACATCCAAAAATACAGCCCACCCTGGCTTCTCCCAACACACCTCATAGATACTTCGTCTACAAAAAACTAATTCAAAACATAAAATCACAAAACACAAACTATAACTTAAGAACAGACAGTTCCAAACAAAACTCTATTACAACATACGCTATCACCACAGTATCAAACATAATAATATACGGGAGCCTACCCTTATATACCTCAGCTCAAATAGCTGAAACTATCCCTACATTTATCTACACTACAAAGCAAAACATAGTACGCGTCAAAAAAAAAAATAAACATACGATTAATCGGACGGCATGACAATGGTATTAGAATCAATTTAATAAAACCAGGGTACAAAAATGTCAGTCCCGACACCAAAAGAACATGAAACTTGGACTCAAACTGAAATTGAATTGTGAAACTCGCTGACAAAGCAACTATGAAAGAGATCGAATGCGTAGATATACATACGCGCGCTAATCTCGCATTGCATTTCGGGGTTTGATTTTTATACTTGGTGAGGCTTAAAGTAGTGCGGCAGGTCGCGCGACCGTTTCGAGCCCAGAGAGCGGTTTCACGAAAAACAAGCGTTCCCTTGTGCCATTTTTTTGTTCCTCGTTGGATATCTTGTTAATTAAAATGTCTTTGCTCTTACACACATAATTATAAGCTCACACATATATATATATTCACACTATAAATTTAAGATCAACAAAATCTCTCAAAAACTGTGATAGCCGAAGGCCCTAGCAGCCAGTGCTATATTAAACCAGTTAGATATCATTTTCATAATTGTATCTAGCTTTAAATAAATTAAATAAATAATTGTTTTAATGACATACATTTTGGATTTCTCTTCTTTTTTTTTTTTTGTTTGTTGGTTTCAGTTTTACGTCTACCAGCCGTCTTCCGTTAATATCCCCAGCTTTTTAGCAAGAGCTGCTGCTAGGCAATGTCCAGTTAACACTCCTCTCATTAGTCTTCAATCTTTCCTTGGTAGATATAGCAGTGAGTTTCTGATTTCGCTTCCTGCACATAATTTTTGCGATTCTGCAGCTGGTAGTGTTTCGCCACCTTTCACCAGCTTTAGCCCAAGCGGATTCATCCAGTTCGCTATATGAATGAAATTTGTATATTTTCTTCGATCTCAAGAGGTAGCCCGACTCCTTCTTTTGCCAGGCAATCCGCCATTTCGTTGCCATCAATGCCCCGGTGGCTGGGAATCCAATAGATTTGCATTGTTCTAGCAGTGCTTGGATTATCTAAGGCCTCCCTGTTTGCCAGGACATTTTTGGAACAAATGGAGATTTTATAGCAACTTGGATGTCTACGAATACATTTATTCGTTCGTTAATAATTGTTGTGGATAGAGCTAGTTCTGCTGCTTTCCTTATTGCGAAGACTTCCGCCTGGAATATGCTGCAGTAGTCGGGCAACTTGTATGGCAACCTTATTTCTGGTTCTGCACAATACACTGCAGCATCTACTTCTGTATCCATTTTTGAGCCGTCCGTAAATATATTAATGGCGTGTTGCTCCAGTCCAGTACACCAATCTTCTGGTCCCATTAACGTTTGCGTTTCTTCGAAGTTAGCTCGAGGAGTCATGTAGTCCGTGCTACTTTGCATCTCCCTCCCAATCGAAGTGTATCCAAAGCTATGAAGTGCCATATTACCCGTTGCGCATAGACGTTGGGCAGTCCTCTGTGCAAGCAGGTGCGCGTGTATGTCCAGGGGGTTGACACACAGTAGTGTTTCGAGTGCCTTGGTTGGAGTGGACCTCAACGCCCCCGTGATACAGAGAAGTGCCTGTCGCTGGGTCCTTTCCATTAGTTTCAGGTATGTGGTCTTCTTCGTAGCTTGCCACCATACCAGGACGCCGCATAGTAGTATCGGCCGCACTACTGAGATGTAGATCCAATGCATCAGACGTGGTGACAGGGCCTAATTACTGCTTAGCAACTTCTGCGATGCGTAAAGCGCGACTGTTGCCTTTTTCACCCTTTCCTTAACATTAAGTCTCCATGTCAGTTTGCTGTCCAAGACTACTCCGAGGTATTTGACATTCGTTTTTGGCGTGAGCTGTATTCCGTTTAACTTTGGTGGGGTTCACCGCGGTACCTTGTACCTCTTGATGCTAAGTCCGGCTCCGGTGGGTCCTTAGTATTTCCTGTAACGTGTATTCCATGACAGCTGAGGGTCGATGGACATTTTTTCGTGATAATAATGCTTATGTCATCCGCATAGGCAGTTATCTATTGGGCTTTCCTATAGAATTTCTTTAGTAGTTTGTCCACCACTAGATTCCATAACAGGGGAACAAGACTCCGCCTGCTGGCGTGCCTCCATGAGCTTTCTTTGTTATGGTGGTGGTTCCCCATTCGGCTTTGACTCTTCTGCAGCTCAACAGGTTCTGTATCGACGAGTGTATTGCTGAGTGGGATGCTGTGGCTGTCGGGCCTCGCATTATCGCTTCAGTTGATACGTTATTGACTGCACCGGAGATGTCTAAAAATGCTCCCAGTGCGTATTGTTGGTGGTAGAAAAAAGGTAGCTGGTAGGCATGTTGGTTGTGCTCCAGGGATGAGCGTGCGCCCTCCTTAATGTGGAGCTCCAGTATTTTTCCAAAGTTTTCAGCATGAATGTGGTTAGGCTTATGGGTCTGTAGTTCTTCGGCTGCACATGACTGACCTTGCCTGCTTTGGGGAGGAACACGACCAGTGCAGTTCTCCAGGCTACAGGCACATAGCCGCGTTGCAGATATGCCTCAAATAGTGGATGTAGCCATGGGATTATCCAATGCTTGGTCATCTGCAGCATCGCTGGAAAGATTCCGTCTAATCCAGGAGATTTGTAGCTCGTGAACGAGTCTATTGCCCACTGGATTTTCTTCGGTGTGATTATGTCTGCGGGCAGGCCCGAGCTTACTATTCGGGTTTGAGGTGTGTTAGGCTCTCCGATTTGTGTACACCCAGGGAAATGTGCATCAATGAGATCGCATATCGCTTCTCTGTTGTTTTCCGCCCATCGCCCATTAACTGTTTATTCTCTGTTCCCGAAGGGAAAAAGAAAATATTTGGTTTGCGCAATGTCCGTCTATCCGTATGAACGCAATATCGCCTCGAGCAGTCGTGTTTCCACCAATTTCCACCGTTCTGGCGACGTCTTGGCATTGAGGTCGCTTTTGTCGACGAGCGCTACGACTAGATTTTGTTTTGTCACGTCGCTTACAGACCCTTTGGTGGATTTGGTGGTGGGGCGGGGCCGCTTTCACAGGGGCACTGCGGGCTTTCTCGTCTTTCGAGCACTGGCGTTTAATGGCCAATTGCTCCTCGACCTTGTTCGTGTAATTGCTACTCTTTGATCTATAGATCGGCCCACACCAGCTTGCTCCTCTCCTTGGGGGTGAGTCGCTGCTGCCCTTGAGCCAAGCCATGATTTTGAGAGCCGCTTTATATTGTGCCTTTGCTCTCATGACGTCCTTTGTCTGTTTGTGCCCGACTAGAGGTTAAGGCACCGTCCTAACAGGGGAGAGTAGAAGCTTATTTTCTGCATCCGTCGTTATGCATGCGCAGAGCGATTCGCAGTCCGAGTTTGTTTCGACTACGACACCGCTACGCGACAGTTTAACGTTAGATGTGGTGGCAGTAGCTTTGCAACTACTTTGGCCTGCTCCACCCATGGCTGGCGCCACGCAGAGAGGATTGCTCCTCCCCGTGCTCGCCGGTGGTAGCAGTCACGCTTCCCACCGACGTTTGAGCCGACATCCCGACTCGAGTTTTCTCCTTACGTGCCTCCATTGTGATTTTTTTCTTCGGGGAATCACCCTTAGCGTTTTATACCTGCCGCCACGTACCTCAAACCATGGCTCCGGTCGCAGTACCCCTATCTTGGCAAAGCTGATAGGGAATACTGTGCCGTCGCCTTCGCTAGACACTGCACTACCTGGGGATATAGGCGAGCAAATGACACGAAGCTTAAACCGTTTACTCCGAGGTTAATACAGTGTCTATTGCCTGGGCACCACCCTCGTGGAGGGTTCAGTTCGAGGATTTTCGCCAGTCGAGACCCCTAAAAACATGTCAATATTTCTGCAAAGTACCCAGGATTTTTTATTAATATTTTGAAATTAGTATGAAGCCATTCGCATAAATAACGAAAATGCTGAAATCCAGACTTCATTTCTTTTCAGCAGGCATATACTTTAAAACCGTAATTATTTAATGTGAGGTGTTTTGAAAATTAGTTTTGAAATAATTGGATGATAAACAGAAAAGTTGCAAAATGAGTTTGAAGTCAATCGGACGAGAATCAAAGAGATTCATACAATATTTTTCCACTAATTTTTTGACTTGGGGGTAGATTTCCAAAATCTTTTACCCCCGCTCCTATTATATTTTTGTGTAGAACCTGGAAATTGAGTTTGAAGCCAATCGCATAAAAATTAAAAAGAAGACTATACTACAAAATTGACACTGAAAACTGCGCACACATATACAGACACCTACTTACATCTAAGCAATAGTTAGTTGACAACTCCACGCCATACAGGACAGACGTGTAAAGCTAGTAAATTTTATAAAATATGAAATTTAAAATTTAATCTAAACTACAAATTTGACACTGAAAACTGCGCACACATATACAGACACCTACTTACACCTAAACAATAGTTAGTTGACAACTTCACGCCATACAGGACAGACGTGTTAAACTAGTAAATTGTATAAGTTACTAGTTTAAACCCGCGGCGTTGCTCGCATTTCCTAACTATATTTAATTAAATTTCATTCAATTTCAATACTTATAAATATTTATTATTTATAGCTAAAAATACGCCTTGCCCGGCGAAATATTTAAATAAAAGTGCATTATCTTGAACTTGACTACTTTCGTTAACCGTAGGAAATGCTCAAAAATAGAGTATCACAAAATTCCCTCCCTTGGAAACCAAATAGTTCAGTCAAACGCCTAATGATTTGTTGTGTAGGGCTGTGACAATGACTTTGAAGCCGATCTAACTAAACAAATAAACTCACTCATTTGACTTTGGTCCCCCATTTGCATAATAACATCCAAAAAAATGTTAAAACAGCGCACCCTACATTTATCGCATTCTGTTTGCGTAAGTCCCGTGCACTGCGGAAATGTGCACCGCTGTCAGCAAAAATTCAAAAGTATCAAATTTGGCGGCAAACTTCTTACATGTTGATACTAACAAATATCGACCGACCGCCACAGTTATAGAACTTCGATCAACAATCGATAACGCGAATGCAGCTGTTTCGATTTAACTACTACATAATAATAATAATGTTATTGTGTAGTAAATCAGCCCAGCAACATTCGCATTATATTTACTACAATGGTACATAACTAATTAATGAACTTAAACGATCGAAATTAACCAAATCGTAGTATTATAACAATAATAATTGACTCCAGCAGCAGCGCGCCAACTATCATCGATCGATAGCAAAGCATAGGCAGAGTCTGAGACATAAACAATATGACATGTCATGTTTTGTCGCGTGCGAATGGCTTGGTTTTTTGTAATTTTCTTGAAAATGAACAATTGCCCAAAATCAACCTTAGCACCAAATAAAGTGCTAATCAAGAGCTATAAGTTTCGCCTATTTTCAAAATAAATAAAAATGTTGGCATATGTTTTTTTCACTTCGAATGCTTACGAATGAGTTCGTGCTGACTGACTGACTGATTGACAATCATCGCACAGCCCAAACCATAAGATAAAGGGTGCTGAAATTTTCACAGTGGGTTCCATCTATGATGGAAAGTGCACACTAAGACGGGATTTTGGAAAATTCCACCCACAAGTGTGGGAAATTTCGGAAAAATGTGGTATGAAACTTTTTTGTTTACCACCCAATCGGCTTCAAACTCATTTTCAAAGTACTACACAAAAATTAATTCGAAACATAATTAATCGATTTTGGAAAATCCACCCCCATGGGTGAAAAATGGGGGTCTCAAGGTTGTATGGGCGAAAGTCTAATTTTAGAGCGATCACCTTCAAATTCATTTTCAAAGCTCTTCATGTAAAATAATTCGACACGTGTATCAGCGATTTTGGGAAATTCGACCACATGGTTGGAAAATCGGTGGAAAAGTCTGGCATTCGACATTTAAAATTTTCATGCGATTGGCTTCAAACTCATTTCAAGGTTCTATGGGAAAAAATATTAGGCGCGGTGGTCAAAGATTTTGAAAAAACTCAACCGCAAAGTCGGAAAATTCGTGGAAAACTGTTGTATGAAACTTTTTTGATTATCGTCCGATTGGCTTCAAACTCATTTTCAAAGCTCTTCACATTAAATAATTTGACACGTGTATCAGCGATTTTGGGAAATTCGACCACATGGTCGGAAAATCGGTGGAAAATTCTGGCATTATATGTTTGTTCGTTTTTGGAACAAATAGTGGTACTCATAGTTTATTGGTAAGTCTATTGATCCGAACTTAAAGATAAGATAGCCATTCTTGGCTTTAATGGGATTGACCTCTAAACTTTGGCATTTAATGTTTCGGCCAAGACACATTATTATAAAAGTTATTATGAATTTATGTGTATTTAAGTTGGGCTTCCTCGGCTCGCTTGACCATCGGTTGCTGATATGAAATTATTGTATTTACCCGTGTTAATCTTCTTTTTCCTTTTATACCCTAGCAGAGGGTATTATAATTTTGTCTCGAAAGTGTAATGGACTAATGGCGACGTTTCCGACCCAACAAAGTATACATATTCTGAATCAGCATGAATAATCGAGTCGATATAGGGATGTCCGTCTGTTTCTATGCGAACTAGTCTCTCAGTTTTAAAGCTATTGTAATAAAACTATAATAGACCCCTCTTTTTGCGGCAGGCAGTACATATGTTGGAACCAGCCGGATCGGACCACTACAACATAGGAATAATCGGTCGACTATTATTTTTTTGTATGAAAAACTTTTTTGTTTATAAATGTAGCCTTACCAAACTTTTCCAAACAGAGTCTCTAGAGAGATTATACCATCAGACCAACTTTGATTAAAATCGGACCACTATATCACTATATATAATAATAATTACTAATATTTCATCCAAACTAAGTCAGAGTTTTATTATCCTTTTATTAGTTTCCTATCATTTTATCAAAATCGGACCACATTAAGTTTGGTATAAAATTAAATTCCTACTTCGAAGATGGCCGTCCTTTCTTTTGTTTTGTAGTGAGGTATCTTTCTTCCTCTGTTAGTTTCTTCAAAATGTTTGTCATCAACTTGTTTTAAGTGACTTATTTTCTAAAGGAGTTTGTCGTTTTCGCTCTTACTAAAGGGACTTATCTGTACTTAGTATCTATTTCAAATTGGCTACGTTTTTCGTTAAGCTTACCTATTTTGTTAATTTTAGTTGGTTGTGTATTATATGCAGTGGTTCCCGCATATAGGAATATATCAGCTGGTGTTCTATGTTATGTTTTGTTTTGTGAAAAAAATTGTTTCAAATTAGATTACTTTGTTTTCAAGATTATCATCACTGTTTATTACCCTTAGTTTTTCATTTACATTTTTATATAATCTCTCAACATAAGAAATTCAATTTTTACTTGTGGTTGTGTTAATAGTAACATCTTCTGATTGCAACCATGATTGAAGTGCATTACTCATAAAAGCTGAATCTTTATCTGCTTTGATTTCCAACGGCTTGCCTATGTCATTAAAAATTCTGATTAAAGCTATTTTTGTTTCGAGCCATTCTCTACTATTGACCTCTAGAGTTGCGTATTTTGAGGAAATGTCTATGCAAGATAAAACTTGTTTGTTATCAATCAGGTAAAAATCTACGACGTATTTGTCCGTGGGATTGCATACTTTTTGGGTTAATTAGAATTGTAGTTTGGTATTTCGATGTTCGCTTTTTGCGATGTTGCACTTCACACTCATTGATTATAATTTGGATTAGATTTTGACAATCTGAGAAATAGTACTTTTCTTTAAAAAGCAAAGCTTGTTTTTCTATGCCTAAGTGTATCAGGCTTTTGTAGGTTTTAATAATATTTTGCTGGGATTTTCTCCTCGAAAGTTTTCTTCTAATTTTATACGGGACAATGCGTCAGCAAAATGATTTTCTTTGCCAGGCACATATTTGATGTTATAATCAATCTCGTTAAGCTTGATCCGCCAACTTTGGAGTTTCATATTAGATTCTTTTCTATTTCTATTGCCGAATAGTGAATTTCATGTTCGTTTAAATTTCTGCCATAGCAGATGGGTTTGTGATCTTTGTATGATACTGCTCCTACAGCAACATTACTCGCATCGGTAGTTAGTGAAAATGGTTTCTCGAAGTTTGGATAGGTTAATATTGGATCGGACATTCTTAACATTTTCATTTTTCATGTCAATTACCTTACCTCAATTTTAATGTCATTGGTTTAGCCATATTAGCAAAATCTGGGATAAATTTTCGGTAAAAGCCGCTAAGTCCTAGGAACGATTTTATTTGTGTGGGTGT
Source organism: Hirtodrosophila histrioides (assembly GCA_037075165.1). NCBI lineage: Eukaryota > Metazoa > Arthropoda > Insecta > Diptera > Drosophilidae > Hirtodrosophila > Hirtodrosophila histrioides. The sequence goes on along the minus strand of JBAMCL010000471.1, from coordinate 45,966 downwards.
TTTAGGTATTGGAAATTTTTATACTGCTTCAATTTTTATGGGGTAACCTTATGCCTTCAGTTCTTATGATGTGACCTGAGAATTCCGTGTTTTTTTTTAAGAAACACTCATTTGCCGAGTTGCAATTTAAGATTTGCTTCTCTTAATTTATCAAATACTTTACGCAGAGACAAGATATGTTCCTCCAATGAAGTGAAGTATACGATTCTGTCGTCCAAGTATACTAAACAATCTTTATAGATGAATTCGTCAAAAAGATTATTTATGCATCGTTGGAACGTTGAATGGGCGTTTTTCAATCCAAATGGCATTCTTGTGTATTCGTAATGACCATTATTTGTTGAGAAAGCGGTTTTCTTCCTTCTTATTTTGTTGGAAGCCCTTTGCGAGGTTGATGGTGGTGAACTATTGACATTTACCTAATTTGTCCAATATTTCATCCATGACTGGTATGTATATATATATGATATTTGTCATTAACTGTGATTGCATTGAGATTTCGATAGTCAATTACCATTCGAAATTTCTTTTTCCCTGATGCATCACTTTTTTTTGGTGCAATTTAAATACAATCCAAAGGTGAGCAATAAGATTTAACTTTCTGATGATACCTTGTTGTATAATTTCTTTTATTTGTTGTTTGACTTCTTCGTCGAAGCTTTGCGGGTATTTATACGGTTTCTTATAAGTGGGGTCTTTGTGTTTAGTTGTTATGACACGTTTTATTGTACTAGTGAAGGTCAAATCTTCACCTTCTTTGTACTGACTGTCTTTAAAATCGAATAAAACTTTTGTGAGGTATTTTCTCTCTTCATCGTTTAGATGATCGAGCCTCAACTCTTTGAGTTCAGTATTTATGGAATAATTAAACCCTTTGTCTTCTGACAATGACGGATTAAGGCATTTTGATGCAGTCGCATCCTGAAGTATTTTTTCCGTGTTTGTATTGCATGGCAATTTGCAATTTATTAATTGTTATTGTTTTGCCTACATAATCTATTAATGCCTTAGAGTCTTTTGAGATGTCTCTTCCTAAGAGAACATCATAATTTTCGGAAAAATTATGGATGTAGATTTATTGATGGGTAGGGCAACATTAACTTGGTTTTAAGTAAAAATGTACTACACCATTTATGGTTTGTACATCTAGTTTGGTTGTTTTGGTTGGGAACTTTAGATAATTTTGTTTCTTTAAGTTAATCGATGATTGCGTATCGATTATACACTTAAATTTAATATTATTCATTGCTATAATTATGATTGGATTGCTCTGTTTTCTCCCTCTTCGTCCTCTGCTTCCGAGTCCGAGGAAGCTGGATGAAAATTTTCAGTATCCATTTTATGTGACCACTGGAACTTTCAGTGTGTTAGAAGAGTTTTGATTTTGCTGATAATTAACAGGTTAAATTTTTGGTGGAGCTCTTGATGCATTTGTTGATTAGATTCAGTATTTGGTTTGAAATTAGGGTTGTTATTACGATGACTTGTGTCGTTATATCTTCGTGATATCTTCCCCTATTCTTAGGATTGCTATCATTATTATTTTTTGATTGCTGTAAGGTTGTCGGATTTTCGGATTTTTGGTTATAAGGCGGACTATTTTGATTTCTATATTTATCGGACACTATAATATCATAGATTCCATCTTGTTAAGCTATTTTTTTTAGTTTAGTAGTGGTAGGTTTATCATACCTTGCTAAGTTCATGAATAACCTATCTAGGAGTTTGCGCATTATTACATATTTTATTGTGTTTGTCATTGCGTTATCATAGAGATTTGAAATTACTGATTTGACATATGATTCATTTTTCAAATCTTTAATAAACTTACGAATACTGCCGCTGAATGGTGTGTTGTAGTGTCGTCTTAGAAGTTCTTCGCATGGTGTTTGTGTTTTGAACTTACTTATGAGTGTTTGTCGAAGCTCAGGCCAGTTGTTTACTCCCTTCCTGTGTATAGTCCTCTGCGACACTCCAGTGATCTGTATTTCAATATCGCTGAAAAGATGAGATAGACATTGGATAGTTGGGCCATTCTGGTAATTGTTGATTTGTTTGGTTTCCTCTATCTGGTTGTTGTTGCTGTTGTTTTTACAGCTTTGGCACTTTTCCCAAGTTTTTGGCTATTGATCGTGTTGGCGGCTTTTCATTTTGTTTTTTAATTTTTAGTTTTGGGTTTTTTTTTTTAAATTAATTTCGCATTAATTACCGATTGCAGGGATCAGAGATATGCAACGCCAAGATGTAATTAATGCTGTATAGTGATGGGAGTTCACTTCAACAAATATTTCAAGCTGTCCAACGGATCAACCCATGTTCGAAATATTTGTGGGAATACGGTTTATTTGCGGGTTGTTATGAATTTGAATATGAATACGAATATTATATATTTTAAAAAAAATCCTTTAATTATTCACATAGCTCTATCTATATACATATATAAAAGAGTTCGTGCTGACTGACTGATTGGCAATCATCGCACAGCCCAAACCATAATAGCTAGGATGCTGAAATTTTCACAGTGGGTTCCATCTATGATGAAAGTGCACACTAAGACGGGATTTTGGAAAATTCCACCCACAAGCGTGGAAAATCGCGGAAAACTGTTGAATGAAACATTTTTGTTTACCATCCAATCAGCCTCAAACTCATTTTCAGAGATCTACACAAAAATTAATTTAATATTTCACCGATTTTGGAAAATCCACCCCCATGGGCGGAAAATGGGGGTTACAAGGTTGTATTGGCGAAAGTCTAATTCTAGACCGATCACCTTCAAATTCATTTTCAAAGCTCTTCACGTAAAATAATTTGACACGTGTATCAGCGATTTTGGAAAATTCAACCACATGGTCGGAAAATCGGTGAAAAACTCTGGCAGTCGACATTTTTAAATGTTATGTGATTGGCTTCAAACTCATTTTCATGGTTATATCCAAACACATAATAGGCGCGGAGTCCAAAGATTTTGAAAAATCTATCCCTAAGGTCGGAAAATTCGTGGAAAACTGTTGTATGAAATTTTTTTGATTATCGTCCAATTGGTTTCAAACTTCTGTTTATCATTCAATCATTTTGATACTAATTTTCAAAGCACCTCACATTAAATAATTCGTCACATGTGCTACCGGTTTTGAAAAATATAAATAAATACTAAAACCTTGGTACTTTTCGGGCAATACAACGCGCGGAGAACAGTTGGAAAGATTTAATCTGGATTCTTAGTATTATTCTTGAAATTGGCTTAAAGTGCCAAATGATTTTGGCCACGGGCGGGAAATGGAAGTCAAGGACAAATGAGTGGGACATTTTTTTGCTTTTTTTTTGACATTTTCATAGCCCTACACAAAAAACATTAGAGACGTGGCTCAACTATTTAGTTGTATTTCTTACGGTTGACGAAAGTAGTCAAATTAAAAAAAAATGCACTTTCATCTGAATATTTCCCTGGGCAAGGCCGGTATAAAGATCACTTTGACCTGGAACACAATGGTTCGTTAGCGGACAACACAGCACTTGCACTTCACGTGTTGTTTTTGATATTATATGAACCTGAAACTCAATCGTTCTTTATTGGTTGAGACAGCACATTATAGAAGCACTTTGTCCTGGAACTCAATCGTTCTTTAGCGGTCAACAAAGTACCTAACGTTCGCACGTCATGTTTTTTTGCGGATCACCTATTAAATTGTACTGGCATATTAACTTTGGTCGTCAACTTTTTGCAAATCTTGAACCCGATTGTTCTTGATCATTTGTCAAATAGTTTTAAACACTTTGATCCTACCGGCTGCGCCAATTGAATAGTATCGTTTAGTATACTTTATTTAAAACGGCAAACTATTTGAAGTATTAATTTAATACAAGTTGTTAGTTATCCCAGCAATCTCGTTTGTTATGCTCGGGGTGCAAATTAAGGCTCATTTCCATAATGACTTTTTGTCGCCAATCAAGTCTTGGCAGAAGCTTCTTATGAGCTTAAATATAAGCCTTCTCTCTATTTAATTGATTGAATTGAACCAGAAACTCACTAACTTCCTACTATATCTTCCAAGAAAAGATTGCAGACCAGTGATAGGAGTATTGACTGGACATTGCCTAGCTGCAGCCCATGCTAAGAAGTTGGGGATATTAACGGAAGACGGGTTCCGGAAATGTAAGCAACCAGGAGTTGTGGATACCTTGGAACACCTTTTGTGCAGCTGTCCAGCATTCGCAACACTTAGGCATCGATACTTCAACAGACACTGGCGAGCATCTCTAGAAGAAGCGGCCACACACACTCCCAATGCGCTGTTGGCGTTTGCGTCAGCATATTTGTGGTTTGTGGGAAATTAGTTGTCAGCATATTTGCTGTGGAAAAATTTGCATCTGGGTGATTATAACCAGATAGTCAAATTGTTAACATTGACATTTATTTAATTGATAAATGTGTAGGGAGTGTTACTTATGTCACTTCCCCATCCTTAAACAAGTAAGAATGCTCTAGTCGAGTATGCCCGACTACGAAACTCCATGTACTCAGGTCCAAAACTTCCAATTCCACTTACATACACACATACACAAAGCCGCACACACTTCCCCTTCGTAAGCGAGGGATTTTTAGTGGCTGTGCTTCTTCTTCTTTTTATGAGCTTAAATATAAGCCTTCTCTCTATGTAATTGATTCTCTTTTAATAAGCTTTAGCCAGTGCCTGAGATGCGTCAGCATATTTGTGCATTTGTTGTCAGCATATTCGCTGTGGGAAAATTTGCATCTGGATGTTATTTTTTTGATTCTTAAAACCCGATTTGCTTATGTTGCTATTGTTGATAAATGTGTAGGAAGTGGTACATATGTCAACATATATATATTTTGCGTGAAGGAAAGAAATCGCGCGATTTATATATTTTCGTATATATATATATATACCTCTTTCACGCAAAATTTATATATATACATGAACATATTAGACTGGTCCCTGCTTGTATGGAGATTTTGAAAGTATGTCTGATTTTCGGTGCCAAGCAAAAAATTTGTTTATTATTATTAGTGATGGGAGCGTTGCACTGCGACCTATGAGATCTATTGTGCCCCCTTCTAAGCCTAAAGCTCACTCATCAACCCTATCTCCTGCATGAATGCAAGGATCTTGGTCGGATCTAGAGTACCTATATCGTTTGTCTGAAGGAAAAACCCACCCAGGTACCTGTTTCTTCTTCTGGCAAGGGCAGTGCAGTCTGCTAGTATGTGTGATGAGGTTTCAGCCTCCATTTCACAGAATCTGCATGTCCCGCTTCTTACAATTCCTAGTTTGCTTAGGTGGTTTCTCAGTCTACAGTGCCCAGTCAGAAGGCCGGTGACTATTCTAAGTGAATTCTTCCCTAATGGTATTAATTGCTTGAATCTTTTGAGATTATAGTTTCCTAAGAGTGACTTGGCCTGTCGTAGACCTGGTGTAGTTCTCCAGCTTGACTGCCTTCTGTTGTCCTCTTCTATCCTGAGATGTTCTCTTATTGTATGTCTTCCTATGCCACAGAACGGTTCTGGGCCTACCAGAGGTTTTCCTGCTCCTAACTTAGCCAGTTCATCAGCTGCTTCGTTCCCGGGTATATCTTTGTGCCCTGGGATCCATCTGAGGGCAAGCCTATTTTTCCTGCCTAGTTGGTCCAATTTGGTTCGCACTTCTCGAACCAACTTCGAAGAGATTTTTGGGTTGCTTAAAGCGCTAATTGCTGCTTGGCTATCAGAGAGTATGGCTATGCTTCTGCTCTGATAGTTTCGTTGGATGTTGAATTCAGCACATCTCCCGATGGCGCATACCTCAGCTTGGAAAATGCTGGTGTATTTGCCTAAAGGTTCGTGGTATTTAATCCGAGGGCCCACCACCCCAAGGCCAGTGCCTTGGTTTGTTAGGGATCCATCAGTGTACCACGTGATTGTGTGATTCTCCATGGGATGTATGTCTTCTAGACACGTCCAGTTCTTTTTGTTGCAAAGGTGAACTTCAAAGTGACGCTCGAAGAGTAGCTCGGCGGTCATCTCATCCCTCGGCTGCATGAGTAGGGGGAGTTCTCTTTCTAACCTGTTAGCATCTTCCATGCTAATACCATTCTTACCCACTCCTATAGATGATATTCTGAGAAGGGTTTCCTTTCTTTGGAGTTCAATCGTGTGATTGAGTGGAGTTAGCTCCATTAAGACTTCTAGGGCCGCTGTCGGACAGGTGCGCATTGCTCCTGTCATGCAGACGCATACCCCATACGTGATCATCGGCCTAACTATCATAAGATATAGCCATCTTATTATATGGGGCGCTGTGCCCCACGATTTTCCAGCTATACTTCTGCAGGTATATAGTGCCCTCGAGCACTTATCCAGTGTATTCTTTACGTGTGATGCAAAGTTTAATTTGCTATCAAGGGTAACTCCTAGGTACTTAACCTCCCTGCTGGTTACTAAAGTAGTTCCTGCTAGAACTATTTGCTTCATTCTCTGCAATTTGTACCTTCTTGTGAAGGGGACTACGACAGTTTTGGAAGGGTTCAGGTTGAGACCAACTTCCTTACACCAGTCGTATGTCGTCTTTAATCCTAGCTGGATTATATCGCAGAGTGATTCCTCAAACTTGCCTTGGGCTATGATAACTATATCATCCGCATACCCTTGGCATTGTACACCTTTGCTAGAGAGCCTATCCAATAGCTCATCGACTAGAATGCTCCATAGCAAGGGAGACAATACGCCCCCTTGGGGACACCCTCTCCTGGTTGTGACTGTAACAGTGCTATCCCCCACTGTTGCTGTGGCCTGTCTGGTTCTAAGCAGTGAGTGAATCCATCTGCTAATTACCGCAGCTACCCCCTTCCTAAAAAAAATTTGTTAGGATGAATGAAAAAATACTAATGGTAAAGTTTCTGCCCAATTGATTCATTTTCAAGCCATCACCGGGGTATCAAAGTTTACCTTACCAAAAATTGTTTTTTTTTACAGTTTTTATATGTGATCCACCCTAATGTGAGAACGAGACACCCTATTGACCCGAATTTGTCAGTGCATAGCAACAAGCAATTCCAATCCAAAATGGTCTCATTTATTAAAATCGGTTAAGAAACAGTAAAGATATCACATAAATATTGCGATAGTTAACCGATTTCCACCAACTATCTAGTGTTTATTTTGGTTTTTTGTTTATCAAACACGGCTTTTATGGTTTTTTTTTTATTATTTCGGCATTGTCTTGCTCCGACGCCGGAATTTGCTTTCCAATTTTCAGAATAATAGCACTAAATGCAGGTCATCTGTCAGCTGTTTACACTTGTGTGGCAGCGTAAATGGTCGAATATTCGCCTGTGTCTTAACAGGCCTTAACCCATATTCTTAAACATTGCCAAACACTAAGCACACATCATACAAAAACATATTATACCTGCAAACATAGCAACTATCATTAAATACTTAAAAGCTACTAACATTATTAACAAAAAATTAGAAGAATGTCAGTGCTCATAGGTTTTCATTTCTGCAGTTGCTTTTAACTTTCATTATATTACTTATTTAATGATGCTGGTTTGGCCGGCTTGAGGTCTAGATTTAATAAATAAGGGAATAAAATAACAAAATAGTAAATTTTGTATTCTATTCTTTAATTTTATATTAATTATAATTATAAGTAAGCTAAACGATAATAAATAAAAAAAATATATTTTCTTCTTTACCATCTCTTACAGGCCGTCATTAAGAAGACACGGATTACATGCAAATGCCACGGAGTCTCGGGTTCGTGCAGCTTAATCACGTGTTGGCAGCAGTTATCCTCCATAAGAGAGATTGGTAAGTTCATTTCGTATTGATATATTTGTCATACTTATATGTAGCAGTCCGTAGGAATGAAACAAGGCATTTATTGCTGAAGGCCCTAACATTCATTGCTGGTACACACTTATTATTAGTTTTAACTCCATGATTAGCTTATAAATAAATTCTGTATATATAAAGAGTTTATCCTGACTCACTGATTGATTCAAAATAAACTGCTTTTTAAATTCTGGCATATCTTTTTTGGTTTAAAAGATATGATTTTTGCAAAGTAAAAAGTCAAATTTAGACTCAGATATGGTTCTGAGCTCCATTTGGAACAGAGCGCAAAATTTCGCCCGAAACGTCTCAATTTTGCATATTTTTGAAGTCAGAAGCGTTGTTGATTCATTAATAAACAAGTAAGAATGCTATAGTTGAGCACAATTAACTGCAAAACTCCCTGTAACCAGTTTAAAAATTTTCGATCGCATCTTCGCACACATACACACACACACTTACGTATTTATAATCCGATCGATTTGAAATATTGTATATTGGGTTTGTGAAATGTCCGTCTGTCCGTATGATCGCGGTATTTTTCCACACCCTCGAAGATAGAGCAACCAAAATTGGTAAACATGTTGGTGTATACCGTGTTTATTATTATTAAGTGTCGAGATCGATTCCATACCATTTCGATTTTTGCCACGTGCCTCGGCCAAACGAGCCACTGTGCCACGGTCGGAAAATTCACGGTAACATTTTGTATGAAACTTTCTTATTTATCATCTAATTATTTCTTAACTCTGTCGGCAAACGGGTGATAAACTCTGTAATTCAGCATTTATTCATGCGAATGTCTTCATACTAATATCGAAAGCTAAACACAATAAGGGAGTGAACACAACGGTCGGAAAATTTTTGTATTTCATAAGATTGACGAAAGTCGTCAAATTCAACATAATACATTTAAATCTAAAATTTCGCCGGGCAAAGCTAGGGTATTACCTGCTAGTAAATAAGTAAAGAAGGGGGCATCTAAGGCGCTATAAAGGTTTTAGTGCATTTCTTAGACACCAGCAAACAAAGGTGAATTTCCTGCAATATGAATATAATACTGCATAGAGTATTCGCTTCGCTTTCGCAAACGGACATGTTTTTTTCTTGCGCCTCGCAATTAATCATTATTTCTTATCTTTGCAATTATTAAATTGCAATCTTTATATTTGTGACTTGTGTTATACATTCGGTTGTGTTAAACACCTGTGTAGACTATAATTATAACTCTCTGTGCTTTATTTGTGTATTTAAAATATTTTGTGCCTAAACACAACAACAAACTGCAGCCTAGCATTATATATATTGGTTTTATATATATATATATATATATATATATATATAAGTTAACAAATAACACTCCATATGGGGTATTTCATAAGAACATTTAAAGAACAGCCCTCGCAATTGCGGCAATGGTCAGCGGCAGTAACCGGACACTTTTGTTTTGCTGCAAGAGCTTCCGTTATTGCCTAATTTTGCTGAGTCGGCTTGCCGACCATGACATTGTGGCGTGATGCGAGTTTTGGCCTAGCTTAAGTAAAGTTTTCTTTGTACTTATAGTTTTAGTCTTGAATACAGCGCTCTACCAATAAGTCGCTTAATAAAATATCAAACTCCGGCACTTGGCCGTTAATCATTATAATCTTTTATTGCTGAGCCACAAGGCCAGTAATTGGAAAGCTTAAGCATTTCCCAACATAGTCATCAGTAATCTTCATAATTGGCGCCCAACTAGTGGTCGGACTCCACAACCAACAACAATTTAAGCAGCAGCACAGGAGCTGCAACAACCAACAACAATTAAGACAGCAGCGCGGGAGCTGCGAGTGACCAGTTATATTAAGACAATTTTTTTGTGTTAATTGAATCATGTAAGTGGACACTCTAGCCAAACACAAAAATTTTATTTTACAAAAAATTGGATAGTACTAGTGAGTATTTTATATTGCAACAGATCATATAAAAAAAATTAAATTAAATAATAATAATCAGAAGTTTCTGAAACACGTGAGAGTGGTTGCTTTGAGAATTTGAGTTGAAACAGTTTATCATCCAGATTGTTAATAAAATCACTTTGTGTTCCTTTTCTGTGTGTTTAAAATTGTGCCATAACAATACATACAGTTCTCGCAGTTCAGAGCTGCGACGTAATTCGACCCCTCTTTCGAAGGCCCGTTTTGTTTTTCGCGGCCATTGGCCTGCGCATGCCACAGTTCAGCCAATATATAAACCATCGCAAACAGTCTAGCGACTCAGATTCCGACTGTGACATTTGCATCAGACTTCTCCCCGTAGTTCCCCCACCATCAGGTAAAATGGATCCAGAACAGCTTAGGGAAGTAGTAAGGACGGCTATCAGCAATGCTTTAGCCGAACAGGCCGTTGCAAACCAGCAGAGGGAGCAAGCATTGACTCAAAGAATTAATGAGTTAGCTGAACAAATAACAGCAGCAAACGTTGCCGCCCCAGAAGTAGTAGCATATGCTGCTATAGGAATCAGAAACGACATTCGCTGTGACGAGCCGCTAGATGCCGTCAAGTGCTTAACTGAGTTTGCAGGAGTACAGGAATCTTATGTATCTTGGAGGCAGGCAGCATTAGCCGCTTACGAGATCTTCAGACCATATAATGGCAGTTCTCGTCATTATCAGGCTGTTATCATCATAAGAAGCAAGGTTAGGGGCCCCGCAGACGCGGTGCTGGCCTCATTTGGTACTGTATTAAATTTTGATGCGATAATAAATCGCCTAGATTTCACATACAGTGACAAGAGACCAATTCATGTCATCGAACAGGAATTAGGTACCTTGAGGCAAGGTGGCTTGTCCCTGCTTCAATATTACGATGAGGTAGAGAAGAAACTCACTCTTCTTACTAACAAAGTTAACATGTCATATGAGCCAGCTTTAGCAAAGGGCCTATGTGAAAAATTTCGCGACGATGCGTTGCGTGTGTTCATTTCGGGTCTCAAGCGCAGTCTTACAGATGTGCTCTTTGCAGCAAAGCCCAGAGATTTGCCTTCAGCGCTAGCTCTCGCTCAAGAAGTCGAGTCAAATCATGAAAGGTACGCATTCGCGGCTAATTTCGCAAGAAGTCTAGAAGACAAAGAGCGCAAGCCGCATGCAAAAGGGCAGGGTCACCAACAGGAGAGGCATTCACAACAAGCCGAAACACAAGCTAGCGGTACAAAGAATCCGCACTTTAGCAAGCAAAGCAAGGCCCCAGTGCAGACTGACCAGCGAAGCAGCAGGCAGCACAATAATAATGGCGCGCAGGTGCCCATGGAGGTCGATCCTTCCTTCTCAAGGGTCATGCAGCCCACTCAGGCCCCTGCTTACACGAATAGGAAGCACTCCGCATCTGACCGCACAGGCGGTCAGAGAAGTCAGCAGAGGTTGAATCACGTCACGCAAGACGCGGGACAAGGGGCAGAGGCGTATGCTGATGCCGCCTCCAGCGCAGCGGCACAAATCAATGACAACGCTAGTTATGACTCCGATGCCGTTAATTTTTTAGGAGCAAATCCCTGCTACCCGCCATCAGACGAAGAGTAGCAGGGACTCACATGCGATTCCTCATAGACACGGGCGCGGCCAAGAATTTCATTCGGCCACATGAAGGGTTGAAAGGCGTCCGCTCGGTAGAATCCCCCTTCAAAATTCATTCCATTCACGGCGAGACACAAATTACACACAAATGCTTTGTTTCAATGTTCGGGTTGAAGGCAACCTTTTTCATTCTGCCGGACTTGTCAACTTTTGATGGGATTGTAGGCCTTGACCTGCTAAAGCAGGCAGCTGCTTCGCTTTGTCTAGCTTCAGGACAACTTAAGTGGGGTACGGAGGTTAAAAAAATCACCTTCCACACGTGCAAAAATGTAAATTTCACAAATGTAGACTGTGCAGAGGCATCCCCATTAGCTAGAAGTTCTTTTTTGAAAATGCTAAAGACCAGACAAAAGGCTTTTGCAGACCCAGACGAGGCGTTGCCGTATAACACATCAGTCGTGGCTACCATTAGGACCACAGATGAGCAACCGATCTATGCCAAGCTTTACCCATATCCAATGGGAGCAGCTGATTTCGTTAATAAAGAAATCAAAGATCTGCTAAAAAATGATATAATTCAAAAGTCCGTCTCTCCCTACAATAACCCAATATGGGTAGTAGACAAGAAGGGCACTGATGAAGCAGGCAATAGGAAAATGAGATTGGTAATGGACTTTCGTAAACTTAACGAAAGAACCGTGCCTGACAAATACCCTATGCCAAATATATCAATGATATTGGGGAATCTGGGGAGAGCAAAATTCTTTTCAACATTAGACCTCAAGTCTGGTTATCACCAGATCATACTCGCTGAACGCGACCGTGAAAAACCTCTTTCTCAGTTAACGGAGGGAAATACGAGTTCAAAAGACTCCCCTCTGGATTAAAGAATGCAGCAAGCATCTTCCAAAGAACCATCGACGACATACTGCGAGAGCAGATTGGCAAATTTTGCTATGTTTATGTCGACGACAGAATCATCTTTTCAGAAGATGAGGAATCCCACATTAAACACGTGGATTGGGTCCTAAAAAGCTTGTACGAAGCAAACATGAGGGTCTCCGTCGAAAAGTCACGTTTTTTTAAGAAAAGCGTGTACTTTCTGGGGTTCATAGTCACCAGCACTGGCGCCACGACGGATCCCGAAAAGGTTAGGGCAATACAAGAGTATCCAGAACCCAAAACACTGTTCGAGGTCAGATCATTTCTAGGCCTCGCAAGTTATTACAGATGTTTCATTAGGGACTTCGCCGCAATAGCAAGACCCATCTCGAATATCTTGAAGGGTGAGAATGGAACAGTCAGTAAACATAGGTCTAGAAATATAAAGGTATATTTTGTCATCCGAGAATGTAATGCTCAGGTACCCCGATTTTAAGAAGCCATTCGATCTAACGACCGATGCTTCGGCTCACGGCATAGGTGCAGTTTTGTCTCAAGAGGGTCGTCCTATAACAATGATTTCGAGAACATTGAAGGACAGCGAGGTTAACTATGCAACAAATGAGAGAGAGTTATTGGCCATCGTATGGTCACTTGCCAAGTTAAGGCACTATTTGTATGGGGTGAAAGACATTAATATCTTTACTGACCATCAACCCTTGACCTTCGCAGTTTCGGAATCCAATCCAAATGCGAAGATCAAAAGGTGGAAAGCGCGCATTGACGAGTCTAATGCACGCATCTTCTATAAACCTGGCAAGGACAATCTGGTTGCGGATGCCTTGTCAAGACAGCAGCTCAACGCTGTAAATGAACAAGAAGTTGAGTGAGGTATCTCTCACCAACACCATTGAGTCAACAGACAAACCCTTGAACTGTTTTCAAAACCAAATAGTGCTAGAAGAGGCGCGTTTCCCCTTAAAACGGAGTTTTATTTTATTTGGAAATAAGAAACGCTACTTGATCAACTATACTTGCATTGAATCGCTGCTAGACGAGCTCGAAGATGTAGTTTCACCCAAATGCGTAAATGCTCTCCACTGTAATTTACACACGCTTGCAATGATACAAGATGCTTTGGTTCGAAGATACCCGGCCACAAAGTTCTGGCACTGCAAAAATCGCGTAGTGGACGTATTTGCGGTTGGAGAAAGAAGGGAAATCCTCACAGCCGAGCATAATAGGGCCCATAGGTCCGCACAGGAAAATATTAAGCAGGTACTCTCCGAGTACTACTTTCCAAAGATGTTAAAAATAGCCAATGAAATAGTACAAAATTGCAAAACATGTGCTAGGGCTAAATATGATAGACACCCCAAAAAACAAGAACTTGGGGAGACACCGATCCCCTCACATGTAGGAGAGATGTTACACATAGACATTTTTTCCACTGACAGGAAATTTTTTCTCACTTGCATCGCCAAGTTCTCTAAGTTTGCTATTGTCCAACCGGTCCCTTCAAGAACCATTGTGGATCTGAAGCCAGCCTTAATGCAACTAATGAACTTTTTCCCAAAAGCCAGATCTATTTACTGTGACAATGAACCGTCATTGAATTCAGAGACCATCGTGACTATGCTTGCAAACAACTATGGGGTCAGCATTTCAAATGCACCACCATTGCATAGCATCTCGAATGGACAGGTTGAGCGCTTTCACAGCACTCTGCTGGAGCTAGCCAGATGCTTAAAGATCGATAAAGGCATAAGTGACACCGTAGAAGTCATTTTACTGGCTACAACTGAGTACAATAAGTCGATACATTCGGTCATCGACCAGAGACCAGTTGATGTGATTCAGGCGCACCCAGATGAGCCACAAGAGAAGATACAAGAAAAGATCAGGAACGCTCAGACGACGCTCAGAGCTAGGGAAAACGCAAATCGGCAGAATAGGGTCTTCGACGTTGGTGACAAAGTTTTGGTCAAGTCCAACCGACGGCTCGGAAACAAACTCACACCTTTATGTGATGAGAAGGCCGTGGATGCAGACCTGGGGACCGAGGTCCTAATTAGAGGGAGGGTGGTCCACAAGGACAACCTAAGGTGACTCCCTTGTTTTTTTTCATTATTTTGCACCTTTTTTAAGCCACTAGGCAAACTCGTATAAGTTAGATATAGTTTTTCAATTTACTATTAGCCACTTGGCATAGGTTTTATAAAACATTTTTGGTGGTGGGCAAACCTCTTAAAAAAAAAAAAACGGAAAAATTGCTAATAAATGCCAACAATAGACAAACAGAAATAAACACTAGAGTTCAAGACCAGATTAATCAGTTAACAGTCACTGTCAATAAAATTCTCAAGATAACCAAAACTCACAAGTTGACACTAGCCATTTATTTGAAACATTACTGTCTAGAAACAGAATGCTAATGATGCAGTTGCAAAATTTAATGCTTGCTGTTACTCTTGCAAAGGCTAACATTGTTAGCCCAAACATTTTGGACCATTCAGATTTGAAATCAATTTGGCTAGAGGAACCCACCAACACTGTCCGTTGCGTCCGTAAAAATTCTTCAATCCATTAACACTATACATTTTATAATTAAATTCCCAAAGATTAAAAAAGCTTGCAGAAAAATCACGATTTACCCTGTCATCCACAAGAATTTCATATTGCGATTGTTTGACAACGTCATAGCCGAATGCGATGGAGAAACCCACACACTGCAGAGTTGCGCCGCTTCACCTGGAGCCACATTTTGTCGTCTGGCATTAGAGAGTTCATGTGCCAAAGAGCTACATGCAGGTGGCATGGCACACTGCGAGATCCAGCCGAGCAACCTGGAAACAATCACCCATGTAGATGACGGAATTATCATCCTCAACGACGGGTCCACAAGGATTCAGGCGGACAACGGCACTGAGATCCAGGTACAAGGCACGCATCTCATCACATTCGGAGACCGAGTCGCAATTAACGGGACTCTGTTTTACAATCACAATAACGTACGCAATAGAGTCCCGGGTATTGCCAATTCTCCCTTGCTGAACATCACTGCCAGCCAAGATGTTCTCAGCCTCCCTTACCTTCATCGTTTGAATGAATGTAATTTGGTAATTACGAGAAGTCGTCGCTGGGATTGGGTCGGCCGAGGACGGCCTTATACTTAAAGGGGGAGTAGTTAACAACACTCCATATGGGGTATTTCATAAGAACATTTAAAGAACAGCCCTCGCAATTGCGGCAATGGTCAGCGGCAGTAACCGGACACTTTTGTTTTGCTGCAAGAGCTTCCGTTATTGCCTAATTTTGCTGAGTCGGCTTGCCGACCATGACATTGTGGCGTGATGCGAGTTTTGGCCTAGCTTAAGTAAAGTTTTCTTTGTACTTATAGTTTTAGTCTTGAATACAGCGCTCTACCAATAAGTCGCTTAATAAAATATCAAACTCCGGCACTTGGCCGTTAATCATTATAATCTTTTATTGCTGAGCCACAAGGCCAGTGATTGGAAAGCTTAAGCATTTCCCAACATAGTCATCAGTAATCTTCATAATTTATATATTTTGTTTTGTTTTTGTGCTTACTCAGTTCGCTCTCCTTTAATCTCTCTCCCGCGCTTGCATTAGTTCTGTTGTTGGTATTGGTCGCGGTCTTTTCTGTTAACATTCCGTTTGTGAGTTTCGGTCGTCGCGCCCGCGCTTTGTGTTATTGCGTTTGTAAGTACAAATCAGCGGTAGTTGTTTAACTTGTGGTGCCTTTTATTATACATCTTTTTTGTTCAGTGCTCTACTCTTATATTTTTTATTTATCTTTTTTTATATTCTTTTTTCTTAAATTTTAATTCCTTTTTGCAAGTATGTTTGTCTGTTATAATAAAAATTGCCAGCTTAGAGCAAACTCTAAGATGGGCTTTGTTTGCTGCTGACTGTGTAATAATGTGTCACACGAAAAATGTGCTGGCCTTAACGGCAGAATTGTGGAGCAGATTGAGTCTAAATCGGACCTCAAGTGGACATGTGTATCCTGTAGGGATGTTGAAAGGGACATTATGGGTTTCATGAATCAGACAAAAAAGGCTTTGGTAACATATTCGGGCGGTTTAAAAAACTGTTCGATTTCTTTCGTTTTCCGACATGGAGAACGAATTTAAAAGTATGAAACTCTTAAATGTCTCCAAAACGGAAGAAGGCTAATTTTAGGCTGTCTATTGGCCCAAATGCACTGCAGCTCCTCACATATGCTTCCACTACATCCGTAACTAATAACAAGTAAGAATGCTCTAGTCGAGTATACCCGACTACGAAAATCCCTGTTCCCAGGTCTAAAACTTCCAATCATATGTTCGTCTCTTACACATACACGCACACATACACAAAGCCGCACACACGCGAGCGACAGCAAGGCGACAGCGCAACCAAGGCATCTTAAGTCGTGGCTGTGCTGCTTCTTCCCCCCCTCGCTCCAGTACTGAATCTTGTTCGTTGAATAACTTCCGTGTTTATTATCCGATCGACCTGAAATTTTGACAGTATGTTAAGAGCGGCTAAAGTATTGTACATACCAAATCTAAAGCTATATCTTTAAAACTGTGGCTGTTAAATGTTTTGATCGATTTGCGGTGGAACGGGGTTAGATATCAGAGATTGGAAACAAACTTGATCTGCGTATGGTATACAGGAACCTACATTCCAAATTTGGTGTCTCTAGCTCATATAGTTGCTGAGATCGACGCGTTCATACAGACGGACATGGTCAAATCGAAATCTCTTTTGATACTGATCAAGAATATATATAATTTATATGGTCGGAGATGTCTCCT
The DNA here is from genome assembly GCA_037075165.1 of Hirtodrosophila histrioides. Classification (NCBI taxonomy): domain Eukaryota; kingdom Metazoa; phylum Arthropoda; class Insecta; order Diptera; family Drosophilidae; genus Hirtodrosophila; species Hirtodrosophila histrioides. The sequence continues at coordinate 28,870 of JBAMCL010000471.1, read as the reverse complement.
TCTGCCTGTTACATACTTTTGCACAAATCCAATACCCCCTTTTTACCCATTTTATGGGTACAGGGAGTAAACAGTTAGAACTGATAAATTTATCATCCCCCTCTTCTCATAATTCAATAATCAGAAGTTACGAGAATAGTATCGTACCCATGGATATTGTTCCTTCTGACCCCGAAAAGCATTCTGATTCGCTGTCTATTATAACTGTTGATCCAGATCAACACTCTAGTGATAATATACCAATCGAATCAACTGGTTTAGCAACCAATGCTGTGGCTCCATTGGATGCAACTGCTTTGGCTACTAAGACTACTCTTATAGGTATTCCTCCACGGAATCTTTGTTTCTAGGCTGATACTACATCTGATGATGTGGAGGCCCTTATACAGGCTAAATCTAAATTCACTTATTCGCGGGATATATCGTCATTTAAAATGAGTGTTCCAGCAGAATATCTCAACAATATTTATTGCAAAGAATTTTGGCCCGACCACTTAGTTGTTAAGGAAAATGGAAAAATCGGCCTGCGATTGCACTTCCTTCTTCCGGTGTTAGTTCTAACCTACCTCTTGTAGTATCTGATAGTTAAAAAAAACTAAAATCCTCCCTCTCAATTGGCTATCAGAACGTAAGAGTCTTTGTAGTAAACTTAGTAATCTTTATCTAAATAGCCTAACTTTTCCTTTTCATGTCGTTGCCTTTTCTGAAACATGGCTAAAGCCCGACATCCTTAAATCTGAAATCCTGTCTAACAAATTCTCCATTTATAGAAAAGATCGCACCCCTAGTCGTGGTGGTGGTGTTCTTATTGCTGTTGACGCTGATTTATCATCGGAGCTTGTAATAATCGATAATTGTATAGATATTGAATTTGTTGCTGTAAAATTGTGTATTTCCAGTATTTACTTTTATATTACTTGTTCTTATATTCCACCTTCTTCTGATATTTCCTTATATTCTTTGCATGCTTATGCTACACAATCTGTCTCATCTATGGTTTCTGATCGTGATTTTCTTGTAGTTCTTGGTGACTTTAATATCGCTGGAACTACCTGGATTTCAAGTCCGGATTCTAGCGTGTTGACTCTCACATCTCAGCACGATTTCATTGAAAGTTAATTTGGGATGTCAAGGTGCCAAGCCCAGGTGGAAGACCTGCTGAGCGAGTTCGTCAATTTCGGAAAACCGATTTTACTAAACTCGCTCAGCTCCTATCCCAGATGGACTGGTCCCAGCACTACATGTGTAGAGACATGGATTATGCAATAAAATATTTGTATTCTACCTTAAATTCATTATTTGATTCCTGTGTTCCGTTTTGTAATTGTGATTTAATAAACTTAGAAAATAAAAAGTTGAGATTGTATAAAAAGTTCAAAGAAGCTGGTTCTTCCTCTGATTTCTCTCGCTATTTGATTGCCCGATCTAACTTCTCTGCACTTAATTTACACTGTTATAACAACTACCTCAGGAGCTGTCGGTTACAGTTTCAGCGGGATCCTAAAAGACTTTATAACTTCGTTAATGCGGTCATCAACACTTCCATCAACTGTATTTTTCGAAAAAGAGACAGCTGACTCAGATCAGGCTATCGCCGATCTTTTTGCTGAATTTTTTCAAACGACTTATAGTTCACAACCTTATCAATTGGTTTCCCCTTATCCTTATCATGTAAATAGCTCCAATTGTATTTTTGGGCCTTTAACCTAATCGTGATCTAAAACTCATAAAGCCCGTATTTTCACCGGCACCTGATGGAGTACCAGGCTGCGTGCTCAACTACTGTGCTGAAGGTATTTTTAAGCCATTATTTGTTCTTTTTAAACTGTCCGTGGAGTTGTGCTTTTTCCCCATTATTTGGAAAGAATCATTTATTATTCCTATCCATGAAAAAGGAAACAAGTCTAATGTTGAGAATTATAGAGGTATTTCTAAGTTGTCTGCTCTTCCTAAGAATTTTGAGAAATTAATAACTGCTCAACATTTATGTAGATCCATAATATCACCCAGCACGGCTTCGTGAAATATAGATCTACTACTACTAACCTATTGGAATTCACTTCTCTTGTTATTAAGGGATTTCCATCTAAAATACAAACAAATGTTTATTTACACTGATTTCCGTAAGGATTTTGATTCTGTTAATCATTCTCTCTTACTTCACAAACTTCATCTTCTGGGATTTTTAAATAACTTAATTCTTTGGATCTCCAACTATTTAACACGTAGAACCCAAAAGGTTTCTTTTCAAAGTCTCTAAGTATGTTCAATTTACTTCCGTAGTTCCACAAGGAAGTTATCTTGGCCCTTTATTATTTACTCTGTTCATAAATGACCTTCGTTTTGTCGTAAAGCTCTCACGGGTGCTGATGTATGCCAATGATGTTAAACTTTGTCTCTCATCTACTGATTTCTTATTTGGTCAAAGGTTGCAAACTGATCTTAACAGTTTTCAAGCCTGATGTCGGGTATATTTATTAAATCTTAATTGTGGTAAGTGTAACATAATATCCTTTTACAGGCGATTTCCCTTTTTTAATAGTTATATTCTTAATGGTAAGCCGCTTGTTCGAATTGAGTCGGTTGATGATTTGGGTATCCTTTTAAATCCCAAGCTTTAGTTTGACAAGCATATCTTTTCCACCGCTAATCGTGCATTTGGGGTCCTGTGTTTCATTAAGCGTTGGTCTAAAGAATTTAACGAGTCCCACATTACTAAAACTTCTTATACTTCTCTTGTTCGACCTATTCTTTTATTTGGTGTCCTCAGTACAAGGTTCATCAGGAGAGAAATCAATTTCTGCTGAAATCCTAATACTCGCTTGCCTTATTATCATAGTAGATATCCACTAATAAATCTTCCTTCTCTTTCTGATCGCAGAACCATGCTTGGTGTAATTTTCTTTCACAAACTAATTAAAGGAGAAATTGATAAATTTTGCAGTTCCGATCATAAATTCTAGAAACTTTCTTCCTCTTTCTCTTCAAGCTTATAATACTAACTATGCTATCCATTACCCTTTTCGTATTCTATGTTCTAATTATAACAATCTTTATCATTTAATATGTAATGCTAGTTCTATTTCCTTACTTCACTTTTATGTTATCTGTGTAATGTATAGTTTTTTGTCTATTGTTTAATTTATGTAGAAATTTTATTTAATTTCTTCTTATTTATCTGTATCGCTATCTTCGTTACCGCACGTTATGCGGCGCGCCATCCAGTCAGTTGGGCGGGAGGTGGGTTGCATTTTGCCTGGGTCCGCGCGTTGCGTGGTGTCGTTAAGCCACTTAAATGTACTGCCCGTTTAGTACATCAACGTCCGAGAGGACCTGGCGACTACATTGCCCTTGAAATGGGACTGGTTCTAGAATATGATCCACAAACATTGATCTAATAAATTTACCTAGCTTCGACTTATGAATTACATAATAATAATAAATTAGAATACAACTTTTTCTGCATCTACTAATTGATGAGGTATATCAATACCATGATGTGTTCGACCTTTTCGTGCTCCTATACCTATTATTCGTTATCAGTTGTCGTCCTGGATTTGTGTTTTAAGGTGGAAAACCAATCGACCTACGTCGAAAGTTCAAACATTAAAATTAAATCAAACCACTTACTTACTTACGCCAATATCAAATAATTATTGTGCTGTGCTGCACTACTATTCCTTAGTATACAATAAAAAAAAATTCATCAAAATTTAATATTTTTCACTATCGTTCAGTTATGTTGCCAGGAGCAGACCAGCCAAGAACACAGTTTCAAGGCCTACTCGATATGAAAATTAGTTTGTCAATATAATGGTCAATAGTCCTGTTGGCTACCTTACAGACCCTAAATAATTTCACGGATTTAATTGTTGTATTCGCGTACTGCAAATACTCACACAAAAATGTGGTAATAACCTGGTGTTAATTAAAATGGTTTTACCATCGACCAAACAAATACTTATACTATACGCAGAACAAGAAAATAATGGTTAAGGGTAGCTTGTTTTTAGTAAAAGCGCTTTCTGGGCTCGAAATGATAACGCAATCGGCTATAAGAGCGTAAAATGCTAAAAATCCGAGCCCCTAAAAAGTGTCAAGTAAGAACGTTGCAGTCGGACGCACCCGACTGCAGAATACTATGTTCCCAGTCCTATATAATATGGTTATTTGTGAGCTCGGAAAGAGACGCGAAAAAAACAGTAGTATGTATGTCAAATTTGATGACTCTTTCTGTACAGGTTTGGGATTTTTTTTTTTACATATATACATATTTATTTAACAATTTTGCATTTAGTAACCCTTAACACTAAATTTTTGCATTTTGCTGTTACTCAATGTTAAATTATAATGTAGTGTTGTATTTGAACATTTTATGTACATATCGTGGTTTCAGAGTTCTTGTGGGTAGCCCTAGATGAAGGGGTTTCATCAGCTAGTTTTTATTGTATAGGTATGGAATAAATATATAGTGTGTTATATTCGTGATTGTAGTTGTGTAAATAAGTATTTACAGGGTTGGGTTACTTAACATCTATGTGTTATAGAATATGTTAATTAGGTATCAATGGTGTTATTTACATTTGTGTGTTGTGTTATGTTATGAAGTTATGATATTTATTTACAATTGGTTTGTGTTTATTGTTATATTTATATTGGTGAGCCAGCTGTATATATTATTATTTATGAGCTACATCCTGCGATTTGCCAGATCGGCAGGGTGTATGCGCTTTAGCCTTCTTGACGCTCTGCAGCCGTTTACTGTTCTAGCTTTTAGGAGTCTTCTAGCCAGAATGTTAGGGTGGGATGCTAGCTTACTTAAGTATTGGGTAGCCTGATTATTTATGACATCGCCGACCAGTGGTACTCGGCAATCCCTTTCTATATCAAGCGTTCTGATGTACCATTCAGCGCCTGTAACTTATCTAAGCAGTTTAGCCTGGAAAACACGTATTGTTTATGTGAGTTTTAGCGGCAATTCCATAGACCTGGACTCCGTATCGCAAGATCGGTGCAAGGATGGCTTTGTAAATCAAAATTTTATTGCTGAGTGACAACTTGTTGGTGGAATTGAGCAGCCAGTACATCCTGGAGGTCTTGGCTCGGAGATTGCCGACAATCTCAGTGATGTGCTGCCTGAAGGTAAGTCGTCTATCAAGAGTGACCCTAAGATATTTGTGCGCGGTTCGCTGGGACAGGAGTTCTCCATGAAGAAACACACCAGGGCAGGAATCTTTTCTGAGTGCATGTGTAACACTGACGCATTTCTCTATGTTAATTAAAATATTCCAGCGGCAGGCCCAATTCTCAAAGCGTTTCAGATATTCCTGCAAGACATCCGTTGCTTCATAAACACATGTGCTGCGAGTTAAGACGGCTGTGCCATCGGCGAAGGTGGCAACAAGGAGGCTCTGCGGGTTTGGGATAGAAATTTCTGACGTGGTGGACATATCGCTGGTGAAAAGACTGTATAGTGTTGGTCCGAGAACACTACCCTGTGGTACACCGGCTTTGATGAGTTTTTGTTGCGAGCTCATCCTATCCTGCACAACGCAAAAGGTTCTGTCAGATAAAAAGCTCTTTATAACCAGGTAGAGCTGAGGGTTAGGCAGCATTTTTAATTTATACAGCAGCACAGGATGCCAGACTCCATCGAAAGCTTGCTGGATGTCAAGATAAGCTCCGACGACATATTCCCTTGCGTGAAAACCTTCCAGAGTAAAGTTCACCACTCGGTGCAGTTGCTCCGGTGTGCCATGCCTTAGGCGGAACCCGAATTGAAAGTTTGGCATTGCTTCTTTAACTGCCGTCGTGTAGAGGAGCTACGTAGAATACATCGCTCGTATATTTTACCAAAAGCTGAAAGTAAGCTTATTGGGCGGTAGGAGTCCAGCTCGTCCGCTGGCTTACCGTTTTTGTGGAGTATAATTATGTTGGCCTTCTTCCAGGCAATGGGAAAATGTCCCAGTCGTAGAGCCGAGTTGTATATTAATACAAAAAACAATAGAGCTCTGTGAGGGAGCAATTTGATAGACCGGTTGTCAACTTGATCCTCACCAAGAGCCTTGCTGTTATAGAGTGTCTAAATCTGATTCTTGACTTTCTTTAGGGTAATTGAAGCCACAGGGTGTCATTTGGAAAGGAGCATCTAGGGCGTCATGGACATGGGCTGATCTTGCCCATGAGCCATCTGGATTTCGCACCGGGAACTTCGGCGCGATTTACCTTTTGTATCGCCTTGTTAACTTCCATAAGGCAAATTTGGAGCTTTCATCAGCTGTGGCCTCTTTCAGCATGGCATCAGTGCCTTCCTTTTTAAGGATGGCTAGCTCCCTCATCACTCTATTGGATATCCTCATGTCAATGGCTGGATCGTTGGTTCTGATGTATTCCCCTCTTAGCCGCTTCTTAAGAGCTAAAAGGCCTTTGGCAGCCAGGGAAAGGATCAAAGAGCCGGATGTATTTTGCCTGGAGGGTGAATGGATTAAAGCGGCGTTTTGAGCCGCATCCTTGGCTTTAAGAAGCAGCAACTCATCTGCAACGTTGATGTCTTCGGTAGTGCAGATCTCCATATTAAGGTTTAACGAGTCACTCAATTTATTTTGAAACTCCGTGATGTTAGTACCATGGGGGACTAGTCAAGCTCTGACAGGAATCCTTTGTGGCGTAGCTGAAAGTGTGGCGATAAGTAAGGCAGGTGATCAGAGGAGAAGAGTTCATGCACTTCTCTTATCGAAACCAGCTGTATGTGATTGGTAGTAATCGAGTGAAGTTGGTAATGTATCAGTTCCTGTCTGACTAGTACACAGGCTCCTCCTCTTGACCGCCCTCCTGGATGGTCTGCGCGATAGCAAGTGTATCCTTCCATAACGATGTAGGTTCCAGTGTGTAGAAATGTTTGTTTAGAAACAATTTAAGCTCGTTCGCATTAGGGATGATGCTGCGAGCGTTTCAAGTTCCGAGGCGCAGTACAGTATTCATTATTTGTGCTGAATAATCGCCATGGAGCCTCGAAATTCCCTGATTTCTTTCAATAGCTCAGTTATTATGGCCTGGAGTCCAGCAATGGTTTGCTGCATGGAAAAAATGATCCGAGCAATTGGGCCATCCAGACCCAAGTTTCCAGGTGTGTGTTGGTGCAAATTACGGCATGCGCAACCTTGAGATGCGTCCCGTTGTGGAGTACTAGTTTCTGGGTGGTTATTGTGAATTGAGCGGTTCTGGGTATGGTGTGAGCTTCTAACCCCTGTGCTCTGTTGGCCTGCTCGCGACGCATCAGCGAATGAAAGGCCGTGCTGTAGGTGGCGACTGGTGTACCACACGGCGAGTTTGAAGAGGCTGACCAATGCGAGTCAATGGGGCAAGGTTAATACGTGTACTGCGGTTTTTTAGGCGTTGCTGGTACACTCTGCAGCTTTTACTCGTCGCTTCGTGGTTGCCCTCGCAGTTTGAGCACTGATGGTCATCATAATTTCTGACCTGACATCAGTGAGAATTAGTCCAATGCGCCTCAGGAAACTCGCTGGCGTCCAATTTTTAAGATTTTAAGGGCCTTTCTGTTATTATTGGCCTTTTTTAGGTCAACGAACTACACATTTTGAGCCAACGGGTCACCAATGGGGGGGGGTCAGGCTGCGTTTTGGATTTCGGGTTGTAAATGTTCACCACATCATGCCCGTGTTTGGCAAAGTCATTTATAATTTGGGCGCTTGGAGTTGAGGCTGCCAGGTTGCGCACTACGATTCTGAACGCCCTGTCCTCGGGTAGGCAGAAGTGAGTATACTGCAATTTCACATCCGAAAGCTTCTTGGTGATACTCATGAGAGTCAGAGTCCTTGGCATACACTCTGAGATCACCGTTTGGTATAACTTAGAGCTCGTACGATTTAGGGGCGACTACCAGGCTTAGGAGTTGCTCCAGGGCTGGGATGTCTCGTACACCGAGAATCGTTATATTGCGAGGCTTAGGTTGCTTCTTAGGAGCTGGCTGCAGTTCGGCTACTTGGACATCTCCATGATGGATACCCTCCATGTGGAGCTCGTTCTTGTTTTCAACATGGTCCGCCAGGGGAGCGAAACTGTTGTCAGCCAAACTAACAGCACAGGAAGTTGAAGCTGGGTGCGTTTCTAAAGTAGAATTGGAATTATAAGGTAACTTTGCTTGTTTCCCAGGTTTTCTTGGTGAATCTGGGAATTGCATCCTGCGTTTCTTAGTGGTAGTGGTTGTGTAAGTAGAGGTAACCGGAGTCGAGGTGTGGCGACAGACTGATGAACAATTGTCGTTAATGGGAAGAGGTGGCCATGGAGCATGATCTGCGAAGTCGTCATGTTCCATCATCAGCTTTGCTTCACGGGAATGAGTTTATAAAAGTAATTTTGATATGTCACTGTCAATTTGGTTGACAGTACTGCTCAGTGGTCCAAAATGTAATGTAAATAACCCGGCACTTCACCACACTTTTTTCTGATGATTTGCACAATAAAGCAAAATTGTTTCTCGCGTTGCTATGCAATTTGTATATACACAGCGATATCGAGTCAACCTAGAAGCTAGGATTTGTCTTGTTGCCCAATTGCCGTTAAGGCACACTTAGCTAGCAACGTTGCACACTATTATGGTTTTCTTAATATGCAGTTCACTGACACTGATAACCGTGAAAACAATCTTATGTATTTATTTGCCATCATAGGTGGACTTGTCCATAAAGAGGAAATAATTTTCCAACAATTTTGATGAAGTAATTCTTGACACTTTATAAATTGACGTTATACACCAACATGTGTACCAAGTTTGGTTGCGCTAACTTAAAGATAAAGGCAAAAAAATTGCGTTCATTCGGACAGACGGACATTTCGCAAACCCAATATAATATTTTTCCCTTCGGGAACATAGGATAAAAATCGGTGTCATTTGGACATATTGAAAAGAGGGAGATAGAAGACACATTCAAGTTTGTTTTTGCTGAATGAGTGGAATGCTTAAGCTATGACAGCTTTTTTCCTTTTTAATTTGCTCGTGTTTTCCAAAGACTGATTTGCTGATCACAAATTGTCAAAGTGTCTTTGGCGTATGTATGCGTGCTTTTGTGTACAATCTATCATTTGCTTGTATATGGGCATATTCGTTTGCAACGCTTCTGAAAGAGTTTAAATGAATATATTGATATTAAAATTTTTGAACGTGGCTAATGGCCGTTTACCAAAAATTACGATATAATTCAATTTTATCAATCAATGAGGCTCAAATCACCCTACATGAGCAGAGCTCGCAATTAACAATTGACCGTTCTTATTTGTCCGTAAATAAGTCTCATTTACAGACTCTTTGAACAAAAAGTCACATGAACCCTTTACCTTGCGTCTTAAGTAAAACGGACTGCACTCAACAAATAACCGACATTGTTGATTCTCATTTGTTCGGGGAATTCGCTAACCGTTTGGACGTGAGCGAAGAAAATAAGTCTTTTGCGTTTGTATACGAGTGACGTGTCTCTTTGAGCTTATCGTAGTTCTTTAAGTGCAGAACATTTGAATTTCTTATTGATTGTTAAGTTAAATGCAGAATGAATAAATAAATAAATATATATATATGTATATATATTTACATAATTAAAGAATTGAGAAATTATGTTTTTTCATATTATTAAAAAAAATTTCGAGTTACAGATTTTTTCCAAGAGTTTTTCGCAAACGAGCGGGTAACATTGTAATCAAGGCAAAATAAACAAAACAAAAAGACCGTTTGCGCTGAGCATTAAATATTTTCGGTCATCTGCTGACTCTCAATGTGCGAGCGATCAATCGAATCTCTCCCTCTAAGTTGTTATTGAAAAACCGTAACAAGCATAACTCACCCGACAACACTCAACCTAAATCCAAAACGAAGACAAACGTGTGCTGCTCAGAGCGAGAGCGAGTGCGCATGAATTTTCGTTTATGTTAAGGTGGGAACTCACTTCAATCATGATCGCGATCCAGCATCATTGTATGCGTAGGCTTGATATTTGTCTCCTATCATGAAGCTATGTTGTTGCCAAATTACGCTCATTAGCATATTTGGTGGTAGTTTTTTGCATGCACTTCATATGGAACGCGCTCAGAGTCGTATGTGTTGTTGCTTTTCTATTGAACACACAAACACGCATGGATCGCGATCATGATTGAAGTGAGTTCTCACCTTTAGTGAACAGACCCTAGAGAAAAACGGTTAACTCTTATTTGCGAGCTCTATACATGTGAGCTCGCTCAGGTTGTACTGGCTAGACCGGCAACTCAGGTGTCGGTCGAAACATGTTTTTCGGCAGTTAATAAAGACCAGAAAATATAAAATGGACTATTTATAAAGTTTAATACTTAAGTGCGTAAGTTATAAATAACAAGAAGGAGCGGCTATCTTCGGAGTGCCGACGCTATATACCCCAATACCCATGTTTTTTATATAATAGTCAATTTTTGACTGATTGTTCCTATGGGTACTATGTGGTCAATTTTTGTTGTTACATACATGAAGTAGCAGCAGTAATACCCCGGCCTTGCCCGGCAAAATATGAAAGTGCTTTATCTTGAACTTGACTACTTTCGTTAACCGTAAGAAATACACAAAAATAGCGTATCACAGTTTTCCCTCCCGTGAAAAACAAAAAGTTGAGTCCACCGCCTAATGATTTGTTGTGAAGGGCTGTGACAATGACTTTGAAGCCGATCTAACTAAACAAATAATCTCACTCATTTGACTTTGAACCCCAGGTCTCACCCATGGCGACGGGTGGGCGTAGTTCTTTATAATATTTTTGATGAAGTTAGAAGAATAGTAATAGTAGTAATGAAAATTTGTCCTGTGCACTGCGGAAATGTGCACCGCTGTCAGCAAAGATTCAAGTCTCAAATTTGGCGGCAAACTTGTTACATGTTGGTACTAACAAACATCGACCGACCGCCACAGTTATAAAACTTCGATTAACAATCGATAACGCGAATGCAGCTGTTCCGATTTAATACTACATAATAATAATAATGTTATTGTGTAGTAAATCAGCCCAGCAACATTCGCATTATATTTACTACAATGGTACATAACTAATTAGTAAATTTAAATGATTTAAATTAACCAAATCGTAGTACTATAACAATAATAATTGACTCGAGCAGCAGCGCGCCAACTACCGTAGATCAATAGCAAAGCATAGGCAGAAGCTGAGAGACATAAGCAATATGGCCTTTTCATTCACACGTTTCACGTTTGTTATGTAGCAGTTGGCGCATACCGACATTTTCATACAATTTTCAAATACAATTTTCTTATACTTCCCGATATATATTTAACCATTACTGTTAAAATGGCAGACTTCTAGCTTCTACCGTTTACGCTACCCAAATGTCACCAATCAGTCAGTCAGGTTGAACTCTTTTTTATATATAGATTTTGTTATTGTTAATGAATTTGCTGTTTAAAAATTAATACGTACGTATGTTGTAGCCACCCTGAAGACGATTACCGTGGTGTAACCGAAATATTCGGAAAATAATAACAACTAATTTTGTTGTTTTATTTATTAAAATTGAACCTCGAGCCGGTCAACCCAACATCTTAAAAGATTTGAATAGGTCGCCAAACCATAACTTATACAAAAATTAATTTTCACCCGATCCTATGGCAGCTATGTGATGTAGTAGTCCGATTTTGACCAAACTTGGTCAGCTTATCGAAACAGTATAGAGTCTCGGTTTGGGTGAATTTGGATTTGCATTTGCATTTATTGAAAAGCTCCGCACAGGTACCTTGATGCGCGGCAACTATTACTTTCAGCGCACCTATTGGTATGCCATCAGGTCCTGGAGCCTTCCTCGCCTGGACTCGCGAGAGGGCCTCTTGAGAGTCAGACTTCAAATGTCTCGGTGCGGCTAATTGGTGGTAATGGCCGTACTGGAGGTGTTGTGGCCGTGTTCGCATCTCCCTTTCGTGCGCAGAGTATGCACGCTGGCTTATCCTGGGCAGCTGGGCAGTTTGTCGCATCCCAGACTTCGGGCACATTGCCGCAAGGCGCCGAAGCAAATATGACGCCACAAAGCAGTGCTTCAATTGAGGCGACTACATATCTAAGGAGTGTAGTCCTGTGCGGCGCCTTGCGGCAATGTGCCCGAAGTCTGGGATGCGACAAACTGCTCAGCCAATACGCAGCTTCCCAATCGTCAGTAGTCGGTCTGCCGAAAGGGTGTAGCATTGTAGCCGTTTGTGTTCCACAGTACGCATTCCGCAGCTATGGTGCTGATGCGTCCGGCAGGTCCTCTTCTACTTGCTCAAATACAGCTCGTCGACTCCCACTGTATTCTGGATAAAAAGACATGTAGATCATCAACCTGTATCCAAAATTACTTCGTTGGTATATGGATGCGTTTGTGAATTAGAGAATTAGTCTTGTATTTTCGACTATGGCAATATTACTTGGTTCTTAAGTCGTATATTGATTACACTATTGACATATTCTAAATTTTAACTTATTTTATAGGTGATTATTTGCGTGAGAAATATGAAGAGGCTACCGAGGTAAAGTTAAATAAACGCGGCCGTCTTCAGGTGAAGAACACCCAATTCAAGGTTCCAACTGCGCACGATTTGATATATTTAGACGAGAGCCCTGACTGGTGTCGTACCAATCGTCCTTTGCAGTGGTCAGGTAAAGCATTTGTTGTTTGCGCTTTATTACTTCAATTTTTTTTACTGCTTGCTGCTTTTTTAGGTACTCATGGTCGCGTCTGTAACAAGTCCTCATCAGGTCTGGATGGATGTGGTATTCTATGCTGCGGACGAGGCTACAACACCAAAAATTATGTCGTTCGTGAGCGCTGCAACTGCAGATTTCATTGGTGCTGTCAGGTTAAATGCGATGTATGTACAAAAGTACTCGAGGAACACACATGTAAATAGGTTATTTTATAGGCAGCATAAATAATGTTCATATGATCACGATCGCAAAAGCATAAAGTAAAAAATTATTTAGATATCGACTTAGAATAGTATTTATTAAAATTATTTAAGTTTCAATGGCTATTTTCCAATGGATTTTATTCTTTTCCACCCATTTTTAATCCAGGTTATTATTCCATAGGGTTTGAAGAGTGTCATTGTACACTGTAGTAACAATAAGTAATAAGGTAAATTATTAAATGCAATAAATTTAGAAAACTATGTATTTTGTCATGCTTTACGGTCATCAAGTTTTAGTTTAATAACAACTGATATTACCAGGAGTGGACCGGGCTACAAACAAAACACAGTGAGAATCTCAGTTTTCTGACCATTCCAAATCGATGAAATACTTGTAGATTATTTCTTATGCAGAGCTTCGAATTAAATTGTGAGAAGGGTCGCCGAGCACAGAATTGCAACTGTGTGTTGTAATTTTTTTTGACCTCTCTTCATGGTGCCGAAGTGATAGAAATTACGACTCTTCAGGCGTGCGAGGAAGGGGGAAGAAACAGCACAACCGCCACTTAAAATGCCTTGGCTGCCCTGTCGCTTGTGCTATGTATGTATATATTTTATTTTATTTTTTATTGAGTACAGATAATAGTAGAATGTTATAGGGGATATATACTAAGTGTATAATCATTGCTAAAGAAAGGAGATAGGTTTTGTTAGGGGTCCGGTCCAGCCGCATAGTCATCAGACACTTCTAGCTGGGCGGAGTGCGGCCATATAGAAGCCGGTCAGTCTGTTTGGTTCTCGTGGCGGATCCTCTCTCTACAACGCAGGTCCTTCAATATTGCTGCTGCCATGTTGGCGACAGCGTTCCATGCTTCTTGGCTGCTTAGCATGTGGCTCACTATGTTGTCGGCACTCAATGCGACTCTTACTTGAGCCGTTCGCCACTGTACCATGGGCAAGCAAAGAATGTGTGTTCGGCGTTCTCAATGGCACCGGCTCCGCAGTAATCAGTTGGGATCATCCTCGTGTTTGAAGCGCTGGAGGTAGTGCTTGTCTTTCGGACGTTGATGTACAAAAACGGGTAGTACATTCAAGTGGCCGCATAACGTGCGGTAACGAAGATCGCGGAACATATAAATAAGTACAATCTAAATAAAAGTTCTACATAAATTAAACAAAAGAATAAAAATAACTATAGATTACGCAGATAACATAAAAGTGCAGTTCTGAGTAAGGAAATAGAAATAGTAGTACATATTAAATGATAAAGGTTGTTATAATTAGAACATAGAATACGAAAAGAGTTATGGATAGTATAGTTAATATTCTAAGCATGAAGAGAAAGAGGAAGAAAGTTTCTAGAATTTCTGATCGGAACTGCAAAACTAATCTGGCTGATTAACTGAGAAGAATCAATTTCCCCATTAATAAGTTCGTGTAAAACAATTACACCAGGAATGGTTCTACGATCAGAAAGAAAAGGAAAATTTATTAGTAAAAGTCTACTACGATAAGAAGGTAAGCGTGTATTAAGATTCCAGTTAAGACCACGGAGTGCAAAGAGCAGAAATTGTTGTACCGATTCCATTCTATCCTGATGAACCTTGTACTAGGGACACCAAATACAAGACCCATATTCAAGAATAGGTCGAACAAGCGAAGTATACAGAGTTTTAGTAATGTAGGGATCGTTAAATTCTTACGACCAACGCTCAATGAAACCCAGGACACCAAAGGCACGAATAGTGGTGGAAAAGATCAGTCTGCAACCTTTGATCAGATAAGAAGTCAGTAGATGACAGACAAAGTTTAACATCATTGGCATACATCAGCACCCGTGAGTGATTTGTGACAGAACGAAGGTCATTAATGAACAGAGTAAATAATAAGGGGCCAAGATGACTTCCTTGTGGAACTCCGGAAGTAACTTGAATAAACTTAGAGACTAAGCCTTTGAAATAAACCTTTTGGGTTCTAAGAGTTATATAGTTGGACATCCAAAGAATTAAGTTATTTGGAAATCCTGGAAGATGAAGCTTGTGAAGTAAAAAAAAATGATTAACAGAATCAATACTGAAATGAGTGTAAAAAAACATCTGTTTGCATTTAGGATTGAAATCCCTTAATAAAAAGAGAAGTGAATTCCAATAGGTTAGTGGTAGTAGATCTATATTTCACGAACATGTGCTGGCAGGGTGAAATTATGGATCTACATAAATGTTAAAGTTGAGATGTTATTAATTTCTCAAAAATCTTAGGAATAGCAGACAACTTAGAAATACCTCTATAGTTCTCGACGTTAGACTTGTTTCCTCTTTTATGGAGAGGAATAATAAATGACTCTTTCCAAATGTTAGGGAAAGAGCACAACTCCACGGACAGTTTGAAAAGAAGAAATAATGGCTTAAAAATACCTTCAGCACAGTAGCTAAGCACACAGCTTGGTACTCCATCAGGTCCCGGTGAAAATACGGGCTTAATGGCCTTTAAATCCCATCCCAAATAATTTGTCAATAAAATCGTGCTGAGAAATGTCAATACGCTGGAGTCAAGACTTAAAATCCAGGTAGTTCCGGCAATGTTAAAGTCGCCAAGAAGTACAAGACAGTCACGATCAGAAACCAAAGTTGCAGATTGTATAGCAGAAACATGCAACAGGGATAACGGGCCGAAATAACAGCGCGCATGCAGTGTTAGTGTAGGCGAATTCTTTAGTGCGCGAAAACAACGTAGACTGTGAGCGAGACTTTACCCGTGGCTACTGCGCTGCCGGCAAGAGGGACAGTGAATAAAGTAATGGGACCAGCATAGACAGACATAGCATATACGCGCTGAGCGAGTGAGTAAGTGTACTCATGTCGAAGAGAATTTTTTTTTTTTGTGATTGACTATTTGTTTTTGGAAATATAAGGAGTGACAAGACTTAGCATTATAAATGGATTCACTTAAGTGTAAGAATCCTGGTGTAGGGTTCCGATGGCTCTACCACCGCCGTAAGGAGAAGCTAGAGGGAATCGCCACGGAATTTGGGCTCGATAAGGAAGGCAAGGTAGATGAGCTGCGCCGACGAGTGGCCGCGTTCATCAAAGACGCGGAGCATAGTTCCGAAACTTGGGCGCGGCTCGTCGAGCTAGAGGCTCAGTTTGCCAAAGTGCTAGATGCTCTCGCCGTCGGCGACCTGGGTTTAAGTGGGCGCTACAAATCAGAGGGGGATTTGAGTGGCCTGGTTGGTCAGCCGCGATTCGTAACCGAAATCAATCCGGCAGAGCAGAAGTCTTAAGCAGACCAGGGGAACTAGGAACCGGAGGCAGGTTCAGCGGTGTTAAGGGGAGTCCATCTGGTACTCGTCCAATCGTCGTTGCCAAGACCCCAGCGCCCGCGGTTACAATGGGACCCGACGGAGCGGATTATCGTGCCAGAGCTGGTTAGGAAATGGGGCCTGCGGAAATGGGGCCTGCCTGAGGAGCGCGCGATATCATATGGCATACACCTAGATAGGCTGCCCCGCGCCATGGACGAAGTGTTGACAGATAATGCCGCTCGCTGGTTCGTGACCAGCCGCCTCCGAGATGTGGCGTGGGCAACGTTCAGGTCGGGCTTCTTAGAGTTTTTCTTACCACCCAGGTATTTTGAGATTATTTTTTAGTATTTTCAGCGGAACAGCGAAGACTTCAAAAATTTTCTGATCGATTTCCGGATACTCATGCATCATGCTGAATATAATGCCGCCAGGGAGCTGGACCGGGTGTATGAGAATGTCGCGCCCGAATATCAGTTGTATATCCGGCCAAACGACTTCTCCAACCTGACGCAACTCACCCAGATGACAGTCGAGTACGAGAGAGTGTGCAGACAATATCTAGAATACGCGCGTAGCACCCAGTCCGGGCGGACTGGTACCACTCGGCCGCCGGTCAAACATAGCAAATCGAGTGGTAGCCCCGGCGTGTCATACAATCCCTTTCGCACATTCCCGCAACCGACTCCGACGGCACTGTGCGGAGGAGCAATCCCCAATCCGGCCTCGGAACGATGCGAGGAGGTGACCCACCGGATGATCGGGCAGCAGCAGACTGGGACTTTCAATGTACGACAAGTCTGCTACAGGTGTGCGGGCGAAGGGCATTTTGCGCGTACTTGTCTCAACCAACGTGTAGATTTTTGCCGGATGTGTGGTGCGAGGGGCATCGACACGAGGGACTGTTGCCAGAGAGTCAACCAGGGAAACTCGCTGAGGCGCCACCAGGACCGGGATCCGGAAGGCGCCGGCGACCATTCAACCCGGAATTAGATGAGCCTCTGGGCGTCGAATACGGCCGGATAGTGGCCGTGGTGAATGTGGGTGCCAAGAAAGTGTCGGCCACAGTGGATACGGGCGCTACGCTGAGTTTCGTAAGCAAAAAGTGCGCTTGAGAGATAAGAGAATACGGGGAGTTGCCAGCGTCGCAAACACGGATAGTTTTGGCTGACGGTACGACCCGCGAGGTTCAGCAGGTGCTGAAGGTAAGAGTTGGTCTGGCAGGACGAGAGGTAGAAATGACGTTGCTGATAATGGTGTCCATGCTGGATGAAGTAATCCTGGGGATGGACTTTCTATGCGCAATCGGCACGACCTTACGGTGCGGTTACGCGGAGTTGGAATTGACGACGGAAACGGAGCGAGGTGAAAACAACGCCAGGTCCAACGTCATAGAGAAGCCATCGGGTGGCGTCCTACGGCGGAAAGAGGGAACGCTTGCTGGGCAAGCGTGCCATATCGATGGGCCGGGACTGTACGCGGGAACGGCACCCGAGAAGAGAGCGCCAGCAGAAGGCACGAGAAGGGCCCGACGGCGTGCCAAGCCTCAGGACGGAGGGGTGAAATTAGACTAGAGGAGTAGTGAGCGTCCGCGTTTGGAGAACGCGAGGCCTGTCGACATGGGTGAGCTGCGTGCGTCGAACTTGGATCAACCGGCACGAGAGGCGAGCGGCGTGGTAGCCATGGTGAAGTCAGAGGCGACGGCGAGGAGTTATTCCCGTCCAAGTACCCTGACGGCGTCACCAGCCACGGTATCCACCGGGGAGAAGGCTGAAAGGAAATTGGTATCGGGATCGGCAGAACTGGAGCCGGACGTACAGGCAATTTTGGAGGAGAAATTGGCGATGTTTGACGGGCTCAAAGGTGTGTCCCACATAGCGGAACACCGGATCATCATGAAGGATGATGATAAGCCCCTAAAGCAGCGCTATTTCCCCAAAAATCCGCCCATGCAGAAGGTGATTGACGACCAAGTCGACGAGCTCCTCCAGACTAGTGCAATCGAGCCCTCCCTCAGTCATCACAGCGCACCTATCATGCTGGTAAAGAAGAAGACGGGCGAATGGCGCATGTGCAGAATCAATTACATCTGGAGCGACTGAGACACGCACGCTTCATATCGTCGCTAGACCTGAAACAGGGGTATTGGCAGATCCCGATGGCCGAGGAGAGTAAGCAATTTACGGCCTTCACGGTGCCCGGTCGAGGCCTGTATTAGTGGAGAGTGATGCAATTTTGGCCTACATTCTGCGTGTGCTACGTTCCAGAGGGGACACAGTCATCGGGCCGGAGATGGAGCCGCATGCGTTTGCGCACCTCGATAACATAATTGTCATCGGCGCGACGAAACAGCAGCACATGGCTAATCTCCAGGAGGTATTCCGGAGATTGAGGGCGGCAAATCTGAGGCTGAACACAAAGAAATGCTCGTTCTTCAAAAAGGAGCTGGTGTACCTAGGACATGTGGTGAGTGACAAGGGCATAAGGACGGACCCCGAGAAAGTGGAGGCGATACGGAGACTGAGGCCCCTGGCGAGTTTAAAAGAATTGCGCCAATGCCTAGGGATGGCATCTTGGGATCGGCGATTTGTACCAAACTTCTCCGCAGTGGCGCAGCCGATGACTGCATTGCTGAAGAAAGGGAGGCAATGGTTGTTGGATGCGGAACAGGAGGAGGCCCTGAGTCAATTAAAGGAGAGTCTGACGACGGCGCTTGTCTCCGCATGTCCCGATTTTTCCGTGAAGTTTGTTCTTCAGACGGATGCCAGCGATCATGGGCTTGGCGCCATTTTGACGCAGACCATCGAGGGTCAGGAGAGAGTCATCGCCTACGCCAGCTGCAAATTTCTGAAGGCCGAAATTAACTACTCGGTGTTTGGCCATAATGTGGTCGATACGAAAACTGAGGTGCTATTTAGAGGGCTACAGATTTGACGTCATTGCACTATTGCACTAAAATGGATGAACTCCATTAAGAGTCCATCAGGCAAGATTGCGCGCTGGGCTCTGCAGTTACAGCAATTTAAATTCGACGTACACTACAGGAGTAGAAAACTCAACGTGGTGGCCGACGCGCTGTCAAGGCAACCTCTGGAGACGTTTCAGCAGGCAGTGGAGGAGACATCCCGCTGCCGTTGGATTTCCAGTTTTCTGGAACGAATCGACCAGAATCTTGAGAAGTGTTTGAAAACGGAAATTTGTACCGCCACATGGGATACCGAGCTGATGACGAGGATTACGTGCCCTGGAAGCTGTGCGTTGGTGGCGGGCACAGGAAACGGGCTCTACAGAAGTGTCACGACGCACCGACGGCGGGTCACCAGGGGTGCGGAAGACGACCTCCAGACTGACTCAACGATACTACTGGCCAGGCATGTTCAGAGACGCTGCCAGGTATGTAAAGAGCCGTGAATCGTGCCAAAAGTTCAAAGTGAACAGCTTAAGCCAGCAGGCCGCATGCTCACCCGTCAAGTGCTGTGTGCAGCCTTTGTAGGCCCATTGCCAAGGTCTAAACATGGGAATACGATGCTACTTGTGTTTTATGACGCGTTCTCAAATGGGTAGAGCTCATCCCCTAAAGAAAGTCTTCGATTTAGCATGCAGTAACATGCAGCGCGCCGCGCAAGATCAGAGCCGGCATTATAACTTGCGATGCCGAGAGTGGAGACCGTCCCTTAAATCGTTAGTATGGTTGCGCCAGCAATTACTTTCTAAGGCCGCAGACGGATTCGCGGCGAAGCTAGCGGCGGAATATGACGGACCCTATCGGGTCGTGAAATTCGTGTCGCCCAATGTGCTGCTGGCAAAAGACGGTGAGCGGAAGAGGAGAAAGGCCAACATAGCACAGCTCAAGCCGTATCACCAGGACCAGCCCGTAGAAGAGGAGGAACAAGTTGGCGATGCGAGACCGGCGAAGGAAGGAATAGGGGCAGTGTTCGCCTAAAACGCTGCCCGGGTAAAGGATAAAAAAAGAAGGAGAAAGTAAAAGTAGTGTTGAGTTAACAAGTAACCAAAATAACTCGTAGTAATTAGAAGGTACCCTAACAGTTAAGCAAAGCAGAAATTAATATAATTATTGATCCCATAGGTGTCTGACATAATTTCGATAAGCGATGAGGAGCTGAATCGAGGGGCCTTCGTAGAGGATGACGGGGAAACGGACAGCAACCCTAAGCCGGAACAATACGCAGGGCGAGCTCATTGCGCCTATCCAGGGGGGCGACCGACCGCGGCATGTCTACATACAAAATACGTGCACGATGAGGCCTTCACAGATGTGTGCATCCGGCTGGTGCGGACGGTGAGCGTCTTCATCGAGTGTCCTAATGCACGGAACTCGCCACCCTATGTGATGGAACCTGTCTCACCGCCCCCTTTATTGGCGCTACCGGAACCATCAGCGAGCAACGGCGAACCTGAAGTAGCAGAGGAGCAATCCCAGCCACCGGATTCGATTCCGTCGCAGGCGGGCGAGAGCAGTGGGCCCGGGCAGACATCGACGACTCGGAGCGACACGCTCATCCAACCGCCCCCGACATGGGGCTACCCGGCAAGGTTGCACGGTAGGTACGCGGACGGTACCGGGGAGCAGTGGACGACGGCGTGCATCCAGTAGGGCGACAGGTGCCTGCAGCCGCCATAAGGAGCCATCCATCAAGTTGGCCGAGTCGCTCGGGCTCGTTTAGAGCGGAGACACGCCCGAAGAAGGAGCAGCCGCCAACGCCGCCATCGATGCGGCCGACTGAAGAGAAGGAGGAGCAACCTCCGTCCTCCCGGATCCCCTCACAACAACCATTACTATTATTAAAATGAGTGGTTTATTATTGTCCAAATATTAAGCCGTTGCGAGAAGCACCCCTTGGATGAGTCAAGCGCAAGGAGTGAGCGCAGTGAGCGCAGTGAGCTCGGCTTCGAAAGTAAATAGACGTGTGTGAAAAGTTGATCAGTAAGTCGCGTGTGAGAGATAGCGTAGAATAACGGATAAATGTGAAAGAAGGAGTGACAATCAAGTAAGCGCCCTTTTTCCTAATATTTGCGCAGCAATAATTAAACTAATAGTTTGTAATTTAAGTAATAAACGCTTGTTAAACCTGCTCACTTTTGCCTAATAATTAATCTAACCTGTCACCCCCCTCGCATATTGACAAGTATAATAGTGTGCTCTGGCGGCAAAAGTGCAAGTGGAAAAGTGTGAGTGTCAGTTGCTTGCTTAAGGCTTGTGAGTGTGAGGGAGTCAGAGTGTGACTGAGGCGTCGGACCGGCCACTACTAGGCGAAGTGCGACTGAGGCTTTGCCCGGCGGCTAGTAGGTAGTGTGTTTCTGCGGCTTTTCCCGGCCACTAGTAGGCAGTGTGTGTCCACGGCTTTAGCTCGGTCATTATTAGGCGGAGTGCGACTGAGGCTTTTGCCCGGCCACTGCTAGGTCGAGCGGGACTGAGGCTTCGACCCGGTCACTATTAAGTACAGGTTGACTGAGGTTTCAGCCTGGTCATAATTAGGTCTAGATTGTTTAGAATGGTGTAGCCGGTGGAATTAGGTTATTTGGCTTGTCTACGAACCCCGTTTCTCAGTGCCCCAGCGACTTCCAAATATTCTTGTAAACAGAACTTTGGCTAGACTGATATTTGTACCCCGGCTAAGAAACTTCTTTACACCTTCTGATGCCCTGAACATTGTTTTTCAGGGCTTGGAGGGTGGGAGCTGACTTAACCATTTCTAGCAACTCAGTGTAAGGAATGCTATCAGTGCATTTGATAATTATCGCATCTGGCCGGCTTGGCTCCTTGCGTTTGGTGTGTTTGCATTTCACCTCTGACCGCTTTTCCTCGTCTCTGGTGCGTTTTGCGGCTTTCCCATCTGGCCCATTTGGCTGCGGCTGCTGCTTATTTGGCGCCACGCTTGCCACGCGTGCGGCTGCCTTTCGTTAGGCCTGGAGCCTGCAGTCGACCACTTTTTTCCTTGGGCCTGGCGCTGGAGCCTTTCGGCATTCCCTTGGGCGGGGGCGTCGTCTGTGAGGCTGCCTCAGTAACGTTGACTTCACTGGCGCCATGGCTGCACATAGGTCCATTAGTGGCATTTCCCACTGCAGGGCCCCTTTGACTTTTTCGGCCTTTTTTTTAGCTTCGCCGCGCTGGTTAGGTCCCTGCCCCCCTTCAGCGTCTCAGATTCATCGGCCATACTGCCGAGGGTGACAATATCACCATGTGTCGCTGGCGGTGCCGAGTGCGGTACTATTGGTGGCGTCCGTTTCAAAAGGGTCAGCCGTCGTGCTTATATATCTTGTAGCTTTATCCGTGGCGCCGGCCAAGAGAGCCACCTTCGCAGTATTGTTGTGTAGAATGGATGTTGGGGCCTCCAGAATCCGTGCCCCGGCAGTGGTTGATACTACGGGTGGATTTTCACATAAGTGAGTGGCACCAGGAGTAGTATTGTTGATACATTCCATTTGTTACATATTTTTAATTTTATACCTACTGCCAGGTTCTTGCTTTTTATACGTGCTGCCAGGTTTGAAGAACTGCCGGCCGCTACGGAGCTGAAGCAGACCATCGAGCCGCTCACTGTGAGACAGACGCGCAGTGGATTTTATTTTTTGGGATAGTGCTGTTTTGAAAGTTCTTTGTCTGTGCATCATATAGGGCGTCCAGCGATGGCCAGCGTTTAACCGTTGAGGCTTTAACCGGTCTCTGGGAACTTATTCTGCCTAAGAGTAGGCATCACTTTTTCTTGTCGTCGCGCCATCTAACTCCCTCTGTTTACAGTCGTTTAGCATGCGGCTCACAGCACTGTCGATCAGCTGTGTTTGCCCAGGTTGCCATCCCAAGGTCGAGTCAGCTGATCGATGATGTGCATGATTTCTGCTTTCGCAAGCGTGAGAAAGCACAGTTGTAAATTGATCCAGCTTTCCACTCAAGAGCGGATCCTTAGTAGAACTGAGAGGGTCACCGATCTCAGGCGCAGATGCGCGCTTGGGATTCTCGACACCAAGGGCTCAGACCCCAGTGCACTATGGTCCCAGCGACCACTTTTGTTGGCCAAATTTAATAACTCGCGAAGTGAACAAGATTTTTTAATTTAGTTTTTTGTGTTGGATATATATAACTTATAGGAAGTGGACTTACAAAAAAAGTGGGTGTGGCACCGCCTTTTTTAAATAATGCATATTTAAATTATTACTAAGAGTGATTATCAAGTATTGAGCATATTTTAAACATTTTTATAAAGAAACACGATCGTGGCACGACTATATAAAATTAATGAATAATTAATTAAAAAAAAAATAAAAAAAATTAAATTAAAAAAAGTAAATTGGTGTTTCCTCCTTGGGATACTACAAGGTCTGTAGCCTGCCTTCTTCGTGCTATACGTCCATCTTTGTATACGGCAATGCAGAGTGTCCCACTGACTTTAAAGTGTTTGGAACGGGTTCACATGTTTCTTAATTTTGCCAATCCACATATTTCCGTTTAAACACCTTTGCATTTGACTTGCATTTCTTCCATTTCTCTGCCAAACGGTAACAAACTTTCTTACTAGAGTCTTTAAAGGCATTATTAATTTCCTTCGAAACGTCGCCATTAACTCTCTTTTTCATATAATATATTTCTTGCTTACTTTTTTTTCCACAAGGCAAACCACTTTGCATTGTTGATTTTGAGGTTATGATCTATAAATGCGAATTCCAAGAAATGTGGTCAAAAGTGGCATTTCCCACTATATACAATTGAACAAGAATTTATTTCTCTACGACACACAAAAGGTTTCAGGGTGGGACTAGGTTGGACTCATTTTGTATGCCTCTTCAAAGATTAGTTTTGATCACAAACTGGCACATGTTCGACGACTCACTTCAACATAAAATTACGAAGACATCACAACTATTAGATAATGATCACATTTCAAATTATGTAGTATAAGCCCGTCTGATTAAAATTCATCACAAAAATTTAATCAGATCTGCGTATTTTTCAATTTTTGAGATATTTAAAATTACAATTAAATGGGCGCATTTTCACTGCACGTTCTTTTCAATAACAACAGCTGGGTTGAACAGCTGATTTCGCAAATGTGGCGCCATCTATGGATATTTCTGGAATGCAACTTTGATGGTCACTCTTTTTCTGATGCAGAGCGATCAAAAGCGCGTTATTTTTTTAACTTTTAAAAATGAGATTTTGCCCAACAAAAGTGGTCGCTGGGACCATAGTGCAGTGACGGCTCCAGGTAAGTGTTGCAGCAGTTTTATGCTCCACTACAAGCCTTCCCTCTTGCAGGCAATCACCAAACAGCGACGCCGAAAAGGGAGCGTCCAAAAAACGCATCCACACTCTTCTTTGACACTACACTCTACGCACACACTTTGTGTATGGGTGTGTGTCTGTGTAAGTGCACGAAGATGCGATCGGAAATTTTTGACCTAGGTACAGGGAGTTTTGTAGTTGGGTATGCTCAATTATAGAAACTCGAAGCCTGTATTTTGTACAGTACCTTATTATAAAGTTAGGTGGAACTGCCGAAAAAAATATTGGGAAGTATAAGAAAATTGTATGAAAATCTCGGTATGTGCCAGGTGCTGCACAATAACATGAAAATGCAAATGAGATAAAACATCTTTCTCTTGAATCGCTCTATCGGCCTTAAAACTTATAAATGCGACTGAAATCGCCGTATTGCTTATGTCACTCACACTCTTTAGTATAGTGCCACCATATAAAGACGACGTCGAAATGTCTGACTTTGGTCTTAGACGACGCGTCTCAAAATTAGAAAGAAAATTCTGTCGGCCAAACAAGACTTTACTGTCTTTCTTTTCTTATTTTTTATTGTTAAATATTTGAATATTATATTTATTAAATATATTTAACCAGCGACTGCTACCAATGTGGCAACTTAACATGGTTATACATAGAAACAAAAAACAAAACTAAAGTAAACGATTCAATCGAAAACTTTAAACATATACGTATTTTATATTTTACATATTTACAAGTTTAAACAAAAACAAAAACTAATTAAATTTAAATAATAATTCATTTGAGTACCCTGTTTTTAAGGTCTTTGGGTTGGTTTTTTTTTTAGCCCTTAGCGTGCTCTGACCGTACAGCAAAGGCTCCTCGATAGTACATTTGTTGTCTTTCAACTCTCCAAAATATGTTTGTGACTGGAGCTGCAGGACATTCGCCACTTTGCGTACTTTAAGGTCCCATTCAATATCTCTGGTACGCATGTACCAGGGAGCGTCGCAGATTCTTCTAAGGTCTTTGCTTAGGGCCACTCTTATTTTGTTAATGTGCGATCTTGCACATAACCTGGGAATGCGTATTTCCAAATGGGAGCCAAAATACTTTTATAAATTGTTACCTTGTTGAACAGGGAAAGCTTGTTCTTCGGAGCCAATAACCATGCCATTTTCTTGGCTTTGTTCAGCACGCTATTTTGTACCATGGTAACGTGCCTTGCAAACGTCAGCCGTTTATCCAATTTAACTCCCAGATATTTATGGGAGCTATCGTGGTGAAGACGAGATTCAAGCATTGAGATGCCTTGACACAGCTGATGCCGGTTGCCAAAGGTAACGTTAACACATTTGTTGGCATTGATGCCACTTTAGCGCCCATGTCTCAAACGAGTCCACGTCTGTTAAACATATACCAGAGTTGCCAGACTGTTAGATATAGAACCGCGCAAATTTGAATTTGTTAATAATAGTTTAAAATAAAATGTGAACAACTCGATTAATATAAGTCTCACGATTTACCGCTCTCTCGGCCCTAAAACTTATAAGTGCAACTGAAACTGACATATGGGTTTTGTCTCTCAGTTTCTACCTATGCTTTGCTATCGATCTACGGTATGTGGAGCGCAGCTGCTGGACTCAATTATTTTTTTAAAACTATGATTTGGATAATTGAAATCATTTAAGTTTATTAATAAATTATGTACCTTTTTAGTTTATATAATGCAGGGACCGTAATTATTATAATTTAAAGAAAAAGAATTATTAAATATAAGTTTTTTGTTGATTTTTATAATAAAATTAAAAATTAAAAATTAATATTAAATTTTTATTATAAAAATTGATCAGACTGCAACGTTCTTACTTGTTATATTATAAATTGAAAAATAATTTTAATTTTTATAATGAAAATTGAAAATAAAAGTTTATCCCGTTTATAGGATACCCTATTCAAAAAAAGTATAACATAAATTTTCCCGAATTCCTAGGTATTTTTATCAGGTTTGATTTTTTTAAACTCATAATTTTATTTGCGAATAAAATACATATTCTAATAACATTATTGTAATTATTATTATTATCATTATTATGTAGTAAATCGGAACAGCTGCATTCGCATTATCGATTCTTGACCGATTTTCTTTGAATGTGTCGGCCGGCTTATATTTGTTAGTACCAAGTACCAAGCTTATATATATATTTATATATATATATATATAAGCTTGCCGGGCAATGGACACTGTATTAACCTCGGAGTAACCCTCGTGTCACTTGCGTGCCTACATCCCCAGGTAGTGCAATGTCTAGCGGAGGCGAAGGCACAGTATTTCCTATCGGCCTCGCCAAGATAGGGGTACTGCGACCGGAGCCATGTTTCGAGGTACGTGGCGGCAGGTATAAAACGCTAAGGGTGATTCCCTGAAGAAACAAAAATTATAATGGAGGTACCAACGGAGAAAACTCGAGTCGGGATGTCGGCTCAAACGTCGCTGGGAAGCGTGACTGCTACCACCGGCGGACACGGGGAGGAGCAATCCTCTCTGCGTGTCGCCAGCGGTCACACCTTTACCATGGTTGGAGCAGGCCATGGTAGTTGCAAAGTTACTGCCACGAAAATCACGGATGCCGAAAATAAGCTTCTGCTCTCCCCTGTTCAGGCAGATGCCAGTACCTCTAGTAGGGTCGGGCCCAAGCGGAAAAAGGAGGGCATGAGAGCCAAGGCACAGCATAAATCGGATCTAAAAATCAGGGATCACCCTCATCCCCGAGGAGAGGAGCAAGCTGGCGTGGGCTGATCTCAAGATTATTGAGGATCGCAAACACTTTGCCCATAAGCCTACTTTACAGGCTTCTAGTGGCAATTACGCGAACAAAGTCGAGGAGCAATTGGCTACTAAACGCCAGCGCTCGACTAAGACGACAAAGGCTGGAGTGCCCGTGAGCAAGCGGCCCCGCCCCACCAGGAAGTCTGCGAGCGACGTAGCAAAACGACATCTTGTCGTGGCGCTCGTCGACAAACGCGACCCCAATGGCAAGATGTCGCCAGAACGGTGGAGACTAGTGGAAACACGACTGCTCAAGGCGATGCTGAAGTGGATGGAGACTCCGGATGCCGCACCCACTACACTCGATGGTGCAGGTTGGCTCAATGAAGACAAAATTCTCAGCTGTAGAGACGACCCCACCCTGGAGTGGGTCTCTGAAACAATCGCCTCAATGGCCGCCCCGTGGAAGGGCGCCAAGCTGGAGGTAGTGGACAGAACGAGTATTCCGTCCGTTTCAAAGGCAAAAGTGCTACTTCCGAGGGTCGTGCCTAAACATCAGGCTCTGAAGCTACTCAAATGGCAGAATCCTGACGTGCCCACTGCTAATTGGCAGCTCATTCATTTCGGAAGACGATGATCTACTTTATCCCAGGTATGGGAATCGTAGCGTAGTACACAAATGACGGAATAGAAGGTTATCGAAAAGCCCTCCTCGGACCACCAGTACATCCAATTCAAAGTGCAATTCGATTATACTTCCCTCAAAGTGTATACAGAAACCCCCGGAATACAAACTGGGAGAAGTTTGTAACAGCGATGGGAAGGAAACTACCCAGACCACCCACAACCTCATCAGAAGATGTTATAGGGAGGTCCCTGAAGACATCACATCATTACGGCGTACCAAACATCGTGCAAACCATCAAAAAGCAAAAGGAGAATCAGGCCATCCTGGTAGACTCCAGAGCTCAAACCACAAAAAAAGATGTAAAGGATCTCTTCAAGCTTTCAAAACAAGCCGAAGAGGAGATTATCTGGGACGAATACAAAATACTGCTACGAAACTGTAAAAAAGAAGTTCGGAAGGCAAAGAGGAATTCATGGAGAACCTTCTGCTCTAGCATAAAGGCCACAGAAACGGCGAGACTCCGGAAGCTGCTTTCGAGACGGCAAACCATACAGAGTCAGCTAAAAACAGATGATGGGCGGAAAGCAGCAGGGAAGCAATATGCGCTCTCATCTATGCACATTTCCCTGGATGGACAAAAGTCACAGAGCTTGACACACCTTAAACGATCCGAACAATAAACTCGGACCTACCCGCAAACATAATCACACCGAAGAAAATCCAGTGGGCAATAGACTCGTTCACGAGCTATAAATCCCCTGGATGGGACAGAAACTTTCCAGCGATCCTGAAGATGACCAGGAATTGGATCATCCCATGGCTGCATCCACTGTTTGAGGCATGTCTGCAACGCGGCTATGTGCCTGTGGCCTGGAGAACTGCACGGCTCGTGTTCCCGCCCAAAGCAGGCAAGGTCAGTCACGTGCAGCCGAAGGACTACAGACCCATTAGCCTAACCTCATTCATTCTTGGAGCCCAAACAACACGCCTACAGTAAAGGGAAATCGGTGGAGACGGCT